>OY390735.1:21737172-22937172 GCA_959613385.1 Geotrupes spiniger
AAAACACGTTGGAGTAAATAGTGAAGAGGGTTTTGACTTTTAATGGCTATCGTCAAGTGAGAACAAACTAACAAAGTAAATTTATGCACAGAAGAAGCAATGAGGGAAAAAATAAGGCGTATAATATATCTACAGGTATTTAAAAAGTGATGATTTATATTGCGCTAAGCCCTTTTGCTCGTTCAGATTAATTATTTAACAATCATTTTAATCAGCAAACTGCAGGTTTAGCAATGGGCTCGCCTTTAAGTCCTTTGCTAGCAGATATATTCATGTCAACTATCGAGGACAAAATATTCAATTCAGATTTTACCAAAAAATCGCTGGTATCGATACGTGGATGTTGTAATTGCATGTGTTAGCGGCACAAAAATAAATTAATAGCATATTTTTTAGACTTGATCTTTATTCACAACAATAACAAAATAGAATTCAATATATTTAGAAAACTGACAATTATACAATTCCTTTAAAATCCAACCATCATGTCAACCGTCATGTCACACAAATTAGCAGCTTATCATGCCAAGGCAAGGTGTTGTATGGACTTTTTTACATTAAAATCTTAATGTAGAATTATATAAAATTATTTCCATATGAAATATGAATGGTTTTCCATCCTATGTTGCACAAGACGTAATTAATAAGAAACGATATCAAAACACAATTTCTCAATTTTATCCAAAAAATTCAATCTTGGAAAAACCACAGAAACCATAGCGCACATTCTTCGAAAACAAAATCAACAAATTGCGTTCAGACCAATATTACCGTTTTGGCCTGTGGTAATGCGAGTGAGGAGAAATTACCACATTTTATTGTTTTTAATGAAATATATTACCGAAACATGATTATCCTGGTACCACATATGCTACAAAGGGTGGATGGAAGGAGCCTGAAAAAAGAAACCATCGAAAAGTCATCTTAATTTTATCGCGACTTTCCTGGTAGGATTCTACCAAGTTAGGAATTTTCCAAACGCAAGAAAATTGTATGGGAACACGCATTCAAATTAGAAAATAAATTTTTGAGTTTAGATCCACAGGGATGTTTCCTGTGGACTTTCATAAATTCCCAGAAGAAGCATATGATATTTTTTAATTGCAACGATTCAAAAAGCACCCAGGGCCACTAAGTCATTTAAATGATAAGCAGTAACCAGGGCCAAGTCATTTAAAATATAATAGTCAGCAGCTAGGACCAAATCGTTTAAATGATAGTCAGCAACCAGGACGAAGTAATTTAAATGATAGCCAGCAGCCAGAATCAAGTGACATTGAAACTTTTATAAGACTGAAACTGACTGAAAATTTGAAAAGAAAGCTCCAGCAATACAGAAAAGAAAAATATTGTCTATAAAGTATGAATTTTAACATCTATGAATGCGTTACATATTCTGGAAAAAAGCAATAAAAAACCAAAAAAGGGTCTCATATACAGAAAAACAATCAAAATCAAAAACCATGATATTGGCGATCAATGGAAAGAAACACAAAATATCGATGGATGGAAGACAAGTAGAACAAGTCAAAAGCGAAGTATCAGAGGGAATAGGGAAGGCAGGAAGATACAGGAAAAATGAAAAATATTCTTGGGGAAAAATGATATATCAAAAAAAGTAAAAACACAGATATACAAAAAACGAGACCTTTGTTACTTCATGGCAGTGAATCTTGGAGGGTTACTGACAGACATAAAAGTAGAATAACAGCAATAGAAACGAGATTCCTGAGAAAGATGTAAGGATTTTTGCTAGAGTCCAAATCTTATCCTAGAGTTTATGTACCTACTTCTTTGTCTTCGTATTCTTCGTACTTCGTTATTATTTTGATTCCTGCAGAGTACTGAAAATGCATACAACTTAGAAAATGTAACTTTGACAAACATGTGCAAGAAATGTCAGTAAATTGGAAGCGCAATGATGTAAATCAGGCGCTAGGAATTTTTTTATAACATTTTGTGCCTATATGTAAGCTGGGTAGGAATATGTATCCAATCTGATTCAACGATAAAATTCTAATTTGCCTAAAATGAAAAAAGCTCTACTAAAAATTAAGGTTCGTTTCACGTGAATATAAGGATAAGTTTGCTGCCGAAAGAAGAAAACTAAAATCATTGGCGGCAAGACCTGAATATATTCGCAATAGAGGGCGGCGAGATTCCACATAACATTAACAGTTTTGGTCATATATTAAAAATAAACGAAACAAACAAAGCTCTTTGCCATACATGTATTTGAACGGGGAATATAGTGATGGAAACGATATCGCAGATAAACTCGCTTGTTATTTTACTACCGTTTGCAACGATCGAACCGTGCAAAGCATATCCTCAAAGACAACCTTCCATTCAATGACCCTTTTTAAATAAATACATACTCTATGGAAGATTACGTTAATGCAGTTGAAAAAGCTAAACTAAAACCTAAAAAATTAGCAGGCATTAATAAAATTCCACCGTATGCACTAAACGGATAATCTGTGTGGCAGGCTGATCTGTTATTGCATTTGTTTAACGTGGCTGTAAAACGAACACATTTCCTTACCTGTAGAAAAATTCTGTCGTGTGTCCCATATTTAAATATGGAGACCGTACAAATATTATAAATTATAGCTCCATAGCTATTTTGTCGAGTCCTAAATTATTCGAGCATAAACTGTATACAAAAATGCTTAACTATGTTAGTCCACAGTTATATGCAAAGCCAGCGAACCTGTTAAAATTTACAAATGACATCTTTCAATCATTCAAAAATAAGATACAAACTGATGTAATTTTTATAGGTTTCAAAAAAGTATTTCAATATTTTGCTTTTCATCTAAAGTAATACTATCACACCTATCGGGTAGACATTTTCATTAGGATATTCTGGCAATATTTCAGGCACGTTTGCTGCAAATTCCGTAGTCCCTCAAGGGACGAATCTTGTCCCATTACTTTTTTTAATATTTATTAATGATTTTTGTGGAAAAAGACAAGCCAAGCTGTTTGCTGATGATTTAAACGCTTTTACGCAAATGTAGGAAATGTGACAGATTGTGTACATTTACAACGTGGCATAGATAGGGTGAATGAATGGAGTATAATGAATAAATTACAACTTAACTTGTTCAGTGGCTCGCTTTACTAGGAAGAAAAACACGTTGATTTTTGATTATAAGCTTGCTGGAGAAAAAATTAAAGTATTAATTGATGTAAAGGATTTGGGGGTAACTTATGGCACCGTTAGTTTAAGGGGGGATCCTGCTTTAGGAGGCCTTAAAATAGCGTTTTTGGGGGAATTTTTTTAGGACAGAAAAAAATTTGCAAGTCTAGTGAACTTTTTAGAGCATCTTATTGCATATTTGAGCATTAAAAAAAAATATTTCGAGAGAAAAATATTTGAGCGGAACCGATTTTTATGCACATTTGTGCAACACCTTTCAATTGCAATTTACAATCGGTGGGAAAGATGTAGCCCGTAATTTTTGTCTGAAACAAAAAAAACCAAAGAAAATGGTAATTCTCATATATTTTCTTCTATGTGAACTAAAAAAAAAATCCAAAATTTTTAAATTCAAGATTTTTCTCAGGTTTGAAAATAAATGTGCTCGTTGCAGGAAGAGAAACTCATTTCAACTTGCTAAAAAAGTTGTTTAGAATTCAAATAGAAGAGAATGCTACTGAAGCCAACAAACGTTTTGTTTCGTTTTGATTGCTTGTCTAGTTTTCTCGCAATCACGCCCACCAGTTTAGAAAAATCGTAAAAACGAAAACTCGAGAAAACGCGCTCTAAAGTTTACGATCAGCAAAAATGTTAATTTTCGATCACTTACGGAATATCTCGTTATAATCCTACTATAGCTCTTACGAATTCAAAATATTATTGTTTCGAACGACCGATTGAACTAGAAGTACATAGTTCTGTTATGTTCTGCTGGGAGGGACGCGCGCTTGGTTTGTCCGAGCGTTCGTGCGTTCGTATATTTTTGCTCGACACCTCACAGTGTTTAGTGCTGTATCTTTCAAAATATTGCGAATTAGACGCTATAATTTTTTATACATATTCTTAGATATATTAGGCATAGATTTGAGCTATAAAATTTTTTTTTGAGCCTTCTGAAGCAGGATCCCCCTTAAACGTCAACAAGCATATTCACAGTATCGTTGCGGATAGCATGTGAATGTTGGAATTCATAATAAGAGAATCTAATAACATTCTGAATGTTAATACCATTCGGAAACTATATTATGCATTGGTCAGACCAACACTTGAATATGCATCGGTAGTATAGCACCCTTATGTACTGAAAACTGAAAACGAATAAGTATATAATAATAATAAGTATAAGTATAAGTGTAGAGCTGGAACATAAGACGGAGAAAAAGAAAGGTGTGCATGGAAGACGGCCTGAGTGAATTATAATTAATACAGTAAACGGAAGAGAGATTTTCTAAACAAGTATATGCAATACCATTTCTTCATTTGAAGTAAAATGCCCGTGTTTATATCTTTTTTTATTTTTATTTTAATTTGATTAATTTTTGTTATAATTGCATTTGATCATTTGAACTTCAAATTAACTACTACGATTATTTGATTATTTTGGGAACATTATGATTAAACTACTTCGTGACTCTTCAATTAATGATTTAACTTTATTTTATAGTTTATTAATTTACATCTGGGATATATATATATATATTAAATCTTCGATTTAATAATGATAAACTATTGCCGCATTGTTATAATTTAGAGTTTAATTTTGTAGCAAGCATTTTCTTCAGTTCCCGACGAAATATTTTCCCATTCGGGTTTTTTGGAATGGATTCGACAAACCTAACACCCCCACGCAAATGTTTCTCGCGGGACAACAATTCTGTAAAAATAGATAATTCAAAAACAACTTAAAAATAATCCAAGTAACTTACTGGCAAGATACATTTGCACATCTTTTTCAGTTAGATTCGAGTTATCTTGCTTTACGACAAACGCCAAGGGTAACTCTCCAGCGTCATCGTCGGGCACACCGACTACTCCAACGTCTTTAATTCCAGGGTGAGTCTGTAAAATCGCTTCTAATTGAGCCGGAGCCACCTACGAAATTCCGGATACACCTTGTTATAGTTCAAAATGCAACTTACTTACCTGAAACCCTTTGTATTTTATTAGTTCTTTGATGCGATCTACGACGTAAAAGTAACCATCTTCGTCGTAATACACCAAGTCGCCGGTTCGTAGCCATCCATCTTTTGTAAATGTCTCTGCGGTGGCTTGTATGTTGTTATAGTAGCCTTTCATCACGATATCGCCTTTAACGCACATTTCGCCGGGTTGGCGGGGACCCAGATTGTTCCCCGTGTCCGGGTCTCTTATGATGCACGACACACCTGGATTCGCCACCCCGACTGATCCGGGTCTTCGGAAACCTCTTGGCACCGCGGTTACGCCGAGGGTACATTCGGTCAGACCGTAACCCTGTCGAACTGTGGCGACGTTTAATCTAAATTCACACGTAGTGTTTTATTCTCGTACTTGTAGAGCTTATGAAAGCATAGATATATGGCATATATATTATATTTATATTACAAAAAAGTAGTAACTATTACAAACGTTCTCGAGGTACAACAAATCTGCAAGATTGCCTGATCCGTTACAAAGGAAAATGGTAGCCAATAACAGTTCGCGTTTAAAAGTTAAGCGACTCGAGTCCGGTTTCTAGTTACAAAGATGAATTAAAATTATATAAGTAGTAGAAATAACGTCGCAATTAGCTCACCAAAAAATATTCTACTTTTTGAAGTAGTATAAGTGGTTGAAACCACCATAGTTGGCTTGGGCGTTGGGCGATAATAACAATAATAATATAATAATCCGTCGTTCATATGTCGCGAATGAGCATGCTATTAAAATACATGTATATTTACCGATCTGTAACAGCTTTTTCTAGAGCATCACTGATCACAGCCGCCCCACATTCGATGACGTCAACACACGACAAATCAAACTTGTCGACAATTTCACTTTTCGCGAGAAAATGCATCAACGGCGGCACGGCAGCCAACGTCGGTATTCTGTATTTTGCTATACACCCTAAATACAAAACGGGATCGAATTTGTCCAAAACGATGATTTTTCTTCCGTTAATTAAGCTCCCCAATACGTTTTGCAGACCATACGCGTGAAAAAATGGCAACACACCCAACGAGACACTTGTCATCAAGTCCGGAATAATTCTGTGATCGCTAAAATATGAAATTAAAAACCGGCAAAAACGCAGTCGATTCTTACAATGACATCATAAGCCTGGCGCCTACGTTCTTGTGAGTTATCATGACGCCCTTCGGTAGCCCGGTGGTTCCCGATGAAAACATTATGAACGCAACGTGATTTTTGACGTCGACGTCCACGGGTTTGAAAGTGGATATGTCCAAATTTGCGTCGGAGTTATCGAGCAAAAAACGGTGCAAATTCATAACGCCCGGTAGGTGATCGGTCGAGTTCATTACGATGAGTCGCTTTGTAGCATGTTTGTGTCTCAATTTTGTAAAATTGGGTAAGGAATTTAGTGAGCAAAATATTGTGGCGGGTGCCACCAATTGCAAGGCATGATCCAGTTCACCTGAAATAAAGTAAGAAATACTGAAAAAATATTAAAAACAAAACCCATTTTATTTTATACTTTTTAAAAGTAGTTAAAATGAATCTAAAATGAGTAAGAACTTATATTTTTCTCGACATAGAATTCATTATAATCAAATTATCTAATTGTTCGTTATGTAACGAGTTCATCTTGCATTACATTGGGAAATATCTGTTAGTCAGTGCAGTTTGTATACTTACTTTCCGTATATGAGGGATTTAATGGCACTATTGGTACTCCCTTATACAAGCATGCTATAACCACAGCAAAAAAATGAATGCTGTTTTCACTGGATATCGCAACAAAGTCATCAGAAGTTATCCCACAATTGGAAAGGCACTGCGATAATCGACAAGAGGTGTACAATAAGTCGTAGTAACTTAACTTTTGATTGCTCTTTTCGTCTACCTAAAAGAAATTTTAAAAATCGAAAAAAAGTATAGAAAAGACAGGCATGAGACCTGTCAATAGATAAATTCTGGAAATAGAACGCGTAAAATGCGTGTCGATAGAATTAAAAATCCGAGATATAATTATGTAATGTATTGCACTTCATTACATATTCAATAATATTAATTTGCAGGATGAGCACGAAAGCGTTTTTTTATTCTGATCCATAATATATCGGTGGGTCACAAGTCGGGACTTCTTGAAACCCACGGTAAGAGTGGTATATCATTATCCGAAAGCTATTATATAGATTTCGCAGATCGCCTTTTGCAGATATTGAGCCCCACACCATAACAGAGGCTGGAAATTTTACTTTTCTGCTCTAGCCTAGTTTGCTTTATTTGTCTTTTCTTTTGTTGTCAACAATAGTTTTCCCTTAGCCTGAAAATGGTGTTGCTTTTAATTAAATTTTATTCAAACAATACTTGAAAGTAACCAACTTTGTATGTTCCAAACGTCAACTTTTTAACATGTGTGTACCACGTAAATCTTGATACACGCCTTTTAATAGCTTCAATCCATAGAACACTCAATTTCCTGTAATTGTTATGTTTTCTCGAATAACTCTCTTCCATGCTGTCTTGTTGATATTCTAAATTTTCGTTTCATTCACGCGCAGTCGCTTCGACGCAATGGAACCACACGTCCTATACAATTTCACTACATTTCTAACGCTGTAACCAAGTAAACTTCCGATTTCAGAGTTGGATTTGTCGGTTCTTGATAAATGAGCTATGATTGACCGAAGGTTCTCAGCTATCGCTTTTCCTCTTCTCATTGTTCAAAGACAAAAAACAATCCACGTCTTGTGTCATAAACTAATTCTTATTTTAACGCAATTTTGCAAGCTACCTTGATAATCTTCCACATTGTTAGCATTTTATTTAGCGATTTATTAATACTTTGATTTGTGGAAAATTTTAATATATATTTTTCATAAGCAACGTAAATAAACGAGATAATGTAATTCACTAAATAACATAAAATATAACAATGTAATGTAATTTAGATAACTATGAAATACATATAAAAATAAAAATACGTTTATTACTGTAAATGAAAGAAGTGATATTAGAATTGTTAAATGAGTACATACATACGTCGACAACATGCACACAACATAACATACATGAGGATTCAGTACAATCAAACATGTAAATAATACAAGAAATCGGTCATAAGAGAAAAGACGCATTTTATAGCAAGAACTTTTTCAATTTAATTTCAGAACTCTGGTACTCTTTACTATTTAAAATAAATAATAGTTTACATGTACTGTATCTTCAAAGAGAATTTTTTTAGTTAGAATTACATAACAATAATACGCAACAATATTATATTATTACATTATTTAACAACTGAACAACTGAAAACCGCCGTTCAAAAGAGTATTGTGAAACTGGTGGATTGGGCGGGATCATGAATATAAAAGTAATTTTATCTCGAAGCAACAACAAACTGATTACTGATAGCAGTTTTCCTACGTTTTTAGGATTTTTTATTTATTGGATAGGTCAATGGGTCAATTATCTCTAATGAATTTGCAATTCAATTATCTTTAATGAACTTGCAGAAAGTCTGTGTTAATTGCTCGCTAAAAATGGAGTTTAATCCAGGAACCTAGACGTCGATCAGAACATCATTATGTATATATCACATTTGGTTAAAGATAAATGTTGAATGATACCCTCCAGAATACAATGTACAATATTTACAAAAGTTGATACTTACAAATGCATCGCCCTGATTTATAAAATTAACTAAATATTTATGGATTACTATCCCAACAGATTCCTTAGGAGTTGGAAATAGAGGTGCTGGACCATGTAGGACGTTTATCTCGCTCATGTTTGCGGGACAAAATTCTCGTCACGACTTCCACAGTTGTATGTTCGGAATAACTACGGATAACTGGTTATCATTTACGATGACTTGAGTATATAACGCGATTATTTATAAAACTATTAAATATCTAGATAAACGAAACTATTAAATCTCTAGATAAACAAGTTGCGATGTTGACTAATTAAGCAACGAATATAAATGAGGTACATATAATTTAATTGAGATTGAATGTAATTGAAAAGTGGTTTCAATTGGTAGGTTTTAGTTGTTCAAAAATCTACCGGTAGGTGTATTGCTTTTTGTTGTTTTTCTTAATCGATAGCGTCGGTGATTCACGGCCAAAGGGATTTTTGTACTTGAACGTGGATCGTTAAATCCATATCGAAAATGCGTAATCCGCACTTATAAATATCAACGCGAAATATTTCTGGCGTCATTCTGCAGTTGAGTTTGCGAATAGTCCTTTAACACAAAAAATTTAAATGAGTAGCAGTGATAGCGAAGTGAAGGCCTGAATCGGTCTATCTGATTTTTTTGGATGGCTAACTGAAAGCAGGAAAGACAAGAAAATGCATATGTTGTGATAAAGACACACTCGATGTCATTCTCCAGTCTTCCTTCTCTATTGCCTCATTTTTTATCGGCCTGCCTCTTTTTCGTCTACCTGTTATTCCTCCTCTTAAAACTTGCTTTGTTGGTCTCTTATTACCTAATCGCTCTACGTGTCCCAACCATCTCATCCTTCGCGATCTCACCACACTTGTTATTGGTGGTTCGCCATACAACTTTTGCATTTCGTTTTTGGTTCTTCTTGTCCTGTATTTTCCGTCCTCCATATATCTTTCTCAATACTTTTCTCTCAAAAATTTCTAATGCATTCTTTTAGGTTTTGTTTATATTCCATACTTCTCCCCACTACATTACTACTTGTCTTATTATGGTTTTGTAGTTTTTTTTCGTATTTCTTTCATACATTTCATTTCTGTTCTTTTCAGAATCACTATGTCGTCAGCATATGACATTATTTGATTTCTCTGACTGTATATTGTGCAGTCTCCTTGTGACCTTAAACGTTTCGGATATGTGTTCTTGACTAAGTACTTTATAGTTTGTTTCTGTCAGCGTCATTTTCACTAGACGTATTAGCTTCTCACTTACTTCCATTCTCTCATTGCTGTATAGACCTTTTTCTTTTTACTATGTCATAAGCCTGTTTAAAATCAATGAATATAGTATAGATAGAGGTAAATTTTGTTTTTTACTATTATCCATTATATGTTTTAACCGTCGGTTATTTCCTTTTCTCCCATGTCATATAATTTCTGGAAATACTCTCTCCATCTTTGCAAGCTTTCCTCTATTCCTCCTACTAGTTACCCCTATTTTTACAAAATGTTGTTGGTTGTTTCTACTCCCACTCTTTATGTTCTCGTAAAATTATCTGGTTTTCTTCCTCACATATTTGGTTTTTATATTTTTTATCAGGTGTTCTCTTTTCTTTTTCTTGCACAATTTCTTGGCCTCCTGTCGTGTTGTATTTTATTTTCTCTTGTATTTTGTTGCAGTGTTGTTTTATTCTGTTTTTAATATTAAGCCCTTACATTCCTTGTCAAACCATGACTTTCTAATTCCTATAGTTTCTTCGCTTATTAATTTTACACCCTCTCGTATTATAGTTAGTATAGTTTCTTTCCATTTTTCTTTCTCATTTTTTCATTTCCTCCATTAATATCTTTAGTGACTAGTCTTTGGAAGTTTTTTCTTGTTTCTTCTTCTTTAAGTTTTTTTATTGAATAGTTTGTCCTAATATTGTTTCTTTTTAACTTTGGTAGTTTGGCTCTAACCATGCTGCTATTTGGTTTATTCATCTTCCGTCCACTGATACCATATTAATTTGTGTATGTCTGCATGTTGAAAGTATCTTCTATTGTTGTCATTATTAAATCTCGTCCCGCTTTCATTACTGCTGTCGTATTTGCTATGACATCCTATGCTCGGTTTATATATTCTCCTATTTTGGCACTGAAGTTCCTAATACATTGACATCATATCTGGGAATTTCATTGTAAAATCGCTCAATGTTCTCGTAATACTCTTGCTTTTCTTCTTTTGGTTTGCCTTCTGTAGGGCAATGAAAGTTGATAATGCTTATCTTCATATACTTGTTCTTCATCTTTATTTTCTATTTGATATTGGATTAAATTTTATAACGTCTGCCTTCAGTTTCTTTGTTGACATGAATCCAGTTCATAAAATTCTATCGTTAGTTCCACTATTGAAAAATATGTACTCTCCTAATTCTCGTACAAATTGACAAATTGTTTTGTCTCTTGCATAGTTATAAGGTCAAGTAATTGAATAATCTTTCATGATTTGTAATGTACCTCTAACATTCCATGTTGCTATGTGTATTTGTTCGTTTTCACTCTTTCCCAACTTCCAAATCGTTTCCCTCTTACCATTGCTTAGGTCAATTTCCAATCCTCCGTTTTGTATAGGGTTTCTTAGTTTTTTGTTTCCAGTTTTTTATTCTATTTATGTCTTTACTTATACTGCTATATTGTCGCCTACTTTTACTTCTTTTCCTTTTTCACTTCTGCTTTTGCGAAGATTTTTATTTGTTTTTGTCATATCTTCGTTGATACAAACGTGGCCCATAATTTTGCTTTATTTGCCACGATTTCTTCCTTCTCAGCTCCAGTTTGTAATTTTATTATACACGTTCTCTCTTCTATCTTCGTTACTGTTTTAGGTACGATATTTATTTGTAGTTTGTTGTGTTAAAAACTCTTGCGTTTTTTTATTTTCTCGTTCCCGTTTTTTATTTCACCATCTTTTCTTAATTATTCATTCTCAATTTTTAATTTCAGGATTTTCTTTAAATTCGACTTTAATTCCTTTCATATCATCTTTAATCTTTTATTTGTCGTTTTTAACACCACTCCTTCATTCTTAAAGTTAAGGCCATTTTTTTAAACTCGATGTTTCTAGTCTACAACTTTTTCGCTGAGATCAATATGTTCCTTGAAAATAGCGAAAAACCACCTTCTTCCCCTATTACTGGGTTGTAAAATTGCACCCAGCAATCGAATAACGTTAACATTGGCGAACATTGTTGAGAACACCCTTGCGAACATTTCAAGCCCAAGAAATGTTGTCGGAAATGTTGCTGCAATGTAACTGTATTCGACTGGGTTACACACGCTCAATAATCATTTGAGATTCTTGGCAAGTTTATAACAGAACATGATTTGGATTGTGAAAAGCGCATCGGTATGTGTACTGATGGCGCTCGATCAATGTCTGGTGGCTATGGAGGATTGCATGGGTTTATTCGTACCAAAGTGCCGCATGTTATGTGGACTCATTACATCATCCATGCACTCGCATCAAGTGAATTTGGTATATGAGCGTCTCGCAGAAGTAGTAAACTACATAAAACCTATATTTTTCAAATAATTATGCATAGACATGAGAGATGAGCACACGACTATGCTATTACAGCTCACGGTGGCTTTCACGTGGCAACGTCTTATTCTGTACATTTTTCCAGAAGGGGAACGTCATGAAAACTCAACATAGTTTGCCAAACTCGACGTTTGCTGAAACTATAAAGTAATTGTTTCGCAAGATTTGCCCTTTCAAGCACTTGTTTCGCAAAATATGTTGAGGAAGAATTTGTTTGGATTTGTAATCCGTTTCGTGCTCAAACTCCACCAGAATTCATAGTAAAAGAGAGGCCAATTGAACTCTCTTACGACAACAGTCTGAAAACAAAATTTGCTTTTTTAGATTTAGCTAATTTTGAATGCAAAATTGTTAGAATTCTGAGTTAGTAGATTAGACATTACTCAATAAATTAATTTACTGTCAATCTATTATTCAAATGAAATGAACAAAAAAGATATATTTATTCTACTACTCAGGGAGTCAATTAATTTTCGTACGATGCACATTGCATGACATTTTGTCGAAAGACATAGAGACAATGATCATGTTAGGGAATGCAATCGTAGTTATCCGGGTATGCATAATGAATATATAAGTGAACAACTTGTGAAAAACACAAAATACAAAGCAAAACAATAAAATAACACGTCATATATTAATATATTTTCTTATATTACACCTAATAACAATAAATTATTGACACGCGGTCACAATTTAGATTTCGCATTCATAGCAACCATTTTTTTCAGCTCCCGTCGCAAGATTTTTCCACTGGGATTTTTCGGAATGAATTCGACGAATCTGACGCCTCCGCGCAAGTGTTTCTGATGGGACAAAAATTCTGCAAAAAAGTTATTAACAAAAACCATTAAAAAATTATTCAAGAAACTAACTCGCAAGGTACATTTGCACATCTTTTCCTGTTAGTTTGGCGTTGTCGTGCTTGACGACAAACGCCATGGGTAACTCTCCAGCATAATCATCGGGTACACCAACTACTCCAACGTCTTTAATTTCGGGGTGCGTCAGTAAAACCCCTTCTAATTCGGCCGGAGCTACCTAAAAAAATATGATACTGCGTGCTTTCCATCAAAGCGCAACTTACTTGAAATCCTTTGTATTTTATTAGTTCTTTTATGCGATCTACGACGTAAAAGTAACCATCCTCGTCGTAATATAGCATGTCGCCAGTGCGTAACCACCCGTCCTTTGTGAACGTGTCTGCGGTGGCTTTGGTGTTTTTGTAATATCCTTTCATCACGATGTCGCCTTTAACGCACATTTCTCCGGGCTGGCCCGGTCCCAGATTTTCCCCTGTGCTCGGATCTCTTATGACGCACGACATCCCGGGATTCAACATTCCGACGGACCCTGGTTTTGATGTATTACCTTTGGGTACTGACGTCACCCCGAGAGTACATTCGGTTAGACCGTAACCCTGACGAATTGCGGCGACGTTTAATCTGAAATAAAAAGCTCAAAAATATAAACAATAATGAAACTGCATGTAAAGGACGCGTTTTTATAGTTATTATGTGTGCACTTATTTGGACAATTAGAACTGCTACAAAGATAACGAGATGGTGGAATATAAACCTAGGGAGTGGGTTCAAAGTTGAAACTCTCCTTACAAATTGAGTACAGTGTCATCAAGATTAAAAACTCCTACATCAAAACATTTTGTACAAATAATGTCACCTTTTTTTGACCGCTTTCTCAATTGCTTCACTAAGAGGAGCGGCTGAGCATGCTATTTCTTTGACGCACGACAAATCATATTTGTCCACTACTTCACTTTTTGCGAGAAATTGCATCACCGGAGGCACTACAAACAACGACGCTATCCTGTATTTTGCCACGCACTGCAGATACCAAACAGGATCGAATCTGTTCAACACGACTATTTTTTTCCCGCAAATCAGACTTCCCAGCACGACTTGCAGACCATAGGCGTGGAAAAACGGCAAAACGCCCAGCACCACGTCCGTCTGTATGATGAATGTTGGGTCCCTGTAGATAAATCCAATTAAGGCTAGAAAAACAACAAATCAATTCTTACAAAAATCGAACGAGTGGCGAGTTTATGTTATTGTGCGTTATCATGACTCCTTTTGGTAATCCGGTGGTTCCCGACGAAAACATAACGAACGCGACGTGATCTTTCACGTCGACGCTTCGCGGTTCGAAAGCGGAAACGTCCAAATTTTGGTCTGAATTATCGCTCAAGAATTTTCGCAGACTAATGCTTCCTGGTAAGTCGACGTTTGGGGTAATTACGATGTAGTGCTTTGCAGGGTGCTTTTGTTTTAATTTTAGAAAATTTTGTAAGGTGTTAATTGAACAAAATATTACATCGGGTTCCACGAGTCTCAGGACGTGGTCTAGTTCATCTAAAATAAAATACTTCGTTACTTAAAGCGCTGATAAGCTTCAAGTCTCATACTCACTTTCTGTGTAAGATGGATTTAAAGGTACAACCGGAAGCCCTTTATAAAGACAGGCTATGACTACAATAAAAAACTCGATGAGATTTTCGCTGGATATCGCAATGCAGCAATCTGAGGTTATCCCGCAGTTGGAAAAGCTCTGGGCTAATCGGCAGGATGCGTGCAGTAACTCGCGGTACGTTAGTTTTCGATTCGTTTTCTCATCAACCTGAAGCGAAAATTACAAACATTACTAGCTTGGGAACTATTCACTATTTACAATAGGAGCTTCTTGAGAAGTTTAAGCGAATAGAAATTTTATCAATGCAAAATGTAGAATTTGTCAATAGTTACTGAACTAAACCTAAATAATCATTTAGTTTCTAGAAATTCAAAACAGAAAATGTATATTTAAAACGATTGAAATTTTCACCAAAATACATAAACATAACATAAAATAAAACACACAGGAGTACAAATCATCTTAAAAATAACAACGAAATCAACGAATGTCAAAGTGTAGAAGAAATAAATCACATAGGAAAAGAATAACCAATTAAAAAGAATGAGAAACTAACGAAAATATACTCATACATGCATACAGCTATAAAATATAATACGTGTATAAACATTAAACAAACTAAAATTGCAAAATAACATAATAAAATGTCAAACAATAAATAAAATTAGACTTCATGGAACATAATTCAAACACCATAAAAGTGGCGTAGACAATAGGATCACACGGGAATATTTTTTGAGGAAAATTTGTGTACACGAATGTTTTCTAAAGACTTATCTTATGTCGTAAGAAAATAAATCGCTTTTTCCAATATTAAAGTGCATGGCGACTCCATTTATGTAAAATGTTTCGCAAGATCTTTATCAAGCAATAATCATTAATACGAGTATGATAAATGCTATTAAATAAAATAGTGCGGTCTAATGGATTTTCTAGATACTTTATTGTTTATGCCGAACGTATTTCATGTAAGCAACCAACATTTAATTCGATCGTTGTTAATCGATTATAAAAATTCAAATTAAGACATGGTAAAAATAATGCAGACGTCATCGTCATCTACGAAAGAATTGCATTGCAATGAATAGGGTACTTTTGCAATAATACTAAATTAATATTAATTTAACGACGATGTAAAAGCAAAAAATGTGCATGCATCACAATAAGATAAGCATACATGTCAACAATGAATTCAACATTGGACAGACGATAATTGTAAAAACACAAATAACTTAAAAGATAATTTGATCATTCTTGAACAAAACAACGTCGATCTAAAAAACATTGACCTTGTAAACATAAACATCGACGTCCTAAAATCAGTTCAAAATTGTACAAAATACTTACAAATTAATGCATAATTTTACCACTCAATTTAATCATTTAAAAATCAAATATATAATTTATTTGTAAAGTGTCAATTAAAAATATTTCGCATTATCATCATTTAAATTATTATTACAAAATCTAGTAGTAGTGTTAGGATTGCCCATTAACACAGACAAACGGCTTTGGAGGAAAGGTAACAGAAAATACCTTCTTACTGGAATTGGGAAATAAAAACTGATTATGAAGAACAAGGCTAAACTGAGAGATATTAAAAAACATAAAATATTTATAAATGACATGGTCAAGCAGCAGAGAATTACACAAAAGATAACAAGGATCAAAGGCAAAGAGGAAAAAATGAAGGGAACATAGTGACCATGGGCTTCATAAACTAATGATTAATGAACTTGTAATTGGAATCAGACAAGGATGTAGAAAAATAAACTGATGAGTAATATAAAAGAAACAAATATGATGTATGCTATGTATAAGGAAGTAAGGCTCGTAGAACATAAGAGGTTTTGGAGGAAATGAGAACGAACTAACAGAATAATTTAATATTACAAAGCTAGATATATTGGCAACAACACAGGCGAAGAAGAAGAACGAGTTGAAATAAAATTAGAAGGGGGACATTTATTAATTTACAGCGGCATAGCAAAAGAAATACATGCAGCGGGAGTTGGATGCATTATTAACAAAAAAAATTGTTACAAATATAAATAGTTGTATCCAATATCCGAAAGAATATTATTAAAAATAGACTTTGATGATATACATGGAGTAATAAGTAACACATATAAATAATAGTATATGGGTCAAATGGGGACGATTCCAAGACAACAGAAAACTGTAAAAATAAGATATAGACAGCAGGATAGCAACAGCAAAGTAGTAATAAAATACCATAACGTATGTAATGGTAAACATGGCGAAACTAACCGAAATAACAATGGAAAACATATGTAGATTCAATAATTTAATAATCGTTAATACGTTTTACGAGCATCGCATCATACACAAGTACACACAAGTAGCAGAAAATATGAAAGAAACAACAAAACTTGCCAACGTGGCAAAGAGAAAATAGAAAAGCAGTGCTGGTAATAGCAAATATCAAGAAAACAAAAACAAGAGGAATTAGAAATGAAGAGACTGGAAAAATTTACCCTAAGAATGAAAGCACACGGACGTACAAATTAAGAGAAGAGGTGATGCAGAAAAGTGTAGAGAGGTAATTGAAAACGAAGACAAAATAACAAGTAATTTGAACAGAAAAAATGTAGAAGAAGCATGGAAAATTGTCAATACAACGATGCAAGTATAACACAATTAAATCAGACACGAAAAAAGCAGACAAAATGGTGGATTGAAGAAATTAAGATAGAAATTATTAACAAGAAGGAGAATTGGAAAAACATTTATATCATAAATATGAAGCAAACTATTAAAGTTACAAACAACAGAGAAATACGGTAAAGAATATTATCTTGGCTAAACAGTAGGGTTGGGAAGAATATGGGCGCAAAATAGAAGAAAATAAAATAGTAAACAGTGAGATGTTCTACACAATTGTGAAAACCATTAGAAAATGGAAACCGGAAAAAATATAATAACTAGAGTAAGTAATCTTCTGAAAGACAAGGAAAGAATTATGAACACAAACACAAATGTAAAGGCCGTAAACTATTAGAAGAAACAGGAACTGAAAGATTAGTAAACCTAGGAAGCACATCTCCGCAGCCACACACATCTTAAAACAGGAAAAGCTCTGCGACACGGTGGTGTAGGTTCAGATATTACCAAACAAATGGGTGCAAAATGTATGGAATGTAGTAGTCAGAAAAGCATTGGAAGAGGAAGGAATATGCACGGATTGAGACTTAGGAGTCATCTTGCCTATTTTGAAGACGGGAGACAAGAAAAGCTACTAAAACACCAGAGGAATAACACTGAGAACAGTTCTGAACGTGCATGAAAGGATACTAGAAGATGTTGAGAGCTATCATAGAACCCCAGCTAGAAGCAGGACACACCACACAAGATGTATGTATTCACGATCAAAGAAGTTACATATAGATATTAAATCAAGGATGAAGAGCTTATCTCGCCTTTTTAGATTTGGAGAAGGCATTCGATCCAGTACTAAGGCACAAAGCATGGGAAAGCACATTGGCAAGTACAACTGAAAACTTATGTAAAAATAATACTAGTTTTGTGCGCACGTAATGACATGAAACATGACATCTGATATATTCGAAAATAGAAATGGGTTAAGACAAGGAGGCGTTATGAGTACGTTGTTGTTCATAATCCTAATGGACGACATAATAAAGCAGACTGCAGGAAATGTACAGAAATTAGGAGTGGGGTTAACCGTCGATTATTGCCATTTCGAAGAATGGCTATATTTGCAAGAACAGATGAAGATTTTTAGTGTAACATAAATACTGGGAATAATAATGAAGATAAATACACAAAAAAGTAATTTCAAATAAAGATGCTACAATAAACATTAAAGTAAATGACAATCATGTGGAACAAGTCCGTGAATTTAAGTAACTAGGAGTAGTACTAAACAACAAAGAAAAACTAGAAGAATGCATAATAGAAAGAACAAATAAAGCAATTAAAATACATTTCAGTCTACACAATAGCATCTTAAAGAAAAGAGAAGTCTCTATGCAAACAAAATTACAAGTGTATAGAACAATTTACCAACCAATACTAATATACGGATGTGAAACATTGATCCTCTCAGACAGAATAAAAAGTAAAGTAAAGTAAAGTTCAGACAGCATCAAAGGCGCAACCAGAAGAGATCGAATCAGAAACCAATCAATTACAGCAGAATTAGAAGTAAAACTAGTAACATCGGTAATTGAAGAAAGACTGGTAGCGATCTATATAAAGAGTAGATGAAGAGCAGATATGGATAACTGGAATTTAACATAAAAAAGAATATGGATACCATAGCAAACATGAGACGAGGCAATTGTGAAAATACTGAACAGGAAGAATATAAAATGGACAGAAGCAATGAAATTAGCACAAAACAGGAAGGAACTGAGTTTATTTGTGACAATTAAAAATATATGAACATGCACTATAACCCTATCATAACGTCATAGAAGATAGTTATAATCCTTCTGGCTTCTTACACTTACAGTTCTTAAAAAATCCTATTTAAATTATTAAAAAAATTCGAATGACGTTTGAATGAGTTTTATTGTATCAAACTTCATCATAACACATAATTGTTTTGTTGAAACTTCATTGAAAACAATTCGGTAAAATAATGCGGTTTGTTTAACAAAACCAAATTTTAATTATTTGTGATTTATAATTTGTTGAGTATTATACGTTATGAAAAATTAATCTGATGAATTCTTAAATTATCGTAAGTAAAATATAAGAAAGTTATCTTGATATGAATTTTAAGGGTAGTTTTTCATTAATGTAATAGGAAAAATAAAACTTACCAAAGCATCGCCCTGATTTGTATATTTAAGTAAATATTTGTGGAGAAATATTCCTACGGATTCTTTTGGAGTTGGAAGCGTAGGCGGTGGCCCATACATGACATTTGTTGTGTCCATGTTCTGTAGCAAACTTATTGACTGGCGAAAGTTTAAACATTAGCGCTGAGATGGTCGAGGCAACTAGCAGCAGATAACAGGTTATCATTTACGCTAATGTGCAATGGCATACACAAACATAATTGTCAGAACTGCATATAATTTATGCAAGTACTAAATGTGACTTTGCATTTATTTTATTTGAGAACTTAGTTTTCGTCATATGAATATAATATTAAAAACAAGAATAACGTAACAACCATTAGACTGTAATATAGCGAGCCGGAAGTATTAAATTAAAAACAAATTGTTCATTATTATATTGTAAAAATAATCATTGAATCTGTAAGAAATCGAAATGGAGTTTCATCGCGAAGATTAGGACAAAGATTTCACATTTCCTATATGACAGGCAAGAGGGAAATTAGCAGAAATAATTTAAAATATAGAAAGCGACGAAAATGTCAAAAATACACGGCTGCTCAATTAGAGATGATTTCAAGATGCTGCAGACAATTAATATTAGAACGTTTCAGAAACAATGCGATCATAATTTTAGACGACAAAAGATATTTTACATCATCTACCTCCGAAATAAAAGGAAACGAAGGGTTTTATACAGATAACATTGAAGACCTTCCTAATTATGTAAGGTATAAAAAAGCGAAATTTGAGGACAAGGTTCTAGTGTGGTGTGTCATTTCGGAAGCTGATTTTTCAAGGCATTATGTTGGGCGAGTTAGGGGCGAAGTTGTAAATCCGGACATTTATATTCGAAGATGCCTCCCCAAATTAGTGAATTTTATTCAAATGGATCATGTTAATGATAATATTATGTTCTGGCCGGAGCTGGCATCATGCCATTATGCGAGCATAACCCAAGATTGGTTAAGGCAACAAAATATCGCATGTGAAAGGATAAAGATAAAGGATAAAGAGGAGTAGAAAACTTTACGACGGTGGGTGGGAAGCCCAATATGAAGAAGAACTACGTCAAAGGATCTACCAAAAGATTCGAGAGTTTAACCCACTTACCATCCAAAGGCTGATGCATTCGCACCAAATTGAACAATTGGAACCCATGGCCCTTTAGCTGTTATGTGATTTATGTGACATTATAAGTATAGTTAAAGCTTCACTCCACACAGTGGATGTTTTCCTCTTTCATCCGTTGGTTCTAAATTATTCCCAGAAGCATGCTTTTTGATAATAATAATTGCAATGAGTTTCAAGGTTTCATCAAAATTATTCACAGAGCATTTCTGGATATTATTTGACGAAATTTAGTGTTTCCCTTATAGACATTTAAATTAATTTTTATACATTTCTCATCATTTATATCTATAACGGATGCAATATATAAAGCACGTGTATCATGTGTACCTAATTTCCAATAATCCTCAAACAGTTTCTTTCTTTCCGTACTTTTAATCTTTTTTTGCATTTATTTCTGCAATTGGCTATTATGCTTTTCAACGCTCTGTTTTCCCCGACTATATTGTTTTCCGGTACTTCTGCATGTTTCTCTCGTGATTTAATTTCCTTGAATATTTCTTCGCGGCAACAGTTGCTGATGTAGATGGTTCGTCTTCAATATTTATGTATAAAGCATATTCCATCATATCCTGTCCACTACTATTTGTTATTGGTTTTAGTGCGTTTATTAGAGAAAAAAGTTATAAGTATACTTATACCTCTTTTCTTAAACATGATTTCTAAAATATATTATTATTACCTTACATCCGCAAGGTAGACTTAGGCTCTTTTCTGCGACAAGCTTAGGAAAGTTAGGAATTCAAATTTGCTTGAATTCGCCAGATTGAAAAATATAGCTTGTGACCTTGTGCCCAGGTAGTAGCGATATTGCGACAATTGTAATTTCCAAATAAAATACCCCCACGGGTCTTAAAATCAAAAACATTCACTTGTTGGAATTTATTATATAGCAAATGTTTACGAAATGACAGTCAATAAAACAAGCAAGTAAATTTACTGAAATAAAACCAAATGATTTCGTATGTAATGAAGAAGAATTATATTTCCAATTTGGGCTCCGACACTAGTAAATGTAAACAGAATAAGAGAGAAATCGTGTCAATATTGGCCTGTAGACGATATGGTTGGAACAATACCAATTTTTTCAACTTAGACTAACCGTGAGCTGCACTGGCCTTCTTCAACACCAATTCTTTGTCTTAGTTCGAGTATTTTTGAGGGGATCGTCGATATTTTGTTTTCTAGTTTATATGTATTCGATTGGTGAAAATCATATTAATTATAAATAGTATGTAGGTGCGATGGTATTATATATTAATATATTTTCTTAGATTACACAGTAATAACAATATATTATTTACACGTAGCAATCATCTTTTTCAGCTCTCGTCTCAAAATCTTTCCACTGGGATTTTTCGGAATGAATTCGACGAATCTAACGCCTCCGCGCAAGTGTTTCTGATGGGATAATATTTCTGCAAAAAAGGTGATGCAAACACAACTTAAAAATAATTCAAGTAACTCACTAGCAAGATACATTTGCACATCTTCTCCGGTTAGTTTTGCGTTGTCGTGCTTAACGACAAACGCCATGGGTAACTCTCCAGCGTAATCGTCAGGTACGCCAACCACACCGACGTCTTTAATTTCAGGATGTGTCAGTAGAACAGCTTCTAATTCGGCCGGGGCTACCTAGAAAATGCCGGTACTGAATGCTTTTGCTTCAAAATTCAACTTACTTGAAATCCTTTGCATTTTATTAGTTCTTTTATGCGATCCACGACGTAAAAGTAACCATCTTCGTCGTAATACATCATGTCGCCGGTACGTAACCATCCGTCGCTTGTGAACGTCTCTGCGGTGGCTTCGATGTTTTTGTAATATCCCTTCATCACGATGTCGCCTTTAACGCACATTTCTCCGGGCTGGCGCGGTCCTAGATTTTTCCCTGTGCTCTGGTCTTTTATGACACATGATATTCCGGGATTCAACATTCCGACAGACCCTGGTTTCGAACTACCACCTATTGGTACTGACGTTACTCCGAGTGTGCATTCGGTTAGACCGTAACCCTGACGAATTGCAGCGACGTTCAATCTGAAATAAAACGATTAACAATAGAAACAATAATGAAAATGCATGCAAGGAACACATTTTTATGGTTAACAGTTTTGAAAAAATGTTTTTGAATCATCGATTTATTCGTAATTCGGGACCAACTGTGCATAACTACGCAAATCTCACCTTTTGAGTGATATATATATATGTAGCGGTTGGTGGAATATAAACCTAGGGATTTGAGAAAAAATCCGCCTTTTATTTAAATATATTTATCATCGAGGATAGATTTAGATTGCAAGTAAACATTGATTTTAAATGTAACGAGTAACAATTTTCTAAGGCAATAAAAAATTAAACGTACGATAACGACATAGTGATTTTTACAATGCATTGTTTCTTTAGTTGTTAGATTTGCAAAGTGTTTTTATTTATATTGCAGAATTGGTGAAATAACTGACTTTCTGCGCGTATTACGAACGGTCCTTGAAATCCTATTAATAATCAAAATACACAATTGTTCAATTTCACATGTCCATTATTTGAAACAACTATAAAATAAATTAAAAATAGATTTACAACTTATTCTAAATTAGAAACTCGATGTCGACGACAGTTTAAACCCACAAATAAAGACGGTGGAAAGATTTGTGATCAAGGAAACTTGAATCTGGCTTCGGATACGAGTACAACTCATTATTAATTTGTTTGCCAAAAATGATCTTTAACCATAAACAGTTACACAAGATCGCGATTCAGTTTCATGGCATCCGGTTTACTCAATAGACGCAAATGATTTGCGATGACACACTTCCACAAAACACTAATTTTTTATTCGTAATAATAATAAACGCTGTTGCGCACGCTATTTAATATCTTGCGCTGGCGGTTAAATAGCGTTTTGCTGTTTTTGAGCAGCGAGTAAAGTAATTGTTTCCCAACTCAGTTACAAAATGTCAATTTGATTTTTTTCGTGACAATAATTTGAGAATTTCGAGATTTCTAAAATCCTTTAAATCTTTTCGAATTTTATCAAAAGTAATGACTATTTTTTCTATTTTGAACGGTGCTTTCATTTTTCCTCTAAGTGCCCTGATAACCTTGTCGGTTGAAAAAACCCTTTTCGTAAATATGGCAGCTCGTCAACATAAACATAAACATAGATATTTCAGTATATTTTCGTCCTAGTTTAGAAATCTTGCCAGAAATGTTTATTATACATCGTATTTATATCCCACGAACCGTTTTCTCAACCCGAAGATTTTTCCACATTCTGTACTAACGATAGATATTATCATATTTTGACATATTTTGACATTATATCCAACCGAAACTGATGTTAATTATATAATTATTCACCGATATTTTCTCATATTTCATATGTTCGTTGAGCATACAAGACTATGTATGTGTCAAATTTCTAAATTACATAACCGCTACATTACTCCGTGTCTGCGTTTTCTTATTTTCATAAGTACTCATCTGAGCAATTTTGTAATCACCATCTATTCAATATACTCAATCCGTATCTAATTGAATAAATCTCTTGCATCCAATCTACTTTCAATTGGCCATATATCGACATATATCATTTATAGTTAGATTTTGAATATTTACCGAAAACTCAGATCCATTGGTATATCTCGTTGCCATTTCTGGCTTACTTTTATCCCTTGTGTTCGCACCCGGGTACCCGGGTGCCCACCGCTCTACATTTTTGAATGTAACTAGGTCAAAAATAGGAATTTCGACAAAAACCTCCAAATTGTCGTTATTTAACTCAATTGTAAGGAGGTAATTTGTTCGGGAAAAAAAATTACAAAAATTAACAAGAAAAAATCGAGTGTAAAGTATACACACGCCACGGACGCACCCACACGGACGCAATTGTTAGTAAACAAACTTATGGTTAAAAATTATTCCTAAACAAGGAAATAACTAAGACGACGTAATGTCAGTTGAGAAAATAGTCGTTTGAACCAAAAAAAAATTTGGATCTTATTCGGAGCAATGTTAATGTTAAAGCGATTAACTGAATCGACGCACATAGCGATTTATTTAATTAATCAAAAAATTAAGACCGAATTGTTAGCCAACAAAATCTGGTGACGTGATCTCAACAAAATGTGCTATACTAGATAAACCTGACGATCGTTCTGGAGACGGTCACAAATAAACTAACTAGCGTACGACCAGGAAGTTGGTTCGGAAGCAGTGAGGGAGACTAAATTGTGAAATAAGTCGTGGATGAATTACTCTTCGGAACAATAAATTAACTGAGCGATTCCCTGAATGTAAAAATGGGATATAACTTATAAATATTATAATGTAAAATATGCAACTGTTACAGCAGTCAACCCTTTTTGTGTGGCGACACGGTCATCCCCTTTCATCGGATAGTTATTAGTCGATGCGCACCCCAATAAAATAATATTAATAAAATCGCCCCACTTCGTCGGATAGTCTCTGTCGGAGCAATACGGTGGAAATACTAATTTTCATTCATCGACTGTACTACCAAGTCGATAAATAAGAATTCCCAAAACAAGAATTATTTAGTGTGGTTGTTGATCTGTTTTTTTAATGTCATCTAGATTCATAAGGAATGTATTAAACGACTGGCGTTCATTAGTTATCGCTCCTAGAAGAGATGTCTTGTCACCTGACTATGACGAACACCTTTGGGAGGAAGTTAAAAAATGAACCTTAGGCTTCATTCAACACTTACTTTTTATTACCATGACTATGTTATTAAACTTGTTTAAATAATTTGCAAAACAAAATTCCGACAAAATTCGGTAAAATGTTGGTAAGTTTTTGAAAGTTTTACATATTGGTTAAAATGAATCCTCAAGAAAGAGAAACTCGTCATTTGATCAGTGAAGAAGCGGCTGAAGTGGTCGCTTTAATGAACAGTCGGAATGTTGCCAGAACTTGACCCTTCAACCATCATTAGGTGCATTCAAAGGTTTAGTGAAACGCATTGTTAAAAAAGATCTGGGTGAGGCAGAAAACGGTCAACAAATATCGTAGAAGATTTGAGATTGTGTACCTCGCGACAACAATTTGTTACTGCACGGAAACTGCAAATTGACTTAGCCAACGTACATGACTGTTAGGAATAAGTTGAAAGAATATCGCTTGGCGCTAAAAAATACCAGCCAAAGGTCCTCTCCTTACCAGGGACCACCGTAGAACACGTTTCGAATTTTACGAACAACATGTTAACTGGGTACTTAATGAATGGGGCAACGTTCTTTTTACAGAAACATCCAATTTTATTTATTTTCATCTGATAATCGTATACAACCTGCAGAAGACCAGGAGAACGGTATGCTCAGTGTAACATTAAACCAAGAGTACATTTTAGAGGTATAAACTTAGAGGCACGAACAGATCTACATGTACTGGTTAGAGAAGGGGTAAATACGGATAGGTATGTAAGAGACATTCTGGAACGTCATGTTGTCCTATTTGCTCCATTTATAGAAGAAAATTTTTTATTATTGCATGATAACGCAAGACCACATATAGCTAATGTGGTTAGGAATTACGTTAATGAAGCCACTTTGAACTGGCTTGTCTCGACCTCAGTTCCATTGAACATGTATGGGGCAGGTTGGAACATTGTGCTCACTCACTTCCACAGCCTCGTTAGATTTTACGAGAATTATCAGAAGCTTTTGGGTTGGATGGTCATTAAGAAATTTAATTTCAAGCTTGCCAAGGCGTTGTTAAGCTTTGTTGTAACTAAAGGAGGACATGTTATTAATTCTTGTTAGCATTCGGTTTTTGTTTTTATTATAAATAATAAAACCTACTTGAAGTTTTCCAATGAGTGTTAATTTAAGTAATTTCTGAGGAGGGCGTGGTTTTTGCTCGAGTGAAGGTTTTCTTCCGCGTTAAATACGAGATATTTGCTAACTGCAGCGACATAGTTTATTTATATTATAGTTTAGGAGTAATTGATAACCTTATTAGTCGCATCATTGAGCAAACGTTCGAGGTTGTGAACCTTAAAATTATCAAGAATTTGCTTCCATATTTTTACAATCAGCTGTGTCGAAGGGTATGTTCAGATATCTACTCAACATTTTCATTCACGTTCAAATATTTAATAATTGCAACCTGATTTATCTTACGCGAAAACTTCTAGTTATAACAATTCATCTAGAAATACCTTATTACCTCGTTTCAATTATCAAAAATTGGAGGAAACCTCTCGATTTTTATTTAGTTATGAGATACCAAGATGTTCATAAAATTGTGTAAAGAATTCTTACAACAATAAAAATATTTCTAGCCATTTATTTATAGAAAACAGAGTGATGTTGGTTTGCTTGATTACAAAAAAGGGCTAAATGGCGCCAACAGCGCGAAACAACTGATATGTCAAAATATGTGTCGAAATAAATTCAACTAAGGTTTGTGTAAACGAGCACTTACAATTATTATCTAATCACACTGGTAGACTTTAGTGCGTAAAAATTGAACGGTCCTTACAAATTAAATACGATGTCAAGATTAAAAATCAATCTAAAAACAAACATTTTGTACAAATAATATCATAGTAAGTATCAAATTTGTACATCGTCAAAAAAATGTATGGCAGGTTTGCCAGTACTCATCCTTGTAATGTATTCGTATTTCGATTACGGTAGCTTCTCAACCAGTGATACAATGAACTATTTAAATATAATATAAGCCTTCACCTTTTTTTGACAGCTTCTTCAATCGCTTCGCTAAGAGGGGCGGCTGCACATGCTATTTCCTCGACGCACGACAAATCATATTTGTCGACGACTTCACTTTTTGCGAGAAATTGCATCAACGGCGGCACGACAAACAACGACGCTATCCTGTATTTTTCGACGCACTGCAGATACCAAACAGGATCGAATTTATTCAAGACGATTATTTTTTTCCCGCCAATCAGACTTCCTAACACGACTTGCATACCATACGCGTGGAAAAACGGTAACACGCCCAGCGCAACGTCCGTTTGTATGATGAACGTGGGATCCCTGAAGTTAAATATATTTAGGGCTCGAAAAACAGCAATTAATTCTTACAAAAATCGAACGAGCGGCGAGTTTATGTTATTGTGCGTTATCATGACTCCTTTCGGTAATCCGGTGGTTCCCGACGAAAACATTATGAACGCAATGTGATCTTTTACGTCGACGTTTCGCGGTTCGAAAGCGAAATCGTCAACATTTTCGTCGGAATTATCGCACAAGAACTGCTGCAGATTAATGCTTCCTGGTAGGTCGGCGTTTGGGGTAATTACGATGTAGTGCTTTGTAGGGTGCTTTTCTTTTAAATTTAGAAAATTTGGCAATGTGTTGACTGAACAAAACATAACATCGGGTGCCACGACTTTCAGCACATGGTCTAGTTCATCTAAAATAAAATATTGATATTAGATGTTACCTTAGCTTCTTTGTCTAAAGCATTGAATGTTTCAATACTCATACTTACATTCAGTATAAGATGGGTTTAAAGGTACAACCGGAAGCCCTTTGTACAGACAGGCTATGATCACAACAATAAACTCGATGGTATTTTCGCTGGATATCCCGATGCAGCTATCTGGAGTTATTCCGCAGTTGGAAAGACTCTGGGCTAATCGACAGGACGCGTGTAGTAACTCGCGGTAGGTTAGTTTTTGATTGGTTTTTTCATCAATCTGAAGCGAAAATTATACAATGCTAGTTGTGCCAACTTTTCGCATTAGAAACCTCTTGAAAGGCCTGAGCAGTGTTCTTTAAGCGAATAGAAACTATATCGCTTTTTGCAATATTAAAGTTTATTACGACACAATTTATACAAATTGTTTCAGAAGATCTTTATCAGTCAATAAATATTTATACGAGTATGATAAATTACATTAAATAAAATAGTGGGCTTTCTACATACTTCACTAAACTATCACTATCGATATCTCGTTATCGTCAATTGGAAATTGTACTAATTTTATATAAAGTTAATTTTTCGTATCATAATTTTATTATGTAACATGAATTTTGTAGCCTTTGCATGCGGATTAATGTAATAACTAATTTTAATGTTTTAATTTAAATAATAAATAATACATTTTTAATATGTAATTATATATAATTACAATCACGAACAACTTAAAACTAATTTTAGTAAATGAATGTGACGAATCAATAAAGAGTCGCAGTGTGGTAGGATCACAGAGCAATATTTATTGCAAAAGTTGCTTACGACACTTCATTGAGCTATTCATTGAGAGATAGACAGTCGTGAGCTTCTTTTATTATTTTTTTATTTTAATTACAATAAAAACAACTAGGTTTTATCGATGATGAATTTTATCGATTTTAACACTATACCTGAAGGCCGTATTTACTAAAGGTATTTAGTAAAGGAAGTAGAGTAGTGTAGTAATTTTCTTATATTATATAAGAGATTTTCAATAATGTAATAATAGAAAACTTACCAACGCATCACCTTGATTTATATATTTAAGTAAATATTTGTGGAGAAATATTCCTACGGATACTTTTGGAGTTGGAAGCGTAGGTGCTGGCCCATGCATGACATTCGTCGCGTCCATGTTCGGAAATGAACTTATCGACGCAAAAGTTTAAACATTTGAGATCATCGACGCAACTAGCTAGAAAACTGATAACAGGTTATCATTTATGCTAATGTGCAAAGCATACAAACGAAATTGTTACTCAGAATTGCATACGACGTATGCATTTATTTATGTAATTACTAAATATAACTTTATTTCATGTAACAACTTACATACATTCGTTGCTTTTTCATACTTTATTATTAAGGGGTGAGTTGGGAATACAGACGAAGAAGAATATAGCAAGGTGTGCATGGAAGACGTTCTGTGTTTCACTGTGTAGAAAAAATATTTCCTAAATTACAGTGAAAATGTTTACAAAAATAAAGCAATGTAACGATCGTAATTTGCAGATAAAATACCTTCACGGGCACATTGCATTGAATTCGAATTTATCATATAGGAAATGTTTTCGACTTGATGGCGAATAAAACAAGTTCATTTTTAGACTTACTTTAAGTAATTAAAGCGTAAACTTTATATAGATGTTACTCAAATAAAAGCAAACCATGTCATATGTAATGACGATTATATTTAAGACCAATAATTGGTGATCGTAACGGCCATAATTAATTGCGGCCAAGTAGGGCTCCAGCTCTAGATGTAAACAGAATAAAAGCCCATTCTCTTTTATCTTCTCTCTTAAATATTGGTTTTCCTTGTAACAATGAACTGAGATTTAAAATTGGTATATTGTAGGATGATATTAAAAAGAGATTTGGCTAAATTTCTACAACGGGCTTGGATGTTTGCTAGTACTGCTCTTATAGGCATGTTTTTGTGAAGTTTAATTAAACCGTATAATTTCGGAGCTTGAGGATTCATGGGAATCATTTGTTTTTTAATTGTTTCATTAAACAGTGCCTGTATATGATTAAGTTCTCTAAATGAGTTGTTATTTAGGAAATCCTCGATTTTATTGTCCTAATCTAGAAGAATTGATTATGACAATAATAGCTACTACCGTGTTCACATTGTCAGCTTTAGTGAAGACCACATTATTTTCTTCCGCTTTTTGTTTAATAGATTTCACAGTTAGTGAAATGTTGTTATTAATAGCCTTACTTATTTTTGTATTTATGGCGGTATTTTTTTAAGAAAATGTGTTCATCAATTCATCGTACAGGTTAGTTAAGGCCATTTCTGTTTCAACATCTAGATTTATTATTGATATTAAGTTTAATGTTAAATTTGAATAATTTAAGTCTAATTTGTTATGACCAAACTTTTTTGAGTTTTTATGTATTTGGTGGGTTTTTTAGGCCACTACTTTAGTTTTATTTTTAATTAAATTAGAAATTTTATTATTTTGTGTCAGTTTAATCAATCATTGGTACCCCTCGTTTATACTCCTAAATAGGTTATAAAGTTTCTAGTACGTTGCGTCGGTAAACATTTTACAACATTTACTTCAAAGATATTTGCCTGTTGACTGCAAAAAATTTCATTTTTCAATAAATTTGCCAGTAATCTCTTCTATTATCTGTGCTGCTACAATTTGATTAATACATGACCTTAATCTTTTAAAATTATTTTGTTCCTTCCTTATATGTTTATCTACCACGAATATCTTTTGGCGTTCATGAGAATACTTGTAATCCCACATAACATAATTGTTATTTTATTTCATGCATCCGTCTATTACTTTTTTTGAATTTTTACTGTAAGTAAAAATTCCGATGAGAAGCATTTTTGGCTATTGCTGTTCATCTTCTGGTCATATGATTTTATGGCATTATTTTTGGACTAACATGCCTTTTATTTTTAGCTTATTCGTTATATATACTTCTACTACTGCTCTAGTTAGAGCTTACTCTCCCATATCAGGCTACTCATATTGCATTTTTCCTTGCCGTACCCATTGTTTGGTACATTTTTGAAGTATGTAAGTGTGGTTGATACCAGAAAATATGAACAAACGGGATGATATACAAAGACTTCCAAGTACATGGAGACCAGCCGTTATGTTTAGCATTGTATAAACACTCTGATTCCATACTTGTAGTCACTGCTTCTTTATCCAACAGCATTAATTTGTTGTTTCAGATTCGTTGCATTTTTGCACTTTCGAGGCTTTAGCCAAGATGCCCATATACCCATTTCACAGAAAGGTAACTAAAAGCATGTTACTGGACAATTGTGTATTTGCTAGTTTCGAGGAATACATAAAAAAATAGATTATGGAGAGCTCAACATATTTTAGAAACCACATTACCACTTGACTTTCTTAAATTAATTAAAGGTGTACAAACTTGCAGAGAATTGGATAAGTATTTTGAAACAATGAAATAAAAATAATTTGATCATTTCTGAAAATGGTCATAGTCCCAACAACGTGAATGTTACACTTCATTATTCCTTATTTTTTCCACTAGGTTTACATATTTTGTTTTACTTTTAGAGTTGTTCCACTATTGATTTATTGTGAACCTTACCTACCTTACCTTACCTGAGATAGAAATACTTTTTTATACATTCATTTTCAGATTCTGCTTAAGATGGCATCTTAATAGTTAAATTATGTTTCTAGAATTGTATGACTTTATGCACAAACATGTGTTTAATAACTTGGGTTAGTTTTGCAAACTTTTGATATTTCTGATTGGAGAAATCAACCAATCGTCTATGAATCCAAACTCTTTTACACAAATACAATCTGTTTCGCATCTGTTGCGTTCTTCTGTTCGTTCCCAATGCATAGTTTTTTTCCTTAAAATTAGCCCAGTTTGTTGTGTTTTGCTTTAATTTCTGTTGATTATTACGTTCCTTAATTTTCTGCGCTTTTAAAGAACAATAATATAAATTGTAATTACAACGAAATACAAATTAATTGCCTGATCCCATGATCTTCACACTTTTGACGATGCGTACATACATTATGTCCAGCTGCATAACCATTAGAAAGTGCATTACGTACGATATGGTACGATAGAATGCAGGAAGTAAATTAGCTTGTTAACTTGCTTTGATTGATGCGTAATAGTATAGGTAAAAAATAATTGTGCCATGAGAAGATTTCAATTTCAATGCCCAGGAGAGACATCGAAGTGCATCGAAAAATAAATAATGATGTAACGAGCGCAGAATGTTGTAAGCAATGCATTATATGTATAAAAATTGTCAGGCGTATATTGGCATTTATTACCCATGCAAGAAAAATAAAATAAAATGTCGACGATTGTAGAAAGCAAATGGGAACCTAAAAATCGAGAGGCGTAGAAAGCGATCTACTTTATAAAGTTAACGCTACGATTAGTTTTAAAAATCTATCACCGCTTATTATAAATATCGAAATGTGCACTTTTGTCGTTTTTCCAGTCATTTGTTTTATGATATACGTAACATGCATATTTGTTTCTGTCCAATTGGAACGTCGGTAAAATTGGAGTAATTTTTCTTAAAATTTTAATTAAACACAGCCTGAAGGGATTATAAAATTATATAATTTGTACCGCGGCTGGTTTAGTTTCGATTGCGGAAATGCTTGACACTACACACCGACCAGTGAATTTAAATTTGCATATTTCAAACGTGTAAAGGCGAATTTAAATGAACTAAAAAGTCATATTCTTTCACATTAGATTGTAAACACGTATGCAGTGAACGGGGGCAAATTGTATTGGTCGAAGATCTGAAAAATAAGGAGTGAAGATCCACGATTCCAAAATACTCACCTCATCACATGAATATAGCTTTTTGCGGGTAACAACTGTATCTGATTTTAGATAACCCTGGACACTTAGATTTATAGACAAACATATTTAGATTTTAGTTTTTGTCAATTCATATTACTTTTCTAAAGCAAGAAAAAGCTCTAACAAGGTTATTCGGATCTTAGATTAAAAAATAAAGATAGTGCTAATTCTAATATAATACAAGGTGGCGCAAAAGTTGTCACCCGATGTTCTTTGACTGTAACACCGTAACACCTTTAGTGTTGCTTTTGGATTGTGTTTATTTGATGTCTAAATTTGTTTTTATTAAGTAGAAAAAATGATATCGACCAAGTGGCCGCCGCCACAATTGATGACCTGACGGGCCCGATTTATGGCATTTTCCATCACTATTGCCAGAACTTCCGGCGATAGGTTCCCGCATTCCTGACAGATATTCTCTTTGAGTGCTTCAAGAGTCTGAGGCTTGTTGACATAGACTCGTGACTTCAAGAAACCCTACAAAAAGATGTCTAGAAAGGTTAAATAGGGCGATCTTGTCGACCAGGGCAAGTCACCAAAACGAGAGATGAGGCGACCCGTAAACGCAGCCCTCAGAATTTCGATTGTGGGCCATGCAGTATGCGCTGTTGCACCATCCTATTGGAGCCACATGTTCTCCAATCTCAATTCGTCCAGTTGAGGTAAAAGAAAGTCATTGAGATGGCTCTCTAGCGCTCGCCGTTCACAGTAGTCGTTTGGCCCGCGGTGTTTTCGAAAAAATAAGGCCCGATCACTCCTCCAGCGTAAATACCACACCATACAGTAACTTTGAGCGGGTGTAATGGCTCTTCGTGTGTTAAACGGGGATTTTAGGTGCCCCAGAAGCGACAATTCTGCTTATTCACGTATTCACGATGAAAAGTTGTCTTCCGCGTGGTTGAGATTTAGGATGGCTTGAGCGTAGGTTATACGCGCTTGGCGGTCAACGGTTGCTGCTGGTGCACTGTCCGTACTTTGTAAGGGAACATCTTCAAGTCTTTCACCAAAATTCTCTGTAAAGACCGCCTATTGATGCCCAATTGTGTGGCACGTCGTCTGGACGATACTCCGGGATTCTCTGCGATATCTTCAGCCACAGCCGCGATATTCTCAGCAGAACGGCTGCTCCGGGGCCGTTCAGACTTGACAGCATCTCGTGTTGTCCCATACTCTTCTAGGCGAAACGCCGTAGTGTTTGCCCAGTTGGTGTCGGACAATCGGGAAATCTACGTTGCGCCAATATCACCAACCAATTATTACGCAAAAAAATCGAAACAATTATTCCGCGTTCTTGAGGAGTATAGCGATTCATGTCTTATTGACGTATTTTGTATCTGTTTACTTCACAAATGACAAAACAGAACTGACATTTACCGCTATTTGAAAAAAATATAGCACCTTCCGATAGGGTGATTTTTGTGCCACTTTGTAGTTACTAGTACAGAAACTAGCTAAAAATAGCAATATTACCAAAATATCCTTTTGCCCACTATTTATGTAAAGTTTCAATTGACCTGGTGTGCCAATTAAATCTACGGAAACATGGCACGAATCTGTTACGTAACTAGTATTTCTTGTATTTGTTTGTAAATCTTCCATAATTAGTTTTACAGCCAACGGGATGGGTCATTAAAAACGACTGGCCGAAAATCGACAACGGAAATAATGGGGTAATGCTAATTACGGGCAATTAAAATTATTGGCTCATAGAACGAAACACACCAATCAAAATTAATAAAATAAATACAATATAAAAATCGAGCGAAAGGAACATAAAAAACATAAAATAAGACGAAAAAAAAGTAAGCAACTCAAATTGGAAATAGCGACCCAAGCGAAACCTATTGCACAAATTAAAATAGCCTTCGATTGGCGTTGGTCTCGAAACGGATGGAAGTCGATCGCAACGCTTCATGTAGATAGTATGAAAGACATACAAAGTGTAGTTATACGATCGCGACGATTAGTCAACCAATAAAATTTTCTATCGATTTGCATAGAATAGCAGAACATGTCAATTTTTATTCCAATTCAAATCTACTATTAAAATAAGTAATTAATCGCGGATTATTGATTATAAGACAGGTACCTCAGAAAATACTAAAATACTGCAAATTTCAAGCATATAACTATTACCATTTCAGTTAATAAAATTTATATACTGGTCGCAAGTGAAATGCGAACACCCCGAAAAAAACAATTTTTTATACAAAATTTTATAAAGAGAGAGAATAATACTTAAATAAGGTAAAATAAGCAAAAACAAAACATAATTTTGAAAAAAAAAACTAGTAGTTTGCCCAACTACTAGTTTTTTTACGCCACCTAAGCGAATGCACTCTTGCAGTCGACGAGGGAGGCTATTAATCTGATTGTTGATGTACCCTAAGGGTACAGCATCCCAAGCATCTTCAACTGCATGACGAAGTTCATCTAAAGTCGTAATGTGGATACCCATCCAATCCCACATTTTTTCGATGGGCGATAAATCTGGCGACCGAGGTGGCCAAGGGAAGGTGAGTGTATGCTCCTCTTCTAAGAACATAATAGAGGTTCGCGCAATGCATGAGGGCGGGTGTTATCTTACTGAAAAACACCATCTTCAATCCCTCTTACATAAGGAAGAACAACGGGCCTTAACACATCATTGACACAACTAATTTTTTGCATTCTCTCCATCCCCACACTCCGCTCCATACATTATTATGCTTTTTTTACACAAGCGTTCCATATTTTTGTTGTTTCATGAAAGCTCCCACCCCTCTTACCCCATAAGCACTTCCTCAGACCCTCCTCTGCCCCTCTCGCCTTCTTGAATATATACGTGTAAGCTATGTGTCCCTCATTACTATTGTTGTCTCTCATTATGTATCCTAAATACATGTACTCTTACTTGCTCTATTTTCTCTCCTTTCCATTTCATCTGTATCTCCCTCTTTCTCCCACCTCTTTTCGCAAAGTTCATTATGTTTGTTTTCCTAGTATTTACGAAGAGGTTAGAACGGTTTATGGACAGAAGGGAGTTGGAACTCTTCTGTCCATAAACCGTTCTAACCTCTTCGACATTTCCTTCAGACCCTTCTCCGTTTCTGATATTATTACTATATCGTCTGCGTACGCGAATGACCATATTTTGCTGTTTCCCAAACCCAACCCAACCCAACCCAACCCAACCCAACCCAACCCTCCGTCTTGGCCCTTCCTCAATATCTCCTCTAACTCCGCTATGTAAATATTAAATAATTGTGAACTTAGCGGACACCTCTGTCTTATCCCCTTCCATGTCCTGAATTTTTTCGAGATATCTTCCCCCACTCTGACTCTGCACCATGTTTCTTCATATATTTCCTCAACCCTTGTCCTTATCCCCACTGATATCCCTGCTCTCTCCATCGTTTTTAACAGTATGTTTCTGTTTACGGTGTCGAAAGCCGCTTTCAGGTCGACAAACATAGCATGTACTTTCCCTCCTTTCTTTCTCCCTTTCTATAAGATAGTTTAATACATATAGATTGTTCCTCGTTCCCCTGCCTTTCATGAAGCCTAATTGTCCACCCGGCATCATTCCGCCCTCCTCTACCTCCTCTTCTAGTCTTCCCCCTATCATTCCTGTGCTTGTCTCCTTTCTTCCAAATTGGTACAATTATCGCCGTCCTCCAGCTTTCTGGTATCTCCCTCCTTCCTTTCCAAATCTCATTTAACATTTTTAGTGCTTCTCTCCATATTTCCTCCGGTGCATTTAACCAGCCCTCCGAGTCTTCTCCCGCTGCCTACCCTTTTTTTAGTTTTTGCTTCATTCTCATCATCATAGTTGCCTTACACTTCTTGAACTCCTCCTTATCCCCAAATTTAATTGAACTGAAATGGATAATCGATTACCTTTTTTTTTGACACGTTGGTTATCAGAAATGTATGAAATTAGAAACTGACACATATACTATATTACTAAATTTACTACATCAGAGTCTAACCATTGTTTTCAATATAAAAAAGGAATAATCGGGAATATTCTTGTAGAACATGTGATTACCAAGAACATGCGTTTCCAATAACACATGGCTCACCTAAAATATAATAGAATGGAAAAATCCAGGGTTGCTCAACATTTGCATTTAGATATGTTATAAGTTTAAATAATTTAAAATTGTTAAAATTCACAGACGCAATCTCCATAATATATAATTATTAACATAATCTAACGTAACACAGTCTACAAAAGTTTTAATTGCAATTAATTAACATACAGACAGTTAACGGAGCGAGCGAGTAAATCACACGTCTCATATGCACAAGAAATGCACTCACCGGTCACTTTTACTTTCGATACACTGCACACCGAGCACATGGGGTTATCAAATATCGGAGTGGTGCATGCTTATCGCTTTCGACCGGTAGCAGTTGAAGTGTACCAGTCCGGTGGCCTCAGACCGTAAATCACAAACGAGGAAGTCAGCTCGGTTTTCGAAAAAAATGAACTCGATCATTTCGACCGGCAGCGGCACTTTTTTGATGTGCCTGTTGAGCAATTTACCGGGTACGTGCGAAAATACACTCTCCGGAATTGCGCGAGACGTAATGGTTTTGTTGCAGGTCCGCCGGGAGTCAGCATAGACGACGCGTACGTCCAACTTTTCCCCATCGACAAGACCGTCTGCAAGGGGATAGATCCGCTCAGAGATATATCGTTCCATCTTTATACAAGGTGAGTGTATCTCATTTTTTTCTTGGAATCTATCATGGTATCTAAAATGAATTATTGGTATGAGGTTTCTTCCTTGGGTTTATACGATAAAATTGATGTGGTCTACATTGCTATTAGAGTTTCAAACCTCAGCCCGGATGGTTGAAATTTCATTTCAGAGATAAAGTTCACAATAATCACAACTTTTAATTGAACTCAATCAATTTGAGTGAACATGTAAGTAGTTTGTAAACTCTCCGAAGTTTATATAAAAAAATGTCTGCAAACAAGTTTCAGGAGGAAGATCAACATCGCAGAACAATTCTGTTAGTATGTATTAGATATATTTTCGTGTTTCGTTGCTAGTTCTCACAATGTTCTCTCTCTATCTACCCTGCGAGTAAGATGTGTACGACTGTTTTTTCTATTTACTTTTGGACTTCCTCGAACTCTGTGACAACCCTGCCATACGTCCAAATGAAAATATTCGATTTGATTAGCGTTGAAAACATCATATTGTGTATTTTTTGAAAGATTTTTGCTCATTGTGTTGTATCGGTCGCTAATAACTTTTTTAAATCTAAATAGTTAGTTACATTCTCACATTTTTATAGAAGGGTGTCACGAATAAGTTCATACCGAAGCAGAAAGTGGTTATTATTGGCCACTGAAACCGACCGCGATAAAATCTTAAATCTGCTCGCCTGAATGTATCCGCGTGCCCTTGGAGCTGTCTGAACAATACGTTTGAAAAATTCGAACGTGAAAAGTGAAATGACCTAAATGTGTTATTACCGCTTGAGCGGTAGCAGTTCGTGAATGAAACATTTTGTTGGATTTTGCTTTTTTCCTAATTAAAAGTTACGCCTATAATCGTAAATAGAAACTTAATTATAGCATAAATATTTTCAGGTATTTCCGAGGTACATAAAAGACTATTTTTGCCTTTTTGAGATACATTTTTTTGCAGTTCCTGTAGGAGATCTTCTTGTTTGGAAGATTTTTCTTATTGTCCGTGTTACCTAAATTCGTTTATTCCATTATTATTTTATTGTATTCGATGTTTCTCTAACGAACTAATTTCTTATTTTGTGCTTTGTCGTTTTACTCTCAAGGTTGTCGTTTCCATACTTCTTCTTGTTGTGCTTCGCCCTGAAAAATAGTCGATAATTTAATTTAGTTCATATTCCATCGTTTATATAGTTCACAATTTTCTATATTTTTTTACATTGACGCCCTTCGTCTTTAACTATTATTTTTTCTCGCTGTTCTTGTGATTTTTATTGGAATCACATTGTAAATTTGTTAATAGGATCTATGCGCAAAGATGAACCTAGTGAATCTCAATTAATTGCATGTCGACAGTTAGACAAAACTAACTAAGATTTGTTAATGAATATTTTATGATTTTTGTGCATAATGTAGCTCCCACTGAAAAAAAATACGTATGCTATCATGCGCCGACCATTACGTGGTTAAAGCTGGGCAACAACTTAAAATAATTTACCCACGCGACTTATTAAGCTCATGGGTGTGATGGAGTAGCTGAACATATTAGATATGAATTCCTGAAAAAAGTATTCGTCGTAAGAGAATTAAGGGTTAAGTTGTACAGGGAAAAATTTCCTCCTGAATTGGTATTGACCAGGTGGGGAATTTGGCTTGAAGCCGCAATCTCTTATCCTGAAGATTTCATAGCAATTAAGGAATTGCTTTAAGAGTTTAATGCCGAAGACAGTGCTGCTGTTACAAAGCCACAAAATAGTGTTGCAAAAGACAGAGATTGACTATATTTTGGTGACAACACTTTAAAGCGATTGCTGCTTTAAAATAAAATTAACTTCCACTCGAAATAAAATAAATCAAGCAATTTTGAAATTTTTAATTTTTCACTTGTTTTTTTGTATATATCAGTAAACTGTATTTAATATACATGAATTTTCGTGGTAGCGAAAGGTGACGGTTAGTCACTTTTCGTAAACCGGGTGTATACTATAAAATCACTTTTAAATTACCAACAAAATACACGACGTATCTATTCCTGCTTAAAAGATTCACGATTCCTTACAATTTATCCCAGTATATCCCAGTTGTTTTCTCTTATTTTACGTGATTCGTTTTATTTGCTAAAAGGTGGAGATTTGACTGTTTACTATGTTCTACATTATTATTTGCTTCTCAATGCAATGGCCCATGTGCTCCAAAAGGATTTTACTATTATCTTGTGATATGGTTTCCGTGATTAATAACAATTCTAGAAACTAGATTCCTGAAATAAAATCCCATCACCATTGCGTGCCATCGGATAAAAAGGCTTTGCGGCTCTCACTTAGTTTCAGTTTCTGGCGCTTCTCTACATCATTACTTTGTGTTTCCATAAATATATTTCAGATTGGTTGAATAGAGGATAGAGCGAAATGGCATGGAATAAATTCTTAAGTTCTGTTACATGGAATATTTCAAAAGCATTGCTCTTCCGACGTAAGCAGGCGTTCGACTGGCAGAGCTTGCAAAGACCGCAAAGAAAAGTTCGATGTTGATCTAGTGCGACATTTTGGGGTAATTATACGCGTGTATTTGAGTTTCGCTTCCGTTGTGTTAGGATTTGCACTATCGTTCAGGATTATGTTGGATTTCTTTCGGAAAACAAATTCCGGATTTGTTGTGTCTAAGATTGTTCGAGAAGCCAGTAACGTCACCGTCCATTGGTGATTATATCGAGAGTTCAATCGCGTTCAACAGCAAACTGTCATTTCTACGTGTCGAACGCGCGTTTACGAACCCGACGTTATTACTTCGAACCAGCAGCCGAGCTTTTTTGTATATATCAGTAAACTGTATTTAATATACATGAATTTTCGTGGTAGCGAAAGGTGACGGTTAGTCACTTTTCGTAAACCGGGTGTATACTATAAAATCACTTTTAAATTACCAACAAAATACACGACGTATCTATTCCTGCTTAAAAGATTCACGATTCCTTACAATTTATCCCAGTATATCCCAGTTGTTTTCTCTTATTTTACGTGATTCGTTTTATTTGCTAAAAGGTGGAGATTTGACTGTTTACTATGTTCTACATTATTATTTGCTTCTCAATGCAATGGCCCATGTGCTCCAAAAGGATTTTACTATTATCTTGTGATATGGTTTCCGTGATTAATAACAATTCTAGAAACTAGATTCCTGAAATAAAATCCCATCACCATTGCGTGCCATCGGATAAAAAGGCTTTGCGGCTCTCACTTAGTTTCAGTTTCTGGCGCTTCTCTACATCATTACTTTGTGTTTCCATAAATATATTTCAGATTGGTTGAATAGAGGATAGAGCGAAATGGCATGGAATAAATTCTTAAGTTCTGTTACATGGAATATTTCAAAAGCATTGCTCTTCCGACGTAAGCAGGCGTTCGACTGGCAGAGCTTGCAAAGACCGCAAAGAAAAGTTCGATGTTGATCTAGTGCGACATTTTGGGGTAATTATACGCGTGTATTTGAGTTTCGCTTCCGTTGTGTTAGGATTTGCACTATCGTTCAGGATTATGTTGGATTTCTTTCGGAAAACAAATTCCGGATTTGTTGTGTCTAAGATTGTTCGAGAAGCCAGTAACGTCACCGTCCATTGGTGATTATATCGAGAGTTCAATCGCGTTCAACAGCAAACTGTCATTTCTACGTGTCGAACGCGCGTTTACGAACCCGACGTTATTACTTCGAACCAGCAGCCGAGCTTTACACCAATGTTTTCAAGTAAACGTGTAATTAATTCAGTTTAGTTAATCTTTTGCTTTTTGAATTCACGTTGAAGTAATGCATTTAGCCTAAAGTTGTGGTAAGTTAATTTTTGTGCATTTCATATTTACATTTGTTTTTGAAGTAACAATTAGGTAACCAAGTTTTTGTGAATGAGTAGTCCGTTTGTCGTAGTTTTTTCCAATGGTATATTTCACTGTTTCAGCTTTGTCAGTGCAAATTTTCAAGTTAATAGGTGCACGCGTTCCTGAGATGGAATGGCACCATCCTTTTTTAAATCATAATAAAATTCAGAAAATCTGAACATCAAAATCAACGGCTTGTTTAAATCGCATAATCTTCGATTTTTGGCTATAACTCAAAAAAATTGATGTGGCCTCAAACAGTTGGCCCATGTACACATTAATCGTTTTCATGTATAACTGCCATGGACCATGTGCTACATCCGTATTTCAACTATGTTAATGCAAAATTTCAGCTTAATCGGTGTGCGCCTTTTTCAGATAGTCATTTTGCTGAGCAGTCCGGTTTTTCAATGATTAAGATTTTTCCAATTAAAAAATTACAATTTGAACTAACTTTTATCATCTGTTAATGACTGTTAATGACTACAATTAATTTGAAGTAAGTTTTGCTCATTAACAGTAACGTAATTAAATGATAATAATTATATTTTGTGACGTCATATGGCATGCGCGCAGAAATTAATTTTATATAAAATACATCGCTAAATTATGATAATAAATATTTAATGATTTTTAGAATTATTCTTAATGTTTTGACTTTTTCTTTTCCAATTTTTGCACTTTTTTGAGCTCTCGAAGAGTTTTTTAATTCTGTTGCTTATCACATTTTGACGTTTGTGCTCACGTGCCCTGAAATTAATTTTAGTTTATTGTTGTTGTCAGTTTCCGAAAATCGGACGGAAGTTTATTTTTTTAAATAAATATTTAATCTGTCTAAGCTACATCTAATTTTAACAAAGTTCTACGCCCTAATTGAACTAAGTTTTAAAGAGACTATTTTTGCAGATTATTTCAATTTTTGGACTAAGTTGTACCTAATGTTTCAAGCAACAGTTTGAAATGGCAATTGATTGAACTAAATATGACAACACTACTACAATGTTACAAAATCGAATCGAATCCGAATGCGTCTTTTTAAATGCAAACTGGCCAAACGACGCCCGGAAATGCTCCCGCCGGAGCGCTACGAGCTCTCTGCTAGCTGTTGTATAGTCAGTTTGGACAAATTGTTTTAAGCTATGTCAAGGATTGTCCATGTTTATTTGGGACACGTACTTTGTTTATTTCATTCCATCGACCCGACCTTCTCTTGCATGTACCCCTTTACTTTTTTGTATTAATTTTACGAGCGCCATGCTCAAGCAAGGGTGGTGAGGTAATAGTCAATTAGAAAATGGGTGACATTTCTACGAGGTAAATGGGTGCACGTTTCGAATTATTAATAACCCTTAGTAACTATCACGGGGGTTAATTCCAATTCTCTTTCGGGTCATAATGGCCCAAAATACTATTCTGCTACAGTGGAGTTAAGAGGATAATTTCACGTATTTCGGACCCCAGCTATTTAACGGAATTTCTATTTACACTTACTGGGTTGATATTTTTTCAATTTATTCAGTTTTTGATACAACCTTGACAGATTTTTTTAATATTTTTTGAAAATTTTTACATGCTAAGTAATTCATGTGATAACATTATTATCTCACAGTGCTCTCATTACAATGTTTGTTGCATGTTCGTATCGTTTAATTACCTTAACGAAATGTATTCTCGCCATATCTATTTTGTTAATCTGCGGTTATTCAATGGGACCAATTAGTTATATGCGTTTAAGTTACTTTGTGTTTACAGGTGTGTGTATTGTTATGTTTTATAATTCATAAATTCCGCAGCAATAAATTACAATAGTTCGCCTGTTATCAGCATTCACCATTTGACGTTGTTTATTGAAATTCTTGGGCTCCACAAGTTGCTATTTACATTAGGCGTATCGCGTTGTACTTTAATTTTATTTCGGATAAACAATAAATTGTTTCAAGTTGTATCTGATAGACTGGTAATAGTATATCCGTGAAATTTATGGATTAATTGTATTACTTCTACTTTATCGCCTCAAAGCATGATTTAGTTATTTATTAAAGGACGATGTATTGCTAATTAAACGTCTTAGAGAAAATAAAATTGAATGAGTAAATTGTGCTCTTCTTTTTCACATATCGATACATCGAAACTCTGTTGATGCGATGTTTTGTGTCTTTTAAATAATTAATACAATTACAACATGACTTTAATGACATTATGGCTTAAAATCCATTTGTCTTGCTGATTACAAGCACTGAATTAAGTATATAGTATTATTGGTCAATAACTTTTTTGTTAATTATGACTTGAATATACTTGTATGTATATGATTATATACAATTATATAAATATAAATCAAAAACGCTACCACCTTTGTCATATAACATTTTTTGCAGACAGTTATAAGACAGTGATAAGCTCGACTCTTATGTGCTACAATTCTACGCCTTGCCGAGGTGAAAAAATAACAACTAAATTTGAATGGTTTCAGAAGCCGACGTACATACATGCGACCTAGGACGTCATTATTTTTAACGTTACCCATTCAAAGACTCCTCCGATCATCGCGAGGTATTTTTTCTAGAATGAGAAGTAGTCGTTGATAATGGATCGATACAATAAGAATTCTTCATGTTATTTATTGAAAACTAATTTGATATTTATGCAGCAAAAAAAAATAGCGAATGCAAACTTCTTAAATAGTTCAAGTTTTATACACGACCATGCGGGCTGTCCGCATTCCTACGCAATAAAAGGAACGTTTTGGAAAAAATGGACCCGCTTTACAATGGAATTTATCCTCGCCCACACGCCCCCTATAACGCACCGTGAAGGCTGACCTGCCCATTTTTCTGTTCCTTAAGACTTGTCGTCGATATTTTTTCAACGGATAACAATAGTTTCGCTTTCTAAACGTGTTCTGTTCCACATTTTGATCATTGAGCCTTTCGTACTCGGACTATTTATATGACATATATATACTTTTTAGGTTGGTCGATTAAAAGAAGGTGTTGCACCAAACGGTCAAGTTAAATCTATATCAATAACTGACATATTAAGATTTAGAACGCATCGTTAGCTACAACATGTTATTTCATAGTTTTGCGGTGAATTTAGGCCATAAATTGGCATTAGTAGTGTGGTGTAGTGCAAGTTAAACTTATGTCGTAAATATTTGCCTCAATAAAATGCTAGAAAGGCCGTAGAAATTAAAAAAGTTAGTATAATTTAAATTATTATTTTAAATAATTAAAATTTGAAAAATAAAATCTATTAACAAATGTTTAATAGAAAGAAAAATTAGTGGTATTTACTCTTAGCTGAATAAGTTCATTTAATAGTCATGACACGCAGGAAATCAGGTTATTGATATAATTTTGCTATGTATCTGTAGTTCTTCACGGTTCACGGTTGTCTGAGGTATACTGCAACTGTTGAAGCTTTCGACCCATTATGTCAGAGACATATTCAATCTGAAATATATCGGGAGATTTTGTGGGCCATTGCAAGACATCAACGTTTTGTCCTTTCAAGAATCCTTCGAGGCATAATGGCAATATACGACGGAGTTATCGGGTTGACGTATGCTGCCTGCATGACCTGGAAGGTACTGAAGAGTTACAGATTCCAGGATATCGTTATTGCTACCTGTTATTCACTTATTACGTGAACTTACATCAGCCAATATTCAGCGATATACCGTTGTTGACAACCAAGTCGTCAACTCTACAATAACATCGATTGTTATTGTAAATAATTGTGGCTACAGAATCATAAATTGCGGCACACCCGTCTTCACTCGAAGGATAAGATTAATTCGATGATTTTTGTCTAAAGTTCCACATATGGTTTTGATTGTATTGCTGTTGATCTCCATGCTGAGATCTGCTCCATAGCTCATTCTTGCTTTAAACCAGCACAGTTTTCAATTTGTCTATATTTGTTGCATAAATCCGACTCTCAGACGATTGTAAAAAGACTCTCATACGCTATGGAATTCCATCTATTCAGGTGGAATTTTTTTGAATTGGATATATATTTTCACTAACTATTGTTTATGTTTCTAATAGATAATTTCGAAATTGCCTTTGATCATAAAATTAAAAATTAATTTTCCGTGATTTTAATGTTATTAATTATAAATATTTCTGATTGTAGCGTCAACTTGCTCAGTTTTTATTAGATCTTATGTGACAATCGCGTAATTCATCCCTCGCCCAAAACGTTTAAAAGTAAGTGATACAACTTTCCCCAAATAAATTATCTGTCTAATAAACTCCATATCATAAATGATGATCAATGAACCAACATCAATATCTATGCCACACTTGACCAGTCAAACCAATTAATAATTTTAATGTGTATTCAACGGAAAGTATCAACGACAATATCATAAAATTCTCGAATTTAATACGATTTGCACACAACACAGAAAATAAAAAATCAACTCGGTCAATTAAACCAATAAATCGAAAGTATTTAGATCGCTTCGTCGACGATCTAGTTTAAAAGTGCGCTATTTACGCTAATGTATCTACTTAATTATTAAAACGTTGGGCAACTACTTCCTAGTGGTCACGAACCGTTCCGCACACTGTACTTACGAAACTCCCATGTTTTTTTAACAGGATTAAGTTGTCAGTGCTATTGTTTGCTTTTTTCGTATCCTCTGATATTTAGAAAAGGTCAACCACTTTAAGTAACGTACGGTGACGTGAAGAACACGAAAGTTTTACCCCTGTCACGTTCATCATGACTTGAATCGAGTACAAATTTACTCGAACGATCCCACGACCTCTTTCTCCATTGTAGATGATGTAATCGGTCATTCAGACTAATGTTTCGGCGAGTAAAATTTTATAAAGTCGTCGTATTCCATGATTCATAGTTTACGAATTAAATTTTATTGTTGAAGAATTAGATTTTTTGAGTTACAATATACACTCCTTGGAAAATTGTGACAAATTTTAACCAAAAACATGGTTAACCGATAATGTTAAATTAATAATGTCCTTGTGAGACAAGGCATTCCATAAACGTACAAAGTAAAACACGGAATGCTATAAGTCGCGCAATTTGACTACAGTTGCTGAAAAGACTTAAAAAAGCTTCTTGACTTTAATTTTGGCATTACTGATAAAAAGCTTCTTTGGGGAACTTGCGTGAGCTGAATGTATATAAACCAATTAATTTGTAAAATGTTTAATATGTTGTTAATAAGATTCATATGAGAGATCAAGACACTGCTACTGCAGCCTACTGTTGTTTTATTTCTATTATCATTTTTTTTTTGCAGAGCATATTATAATGTTAACTCAATGATATGTACCAATAAATAATTTATTATTATTATACATACATATATAACATATATTTTCAATTGAATGTTGTTGTTGAATCTTGTTAACTAAGAGAAAAAATAACATATAAAAGTCACCCTAATGGAAATCTAGCAAATAATAGAAAAGCAGGTTGAATTTGTAAACAAACACAGTGGTATTTAAATTGTATTGTTTAAATGTACGAGTAAATTCAATTGCAACTCATTACTTTTGTTTATTGATGATTATATCACCGATGGGCATTTCTGTCATAGCGATGTGAATATGTGCTTCATTGAATGGAGTCTGGTGTTGATTGCTTGGTATTGGCATGCAACAGATTCGTTAGTTACATGCATCACTTCTACAAATTTTGTCACACAACTTACCATAATTAATTTTGATTATTGGCCCTTAGTGATATTGTGAAGATCATAACCCTAAGGTGATTTTATAGTGTTAGTTAGTTATATTGAGTGGGGCGTTTAATCGCCCCTCACTTATTGTGACCGCAAGGATCTATTGTGCCTCCCAACTATTTATAGTTCACCCTCAATTCCCATTCTCTCTAGATAGAGAAGGATTTTAAAGTAAGAGATTTTATCAAGTTTGCCCAGCTCAAGTTTTGTTTCACGAAAGACTGAGAACCTGATTTGGTCCCCCGCGGGGCAGGCACACATGACATGCTCTGCTGTCTCATTGGTCTTTTAATAGCTCTCTCGCACATATTTCAATGACATACACTTCTGCCTATTGAATTGTTGCATGCTTGCCAAGGCTATATACTACTTCAGTTCTTGGTTTGCAGAAATCCCTAGCCTCTGCTCCTGCAGTTGTCTTAGAGTCATCCGTCAACCAGCGCAAATCTGTCTTTAACAGAGCGACTTGATTACGCTCCCATTCGTCTCTAATACGAACTATGACTTTATACGGCAGTCCGAAGTTGTATATTGTGGACATTGTGTCAGCGCTCGTACCCAGGATGTCATCCATTTCAATATCGGTCGACAGCCTGTTCCGTATGAAAGCCAATCTCTGCGGCCTTTACATAGCCGCATTGTGGAAATGATGTGTTGCCTTCCTGTCCTTACTTTACAGTAAAATATGTAAAGGAGGAAGATCCACTAGCACTTCCATGGCTGCTGACGGTGTGGTGCTTAGCGCCACCGTTACCACTATGGTAGCCATTCTCTGTAGGCTGGTCAGTTTTGCTCTGACTGTACTTCGTAAAGAGGCCATCCACCAGATAATACAGCCATACGTAATGATCGGTCTAATACCCACCATGTACAGCCAGTACATTTGAGGACTAATCCCCACGTTTTTCCACAAATTCTATGGCACATCTAAAGTGCCTGTCTAGTTTTGTGTGTCATTTTATCCAATATGGGAGTTCCAGTTGAGCTTTTTACCTAGTGTCACGCCTAGATATTTTGCTTCCTCTGCCAGTGGTATTCATTTCACCTTTCAGTATGGGTGGGTTGAGTTTCTCAACATTCCTCCTGTTTGTGAATGGAACAATAACTGTTTTACGAGGGTTTATGGCTAATTGCTCCCCTTCGCACCAGCATTGTATGACATCTAACGTTACTAACAGTGTTTCAGAGATGATTGCTTCATCACTGCCTCTTACCAGAATAACAATATCATCAGCAATGGCCTGTATGTCGACCTCCAAACTGCTGACAATGGCTAGTAGGTTCTCTACTAGAAGTGTCCACAGTAGGGGGAAAGAACTTCTTACCGCCCTAAATCTAACCGTTTCATCACACAATGATGTGGTCATTGTTCTGGCCACAATAGGCGCAAGCCAAATCTGAATCTTGATTTGCCCTTCTGATAGGCATACTGATGGATTTTATAGTGTACTTTCACATGCATATCCCTTTCACGTCAAACTTTGTATAAAAAGCATTCTTATCTATGACATTCGAGTTACTCGTCTATATTAATCACAAACCAAGAATGTTGTGTTTATATGTTAATAGAACTTAAATGGAATATAAACTCCCCTGCCTTTAATTGTCCTGATACGCGTCACGTTTTTAATTTATTTTGTTACCGTTTCAGACACAATCCAATAGTATCGACTGAACTACGAATAGGGGATGATGGCGCTTTGGCAGGTTCCTATTTCAATTTTTCCGAACCCACCGTCTTCTTCTTTCATGCTTTTCTTGAATCTGCTACATCTGCAACTGCAACTGCTATAAGAACAGGTAATAATGCAAGTTGACTGAAATTTTTTTAATTTTTAATTATAGAACATGGAAATAGTTATTTTATCGGGTTTATCGGTTATTTGTACATTTATGAAACTTACGCTTCAGCCATAGCTATGTGACACAATAATTCAACTTACGCCCTTGCTAACAGTTCTTGTGAATTGTGCCTAAGGTGAAAACAAAACTTGAAACATTAACAGCTAGTACATGCTGATATGTTTTAATAACACGATGGGGGTTCACATATAAATAAAAAAGCCTTGAATAATCGAACACAGTAAAGCAATTACAAATAATGCAAAACTCAATTCTATTTAGAAAGTACAATTGAGTCGGTGTTATATTAATCTATCATACACTAATCTCTAGATATTTCGTATAAATATATAACATGAAATAATAAATAGTTATGCGCATGTTTCTAGTGAATAAAGCCAATTGTGTTGTCAAATGTTTACATTAGTATCTTAATTGTGGACAAGACTGGTAACGAGCAGGTGTTGTATGCATCATTCTGCTGACCAAACTCGACAGAAAACAAAAATCAATAAGAGGTGTTAGAAGTAATAATCTCGGGCAAAGAAACCATACCTGAGAAGCGAGAAATCAACAACGACAAATTGCAATGAATTTTTTCCATGCATCGGGATAGTATCCAGATAGAGTAAACCCATTTACAATCAACGATTGGTGTTTGTATATATGATAAACATTTTAGTTTATCCCACAATCTGTAATTAACAGTTCATCAGGATTTAAAACAAAATAACTGCAGTGAAAAAATCAGTGGTGCCTGAACCTATCTAGTACAAAATGTGTTCACATTGTTGACTTAAATCAGTTCGTTACTACAAAAAAAGATCTTTTTAAAAAGGTAATATGTGCTGGTTTCATTGCCATAATTGATATTCGACTATTTGATTCGTTATATAAAAAAAATTACAATCAAAATTTTTGTATGTAAATTTTTTGTGTAGTTCTTTAATATTAAATATTAATAAGCTGGTACATCAATGTTTTGATTTCCATCAGATCTTCAAATAAGTACGACCGAGAAGACCAACCTGAAGATGGCAAATGTGATTTTGCTGAACCGATGGAATACGCCTGCTATTCCAACGCGGTTCATTACTGTGATTACTGTGATCCAAGAAAAATAAATTTTACCTTTGAGAATCACTACATATCAAATGAACTATAGTCAGAAGATGTTAAATAAGAGTAAATTATTAGTGTCTAAATTAATAATTAATTTGAACTAATACACAGTCCAAGTCTACGTTATGAAAGCATTATCCTGGGACAAATTTTCTTCCTTTTTTTTCTTTAAATTCAGTTGCATGCATCCAAGTTGACAACAAATTCGCCATATAATTCTAATTTAATCAAAACTTTCTGCTGACGACAAGCACCATCAACTAATTTTGCGAAAGACAACAGCACATTGAGTTGGACAGTTATAAACTAAAGGTAGTAAGTCACAATAATCCATTATAACAGCACATTGAGTTGGACAGTTATAAACTAAAGGTAGTAAGTCACAATAATCCATTATACAGTTATACATTTTTTCCAAATTTGCCGTTTTTAACGACTTCTGCAGATAAGCCGATTCGATACACCGTCAATGGTTACAAGTGACAGAGGCTCTGAGTTCAAGCCCAAATGTTTTGATGCATTCACCAAACTCGGCTGTAATCGTATCCGAACAATGACTTATCATCCTGCTTCAAATGGTATTGATTGGTGTTGAAAAGTGGCATCGATCACTTAAAGCAGTAATCATGTGTCATGATTGATTGAATTGGATTAACACACTTCCAGTTGTTCTGCTGCGCCTTTGTACGAGTTTCAAAAATAACATTAAAGCGAGTACAGCCGAAACGCTCTATGTACCACACTTCAACTTCTGGGCGAATATTTCATCGACGATATTCCCCGACATTGCAAGCGAGAAGTCGGTTTTTCACCTGCGGCCCATCATAATAGGGCACGAACGTTCACACTAAAACATTGCAAGTTGATATGCATGTATTTGTGCAAATGGATGAGGTACATCGATGGACGTGCAACAACAATTTCAGCTGAGTGGCTTAACCGCATTCATTGAAGCAAACATACCAAGCAGGCAACAATTGCAAAACAAGACAGCGAGTGCCAAAGAACCCACACTAGAACCAAGCGGTTCCAGGCGGTCTAGCAACCCATGAACTTACACTAGAAGAAAGTAACTTACAAACTCCGGGGGGACTCCTGCGGTCACACTTTCAATTTTTTAAAATTTTCTTCCTTTGATTTAAAAAATATTCTTCATACGTATTTTTTGTAGAAGTAAATTTTTTGCAGTTTTAGTGCGAACTCTTGGTCCTCTTACTTACCAAATATACCTTGCCTTGTGCCATATCTTCCGGCTTCTCATATGCAAGTTATTGAGTACTATTTATTTTTTTATTATCCAACATTTTTAGTTTAGTTTATCTGCATAACTGTCCTAAAATTCATATGTCATTTTAGTGATAACATTTCCTTACTTCTTCGCTTCACTCTATGCTGGCAATTTGCTAATCACATTCTCATTAGCAAAACAACATAACATTGTTTAGTGGAAAATCATTAAGTGGAACACGTTTTGAGAAAATGAAATCCGATTTTCGCTCAGATCAGCACCAGCACATTTCACTTAGGTAATCTGAAGCAATTACTTCATCAGTCACGGAAGTTAATTGTGCAATATTGGACATTTCACACCATTGTTTTGGGAACTAGTCGCAGTAATGTGGGTTAAATTATAAAAAGCTTACATATGCGGAACTGGACACTATAAAATCTTGTAAATATGTAAATATAAACTGAAAATAAAACACCACAAATTCCATACCATATTAATCATTACTTTTATTTCTTTGAGTGACGACCATTCGGTCCATATTCTTCTATCAACTGTCCCATAGTCCAAAACTATTACAAATACTGACAAAAAGCTACAAATTTCGGTTCTCATGTAACACTTCTACATAACTTCATCAATTAGAATAAGCAAATTCTATTGTTCCATTTGATTATATTATACTAATCAAAATATTTTTCAGCTTACCTCCAACGAAAAGACCACAACATAATCTTGCTTGACGCGCCGAGAATGGAGGCTGGACCTTGGTACCTGACAGCTGCAAGAAATACGAGGGTGGTAGGCGAATACTCGGCCAAGTTTATCGACTATTTGGTGTCTCGTGGTATTACTATATTTTATTAAATAATTTGTTGTACAAGGGTGCACAACCTTGACCAAATGTTTTAAACATGCACTCACAACTCGTTGAAATTGATAATGAATGTTGTCTATCTTACAAGTTACTCATAACAAGAATAACATCAAACTAACATTAACAATTTCTATGTTGTAAGTATATCGAAGGAAATACTTTTAATACCATATTTTAAATTTACACTACCTCATTTTTAAGATTTGCTGTAGTTTTGAAGAATTAACAGTGGTTCAATGAATGAAAAATAACTACTGCAATCAAATACTAATGTAAATTACAATCGCCCAAAAGGTTTATTCACATCACCCAATATGACGTGATATAAAAGAAAATAAATATGTTCAATTAATGTTAGTACATTTTTTGGCATAGTTTTGACATACCATACATGTTTAGTTAGAAAGGGTAATCAGTCTACATCTTTATAGTTTCCGATTGTTGTATTTCAGTTTCACGTTAACACACAAAATTCATCATGCCTTATGTTACTTACTTAAATTAAATACCTACATTAATTAATCATTAGAATCTGAATCTCAGAATGAATAACAATATTATGTTTCAACTACACAACGAGGAGTCTGAGATGATATTTACAGCTTTGCTGCTGAATTTTTTGTTACATGTTAAAATATAAACTTAAGTATAATTTTTGCCAAAATCAATCTACACATTTAGTTTAAATCTATTCCACAAACAAAATTGGTGCACAAATTACTTTAACAGGTATGCACTTGCCGTCACTGCACCTCGTTGGGCTCAGTTTGGGTGCCCAGATGGCCGGCGTAACGGGTTCAAACGTTCGGAGCGGAAGAGTTGCACGAATAACTGGCCTCGATCCGGCCGGTCCGTTGTTTTCAAAGTGGCCAAAGAGTCTCAAGTTGGACAGGAGCGATGCAGAATTCGTGGATGTCCTTCACACAGATGCTGGTATCTTCGGGTATCCTCGAGGCATCGGACACGTCGATTTCTGGCCAAACGGGGGTATATCGCCGCAACCTGGTTGTCGCATACGTGATGTCAGGAGGCGTAATCCTGACGCCGTAATCGAACCAGGTAACCTTGCTTTAACTATTTACAATTCAATGTTTTTTAACGCCTTCCAAAATATCAACATATGGAGTACAGATACAATTAAAGTTATGTCAGTTGTAAATCTATTAGCTTGTAACACAAAAAGAGCCTTTAAAGCACATTTTGAGAACCAATACTATATTTAACACTTTGATTTTTGTAAGTTACATTTAAGCAAGATCATGAATGGGACAGGTCATTTAAATGTTATTGCATGTCATTCTATGTAATACAATTGAATTTATTATTCCAGCAGCATAATTGTTATTTAACAGTAACATTTATTATCTTTGTATTCAAAATTCATTTAATCTTACATTTTGGCAAAAATCGGCCAATTTTAAAGGTTTGTTTGACTTTTTCTTAAAATTATAAAATTTAGTAAATTTAAACTTTAATTAATTAGCATTCACCATAAAATATAATTTCTAACTTAATTTGAAATGTCTTGTTCACGAAACAATGTGTTGTAAATAATGCACCTGGGAATTTTAATCAAAAAGAAAAATGATTGTACTCAATAAAAAAAAAATTATATTTTTGTTTTAGTATTTTGTAGTCACTGGCGATCATACCAATTTTATGTAGAATCCGTAATCAACGAATATGCTTTCCTTTCGGCAACCTGTGAATCTTTTGATCACTTTGAATCTGGGCGGTGTGACCCACAACAACAGCCAGTAAACATGGGATATTCAGTCAGTCCGTAGTAAGTAAATATTTGAGTATACAATTAAAAGAAATGCTTGACCTAGTACTGTAGATATTTAATAATACACATTTTTTCCAGTGCACGTGGTAATTACTTTTTATTGACACGAGGTGAATCCCCATTTTCCCTTTAGAAGAAACCAAACGTGAATTTTTCACGAGACTACTAATAATAGGGAAGTGTTGGGATGGTTCCGAAACCAGCAAGATGAAGAATGGGGTAAATTTAAATCAGGGTATATAATTAGCAATTCTTTTAATGCAGGAAGAGAGACTGTAATACAATATACCAATTCACCTTCAAGATTTAAAATTAATAAAACTATTAAGCCATCATAATCTAATAATTTGGTTTTATCCATGGAATCTTAACCAATATTTTCAAAGAACATGTGTTTTTATCATGAGTATACTGACATATTAAATAACATGCACTTTTACGCCACAGATATAAAAATCAGTATGTTGTATACTAGAATATATATATCGAAGGGTTGTATTACTAACTTTCGATTTTTCATTACATTTTTCGCCCTCATCCGTATATTTTTCGAGTTGATCTCTTATCATCATTACTTTTTCTGTACTAGTTCTTTAACGAATATATAATTCCGCCCTGCCATTCAATTATTTGTAAATGTTCTCTTCAAAGATTGCTCCTTGTTTACCTTTCAAATTTGTCCGGCTACTACATTAGTGAATTTACACTATTTGCTTTTTTTGATCTGTAACATTAACACAACTGACTGAAAATATTGAGCATATTGCATTAAAGAGCCCTACAACTCATTGTAAAATAATATTGGTTCTACTAATATCTATTCCTTGATTTATATAAATAAACTTCCCGTTTAATTATAATTTTAATATTGTACACATTTTTTGAATCATTATGTAACTAAATATTCCATATACTTTAACATTATGAAGTAGATCAGACCAAATAAATTCTGTCATAAATTTCATTCTAATGTAAAAAGCTAGGAACAATGTATATTTGTGTTGTTTAAATTCATGTTTCAAGTGTGTATATAGTATTTTGTAATTTATGTTAATTTATTAAAACAACTTTTTTATTGCAATCCTGTATGTGTGCCGTTTATGAAATAAAAGCGTGTTCATATTTATCGAGTGTATCATTTGAAACAACTTCTCAAAACAGCAACTGGATAAGGAAATTCAAACTTTTCTTTTGGACTTCCATTCTCCTTTACTGTGCACAGAGATTACAAAATTATAAATGAAATATAAGAAATAAATTTACAATATTGCAAGTGCTTTAGACCTGCACTTGCCTTCAGGATCCTATGTAACAGGCATACGAAATCAGGAAGCACCAGAAGCAATAGCAATTTCGTACCTTTCGACATTTGGGAAGCTGCGACAAGGTAATTTGCTGTTCGAGAGTCAGTCAGGTAATAAATAGCAATAATAACTACTATATTACATCCCAATTTTTATAGTACACCTGCGTGTACTATACTCATTGTAATTAATTAATAACGTAACTAAAAACCAGCAACTAATAATGGAAATGTATTTGTTGTTTGAACTTAATGTATTACAGAACCATGCGAGCAATGGGTCCAATGTATGAATAAAATCTGATGAACTTCGTTACTCTTAACTTAAGGTTGAAGAGCTTGCACTTTAATTAATTACTTTCACTTATATTGTAGAAACACAGAGTTAGTTTTTGTTTTTCGTTTATTCGTCGACAGACACTCGTAACTGGAACTGATCCTGTTCGACTGGCTTTTGCACCCAGTTTCCAAGGCCTGCTTTGAGGAATGCATCGAACAGCCGCTCTTTCGCACTCTGAAACACATTACACAATAATACACAAAATTTACTGACGTTTATTGCCATTTGAATGTTTACTTAAATATCACTCTACGGTGGGTAATAAAAATAATTTAATTAATTTAAGGTTATTAACTGTTTAATTTTATTCTGAACCTAGTGATTTTACCATAATTGCTAAATTAATTACCTTATATGAAAGAATAGTTTCTTTGGTGTCGCAGTAATACTGTGGTAGGTGCTGTTGTACTCCGGTTATCGAAGATAATCCCGCATCGCATAATTCAACGAATTTCCGACTAAAAACCTGCTTGCACAGCCTTGAAACACCCATGTCTGGTCGACCCGTGGTAGTGTTAACAATTTCGACAAAATCTTGTCCCGTAGTCCAATTAACTGAAAAGTTAGGTGCTTTTGCCGGGTGCCTGGTTTCTGACGACGTCACGAGACACATGTGCGGCCTGTTCAGTAGAAAAGGAGGTGGCAGGCCTTGTAGTGTGTTTTCTATACGACCACACATGGCTCTGTAAATACAACAATTATATATATAACATATATAACACCAACAAGTTCACTAATCACCTGTAGAGATGAGATTCATGAAACAAACTGCCCAAGACTATGGTCCTCAGGTAGACAGGTTCGATAAAGTGAGAAAGCAATGCGCCTTGGAGCCCGAGAACATTCCAACGAGCTATCTTGTCTGAACAAGACATTGTCAGTAGTCTTTCACCCTAAAATAATAATCATTGAATAAATTATCACAACAAATCTTAACTAACAAAATCAATTATTATGGTGATACTAATTACAGTATTTTTTTTGTAACAAGAGCGCTAAATGCATTGAAAGCATCAGAATGTGATTTAGAATACATTCGAACGAATAAAACATTTTGCGCACGTGATACAAACTTTTTCTTGAACAACTGTATTATAATATTAAAGCGTTTAGTTAAGTTTATGTTGTTACAAATAATTATCATGAAAAATGCATTCCAAGTTATTAAATATGTAATTTTGTATCTATTAAAGGGGAATTATGTACCTATGCAGAGAGGGCTGTAGCAAAAGTTTGCAAAACATGCAAAACTTAATGAAATATTACACCTCGAAACGCATCTAGTCGCTATCACAAGTCTCATTAAGGAACCAAGAAACTTGTTTGTGTTGTGTGGTGTGTGTGTGTTGTGTTGTCCTTAAAACAATCTCCATTGTTATTCCTTGCTTTACAATCACAAAACCATGCATTGACAATGAAAATTAAAGGTTCCAGGGGATATCAAAAAAAAATAATTGAAATTACCTGCAAAACTCCGTCCCATGTCTGTATGTGGCCGGATGGCTTAACAGGTATTGTTCCCTCTCCGGATTCTATTTTGGTCCTCAACTGCCCTCGAGAATTCCTGTTTGGATGCCTATCGACAGCATTGTTCTCCTCGTGAGGACTAAATATCCTCGCATCGCCGCATGGAGCCGTGTTAATGTAGAGATGAAATTCAACATCGCTCTTTAGCTTGTATCCGTTACCTTCAGCCCTCGTTTCAAATATCGACTTGCTCACCTCGTCTGGAATAGTTTTGAATATTACTATGTTAATTTAACACAGTTACGGACAAAAACTGACCTTTATTCAGCAACATCCGAAGATGTTCAAATAAATAATGCTGAAGACACCTTCTTGAAATGATCTCGGCGTGCATGTCATTCAGGACAGCCCCAGACATGCTCATTCTCTCACCGTTGACACATTTCGTGCCTGTTGTCACCGAAATTATCTCCAAATGACCTGCCTTGCTCATCACCATCCCAGCGAGAACTTTTCTTTTTGCGTGGACAGGATCATTCGCCATTAGATTGGCGAATTTTTCTGTAACTAACCTGGAGGATACCTTTGTTATATACGAAATACACTCATTTAAATCTACACTATACAAAAGTAATTTCAGGTATTGATCTCCATATTACCCTACTTGCACATCAGGTAAGGTTAAATATTCACTTATTATTAGGATGTTCTTGATGAGATATTATGCTTAGTGGAATGTGAATTTAACTGCTTAAATTGACAGCTTACCTTGCGTTGGAGCACACAGAGCAGTAGAAAACTGAAGCTCCACAAATTTTGAGTGTAGATCCGAGCTACTTTTGAAACTTACCTTGGTGCGGTTTAAACCTTTCACCCGCCACAAAACAGGTGGGGGCGATCCGCATCACCGAATCACGTTCCCTTGTGATTGGTGGTGACAGGGCAGAGCGGATCGCCGTTAAGGGCGGGAATTAGCAAAGTCCTCGTGCAAGACACACTCCCACATACAAACAATTTAAAATATTTTATACATCAAGTTTCATTATTAAAAAAGGGAACTAAGAATATACATATATATATATAAATTATACGTGTGTTTGTTGTACTGCACCAGAGTACCGTTTTTTATAAAAAATTGTAGGCATAAACAGCAATAGGTAGGTTCTACATCCACCAGTAATCATTAAGGGACATATTTTCTCAAACGATGTAGCCTACTAGCCACTGGCACAAGATAACAAACACATTTACTATTGTGTCAAAAATGTAAGCGTAAATGTGTCTTGCACAAAGATCCCTGTCTGCTTTTAAAGGGAGCTCTAAGAAACACAATATATGCTGTAAAAACCAAATCATATTAATCCCTTTTGTCGTTGTATTGGTTGCTATTGTAAAATTCCTTAATCTGACATCATTTGTACGCAGGTCTCTTACATGAAAGAATTTAGTGAAAATGATCTATTGAAACAGAAAGGTAACGGGATACAAGTTGTAATTCATAAGCAACAGTCGGCAATTTGCAAATCGTTCCTAAGCATGTAACAAATTACAATTTCGGGAACTTTGGCTACTCGACTTGTCTGTCAATCTTCACTTCAGTTAACATATACACATACATATATTTTTACCTTCCAATGTGATCCGCCCATTGCTGCTGTTCACTCGTTATCTTCGATGGTCTGAAAGTGGGCGAACCGAAGTGTGGCAACTCTCCAGCTTTCGTACTGAGTAATTTTGAGAGGGCAGCAGTAGCTGCTGCGTTTTTTGCCAATTTCTTACTCGACCCTGCAAATGTAAAAAATTTCAAAAATGAAATGTAACAGTCTGGAAATAATAGTTAGCGGGATCTTAATATGAACTTTTTACTAGACAGTAATAGACAGCACAAGGAGAGGTAAAGAATATTTTAAAAGAATGTAACATGCATAATAAAATAGTTTCCTAAATATTCTTCACAACATAATAGTAAATTGGAGACTGTGATTGGCAAATAAATTCAAACTTACCCTTACCACACAGTATGTATACTGTATACTTACCACACAGTATATATACTGTGTGGTAAGAGTAAGTTTGTTTCAATTTATTCTTCACAACAACAACACAATTAATCGCTTATCAGATCACATATATCAAATTGCAGATTTAATAATACCTAGCAAAGTAGTTGAGGAATATGACATGCAGACAACTTAAATAGTCCAATTTTACCCCGTTAATGAGAAAATAAATAAGAGTACATGCTAGATAAGAAATTAACATGGGAAGAATATTTGCATCAATTACGACACAGAATAAGTGCGGTGGTGTTCGCGATGAAAAAATTATGTGGGACAGTTCCATGAGTGCTCGCAAACTGATTTATTATAGACTGATGAAATAAATCCTATCTTACAAACTCATCTTTTGGGACTGCAACATGTACGTGGACAATGTTTAAAACAGAAAAAATATTTCGAATAATTGAAGGGACTCTGACAATTAACTTTCTTTATGCATAAAAGTTAGTGCTACACACATTTTCAAAGCAACTGCAAAAGAAATTTAATTGAATTTCATCTTCTTTCGGTATACAGTGTGGCTCAGGCGATTGTCTCCAGTCTTCTTTATCAGGACATCTCTGAACGATGGGTTGTTTTCTTCCAATTCTATGATTTGCTGGTGTTACTGTTTTATGATGATTTGAAATCAGTGCATGCACATCGACATGGAACGAAACCAGTAAATATGAAATTTGTAGTTCGTTCAGTATTTTGATTACTTTTTAAATATATTTAACCATTTTATTTTATCCACAAGAAACATAAATTTTATTTTTAATTGTTTAAGACATTTTTATAATCAAAAACCAAAATGTTTTCTTTTTGATAAAAAAAATATTAAATTGACTATCAAAATAAACTCTCAGAACTTTTAAAAATGTAACAAATGAAGTAGAATTAAAGATAAAATAGTGTATTCCTCAAATAAAATATAATTATTACAAAATTCAGATTCAAATAAGTATTCGGAACAGATTTTTGTTGATAACTCAGGTGTTTTTAAAAAGGAGTAAAGAACTGCTTGTAATGCAAATCCATTTTATAAAAATGTCACAATAATTGCATGAGCACGTGTAGTGTAAGCTCGTTCAGTTTTAACTTCTATATATAAAATAAATAGTTCTGAATTACTTATAATAGAACAAATTTATTTTATTTCCACAAAAATGTAACATAAACATTATGTATTTTTTTCATTGTTGATTTTTATATGTAAAACTATTGCTTGTAACACACCTATTAGCATCAGTTAGATAATAAAGCACTTATAGAACATTTAAGATGAAATAGCACTCGGGTAACTTGTATGGCATCATAAGCGTTCACACCACAATAATGGTGAAAAAGGTATCCACAAAATAAAATCATCAGCAAAATAAACTGCTTACCTGTGCCGATGAAATTCTCTCCATTAAGTAAAATTGTGATCTTAAATCTGGCAAACATGTCCGAATCATTCTCAACGCATTCATACTTCACTGACGGATAAAGTTCATTCAAGAGCATAACGGCGCCCTTGGAGTTCGATGTCTTGCAAGATAAATCGCCCGGGTGCGAATTATTTTGTCCGTTATCAAACGCGTCGCTCGTAAAATCCAACTTTGAATTGTTCGAATTATTCGTCGTTATCACTTTATAGTTGTTCGGGAACTGTATGAAAGATTTCAGCGCCTGCTCCGCTGCCTTGCACTTGGCGACTTTTTTCGAGCGTCCACAGCCCATGTATTTCTGCCCATCGACGACGACGCAGACCGTAAAAACAGGAGCATGCGAGGGACCCTTCCGTTCCATGACATCGTATTTTAAAGCGGTCCTCAGTTCGTTAAGTATAGCCACCGGATTCCTTTCGTTTAACTCGATCGGCACCTCGACTTTCTTGCGTTTAACATGGAAAACACCTGGATCACCTGAAACGATGTTTTGTTTTGAAATGTTGACGCGAACTGCGATTCGTTCGCGATGTGGGTGGATAAAAATACGTACTCTCGAGAGGTCTTTTTTCCACGGTGTTATTGACAACTTCGACATCATTTGCCATTTTAATACGTACTTTTTCGGATTTTATTCTAACCCCTCAATAGAGAATATCGCAAAACGTCAATCAATGACAGTGCAGCTTTACCAACCCCTTCGACATGATTTCCCCTAACAACTAACTCTACAATCCTACCGAATACCCCCAAATGTTCATTTACGTGAAATAAAGTTACGTGCAGCTAACCCAGTTGAATCCGGGGCAAGCCAGCTTAAAATTAACGTTCAAATTAAGAATTCAAATTTTTGTGTTTATGTGCAATTGCTTACCGATCGGAACTGGTTCCTTTTCCGACGCCATATTTCGTTGTCATGGGGCTCAATCGGTGGCGTCGATAGTTTTACGAGCTGGTGTGAAATTTGTGACGTCACGGCATTAGATGGTGTTTGCTCTCCCGCTCTAAGAATAATTCGAACGCTAAAGGCTATTCCGCTTAGATTTCAATGTCAGATTTCTAAAAATTAGTTTGTTGACAGTTGATAGTTTTAGGTATGCCAAATATATATTTTATTATTATTCCCTAGTGGTGCAAACATGCACATCAAGGAAATGTTCTAAAATAAGTCTTTGTCAATTTGTGCCAATATTTATGTGCATCTAATAAAAGCAGGGGCGTAGTTACGCACAGGCCAAGCAGGCGCTTGTGTGCGGTGCCAAATTGAAAGTGCGGGAAATGAGAATTATTGTTATTTATTTCCCGTTTAGTGGGGACCTGTAAATGCTTAAAATAAATTTCTTTATTATAATATTTTTGAATATTGAAATAATACGAGAACGCACGAGAGAAATTATTAAATCTTGTTATAACATCACTTCCATACATCCTATGCGAATCAATATTGATTTTAAAGCCTGTTAAATAATTCAGCGGTAAATAAAATCCTGTATTTATTATATATATACAATACGTGATTAAATTTAAAGGATAAAATATTTATGAACTGATAATTTTTTTTTTGAGCCGGCATGGGCGGTTCGTCTGCGGGGGGGCGACATAAACTTTACTTTGTTTAAATGGAACACCTGTAATTTTTTACATTTTTGTATTCTATGAAGAATTGTGAATACATCCATGTACAACTTGTTTGTCAAAACTCAACAGAATTGGTGATTTAAATTTTTTTAGTGAAATTTTAGATATGCAGACTATGCTTCAAAACATCATGTAGGGTAGTTGGTGGGAGGGTAATTTTTTATCCGTGAACTAAGGGATCATCAAAGTAAGTATTAATACAACCAAGGATTCCCTTTTGTATAAGGAGTTTGTAGGGTGTTGTCAGTGAATTTCAATCTCGCACAACTTTAAGAGGCAAAATATAATTTTTTTCAAATGACACCTAGTATCAAATTTACCAACACTCGCTTCAAAATCAAATTCTGTGTCCACTGATGCTACATATTCCTATACCTTCGAGTAATTTCAGAAAAATACTTTATTTTTTCTCAAAACCAATCGCATTACAATTTTCGTAATATAAATATTAAACATAACAAATTCCATCCGTATCATCTATAGAATCGCATCGAGCAATTAAAGTCACTTTTAAAAAGTCACATCAGATTAATTAATTAAAAGCAACAAGGGCTTCTTCTTATCTAAGGCGGCCCACTTCATCAGAGCCCACTTAACATCGAGTAAGCTGATTGTTGCTAAAAATAATGAAATATCCTCTGAATAAGCAATATCAACTTTAATTCTGACAAATGGCAAGTAATAATTAAATGCAAAAAACGCTAAAATAGCATTTACTTAAATACCAAAAACAAAGTTTATTTTACAAAAGGTGTTCAAATATGTCTCCATTTTGTTGAACACAAATATCCAGTCAATGTCTAAAAGCCTCGAGGTAGACTTGAGGTAGACTTAAGATTTTAGACTTGAGATTTTATAAAACCCGAGAGAAAATAGTCGCACGGGGTCAGATCAGGTGATCGGGCAGCCCACAACACTGGACCACCTCTCCCAATCCATCTATTTGGCATCCAATGATCTAAACATCGTCTTACCCTTCTATGGAAATGAGGTGGAGCCCCGTCCTGTTGGAACCACATATCCAGCAACATTTGCAAATTTGCAAATGTATGCAGTACATTTTGCAAAAACCCGTAATAAACGGTACCAGTAAGATGGTTTTCAAAAAAATAGGGACCGATTACATAGTTACCCAATAATCCACCCCAAACATTAAGAGACCACTGGTGTTGGTGATCAACTTGTCTTGCCCAATGAGGGTTTTTGGTGGCATAATAATGCACATTATGCCTGTTTATCATCCCATTGCTGCGAAACGTTGCCTCATCCGTGAAAAGAATATTATTGATAAATGCCAGATCTTCCTCGATACGTTCCATCATTAAATTGTTGATGTTTGATCTAACAAAGTTTATGTGCTACCTTCTTAATCCTTAAAGTGGGTTTTCCGCAATTTATTGTTAACAGCAAATTCATTATTTTCAAAGTGTAGACCACATACAGTATGCTGATTATATACTTTCAAACGGTCCAGTGAAAGCAATTGAGGATTATCTGCCCACTTCAACCACTCACTAAAACGCTCCGGGTATTTCCCAGGATTGGTAAATCTTTGCCTAGTTGGACCGGGACGGTAACATGTATGCACACTGCACAGTCTCATTATTTTTATATTTATTTTTATCCACGACTATTGCGTTATACATACGTTACCCAATTACTTTTCTGCAAATAATGGTATCTATAACTACCCAGCGGGAGTTATAAGCGTGAGTTATAATAACTCACGCTTAGTCGCCATAGTAACTAATTAAGTAATGTTATCTAATTGGCCGATATTAAATATGTCAAAAAATTAAATGTCAAATTGACAAAATGAGTTCAGACAGTGATTCAAAAATTTGTACACCACCTGGAATAAGAAAAATCGCCGAAATAGCAACTCGCAATCTTCTGCCGGATAAATCGCACAAGAAATATAATGTGACCTACCAAAACATTTGGATTGCAGTACAAGTAAGAACGTAAAATCATTGTCAGAAACTGTGCTTCTGGCATATTTTAAATTGCCAATGAAATACAAATTTTCATCATTTGCTACTCTATGCTTAGAAGTACACTCAGTATAAATAAGAGAGTAAATATTGAAACTTTTACGAAACGAAATTACGAGAGTTTCACAAACGGAAGTTTTTTGGCTAAAAAGGTAAACGTTTTCGCCAGAAGAATAGTCGTGGATAAAGTATAGTATTCAACTCGAGGTAATAGCAATAACTCACTTGGATGATTACAGCGCTCGCCTGCAATCATCCCGTGAGTTATTGCCCACATTACCTCTCATTGAATAATATACTATTATAAGAAAGCAAATTTGCGCCATTTTACGGGGTGTGGAAGGTGCGATTCCTAGTGGCACAAAATTTGTAGCTTGGTTTGCATTCTATACCTTCTTGTTTTATCTATGAATGCTGCGTTGTCTCCTATAAATGTAACTAAATTTGTTAAGACAACTTTTGCCGTACATTCGTAACGTCATAGTAAAATCTTGCCCAGAATAAATATTGACAACTGCCATTAATTTCAAAGTTTTATATCTACATTTCACATTGCACAAGAATAGACCGTCTAGATCAAGACTGTTTCCAGTTAGCTCCACTCCTACATGATTAGTTACTCTTTTATGTCAAGTTCTTCACGCTATATTTTGCGAAAAGAATTTTAAACGTCTTATATTACAAAATTAATCCCCGTATAATCACCTAAACCATGCGTTATCCAAACTTGTTAATCTGAAAGTACCGAGAAAAGGTAATAGCCCTAAATAGTCTTATTATTGAAAGCAATTTCAGACCTTTGCCTTCCTTTTGGAATTAACGTATACACTGTATGTGTGACAACGTCGATATCATCTAGTAGATCTATGATAATAAAGTTATTATTATGTTTTTGTATGTATAATGTTCTATACAGGTGGATTAGAAGACAGGTTTTAATAACAACGTCTGTGTCAATCAAATTGAACCGTTTTTTATTGTTTTATTTTTTGATACAAAACAAGACATCATCTCCTGAAAGTCGATTCTTTCGAAACAGCATGCTGGTTGGTCGAATTGGCTTCCTTGATTGTTTCCAGTTTCACTTTCCCAATGATTCGTCTGGGTATCACGAACGACTTTGACTGGAATTGATGTTTGTCGTTATTTTGGCCGGATCCCAAGAAGGTCTGTGGCAAGTTGCTGAAATAACAAAGTTCAGAAAGTACGCGAGAGGAGTATCATTGGCACGATCTTAAATATTAAGCGTTTTACTTCAAACGAAAACTTAAGTAAACCCATTAAATGCATTGAGCTTTACAGAAATGAACCGCACGTACCTTGTAGTTGACCTAAACGCATCCGCGAACGGTCTACTCGTTTTCTTTTGATGCTGACTTCTTAATTTTACCGGTTGTTCTTTCGTATTTCGTTGCCGCTCCTTAGGCTTGAGCATCGTAGGATCGACGCCCCACTGCTTAAACTGCTTTTGCGTCACCAGTGGTCCGACGCCTTCACGCAAGAGATGAGTCTTAGGCTTGTTGGGAATGTAGTTGATGTCGGTCGACGTCTTAGACCCTGTCAGCGGCGACCTTTTGTGCTTCAAAAGACGGTCAGTTCCGTTCAGTTTTGACGAAATGCTCTGATACTGAAACATTTGTACATAATGGATGGATAGATCGAGCCAAGTCGCCACTGACCTTATTTTGCCTCCACTTGTCCGACGACGCCATGAAATTTATCATGTGATCGCCTTTGCCCTTGGCGAACGACGAGTCCGTCTTTATCATAGTCTGCAACTGCGATGTGTATTTGAAGTGTCCTAAAAGATAATGTTCTCGTAATGGCGCAAAGTACCGATGTTCGACCAGCCGACGGACGTTTATTCTATTCTCCGGGTCGTATTGTATCATCAATTTCAGTACGTTCTGGCCGTCTTCGCTAAAGCTGCCGGTCAGAGGATTTAAACCAATTCCCATTTGGCGAGGGAAGTTCTGGCAGTTGTGCGATCTAAAATTGTGCAGAATTACTTCTGAAAATGCTTACAAAGAGTTGTAAGATAAGTAAGTTTTAATTGAAATAAAATCTAATGAGATTTAAACTTGAAACAAGGCTTTATTGGATACTTGGACTCTTATTAATGGAATAAAACGGGATTTGTGATATAATATACTACGTGTGGGGAATTATTAGCGAGAAAATTTTGGAGTTGGATGACAAATGCGGCGATTGCACGCGATAAGTATAACTTATGGTACAAAAGTGAATTAGGTATAGGCTCATTATCTGAATCTATCAACATTCATTTATTTTTATAAATATAGATACTTTCATAGCCATCTAATTCAATGTTCTGTGTTACTGGTTTAACTAATTTTAAAGATTCTAATCCTAAGGCCTGATGTCCTGTATCTAAATAAATTTGTTGAGCCACAGTAGAAAGAAATTTACCAAAGAAATTGCAACCTAGCTACCTAGTTAGATATTTTAAAGTTTCAGGAATAAATGCTGAAGGAAACAGAGAAATCAACATTTTATCTTTATCCAACCTGCAATATTTAACTTTTTGAATGAATTCCACCGAATTCTGAATTGAGAAACTATCTGGATGTTTGTGTAAATTCTTAAATTCATTTACTAACCATTTAGATAGAATGTAGTGAATTTACCTGGCTTGTGCAATTCATGTAAAAAATATAATTCTGATATTATAATATTAAATGCTTAACTCTATCCTATCGGCTTTGTCCATTATTACTAACTTGTTCTCTTTGTCTGCTTATTTTACTGCTAATCTGCTTTAGTGAACCTGTTTTTAGGGCCATAAAACACTATGCAGGGCCGGTTGATGTTACACGTTTGTTTATGATGAAATTATTTCTTTTGCTTGCTTCAGATGTAACGAGATACTTTAGGTTATAAATAAATATTGTTTACATGGACACAACACCTGTTAACAAGTATTGGCAATTCCAAATCAAAATAAATACGAGCATCTAGTTTTTAATTTGAATATTTGAAACTATAATATTTGTCCATTATCCATTATCCCACGCCTGCCTACACACGTAGCATACACAAGTGTCTGGGTGTGTGCCTATAAAAATGCGAACATGGTTAATGTTTGAGATAACACAGCAATTTGTTTATGTTTTGAAATATACATTTCCGTTCGTGGAGATATTGCTTATCAGCGTCATAACTAAAATCCTCCTGTGGTTGCTCTGATTATAGAGGCGGTTTCTTATGTCGCTCTGTACTTGAAATTGTTTTTTTAAATCTGCTGAAAGTTGAAATAAACATATATAAACTTGTCACTGTGTATTATTTATTGTCTTCTTAACATTAATAAGTCGATGCTTTAAAAAGAAATTTTGAGCTCAGGCTCCAAAATTTAAAAGTAATTTAAAAAAAATACCGATGTTATCGAATCAATTTCGTTTTCTTTTTATTGATCCTGCACGGCACCTATTTTTGGAATGCCCAGAGTTCTTTTTACATCCGTTTCTAAATCCTTGTGGATAGATACGACTGCTTCATCATCGGCGCATAGCAAATATCCACATTCCTTAATTTACATCGTTTACGTAAACCAAACCCCATGTTTATTATCTACTTCAATGCTCGCTCAATTCACCGTTGGACTTTACACTGGAATTTTTCGTTTGACAAGTAATCCTTGAACCATTCCAAGACATCCCCTTTTATATCGATTTGTTCCAGGGATAAGTTTCGCATGACTTGTGCTGTCAAAAGCCTTAGAGAACTCAGCGAATAAGCATATAACAGTTTCCCTTCGTCTAATTTCTTGTTGAAAGCAAGAAATGTTCCAAGGCACACCCTGTGCTTCTTCTGCTTGGAATCCGTACTGGAATTTATCTATTATACCAAATAGCTTCGGAGCTTGCCGCATCATAACGATCCATGATAATTTTTATCTAGGGCAGAATTAAAATTGCGCTGTAATAATTCGGACGATTTTGGAATTTACTACTTGAGGTGGCCTTTAATGTTTCCAGCGATTTTCGTTTTACTTCGCACGGAACGAAATCCGGGGAGCAGTGTGGGTGGACGACAGGTGTTATTGTCAAAAACCGCTGTACCTATAGAACAATGTGAGCAATCTCCCATAGCTCCGGGGAAAGGCCCTTTTTTGACACTCTCTGTCAACCTTTTCAATACCTCCAGATAAAAATGTTGGTTGACTGTTTTACCTGAAGGCACACACTCTGCATGAACGACATCTCTCAAATTAAAAATGGAAATTAGTATTATCTTAAACTTTGGTTTCACTTGACGTGCTTTTTTCGCGAGGAGAGAATAAGTTGTTGCTTGGTTTCGGGATCGTAACCAACTTTTGTCTCCAGTAATGAGTTGCAAAAGAAATTTTGGGTCCTCTTCCAACAGTCTGATGACTGGAAGCATAGATCCTTTAGTTTCTGACCGAGAAACCGGGAATGAATTTCGCTGCAACTCTTCTTATGCTCAAATCCTCCGACAAAATTCTCTGAATTAAACTCCACGACATTGCTGTCACTTCAGAAAGTTGATCAGTCGATCGACGATCTTCACTGATAAGGATGGTGATTTTTGCAACATTTTCATCACTTCTGAACGTTGTCGGTCATCAATTGACATTTTATTATTTTTGAATCTTAAAAACCAATCATACACTCGTGGTTTACTCTAAGCACTATCTTTGCAGTTTGAAGCATTAAGAAAGTTTCTCCACAAAATAATACAAAATTTAATTGCCGCACGTTGTTCCCGTAGGTCAGCAATTTCTTGTTTTCGCCGCACAGAAAAGAGTTACTAAATACCACGCGCTCAGAGACGTTTCCTTGCATACTGACCCATTCAAAACACCACCGGTTGCCCCCCACCGCCCCTACTACTGACAGCAGTACGATCCTCGTTACTTTTGGAGCCCTCCCCGTATGCTGTTTTCGTTTTATCGAGAACCCTGCCCCTTCTTACATCGCCACATTATCCCCTATCACAGACAACCTTATTCCATCCAAAGCTGGACTCCACAGTGGCCTGCGGCAACAATTGATTGTAGTTGACTTTTTGAATTATCCATCCATCGAGGTTGAAAACCTTTGTACATCTATGTACAACAGCTTATATGTAATTAATAAAATTTATGGCAAATGTGTTCGCTATAGTGAAGTTTTCGTCATAAGCTTCGTTGTCCTTTCTTTTCTTTTCCCTATTAAGTTATTTATTTCCCTCCATTTCTTTTCTTTTCTTTTCCCTATTAAGTTATTTATTTCCTTCCATTTTTTTCCATATCTCCACCAATATTGACTTGCCCAATTATCGACATATCTATATATTTCAGGAATTGTTTAATATAATACATAATTCATCGAAATGTACTTTTAGTGATCTTATATTTAAGTATAACATTGTGAAGTTGACCAGGAAATGTCCTGGATCGAGAGATCGATACTATTTACAGACTATTTTGTCTCCTTCTTAATATCTGTGTCCAACAGAGACGTAGCCATGATGAATGTAAAATGTATTTCAATGTTGATTCAACTTAGACAAATTTTAATAATATCTTGCAAATGAGATATTTCACTTGTTCTTCGTTTTTTGTTCGAGTCCTATAATTTTCAGTTTATTTCTATGGCTGTACGCCTCTTGTTCAGCCACTGTACGGTTCAATGACTTGTTAGCCTATATTTTTTATCATTTGCGTCATTTAATGTGGCTACTTTTTTTCTCGAAGCTCTTTAATCCTTTTATTATATACTTTTGACCATTTAATGAGTAGTCATAATGGTTAGGATAAATTAATTTTTTACACTGTCCTCAATTGTTGTTGTGAATTTATCCAATTTTCTTTCCATTTCCTTCATCATTTTTTTCATTTCTCGTGATACTTTTTTTAAATTCACTTTTTTTAAATTATGTATATTAAAATCATCACCAATTTTATTAACAAAAAAATATTAAATAAAACATAAAAAAATTAAAAAATGGGGAGTGTAGTTCAGGACAATTGCACAAAATAATTTATCAAAAGAACGAAAAATTATAAAACAAATCGACGACTATTGCAATAAAAACACCACCAACATAAGCGAACAATACAATGTACACCACAAACAACAACAAAAATAATTTTAATGTAACTCGTGCCAGAAAAACATACATAGGACTGGCAGGAACTTCTGAGACAGATACAAAGAACTATTAAATCATTTCAAAAAATAAAATCCGACTACAACTACGTAATACGAATAGAGAATCGCCACAAAGCAGAAATAACAGAAAAGTAAAACCAAAAATAGGACAAAACTAAAAATAACCGAAAACATGGAAATATACAAAAAACAATAAAATAAACGTACAAAAAAAGCAAATCAGATATCATAGTTCTACTCCTAGAAAACCACATAAATTCATAGGCGTACTTCTAGTCATTGGTTAATGACGAACCACGTCGTGAAAAATCAAAATTTAGTGTCGAAAAACAACAAACCTATCGTTGGTTTTGATACAGCAGTGAGTGGCAATATTTTAAGAAAGCGTTAATAGTACGACATTTGGATCTAAACTGAGAAAATTTCCTTTGATTTGATTTACGCCGGTGATAATTATAATTGTAATTTAACATAGCTCTGTAAAGAAATTTATAAGAATTACTTTTCCCATCACAGGAGATAAATGTTCTTTAACTGATGGAGCCACACTTTTAGTCGTGAATCCAGAATAGCAAACCACGCCAGTATGTTTTGCTGTATCAAATGTGAAGCTTGGACGTACAAATTCACACACAAAAAATACGATATCATCTTAGGATATAAGAACCACCAACAGGGGCACTTTCATTTGATTTTATCAAATTATTGTGAAACAGAATCTTTGTTAGGATTTTTTTGCCACTTAACGAGATTTTCATTAAAAGATTTTATTAATTGATATTGAATTTCTTACAAATTTTAAAATTCGAATGCTTAATGGAAATAACAAAGATAGCCAGACCAACAAATAATTTACGAAATTTATGCCATCTGTATATATTTTAAATCCATTATCACGTCGTGTTCTACAGTCGACTCTAGTGTATGGGTTACACTTTTCAGAACATCCTTGCATAGCGAACTTGCGATGCAAGAATTAGTTTGTTCTACTACGTAAAAATAAAAATTGTCACGCCCAACGTGGGAGATCTTCGAGAATATATGAAACGTACATCACTTCTACTAGCAACACTAATACTTCGACAATCGTAAAATTAATTCTAGAAGACCTATTACGTAAAATCACACCATCGACTTACTTTTTCTTCAATTTGTTGATGAGTCGACTGCTCGGTGTACCTAAAACGTTGTGTATTCTTGACAGCTGGTCGATTTCGTTCGTACCGGGAAATAGTGGTTTCAAGCTGAAATACGATCATTGGCTGCGAGAACAAAATTAAATAGACGTACTCACGTCAGCATTTCGTAAAAGACGCACCCGGCAGCCCACACGTCCATTTTCGGCCCGTAGAATCCGACCGATAAAAGACACTCGGGGGAGCGATACCATCTCGTCGATATGTACTCTGTATAAGGAGGACGGCTATAGATACCCCTGATTGAACCCAAATCGGCCAGCTTCACCAATTCATTCTGCACAATCATTTTCTCTCGGAATAATAAATAATAATAAATTTTGTGGTTTTATTACCAAATGAGTGTTGAGAGGACTCGACAGGGCGGGCATTTGAATGAGTATGTTTTCTGGTTTTATATCGCGGTGAAAGAGGCCGTTTTTGTGCAGGTGCTCCAGTCCCTTGAGGATTTGGAACAGATACCCCTTGACTTTTGCCTCGGGTAAGCATCGCTTCTTCATCTTCATGAACTCATACATGCTCATGTCCATCAGTTCAAAGACATAGATCAACCTGCCGCCGGCCGGTTCGCTGCAAAAGTAGGGGACGCGTTATAAACCACGGCGTTGCCCGTGCCAACGTCGAACATTTATTTACTTGTGACCTACTAGAAGTACTCGATCATGTAGAGTACGTTCGGGTGTCTGGAGAGTTTGTGCATGGCGATGATTTCCGCGCAGCTCATCACGTCTGTTGCTCTGAAATTAAAGGTGGAGGTTGCACATACGTCGCTTATATATATACTCGACTTTTTATTATATATGAACCATTTTTGATCGGGTGATTTGCAACCAGAAATGGGTAAGATTCAAGGATGTTTGAAAATATGATGAAGAACATTAAGGATATGAAGCCAGAAATCGGAGTAATCAAAAAAATCAAGAAAAATATGAAAAAAATGGATAATATTGTTAAAGATAATAAGGAAACGGAAAAGCCAATAATTAAACTAGGTGAGATAGCCCAGATTCTTTAGTGAAAAAATAAGCGAAAGAACCTGATGACACGAACGATAACAGAATACTAAGTATAAGCAGTGGAGAACTTTATGGTAAAGGTCCTGAAGACGGAAACAAAGATAAAGAAAATAAAGAAGATATAGAGGAGAAAATAACAGTGATGAAAGCCAAAAATTTGTTAAAAGACTTCAAGGAAAACAAAGTATTTAGAAATGACGACCTGACTGAAAACGAAATCCAGCAATACATCAGAAGAAAGGAAAATGAATACAGAAACAAGGGAAACACAACAAAAGTGGGATATCAGCATATCAGATATAAACACTAGTAATAAAAACGGAGCAGACGAGCACCGAACCAAAAAACTACAAAAGGAAGATAAGAGACAAAACTGATGACAGACCGGTGAGAAATGAACTAATGATAAATAAGAATAAATAGAATGAGAGAGGACAGAAAATAAACAGAAGAAGAAATAAGGAAAATGAGATGGAGAAAATTGAAACACAGCGGGATTATTGGTGTATCGGCATTTAGAATGTTTGGATATAACATATAATAACAAAGAAAAGTAGTTAGTAACAAAATTTGAAAATACGAGACTAGAACTACAGCAATTACAGAAACGATGAAAAAATAAAGTGGGTGAATTGAAGTAGAGAGAACTCATATTGATATGCTAACAAAATAATTTCATGGAAATGAGTATCAAAAATCATTCTGAGGGTGGAGTATAAAAACATGGACATTAACTTTACAATACTAATTATTTATGGACCAAATGAAGAAGCGGCTTAACGGGAAGGAATTTTGGCGTAAAGTGCAGAATAAAGTAGAAGGGATAACAGGCTAATATTTATCAGAGACCTAAATGATAGGGTATGGTATCAGGAAGATCAGGGAAACAATGGGCAAATTCGGTAAAATAACAAAGAATACGAATGGACAAAGGATCACTGACGTCTATTTATTAAATGACTTAATAGTAGGTAATACACATCGTAAAGGCATACATAGCGGCTACTCAGGGAAAGAAGCCAATATAAAAATAATAAAATTAATCTTAGTAGAAAGATTTAATGAATCAAAGTTAATGACTTCAAAGTAAAAAGACGAAGTGACCATCACTTAGTTGAAATCAAACTGAAACTAATTCGAAACCAAAACCCAAACCAAGGAGTAGCAAAGTTAGAAAAGTTAGAATACCAGCCAAGAAAAAACAAATAGAGGAAAATTGTAACTCGAAATAAAAATACAAATACGAAGTGATACACAGACACAGAAATAACAACTAGCTAAGAATGTGGCTGCAGAAGTTTGTAAGGTTAACAAAATTACAAAGAGAAGGAAACAAACGGCATGGTGGAATTATAAAATTAAAGAAGAGGAATAAAACACAATGGAAAACTTGTTTATGGAAAAAGAAAGATGAAACAATATATAAAATCAACAAAGATAAAAATTGAAAAGATGCTAAAAAATCCAAAAGATCGGTTATGACAAGAATTTTGTGAGGAAATGGAAAGAAGGAAAGAATCCACTGATCAGCATAAAGGACAAGGAAGGAAATATCTATCTCAAATGGAACGGAAATACTAGTCGATGGCGAAAGTATGATATGGACCTACTAGGCATAGAAAATAGAAAAGGCCAAGAATGAGAGGAAGAAGAAAGCCAAGAACAAAAAAAGAAGAAGAAAGAAAACCGAGAACATGCAGAAGAAGGTATAACATGAGAAGAAATAAAAAACGTAAAAGTAGAAGAGGCAGTCAAAAAATTAAAAGTAAGAAAGGCACCACGGACAACATAAGCCCCCGTAAATGATAAAATAGTTGGGAAAAGAAGGAATAAACTCATACACAAAATGATGCAGATAGTGTGGAGCACCCAGGAGATTCCTTAAGACTGGTAGAGAGCAATAGTAACACCTATTTATAAAAAGGATATAAAATGATATGCAGTAACTACATGGGTATGTCTATTATGTATGACTAACATTTTGGAAAGAATAATAGAAAATGCATATTTTGCTCATTTGCATCATATAATCAGTACTTAGTGGACACAGGTCAACTAAGGATTGGATCTTCGTATTTCGACAATTATTGGAGAAAATAATGAAAAAGAGGAATTAATAGAATATTAGCAGGGTGGGGTATTACGTAAAAATATTGGCACAGGATCGGGAAACATCGCGGGACATAACTTGTACACTTTTGGTATACGAGGGCTCGGGATAAGTAGTATAAGTATGTGGCTCATTTATGTTATATTACGTGGGTAGGATTATTGAACCCAATTAACATTTGTCATCTTTTCGTAAAAACATTTGATCAAAGTTAGACAAGATATATATAATATTTATTTATTGCTTATCATAGCCATTGATGATGCAATGGCGTGAAAGGATTCATCAGAGAATGGTAATAATGATGTCTATGTTGAAGAGGATAATTTACATTTTTTATAATTTGAAAAAAATCTTTTGTTACTTTTGATGTCACCTTGAAAGGAAAACGTATGAAATAAAAACTACAAACTATTAATTCTTTCGATAGTTTGACCAATAAAGGCTGTTGCGTGCCATTATCCTTTGACAAAATCAACAATTGCGAGAGTGACTACAATATGTAGCCGGAAAGAAGGACCAGTGCCGCTAAAAGCTCTACTCCTTGAAGCGCTTTTGAATCATCTAAAGCAAAACCCTTTTGAAATATTGAAGCAAGTAATGTTCCTGGGTCATCGTTCACGATATGCCGTGCTAAAAAGTCTTATTAACTGACAAATGACAAATAATCCAATAATGTTATTCTTAGAAGAAAAACATGCTCTGGCTAATAATTTGAACCGCATATGTGGAGACATTCCAGATACCAGGAAAGTTATGTGACCATTCTAAATATCACTGTTTTCAATATTTGGGAGTGGATGTATATGCATGGCCCAATTTTTACCCCGCCAAGCTGGGAAATTCTGCTATTTTCTAAAATGTTATTAACTTCGTGATCATTGCACTAGCAAGACTACAATCACATGGATCTACCAATAAAGGCACCCTAATTACCCTTATTATACTTACGATTTGAAAACCTTCTTTAATTTTTTAGCAGCGTACAACTTGCCGCTTAACTTGTCCTCGCATTTAAGGACCTCGGAAAATGAACCCTCGCCTATTTTCTGTATCACTTTATATTCTGAAACAAACTTTATCATTAATCGTAAGTTGCCTCTGGTTGTCGGTCTGCTCACTTGTAGCAAACGACGGCGTCGTCATCATACAGGTAAGTTGGAAACTTTCCGAAGGAAATTTTGCAATTATTACCCACGCTCGCGAAAACAAATTTCACCCCGGGACGATGGAGCATTTAGCAGCGAAAATACCCCATCCGTTCCCTCCGCTCGTCCAATATTTTAAGGGTAAACTGCCGGTGAATTTTGAAAAAATGATTCTCGCGAATCGGCATTTCGCAAAACTGACAGCCACCGACTTTGTCTACTATCTACGATTGTCATTAGTCTTGCTGCGAACCCTACCTATTAATTTCAGTTTTGCTGATGATTGTAAATTGTGATACGATTTCACTTTAAGTGCCTGCAGTTTCAAACATTGTAATATATCACTGATATGGCTCATGTTTCTGACCTGTTTGAAATGAATATACCTACATTCGAAACTAATAATAATAACAATTTATTTCCATTTATTTCGATCTCCCTTATTTACTCCATGCTGCTCCTTTTCTTTCTGCTGTTTTTCTTACTTCGTTTTGCCACGTCTTCTTAGGTCTTCTCTTTTCTTTCACCTGCTTGTCTTGCTTCATAAATTTGCCTGGGTTGTTCTCTGAATGTTTCATTTCCAATTTTACCCCTCTTTGTTTTCACTTTTATTTTCCTGAGGAATCTCATTTCCATGGCGTTAAGTCTGCTCTTCTGCCTGTCCAACGTGATCAACAACTCACTAGCATATGTCAGTAAAGGCAGTGCTGCTTTCTTGTATATTTCAATTTTTGTTTTTCTGGGTATCTCTCTAATTATATCTATCTATCAATCTGTATTTGTCTTGGCCATAATTGACCAGAAAAACTAATCATTATTATGACATTTTTGTTAATGGCTATTTCTTCAGCGAGTTTGATTAGTTTGAGCACCCATTCCCATGAAAATGTCATTGGACTTTTATTTTTCATCTGTTTGCGCATTGGGTTGTCGTCAATTTTGGGTATACATATTGTCTTGATATATTTCATTGAGTTCCAGTATTATGGCAAAAATGTATAAATGTTTTAACTGAATTTAAATAAACCTTTACATGTGTTTAGAATGTTTTAAATATTTCCGAAGGAGTTATAGGCGTTTTTTGTACTTTGAAGTACAAAAATCTTCCTCGAATATTACAAGGTCCTTACATCCCTTGTGTTTGTATAACTATTTTGTAATCTTTGTGAATTGTAATCTGGATAAAACGATTTAATTTTGAAGACGAATAAAAGAAATGTTATGCATATTTCATTTAATAATCGGTGTACAACCTAGTTACATTGTTAAAGATGTAATTTAACTGTTGACTGCGTTCTGGATCCAGCTGATGTACGACGATACTCTGGCGTAAACGTCTGGGAAACCAACAGCGCAAGGACGGCCCCAAGACACGATACCAATTTGTGCCCTGTTGCTGGTTAAGATGAGTGGACCACCGGAGTCTCCGTGGCATGCACCCTGTCCGGCTCTAGTGAACGTGCAAATTTGGGCTGCGAAAATGGTATTGGGAGAGTGTCTGCTTTGACAAACGGCATTGGTGACCGTCTGCAAGTTTACGAATTGCAAATTATTCGGAATGTTTCCGGGGAACGACGTCCTGCCCCATCCACTGAGAACGCAATTTACTCCACCGCCGGTACCTGCGGTATTGAGGGAGACCGGTTGAATTAAGTTGGTGTAAGAGATGGAGGTGGCGGTTCTGACAAGGGCGATATCGTTATTAAGCGTGTTCGCATTGTAACTAGCGTGAATTTGAATCCTGTTCACGTTGTGTCTGGCACCTCCGCTGTTTAAGGTGTTGCTGCCGGCGACTATTGACCTTGATCCACTCCTGAAACAAAGATATAAATATATTTCACCATATTTACCTTCAATATCCCATGTAGAATATGATGAGATATTTACAATTTCAGTAATGTTATAAAACATTTTAATTGTGAAAAGATTTTTTTATAACAAGTGATAAAAAGTGATGATCTAACTCAATTACTAAATTTAGAGATATTATTTTAATTGCAAGGATAACGCGAAATATTAGTGATTTGCACTCTATCTGAAGTGGAAAAAAATAATATAAAACACGTTGTGAAATGTATTTCACTCGACGCGTTCTTCATCTCGGCTTATGCCAATCCATATGTCGTGATAAAAAATATGGCATCACCACTTGATTTATAAATAGCTATATACTGATTCACTAACCCTGTGACACAGTGAGCAGCAGTAAGAACAGCGTTGGGAGTCAGAATGGAACCACCACACGAATGGCTATTGGCTGCGGTCCTCAACGATATAATGAAAGGAAATTGGCCGGCAGATGCGGAAGAACCGCCGACTACCCTCCAATCTGCGTCCGGGTCGATTCTCGGATCCTGGGTTGGTAGCGCTGAAAGAAAATGTATCGTTATATACCTATAAAAAATAAATAAAAATGTTCGACTTACCGGCAGCGCACGCCAAAAGAGTAGCAAGAGCAATAACCGCGTACATGTTGCTATTCTTCACAAACTGTGCAATGAACAATGCTTCGTTGGTTTATATACCTAAACAGCGGCATTATCTCATCTCGTCGATCAAAAATTTGGGCTAAAAATATCATCTAATCGTAAGAAATATCGTAGATCTTAAACATATGCAATCTTCAGTTTGCTCCATACTGAACAATATGTAATCTTGGTTTCAAACGTTCTTTAGCCGTTCTAAAGTCGCGATCCAGAAACTGCGAACCCGTTTGGAATGATGATGATCAGGAAGCAAAATTTCACTAATTCGAAGAAATAGAATATGAATATGTGATTCTGTCCGATTACTAATGAAGGGAATTGGATTTTGAAAAGATAGAAGGGTATATTTGAAGCATTTGAAAGGGATGCAGTTGCAAGATTTAGTAAATCGTTAGGAAATAATAAAAGACAAAATGACAAAAATACCAATAGAAAACATAAATATAATATTAACAAGGATCAACTCGAGGAAGTAGCAAATTGAAACGACGATCTACATAAAAAAATAAAAGGGCAGTAATGTCGAAATAGGTTTCAATAAATTATGGATGAAGGACCAGATGTAGATATTGAATGTATCGAAGTAATATGACATAATGAATAATGTTATTAAGGCTGCTGAAAGCACCATTGGATACAAAAAAAAACAAAAGCAAAAACCGTTGGTTTGATGATACTGGTTGTGAGGAGAAGATAAGGAACAGGTAAGGCTAAAATGATAGATGTGTAGTAACGAAGATAAGTAAACTGTGAAGAGAAGCGAGTAAGATATGCAAAACAAAAAAGAGAAAATGTCTAGAAGAAACAATGAAAGAAATTGAAGCCAACTACGGGAACACAAGAAACACATCGCCGTGAAAAAAGAGAATGTTGTCACGCAGGCACTAACAGTGGAAAGTGACAGAACATGAATATGTTTAAAGATAAAAAGTCAGCAGGAGAAGATAAAATATGTGCAAAATTTTAAGACACATAATAAATTTGGAATCAGAAAAGAGAACTTTACAGTCGACCCTATACATATATTATTGATATGACATCAATATGTATAATGTTCTTTGTAGATTTTAAGCAGGGATCAGAAGATGATATGGGGACAAACATAATTAAAAAATTAGAACGCGAACGCATAACAATAGGTTGACTCTCTTAAAGCTAATTCAAATGGCGTTAGAGGACACAAATGCAGTAGTAAGGCAAAGAGATGCACATTCATAATTGCTATTCATCATAATCTTGAAATGAATCATAGCCAACAAATGAGTGCAAATAATATCTTATGCATATGACTTAACCATATGCAAGGACCAAATAAGAATTAAAGGAAACATTCCTACAATTACAAGTCACGGCCAGCGAAAGGGGTCTGATAATAAACGAAAATAAAACAAAGTACATGATGAAAATAAATTTCAGTGAATGTTTTAAGGTGATGACAGCTGTTTCGCCTTCTTTGGGCTCACCAGACCACCACGTATACATTCGCTAAAGTTGAACCAAGTCATGCAAACATAAGTGAAAATCGGTTGGTATGTGAATATTGCCCACACACTTTAACTGCTACATAATTGCAGAGGTCTTTTCGGCCAACCAAGTTGGTACTATAAAAAAATGCAATTACTCCGCAGCCATTGCCAACAAAGACCGCTTTATTGAAAATAAATATCAGCGAATGTATTAACGTGATCACAGCTGTTCAGCATCGGCTGACAAGTAATTGCAAGTTTTTATAGCAACTTGGTTGTCCGAAAGTAATAAAAGTGAAAAGAAAAATGTTTGTCAAAGTACATTATATTTAGTAGAAAAAAGAAGTTCTCAGAGATACACGAATGTGATGTTGTACTCTCTCCGTTCAGTTCTTCTAGGGTCTAGGGTCATAACACCTATTCCCGTGCTCACATAATGGAAAGAATATAGCACCTATTTGCGATAGAATGAGGGTTGATCGCCTGACTCGACGCTTGCTAGCACGTCTGTAACGTTACTCCCTGTTGCAAAATATGCATACGTTTTGAATACCTACCTTGTTGCATTACATACATTAAGTACCGAAAGGCTGTCATTTTTTGTTCTCAATGTAATGTAATATATGTATTTCGCTTAACGATACGTATCGAAGAAACAACGCCAATAAAGCAACGGATAAAACAATGATATAAACTATTCTATTCGAATAAATAGGTATTCAAAGACATGATGTTGACATAGATTAATCATAAACTTCACAACAGAAACAGCTAATATGACTAAAAAGGAAGAAGAACTATTTTGGTGGAAAATGAACACAGAATGTAAGTAGAAAAAATATCGAAACAAGAAAATACAGTCAGATTTTACAAATCATGAAGATGCAGGCAATATGGTATGGTATGTTGAAAGGAAAGAAAATCACTCATTCGTATTAATAGAATTGGACCCAATAGTCGGAAGAACAAGAGGAAGGCCTAAATCAAATTGGAGAGAGGAAGTAGAGAACGATCGTTCTCATCATTTCGTTGAATTCTTGGGATTTGTGACAGAATTTATTTTTAGAAGATCTTGAAATAATACGCATGGTCTCATTAGGAATGTTAGCTGCATTCCTACCAGTCCTTCAACATTCATATTGAAGCCATGTGTTGTGTAACAACAAAACGAGTTTGAAAAAAGTAATTTGACTGAAACGTTAAGCAATATAACAAGTTTTTGTAACTAAAAAGAATTAATTCAACTTCTAAAAATAAATATTGTGGCAAATCCCAAGAATTCAACGAAATGAAAGTTGATAATAAAACAAGTTACATTTTTCCATATGATTTTCCTTTTCCAAACAGATGTCCAGAACATGTTGAATTACTTAGCAATTCATACTGCTTTTCCGCAGTTCTGTATTTTGAGGTTGATAACAAATGTTTTTGTTAAAAGTACTTGTCATAAAATAGTAATTAATGACCTATTGAGTAACACGCTTATCGGAACTAACTAAGTTCATACACTCAAGGCTCAAAGTACTAGTAACGGGTGGTTTGGATAACGCAACAAGAAATATTAGTTACAGGCCTCAAAATACATATCTACAGGAAACATTTTCCTCGTGCCAACAGCGTCAATATTGTAGTTTTTGGAAAGATGGCGTTAAATTATGTCCGAAGATTTCTACTAGACGTATGTGATTATCTGATATATTTTGTGCGTTACCCAAGAAAACAAGTTCTTAAAATATTCATTAGAACCTTAAAAAATCTTTCTGTATACATAATTATTCTTTCTTTCGTAATTTAGTATATCTATTGATATTGTCGTGGTCACGAGGAAACCTGTGGATGTTCTCAACATATCTTACATTCATCTTCCCCCAAAAGTGTTTCCCATAACCAAACACAAATAAAAGTTTCTTTATTTACAAAACGTTTCCAATGCAACACACTTTAATCCTCATTGCAAATAGGATTCGGAATACCTACGTGTCCATGTCATGTGTTTGTTCATTTAACTGCTTACATGATTCACCCCTTTCACGCAAAGCAAAGAATGCACACCGACGTACAAATTATTTACAATGAAAAATATATTTCACCGTAACAATAAAAGAACAAAAACAACGTATCTATAAAATTATATTCGATTGAGCCTCATCAATTACAAAAAATGTTTTACGTCCGTCAGTTAAACTACCCGAGGCCAAATGATACATTAGATAATATCAACCGACAAATCAATTACGATTACGAATCTCAAGTTTGAAGAGAATTTATTAGACAGGAAGATAAATAATTTCGCACGAAAAACGTGGTCTGTATTCAAGTTTGACATTGACGCCGCGTGACTTGTGTGTACAGTTTTACCAATAACCTCGAATATAATTAATCTCACAGAAACATGGATTTGGAAAGGATTTACGCAAGTGTGTGAGGATTATTTTCATACTAATAATAGATTACTTTCTCATTATTGTTTCAAGTTTCTGTTAATACCGAATATCTATCTATTTTTTATTAAACTACGAATTATTTTAAAGAGAATTAATTGCGTGAGGTCCATTGATGTATTTTTGATAAGGTAGCGGAAGTTATTAGCATTTGCAAATATATTTTCCATATTTTCGTGTTTTAAGCATTCAAACGGTACTAATGGCAGTTGTTCCTGAAGGCGGAGCATCTTAATGTCAATGCCAGAATATAAAACATTTGTTTTAGCCGAAAGTTAACAAAGATTTACTGCAAATTGGAAAAACCCATATTCTATGCAATGATAACAGTTGCAGAATTAAATATTGTCAAACAAATTTTCTAAGCAACTAACTTTGCTAGTAATATCAGAAAATCAGCCTGTTAATTCTTTACGCATTTTAATGACAACATCAAGATGAAATCGTAGATCCAAGACAAGATAAAAGTCACTCGTAATTGATATTGTATATTATATCGATTGATCTTGTAACCAAAATATATTAATCAATCTTAAATGTGAACAATTATATTAAAAATAAGGCGCTAACTAGTTGAAAGTTCTCTATTATTTTTTAATCATATGGTACCATAATGATATTTAGTCAACATATCATTTAAAATGTGGTATTTGCCTTCTCTAATGCGAGGTTGTGACGTTTCGTGTCTCCAATGAGAATCTTTTGATTTATATGTAAAATTTGTATTTAAATTGAATATGAAAAGTTGAAGAGATACGATTTTGAATTTGATTTGAACAATATTTGCATTCGTTAACTACCTATTTTCATTTTCAGAAATGGCGAATATTTTATGATTATTTCTGTTTTTGAAATGGTAACAACCGTATTGCCTTTCTCTACTTTAGTGACTATAAGCTCGTTGTCAGAGATTTTTGTTTTATATTTTTAATTGTTATGTAGTCTGTATTACTAATGTTTGGCTTAGCGTTTGTTAATTCTTTGGAAATCAATGATTTTGTAAAATGGTTATCTATACCAGCACCTACTTCCAACTCGGATTCTACTGCAAAAAATTCATTAGTGTTGCAGTGAATATGGGGGACTCACTTTTGGCCTTTGCTTTCGGAGAAAACTGTAGAGCTAATGTTACTAATTGTAGTGTAAAATATCGTTGTGTTGAAGTTATTATGCCTAAGTGGTATTTTTGGGCAGGCATTGCTTGGATTGAATTGTAAACTTTTTGTGTATTATTTCACTAGCCTTTTTTTGCCTCACATTACCATCATTTTCATACTAATGACAGGATAAGACTGAGAATAAGGATAAGTGTAATTACGCGAATAAAGGTGAATACAGTTCTGTACCGGCTGCGCCTGTGGCAAAAATGTTTGCAACCATAATTAAATTAAAGTCATCGTGTCAATTATAATTGCATTCTATTATTATTCGTTTATAATCTATTTACGTGCACCTGTTATCTAAGTTATTCTGATGGAACACGACCTGATTCATATCAAACGATACCGATCTAATATTGTAATAAGTAAAGTGACAACCGACATTTGAGTTGTTCCAATAATATATTACTTGCTGCAGCCAAGCCACAAAGAAAACCAATCTCTGGCAGTATCAAATCGAAGAGTAGAGAGGTCGGGCGGAAAAATAATGATCTAGTATAAATACATTCTAGAGTCTCAATTGGATTTTATTCATTTATGAAATGCAAATAGTAATCGCAGATGTCACCAGACACAATACAATTACTTTTGAGGGGGTATTTTTAATTACTAGCAAAAAATACAAGTACGCTATTCGATTTCCAAAACACCAAAGTGTATATAGATCCTTGTGATATAATTTTCGATTTTCATTAGTCACAACGATTACCGAACTCTCGTTCACGCACTAGCCAATCCAAAATTGCCCGATTTTAATTACCATTACATATACAATGCCTAATTATATAGATTTGAAATATAGCTACATCAAGCGATATTTTGTTCTTTTTACAATAAAACATTCAATATTCGCCACTTTACATTATTTACACTAATTACGAATTTCATTTTATTATTTCGGACATAATTACTTAATTCCGTTCTGCGTTGTTAATCGTATTGTGACTATTTTAATCCAAATGTTCCTATTCCAAGTATATAAACAGTACATAGTTTCAATTTTCAATGATACTCTTACTCCAAACGACATGCCCTTAACTTCATCATTGTTTTTTGTATCTGTTTTAACTCATTTCGCCGTTTTCTAATTATATTATATTAATAAATTATTATATATATATATATTATTTATATAACATTTCTATGTTAAACTTGCTACACATTACATTCTCATATTTACATTAAAACTCTGAAATTGGACTATTACATTTCTTAGTAAACAGAGACTGTTAAACGTATGGAGCGTTTTAAAAATTTTTTTATCAGCATACACACATACACACAAAAGATAAGTATTTTCTATTTACAATGGTTTTAATTAATTTACTTTCTGCTTCGTAAACTATACAGCCACGATAAAGAAAAGCGAAGCGATAAACAATCGCTGATATCACTAACGCTAAATGTGTTTGTTTACGTCGTTTTTTTTCTGGAAGTTCATTAATCGGAAATTATTTAACCGGCGTTTTCTCGAAGATATGTTATGCAAAACCATAAAATACCATTGTTAAGAGAAAAATATCTCTTTCGACCTGAAAATCTTCGATGGCAGAAAATTATTGGTGAAAACAATGGCAAAGTTGGGGATATTGGAGGAGAAAGGGAAAAGAGCCCACAACTCTTCAATATATACATTGGGGCATTAGAGGAAAGGCAATGCAGGAACAGGATGGAGGCGTAAAATTTGGAAAAGGTAAAATATGGTCGCCGACATTCGCAGACGATGTCGTCATTCTAGCGGAAACTGAGATGGTGCTGCAAGAAATGACAAACAGGCTAGAAGGATTGCTTAACACAAACAAAATAAAACTGATGGTGTTAAGAAAATGAGGAAAATACAGGCGACATGGAAAGGGTAAATAATTGAACAGGTGAAGGAATGGAGGAAGAAATGGCAAGGGGATAGTGTGAAGAAAATTTTATATATTTAAATTTATTGCAAAGTTTCATTGCTTTGCTAGCATAGCTTGTCGTACAAATAAGAATAGAAATATTTGGAAATATTCAGAAATCAAACGAACTTTCACAGTGTCATTCACGGTTTATTTCTAGATTCAGAAATCGTTTGAAAAGGGCTTTTACTTAAAAAATGCTAACATTGTTTAGACTACAAATATTTGTAACAAAGCTTTACACGGTTTGTAATATGCAACCTGGTTCCCGTGTTTAAATGTTATCGTTAGCTGTCTATGTACCTGTGTCATGGAATTATGGAGATTATGCATTCCTAACAGCATTGAGCGGTGGGATCGCACTGGGGCACATTGATACAATTTGATGAATTGTTGGTAGCCGAGCTGTCTGTAGACTGTTGTCTGAGCAGGCATGCAAATGCCCCTAATCTAGCGGCATTGCAACACGTGATCGCTTGACCTGGGCGCGAGTACAGTGGTCCATTGTACCTGTTCTAGTCAGGTAATGGGCGCTGGCACGCAAGTGCATCGTAAGTGATTTTACCATCTCGATTGACTATATCCATTAGCTATTTTATTGAATGCTACGAACTGACGTAGGGTGTATACGAATATCACCGATGGAGGAGCAATGGAGAGACGGATAAAAAAGGTATAGGCACGGTACAAAGAGTTCTTAAGCAAGGGTGCTGGAGCACCCGGTATGTTAATGCTAATTACGGTCGGTATTCATAATCACTAATTATCGTTTGTCTGTAATGTTGCTTGATGTATAACTTGGTTACAGGAATGCACTCCCATGTGAGAGCATCATCTATCAGTCCGCGGGTATCGTTCGAGAGACAGGAGTTTGGTAACGTAAACACATACTTGACTTGCGTTGGGCTGTGAGAGGGAAGGCAATTATTATTATGCGCCACTTTTTAATAGTGCAGTAGTTTGATCAACGGACATTTTCTAGTATTCTATGTATATCCTTACATTCCATACAATTAATATACAGTTTTATGCAACGCTCCCAATCATCGATTTACTTATTTACCTATCATCTATTGCCACAACTATGTACGCTCTCCGTGTCTGCGTTACACCATCTGCAATGTCAACAATTAAGTACGCAATTCGCTACGCATTGATGACGATATTTAGATAAAATCGTTATTCTTAAACTAGATAAAAACAAATCGAATGCGGATAATAAGTACCTGTATTGTAGATCAAAAGATATTAGTGATCGTGGCTGTAACATTTTAAACAACATTAAGCGTTGATATTAAAATTAAACTGATTGATCTAACCTTGCGTATTGTATGTGAGCGACTTGTTTATCACATTTCAAGAACTATGCATGAATTGTGCGTCTGTTGATTTATCACATATGAATTCGTCATATGGAGTCTTAATATTTCGTTTATTTATGTGAAAAATAGTTTGCACCCATAAGCAAATTGAAGCCAGCATGCCTTGCATTAGAACATCAATTATTTCATGGAATTAGTTTTCCTTTATTGGCTATTTACATGTATCCATTATCTAAGTTAGTCTGATAAAACATTCGACGATTTTTATCAATCCATGCGGATCTATTAATAAATGCGCAAGTAATATGTCAAATTTTGAATTTTCAATCGTTCTAATCATCAAAGTCGAACTTGAACGTTAATAAAACAAATTTCAAGGATATTTAATAAATAAATCGACGGTAATTGTATATTTTGACAAATGAAGAAATCGAATGTCTTGCAGCATCATATCGGAGAACACATAGCTTGGATGGAAAATATTGTAGTTGAAACTCCCATTTTCTTTACTGCTTCTAATCATCATTAAGAATATGTAAACGAGTATGTACTACTCTTTTTCCACCCACATATCTCTTCTCTTTGTAGAGTGTCAAAGGCCTTCTACAAATCTATTGCACATAAATCGAAATAAGATAATCCAATCTTGGGTTGACCTGTTTCCTCTAAATCCTGATAGCATGTCCAAAAAGGACTTTAATTGTTTTCTTAATCTATTTTCTAGTCATTTTTAGGCACCAGGTATAGACGACTTATGTCGTCTATACCTGGTGCCTTTCCTATTTTTAATTTTTGACTGCCTCTTTTAGTTTTACGATTTTTACGTACCAAAGGACAAGAGTCCTTTGATTATTTTTATATTTTCTATGCCCAGTAGTTGCACATAAGACTCTTTCCATCCGATCAGTATTTCTGTTCCAGTTGACATAGTGTTTCCTTCCTGGTCCTTTATGTTTGTCAATGGATTCTTCCTTTCTTTCTTTGAACTTCATAATATCCGGTAAAGCATCTTAGAGTATCATCGGGCGTTTCTTTCAATTTTCTCACCAAATTCTTGCCATGTCCACTATTTTGCGTCTTTTACTATTTTTTTTACTTTTCTCTTTCTTTTTACACATTTCGTAAATTGTTTCATCTTTGTTTTCCCTAAATATGTTTTCCATAGTGGTTTTTTTCTTTTTGCCTCCTCTTTAATTGTATAATTCCACCATGTCCTTTGTTTCCTTGCGTTTGTACTCTTGCTGACTCCACAAATTTCTGCAGCCATATTCTTAACTAGTCCCTTAAAGTAATTCTTCAGGTTAGATCCATATATTTTATTTCTTGTGTGTCTCTTCGTATTTTCGTTTCTATTTCAAGTTTGAATATTGTTCTATTTGTTTCTTCTTGTAATTTGATTTGCTGGTATTCTTTTTTTCCCTAACTTTGGTACTCCTTGGCTTCTAATTAGTTTCAGTTTGATTTCAATTAAGCGATAGTCACTTCCTATATCACTTCCTCCTTTTACTTTGATGTTCATTAAATTTGAGTTATTAAATCTTTTTACTAGTCTACTACTACTACTACTACTACTCTCCGGTACGAAAAAAAAAACGTGGTGGCAAAATCTTCCTATGAACACAAGCTAACACAGTTTGAAAATGTCTCTAATATCGTATGTTACTGAGATAGCCACTGATAGAAAGGATAGTTTCATTTTCTCTTTTATGTGTATGCTTTAATATTAACATACGAGTACGACTTGTTAATTAAAGTGCTTCTACTTATAACGCATTTTAGTGACTGTGATGGTGGGTTCAGAACGATGTTTCTCAGCGATGCAATGACGTTGGAATCTCGAGGTCGAAATTTTTTTTCATGATTACTATTCTTCCTGACACACTAAGTATAAGAAAGTAAAAACGTAACTGAAACTCGTGTTTAGTGAAAGTGTTTACTTCGCTTAACTTTTGCCTATATCTGAGAGAGGATGGGACGTAGGAAAACAGGTACAAGTGGAAATTCAAGAAACAAAGAAACAACTAAATTATACACAAAATATATTATATTTCGATATTGACATTATATTAAAAGATTGAAAAAAATAAGTTATATTAGTTATATAAGTTACATAAGTTAGTTATATAGTTATATAAGTTATAATTGTAACCAGCGTTCTCAGTGTCTTAGATTATAGAATAGTAATTATTTTATGTTACGTGAGGAAACGGTCTGTCCATGTAACTAGGTCTCACAGGACGCTTGGCAGTTTTCGGTTGGCCATAATACCGCCGCCGTTGACTATTCTGCGCTACATATCTATATAATGGTCGGAATCTACGAGTATGAGCCGTTTTCAAATCGCCATCGTCATCGTTTTCAGATAGGTAGGCGACACTATCTAATGTACTGTTTATTATAAGTTCATCCTTCTTGTTAGAGTTTGAATTGAGTCGTAAATTTTCATTGGAATCCAACGAATTAGACGGCACGTCGTCTGCAACGGACGGACTGTTGTTTCTCGTTGCTATATACGTCTTATTTTGTTGGATGTTTTCAGTTGGATAGGCGTTGCTTCGCATCCAATGCGTTGATATACATAAGACGAAAACCTGAAATTAAGAAATTTAATTTAATTTAATTTACAGAAAATATAAGCGTTGAAAACTATCAATGCATTTTTAATACTTGAAGTAGATATGTGTGAAAAAGCTCATAATATGATTTAAATGGAATCATATTACTAACGCAAACAATTATTTTTAGTTACTTTATTATTTGTTTGCTTTATATTTTCAAACAATAAATCAAATATAAAAACTACATGAACCAATTAATGAGTAGAAGACAAATACAGTAGCTCTCAAGAAGATGTTAACTTTTTTCAAGCGATTGAATTCGGATCCAATTTTCACTATTTGTGTAATCTGGGACGGGAAATATGAAAATCTTATTCATATCATTCGAGACGAATCGGATGAGAAAAAACTTATCGCGGATTTGCAATATGTGCGTATTTTAGCCATCGTCACAAAAATATCCACAACAAAGTTTGAAAAAATTCAATCAACAAGTGTGTCACTTCTGAAGTTGTCCCAGCCTTATTACTTCGTCTTATTACTATGTGCGTCTATGACAGCCTAACAGCCGCGTTGAGTGAGTCGATAACGGCTTTCGGCTTTTATTCCATTCATCCTACATATCGGGTTCTGGGTGCTTGTGGTGATGCTTCACTTCCTTCCAAATGTTTTCGATATGGTTTGGGTCAAGGGACTGGCTTCACCAGGTCGTGATGGTCACCCTCTTTCGATGGAACCTGTCACGACGGTGTGAAAAGTGTGCTTTTGATATTTTTATTGTTGGAAGATGAACCTCTACCGAGTTGGTCACTGGAAAACAGCTTCGTGACATTCTCTACGATGTATGTGTATACGAATAGACCAATGATTCCGGTAATCCGTCGCAGGGGTGCCATGTTACGAGCAGTACTTTCTCCCCACCCCATGGTGGATACTGCTCCGTTACAAGGGCACCCAATACTTGAAATAGAATCGAGAGCACATAGGAAGTCGTACATACGCCATTTCATTACTGCTGAGCAACTCGAACTTGTTCTTGTAGGTCCTGGGGGTGTTGCTGCACTTGTACTTAAGCGAACTTACACTTTGCCTCCTGGCTCTTGACAAAAGTCAACGGCTACCTAATGGAGCGTCGTCCATTGAGCCCAGAATCACTGAGGAGAATGTCACGAAGCTGTTTGCCAGTGAAAAACTCGGTAGAGGTTTATCTTCCAACAACTAAAATATCAAAATTAAACATTTCACACCGTCCGCGAGAGGTTCCATAGTAAGAGGATGACATTCACGACCTGGCCAAGACAGTCCCCTGGCCTAAACCGCGTCGAAAACATATGAGAAGGTGAAACATCACCACAACCACCACAGGTCCCGAAATGCAGATGAGAAGTTCAAGAAAATTAAGGAAGAATTGAATAAAATGCAGCGGCCGTCATCGACTTACTCACCGACAATCTGCCACCCCGCTGTTAGGTTGCCATAGATGCAAATAGCAATAATACTGTGTAATAGGGCTGGGGCAACTTCAGGAGTGACGCACTTGTTGATTGAATTTTTTTTTAATTTCTTGTGGATGTTTTTGTAACGATGGCTGAAATACACATATATAGGAAATCTACGATAAATTTTTTCCATTGGATCAGCCTCGAATGATCCCATATGAATACAATTGTCATGTTCTTCGTCCCTGATTACATAAGCAGTGGAAACGGATTCGAATTCAATCGCTTAAAATAAAGTTGTGGTCGAAAAACCAAAAGTTAATATCTTTTTAAGCGCTACTGTACCTATTTCATATCTGTTGGCACCCTCCAAGGAATCTCCACGAAAAAAGAAAATTGCCCTTCGTCAGAATACTCAGATGGTACATTGATTAATACGAAGATTTAAAAATGAAATCTTCAAAATATAGAAAACCACAGCAAAAATACTTGAAACAAAAATTAATTTGAAATAAATACGACATAAAGAACTACACACAACTGATCGTTAACATACAACATACTAGCAACGAAAAACGATGAAAAATATACACACAACAACTAACAGAAATAATAAAAATAATATTAAATCAAAACTATTTCGGAAATTAGCAACGTAATACACGTATACGAAAAAGATAAACTACGTATACAGAATAACAACGCTTTTCAAAAAGGAACGTCAAAATCACATATCGAACGCCAAACAACTTAAAAACAAATTGAAAACCTATATAGAACAAAAAGACATTTACAACCAATTCGGCCAGAAATTTCAGATACAATTATGAAGAACACAACACATGAAAAACTATTCCTACTACACAACACTTTTCATTTTTACTAGAAAACCACCACGAAGAAGGAATTATAGAAAATATAATGAAAGTAGTAATAAAAATACAACCAAAAAGTATATACAATATACAAAGAAAAACATAAAAACAATATAATAAACGGACCAACAATAAACTCAATTTTCACCCCATTACTTCTTCGAGAAAACAAAACAAAAAATATATAAACACTCGATACTCAGTCGGTTGATCGTTAACTTGAAAATGAATAAAGTTGTTTGTTAATTTTAATTTAACAATTTCTTTGGAAGGCTTATTTTTTAAATAGAATAAATTGCAAGCTAATTTATTTATTCCACTTCAAGGAAACGTTGTTATAAATTAAAATACAATATATATTTTAAATTGATATAACATTTACTGCGTTTGGCAAAAACATATATTTACTTAAAAAATGCAATGTTTATTTATTTGTGTATATTCAAATGTTCGCTATATATAACAAATAACCGCAAAACATGTTTACTGTGGAACAACGAGTGTATAAAATCGATGTAAAACAATCCGACAAATAAATCAATTCAATAAAAATTGCTGACATTAGGGATAAAGTGTCAAAGTTTTTGAATTGGATCTTTAACTGGTTACTTTAAAATCTGCAAACATTAATTGATTTATTTTACTAATGAGTAATAACAATAATAAATTGACGGAAAGTGTGGTTTTTATATATGAAAATAATTTTTAAATAAAAATTTCTATATTTAACTCACCCTACAACACTTGATGTGAACAAATTCATATTTAATTGGTTCAAATCAAGTATGTTAAATTTATACATTTTTATTTATAAGTTATTTTCAATGAGTAATAAATGCAAAACATTCTTGATAATACAACAGTAATGATCATATCATAGTTTGAAGAAACAAAATCGTTGAATTACTAAATAAGCTCTATTACGAATAGTAGTATAATTATGAATAAGTGGACGTTTGAATTGACTTTAGTTCGCTGTCTTTATTTTTACATTGATTGTTGGAAGTTGTCGGGAAGTTAACTTATATGTATACAGGAGTATTCAACGTCATTAGCACAGTATTGCTAACTACGTTATTTCGTAGTTGGTTAATTTTTTGTCGTGGTGATTCACACACACCGCCAACAAATATATATATACACAGAGAGATGCATAAAAAACGATTTTAACTCTATTCGATTTTAATAATACAATAAATGAAATAGCTCGAATACGAAAACTATTGACAAGAAAGTGTTACAATTATGAAAAAAAATATATTGTACAAAACGCAAAAATATATTGGCATTGTGAAAATTAATAACGTTCTTTGAAATAATGCAAAAATGCAAAAGAAATGACAATGAAAATAAATGTAAAAAATATTTGAAATTGTCTAAAATTCAAAAAGATTCCTTTTGTAAAATAGAACATACAAAAAATACATTATGTTTAATATCAAAAATGTATACAATTGTATAAAAATATTTTGAAAATAGTCAACATCACGAAGCTGCAGTAAATACAAAAAAGGTTAATTAAAACTATCAAGTTTGTCTAAACACAAAAGTTAAAAAAAAAATCGCATAAAAATGCTAAAACAATCATGAAAATGTTCAGTATTTTTATAAATATAAAAATATACAAATTGACAATAAAATTCAATATGCAAAATTATGCAATTGCAAAAATATATTACAAATGACACACATTACATAAATTTCAACATCTAAAATTCCATAACAAACCGTATCAATATTATTTTACACTCAAAGAAACATTCCCTAAATTGGAAAAAAATTAAAAAATTTTCACTTCTTCAAGTTTGACCTTAGCTACTCGAATAAGGTTTTAAATTTTTCTGAATCCTTCAAAAAGTGATAGACGAAATAAATAAAGCAAAAATATAAATTAAAAAAAAACAGACAACATTACAAAACTACATAGAACTGCTAAAAGTTTCAAGCTTACCAAAAATAAATGTTTGATACACAAATTTATAACTTTGGCAAATAAGTGTTGATGGACAAATATATTAAATAAATAATAGGGGGTTAATTGTTGTAAATTTCATTATTATTATGATTAAAACTTACACCTTTTTCTAAGCCAATAGAAAAGTAAAACAAAAAAAAAACGATTTTCTTTTCCTAATACGATTTTCTGAAACATATCACCAATCAAAAATAAAATTACATTACGTAGTTGTTCATCAAATAATTATAAAAAATAATTTTGCAATATTACATGAAATGGGGAAATAAATCACCCTAACTAATATTCACTTTAAATAAAGCACATGCATTTGAATACTATACTAATCCAAATTCAAACTTTAAATGTGTTTCCGGATCAGGACTTCTATAAAATCCTGCCTTAGACCAAGAAGTTTAAAATTATATGATTTGAAATAAAATTCATAATTACTATAGATTTACTCACAATAATTACTCACCAAAATGTAATGTGCCATTTTCGCCACAGAAATTGCCTTCCTGTTGATTGCACTTGAACACTTTTGGTCAAAAACGGTTTATGGTAATCTTCTATGTTCCTTTTAAGTAAATGATACTTCGCGTTGAGCAGCTTCGTATAAGTACCGCAGAGTGCCACAAAAGGAAACCAGCAAGGCGTTAAGTAAAGTGTCTAAAAACTGTAAAAAAAACTTGTTTAAATACAAGGTTGTGACAAACGCAACGGAATATTTTTAGTTTAAGTCGCCCCTCACACCGTAGCAATGAGCAGTCAGCAACGCACAATAAGCATGTTAAAAGGCACTAATAATGATATATATCATGTCGATCTGGTGTGAAACAAGGCATTTAAATGTACGTTAACTGCTAAATCGCAATAATATTACTCATTGCTTGTTGTCCGTTGGTCGTTACTTATTGCTCAGGTGTGAAAGCGGTCTCACGTACCAATTTCCCCATATTTAATGTTAATAGTAAATCAAAAATGAATGTTTTTCATAGGAATTTTGTTTTGGTGACAATTCCTCATACGCAAACATCATACATTTCGAAGTAACGTGTTATATTCTCGATTGATTTTCTTACTATGTGTAACCAAGTATGTGGTATTTAATATTTATTGTAAATAAAAAATAAATAGTTTCATGGGAACAGTATGTTTGTGACAATTCCTTCTAGAATGGAAACATTCATACGTTTCGAAGTAATGTGTTATATTGGCAGTTAATTTTCTATGCGTGAAATCAATTATGCGATATTTAATACTACAACACAATACAATAAATAAAAAAAAATATTTTAGATAATTTAAAGCAGGTTTCTTAAAATCTATACTGATTGGTGCATGGCGATATGGAACGCTTTAATTTAATAAAGATGGGTCAAGATCTACATAATATTTATAAAGGGTACTGTGCCAGAATGCATTGATTTCATTTTGTTTTGTATACCTCTTACAAACACAGATTAAAAGAATATTTCCAAAATTATTCACTTTATATAGTTTACCTATTATATTATTGTATTGCAGCCATTTTTAGCCATTTAGAGCGTGGAGACAGGGGGTAGCAATGTGGGCAATTAACTAAAATGTTATCATTTTTTTATTTAAAAAGAATTTTCTGAAATATAGGTACCCCGAACAAAATCCTGTATCCGCGCCTGACCATGCATTCTATTTTACTGTCCCAAATTGAATGGCATTTCTATACAAATAAAAAATATATATTTGCGCAATGTGTTATAATAGTTTGAAACGTTCCTCATGACCTTAAAATGGATATCTTACATGCACACGACAGTAGTCAAAAATTTCCACGAATCCTTTACGAAAGGATGGCGATTTCAAGGCTATTCAATCGTTCAGTAAATAGAGATACTTAACATCTGAATTATCAGTTACGGCTACAGTAACAAAAATCCTTGCACCACAGAGATGTCTTTGCAGCCACCTGGTTACTGTTACTCCGAGATATCAAGTGTATTGCAATATATTCTTCGTTACAAATTCTAGCTTTATTTCTTGATTTTGCATTACCATATATTTCGTTTCGTTTGCCTTTATTTTTAATCCTATACTTTTGGCCTCTTTTTCTATCTGTTTAATTGCTTTTCCCAGATTATTCATCATTCCAACCTATTTGCTTGGCCATACCCACGAAAGAAAGTTAAGGGAATCTATACAAGAGAAATATGGAAGCCAAATTAAAGAGAAAAAGAAAGACTAAAAATATGGGAAAGAAAGATATCGAGAAGAAAGTGGACGAGCGATGGATCATAAGAACAAACGAAGAGCTATGACTCCCAAAGTATAACAGGCAAAGTGACGATAGATAGAATGCGATGTCTCGGGCACCTAAGAAGAATAGCAAAGAACAGACCAACAAAATAGGTTTGTAACGGGGGGAAGGAGAAAAAGAGGAAGGCCGCAGAAAAAATGGATTGAAGCAGAAAAAAAAATCTGCAGAAACTGGGAATAGTGAACTGGAAGCAGTTAACAATTAATTATTAAGAATAGAGTGAAAAATTAAACCATGGGCCAACTTTATTCTCTATTTCTTAAAACAACTATCTTAGAATTATTGATTTTTCTTTTGCCCGCATTGTATTACCACATATATTTTAGTATCTTTGCATTGATTTTAAATCCTATGCCTTAATATAAGATTAAGATCTCGTTTTCTATCTTTTAATTGCTTCTACCAAATTATCCTTTGTCCTTGCCAAAATTCATCCGCATATAAGTACCTGTATTTTCACCATTTGGTTGTAAATCGTCCCTTTTGTTTTCATCCCTGTCACTCTTGTCGGTGTTTCCAACACTGTCGTAGCCCTTTCCTGGCGTCTATTTTAGGTAAGTCTATAAATGCCACACACAGGGGCACATTCTGATATATGCTATTCTCCATGATCTGTTGTCACCGATCGATTTTTCTTAAAACCATATTGATACTCTCCATCTATGTAAATCTATTATTTCGAGTATTCTTTTATTTACTGCGACTGCAACTATTTTGTAGACCACGTCTAAGAGAGCTATGCCCTACAAATTTCATAGTAGCATGGTATGCTTTTATATGTATTGGGCATATTACAGCCTCTTTTCATGAGCTTGACATTTTGTCTCTCTCCCATACTTCTTTTATAAATTTTGTTCAGATTCATGTCCTTCTTCTTTCTCTCCTTCGCACCTCCTTCCTTTAACAATCCTGCACTTATTCCTGTCTCCCCCGGTGCCTTGATATTCTTAAACGCCAAAACTATATTTTTTTATTTCTTTCTACTTGGTTGTTCACTTTCTTGTTGCACTTTTTATCGGTCCTAAATATCGTTTTCATCTTATACACCTCTTGAAATATTCAGCCCAACTGCGTATGCTTTCACATATGCTCCCTACTAATTATTTATTCTTGGCAAAATACAGTTCTACTTTTATGCATTTTTTATTGTTTATTAGTTTGATGGCTGGCTCCTCACAGATCACAGATCATCTTCACCTTTACACAATATTTCTAATTTACCATGAGCCACCAATATTTCTCTGACTTTTATCCCTTATCAAGAAACATAGGGACTCAATTCCTGTCTTAACCTTCACATCCGCAAAATACATTCAGACATTCGTAAATAGATTATCCAGTCTCTCAGGTTTGCTCGTTTTGCAAGCTCGTCAATTAATCAAATGAATAAATCACAAAATTCACATACGAATGCATATTCTATATCATCAATGTTATTACTTTGGCTGCTACTAAGAGATAGATGGTAAAAATGTACGTAGATTGCCTGTCGTTTTGTGATGCTCTTCTATAATCCATATGTTCTATAGAACAGCCTGAAACAAAATATCGTAATTATCGTTTTAAGCGATAGTCAATAAACCCATTGTGGACTGGGTTGGTGACTATTTTTGTTATAATTTGCAAGAGGCAAGTGAAGATTTTCCAATAGGAAAACATCCAGCACGCAGTAGCTATAGTTGGCTGTGCAACGAAGGCAACATCATCTAGTCCTGGATGGGGGAAGCCATCGTGTATCCTTCGTAGATTTAGTAGAGCTTAGGAACAAGATATTTTCAAAATTGCAAAATTAATCTAAAAATTGATATTATTCGAAAGACGTAAGTTTGCCTCAGGCTGAGGGTGAGTGGACGTAGACTTATTATATTTGGAAGAAGTCATTTTCAAAATGGCAAGGCAAAATTGACCTTTGTCTATCAAGTTAACCAACACTAATCTAAGAATTCAGGTTGTTCGGCACCGAGACTTTACATTGGGGAAAATCCCAAGAGGAAATACCCATCGTGTATTGGTTTGGGCTTAACTTGTTCTGTAACTTGGAGAAAGAATTTTTCAAGATCGTATCAAAAGATTCTGAAAATCGTCGAAAAGTTTGAACTAAAAATATAAGCTAAAATTGGCAGGAAACTCAACAGGAAGTATCCATAGTTATGCTGTAATTTTTCTATAATTTGAAAAAGATATCAAAATGGCAAGGTAAGTTTCTGAAAAAAAATTTAGTTCGAATATATTCAGGATTGTTTCCTCGATCCAAAGTGGTCCGATAGCGATGATTTATTGTGGATTGGGTTGCACTATTTTTTTCTGACTTAGAAAAAGAAACTATCACAACATCAAGGCAAGCTTCTAAAGAACGTTGAAACATTGTGCCTATAAATGTCCTCAAAAGTAATCTAACACTTCTTCAAATAAGCTCGGTTTGTCTTAGGCCGGGACAATCTCAGGAACATGTTCCCATCGTGGATTGGGTTGGACTAAAAATGTTCTAAACAGTTGAAGAATTTTGAAAGAACCTTCAAAATGATATGACAATATTCTGAAGATATTCGCAAAGTTTTTCCCCTTACTTGAAAAGAAGCCCAAGGAAAAATACAACAACTAGAGTTTATAAACGTTGATCAGCCCAATCCATATTGCTTTATTGTGGATTGAGGTATGTTTTGATTATCGTAAAAAAAATGTTTCAATTTGCATGAGTTTGTTTGGGATGAGTCAGGTTGGCTGGCTTCAATTATTTGTGATCTGATTATACATTCCCAACACATGCATCTATCATTTACATTAACAGCGGATTAACTACACATTCTGATAAACTGTCGTTTTGGTGGAACATTATGAAAAGATGACTATAGTAAGATCAACTCGATCTTCTTGATGAGTAGATAATGGCATATGTTAATAAAGTATCTATTATAGAATCTCTTATGTTTTATAATGCATAGAGAGCTGTATGTTCTTATTTATTAAAATGATTATCTGATCTTCCTATTTAAACATATAATCAATTTCAATCCTTCATACTTCAACTTCATCACAAGGTACCAAAACATGTTCTCCAAGTCGCTTATCAAAAATAATCAAATATGGATGCAACTTCAACCTGTATTTCTACAATTTTCTAACTCAATAACCTCAAACCTTTTTTCTTGCCTAATTATGTTCTACACTGCATTTGCTTTTATTATTCGCTCATCCCATGTTTCGTTTTATAAATAGATTTTAAACATCTGAATTCTTTCGTAGTTCAAAATTCTCTTGGACACATATTGCTTACCTCATTCAAAAACAAGTTCAAAACAATCAGGTCTGATAAATCCGACGATACCACCCAAAAGCTCCAAACATAATTATCAGAGCTATTGAAAGCGGAAAATCGAGAACCAAAAAAACCAAGAACATTATCTAAAAAAATATATTAAATGTATATTCTTAATAACATGCTATTAAAAGACTGAAAAATTGTCGTATGTACCTATAAGATTATATCAAGTTTTGTATTATGTTCAGAGAAACAGTTAATTATATTATGGTACGTGAGGAAACGGTCTGTCAAAATAAATCGGTCTCATGGGTCGATGAATCTCAGTACGCCGATTGACATATCTTGGTTTGCCATAATACCGCCGCCGTTGAGCCAGTCGCGCCCTATAACTAAATAATGGTCTAAATACGATCGAATCTGCCGTTTCCAAATCGTCATCATCGTCATTTTTAGATGAGTATTCTTCACTATCTGAGGCATTCCCTGTGATATCTTCATCATTTTCATCAGAGTTTGGATTGGTTCCTGGTACAATTTCATCCGACTCCAACGAATTAGACGGCTCCTTGACCTCTGCATCGTAGAGGCGGTTGTTTCGAGTTGCTGAGTATTTTTTATCTTCTTGGTTGTATTCCTTTGGATAGGCATTCGTTTGCATCCAATACGTTGATATAAATAAAACGAATACCTAAAAATAAAAAAAGAATCATATTTATGAACGTTTGACGTGTGTGATGACTTTTTACACATAAGATTTTTTTTTAGAAACAAGATGAACACGAAACTTTGTTTCGTTATAAGACAATTGTATGTGTTCATTATTTTCTATTTGAGTTAAATGTTATATGTTTATATAATCTTTTGATTTCAAACGCACCTGTATGTATTTTTGTATTGAGGTGTCCAAAAAAATAAAAACACGACTTTATTTTAATTTGCTACCCAAAATGACGCCTAAAAACTTTACCGAGTCGGATTGCAATAACGTTTTTTTTTGTTTTTATTAAGGCCGTTTTAGCCATTTTTTCATTTATGGGATGACATTCGATCGTGTTTATAAAATGCCGTTCAAAAAGCCGTTGCTTTTGCTCAAAATCTGCACTTGTTCTATGTTCTATTGCTTGTTCGGCAGAAGTGACCAAATTCTCTATTTTTTGTTGGATAACCAGCATACTGGAATGATCAGTATATTTCCCCGGGAGATTCCATAATCAGAAACAGTAGGGATCCAAAAATTGTACCTTGAGCTACCCCTGTCCCTATCAATCTTAAGTCCGATGTTAGTTAATTACAAACACTTGTTGGGATCTGTTATTGCTTTATGAAATAGCTTGTCGGCTAATAACGTATGGTATACAAAGGCTCTGAAAGGCTGTCGAAAAATAATCCTGTAATTTTCTCTTTTCTTTCTAAGGCATTAAAAATTATTGTGCTTGGTTCAGTTGATTGTACTTCTCCACTCTTGTTTGAAAACAGTCCTCAAAATTTTTTAGATGTAATTCTGTAACAATACAGGTCAGTAATTGCTAACATCGACGGGGCTGCCTTTATTTTTGGAAGATTGGCACGGATTTTGAAATTTTCAATCAAGTCGGAAAAACTCCGCTTCGGTGAACCTCTCGAAAAAGTTATATGTGATATCTACGTCGTCGCTATTCCGATTCCATTTAAAGTCGTTATTTATCTCTTCAATTAATAACGTACGAAATTTCTCCTTGTTCTTTTTCATGTAGTGCCTCCTCATGATATTACGATCTTCGAACGGTTCGCTTGTTACTACAATCACTGCAATCTTGTGCGTATGATCTGATAAATAGTTGTGTTCGACAGTAATGATGTTGTCAGATATGGTTGTGAAGAACACATCGATCTCCGATTGAGAATCACATCTTATTTTCATAGGCATACGTATTTTGTTCGTCACGTTGTAATATTAAACAAGTTTGTGAGATTAAATCTCCACATACATTATGTCTCATTTGTCTTTTGATTGATGACTCAATATATCTTCTAACTTATTGTATAACGTCTACGTTACTATTAGGGGATCTATGTACGCAATTTATTATCGGAGATATCAAGTGCGACGCTGTGAGAAAAGAAATAGATGATTAAAAGAATTGAAGTCTCAGAAACAACAAAGAATGAAATAGATGAAAGAGATACGAAAAATAATATAATAATAACAGGAAGAGGGACAAATAGAAAGCATGAAAGATGATATTGAAAAATTTAGAAAAGATATAATATATACGTATTTTAACTACGACTTTGAACAATTTCTTGGTGAGATGAAATTACCTTGGATAGCGATCCACAGCTTTGTCTTTATGGGCCTGTAATAATGTTCATAACACCTTTTAGATGTAAGATTTGTCCATCGGTAATATAAATATTAAACGTGAAATATTCCTGTAAATTGCATTTAAATAAATAAAAGAATCAATCGTTTAATATCAAAATTTCTTAAAACATAATTAACAGTAAAATAATGTGGTAGGAATTATTTCTGGATTAAGGGACTTCACTGAATGTGTAATATTCGAATTTATTGAACATATTGAGAAGAAAAAAAAATAATTTTCTGTTTCTGCAAATATTTATGCCTTCAATACATACAATTATCTAAAGGGCTGATGATCTCTTATTTCATAATATTTCCTGTTCAAATAATTACAAAAAGTAACATACGGAGTGTTTCAGTTAAAAATGTGAAACCTTCCCTAGCCCAATACCTGCCTTGTACAACGGATATCGTATGTACGTTCGTGACGGAGATAAATCCAAACAATTCATATGCATTTTCTACACAATCCTTTCTAGGACTTCCCTTAAGAAAGACATATATTTAAGTACCACACTAATCTGAAATTAGGATTTAAAGTTGTTTCCGCAGGAATTCCGTAAAATGCACAGTTAGCTATGGTAGTTAAAAAACTGTATACGGTTTGAAATTATACACATAATTACGATGAGTGCAAGTCCACTCAAAATATTTACTCACCAGAATATAATGCGACATTTTCGACATAACAATTGAGTTGCTGTTGATTGCACTTGAATACTTTTGGTCAAAAAATGTAATCGCATCTGCTTATATGACTTTTGCGGAATCCGTTTTTTTCCTTTTAGATAAACGATACGTCGCGGCATCCGTTTGTTAACTTATACCGCAATTTCAGATAAACGATACCGTGCAAGTACCGCATGGTGTCAAAAGGAAGTGAGCAATCCGTTAAGTCAAGTCGTAAAAAATCAATTAACCGCACTAAAAGCAACGTTTTATTATTCGCACACATTTTGTGTAAAAACTGTAGACTTGTGCTCGATACAAGTTTACGACAAAAGTAAGAGTATTTATTTAGTTTGAGTCTTCTCTCACACTGGAGCAATAAGCGAGAAGAAATGCATAATAAGCCAATAAAAATGCAACGAAAACGTAATGATTTATTATTCATGTGTGAAAGACATAATTTTACGTTAAATAGCAATAATATTGAGTATTGGGTGGTTTATCGGTGCTTATTGATCCTGCTCTCTGATAAGGAATATCACAAGATAATAAAAGCTATGCATTTCAATTCGTCCGTTTTAAGAAACTAGGAACCGAGACCGATCTTAAAATATTTAAAAATACGATTTAGAGATTATTTACGGTCATAAACGTATAAACAATAACTTGTAAATAATTAAATAGTTAAATGAATCCAAATTAAATTTTTGGATTTGTTTTCCGTATTCCATGTTGATATTTGGATGAATGACATTCACTTGACAATGACGAAAGTCGAAACGCGTCGTGAAACCAATAAATAAAAAGTGTTCATCATCACGGAAAACGAAGACATCCGAATCCAAATTATCTAATTTGATATTAAAATGTATATATTTGAATAGTTTAGTTGGATATACAACCATGTAAGCAAACAATAAAATAAGGTTTCTGTTATAATAAAATGAAACGATCACAACCGTTGTGACACCAGCGAAAGATAATAGGTTTTGATAGTGATGAGGAAACCACCTGACGTATAAATATTTTACTGAAAAAGTAAAGAATAACGAGTTATAAAACAAATATAAATACTTACTATGAAGTATAACCATTTCAGCGCTAAATACAAGAAAAGACGGACTAAATATTACTCTTTGCAATATAGTACATATTTACCCAATGACAAACAAAAGACAATATTAATCGAGGTGCGACGAAGCAACCCAGAAGAATCGACCGGAACCGAGAGATAGAAACGAAAAAATTAAACATAAATAAACCGCTGATTTCTACTGATTTTATTAACTTGTACAATAGGCTACGACTCCAGTAACGTCTAACGCCAATCAATCGAATTTGACGGTGTTAAGTTTATAAAAACTGCAAGTAAAACACACTTTTATATTATTTTATAACATTTACTATTAACATTAACAATAAATATACAAATAGTAATTTACTAAAATTCTCAAGCAATAAAAGAATTACCTTGCAAAAATATCAAAATGATGAATATGTTTAAAAAATCTAGTTTTTGTTTATAGCAAATATTTTCTTGATACTTTCGTACCATTATATATTATAGGTCGAGCTATTAGTAAATTATTAGTATTTTTACGTTTTACTGTTATTGTTAAATCTAGCAAATCTTGTGAAATAATATAAGTTGTTATAATGTTATTTCAAACTGTCACCTGAGTCATAGCACTGCACAAGTCATTATTATAAGTGGATGCAAACAATTTATTTATACATTATATTTTTTGTTTTCTTTATAGTTTTGGTATTAGTGGTGAAAAAATATATATATAAATATTGTATGTATTTTGTGTTAACATTTTAATATATGTTCAATATTTTCAGATGTATGTTCATTATTGGTTTTATTGCTACTGCTAAACTTACGTTCATTTTGGATATTTCCGTTGGTTTACGTGTAAAAATTTCCAATTTACACCGACTTTGTTGGAAATTGCGTGATGTAAATGAAAACGCGCCCACTGCGATAATGGAAAAATAACCATTCTTCACCAAAGCGATGAAGAGTTTTTCAGTATTCATCGCAATTATTTAGTTTCTTTACTGCCACCTGACAAGCTGAGATGTTGAAAATCTTCAAAATGGACTCAAGTTACACTTATTAGACCTCAAAATTTAATTTCATTTGTTATCTGCTAACAAAGGCAATAACATCTTAATATAATTTTCATCATCATCCTGCTAATCTTTGATCTGGTGTCGAAGTTTATCGTTTCTTAACTTTTCACAAAGTCACGCCTCTTCCTCCGGTGCGTTTTCTTTTCCCACAAATAATTTTGGCTACGCTATTATTCCAAGTGATTCTGGCCCATTGTATTTTTGCCTGTTTACGCACTCCGCTTCAGCTTCTTAACCTGTATTTTGTGTCAGTGATTTCATTCTCAGTGGTCCTCAAATTTCCTCATTTCTATTCCTATATATTCTATTAACTCCCGACACTTTCCTCAGGTATTGCAGTTCTGCAGCTTGTTGTATTGTTGCCTATCGTTCAGCAGTCAATTCTAATACTCGTATAATAAAATCGGAGTACCATAAAAATATTCAATCAATATAAAAATAGATAAATATTCAATTTAAAAAAAAAACAGTCGTGGCACATATTTCAATACTCGATACGGGGAAGACCTCATAGGACAAAATTTATTGACAAATTTTCCACAATTCGTACTCTTAAAATTGTGAAGTCATTTAATTTTATTTACGAACAAATGCTCATTTTGTAATTAAGGAAAAATGATTTTTTTTCAGATTGTAAATTAAATAATTTTTTATTTCGTACTTTATTTCTCCTAGTTACATACATAATTATATTATCATTCTACAACAAACGAAATTGATAGATTATAAAGATTCTGAAAAAACATTCTAATAATTGTCCTAATGACTTGGATAATTTAAATAACTTTTTCGTCTGAATAGTCCAGATAGTCGGGATAGGTTTCCGGATAGGTGGGATCAGTATCGTCATAGTTGTCATAATTATCAGAATAGTCGAAATAAGTATCGCTATAATCTGTATTTTTTCTTGGATCCACGTAATCCGATTTCCCAATCATTGTGTCACCTGGAATATGTTCATTTTCAGGGATCTTTACAGTTTCCTTTAGATCATCAGGATTAGATACCTCCGCTCTTGCAATGTTGTCGTCTCGCATTGTTCGGTAATTGTGATATCTTGGACGCAGATGTTGAATCAAGTGGGAATCGGCGTGTATCAAACAAACGCACACAAAAACGAAGAAGATCTAAAATAAAAAAATAAGAATGATTAAATTGTAGCAATTGTAACGTTTTCTGTACTACCAAATTAAATAAAACAATTATAGTTTGAATAATTATATTTCAAAATATTTTTTCCCAAAATGTTCGTTACATACGTTAAGCTGTCGCACATACATCTTCACGGCTTAAAATATTTAATTGACTCTGGAAGCACGCGATCATTTATACATCCGTGCGTAACTAATCAAAGATACTCCGAAAAGCAGTAAAAATCGCCTTTCCAGAACTTAAAGCTCAAAATCTCAAATTACTATTAAATACATTTCACTTCACAATTTCTTTGATATATTCACAACGACCAAATTCAATTTTTAATGTCACAATCATTCCATAGATTTCTTAAAGGGGATGAAAACGAATTAAATAACATAGTACAAGAAAAATAAACCCTGATAAAATTCGTTTCGACCATTTGAATAGTGAAGAAAAAAATTAAGTAAGAGAACAGGTAAACAAAATGTTAAAGTAAGGCATAATCAGGCCCAATCAATTCCCATTGAACAATTTCGATTGTTCCAAAAATTAAATGCATCTGGTAAACATAAATGGAGAATTGTCATAGACTATAGGAAACTAAATGAAAAATGATTGCTGACATTTGTCAGGCAAATGTTTGAGTTGGGGTATTTACCCCAACCCAAACACAAATATTTATGATTTACTAGATAAGCTAAGCCGATGTTAATATTTTACAACTATCTGCCTCGCCTCCAGTTTACACAAGATTGAAATTAATAAAAGGATATTGAGAAAACAATCGAAATGATCAGTATGAATTCTTTTCAATGCCCCAGCTACTCTCCAAAAAATGATGGAGAACGTCCTGTTTAGTATATGTAGACGACATTATTGTATTTTCAAGTATTTTACAGGAACACATGGGGCGATTAAAACTAGTTTTCGAAAGACTTAGGAATGGTAATGTAAAAATCCAACTAGATAAAACTGAATTCTTACAGAAATAAGTAAAATACCTTTGACATATAACCACGCCCGATTGAGTAAGACCAAATACAAAATTATAAATTAGTTGCAACGACTAAACAAATCAAATGTTGGTTTAGTCGGATACTATCGAAAATTTGTTCAGAATTTCACAAAAATAATAAAACCTGTGACCAATTTATAAAGAAAGGGCAAGTAAAAAACCCACAATACATAAAAAGTTTCGAACTTTGCAAAGAAATGTTAACCAATTACCCTATTCGTCAATACCTTGATTTTACAAAAATATTCAATTTAACCACCAGACGCAAGTGACATAGCAATTTGCGCAGTGTTGTCACAATTTTAAAAAAACAGCGAGTTATATATATATAGCTGGGGGGGGGGGGGCTGCTATAGGAGGCCTTAAAATAGCGTTTTTGGGGGAATTTTTTTAGGACAGAAAAAAATGAGCAAGTCTAGTGAACTTTTTAGAGAATTTTATTGCATATTTGAGCATCAAGAAAAAAATATTTCGAGAGAAAAATATTTAAACGGAACCGATTTTTATGCACATTTGTGCAACACCTTTCAATTGCAGTCTACAATCGGTGGGAAAGATGTAGCTCGTAATTTTTGTCTGAAACAAAAAAAACCAAAGAAAATTGTAATTCTCATATATTTGCTTCTAGGTGAACTAAAAAAAACCCATAATTTTGAAATTCAAGATTTTTCTCAGGTTTGAAAATAAATGTGCTTTGCAGGAAGAGAAAATCATTTCAACTTGCTAAAAAAGTTGTTTAGAATTTTTTTTCATTAATCTTTTTAGTCAAATCAAATAGAATTCTACTGAAGCTAACAAAAGTTTTGTTTCGTTTTGATTGCTTGTCTAGTTTTCTCGCAATCACGCCCACCAGTTTAGAAAAACGAAAACTCGAGAAAACGCGCTCTAAAGTTTACGATCAGGAAAAAAGCTAATTTTCGATTACTTACGGAATATCTCGTTATAATCATACTATAGCTCTTACGAATTCAAAATATTATTGTTTCGAACGACCGATTGAACTTTTTTCAGTACATAGTTCGGTGTTATGTGACTGCGGGGAGGGGCGCGCGCTTCGTTTGTCCAAGCGTTCGTGCGTTCGTATATTTTTTGCTCGACACCTCACTGTGTTTAGTGCTGTATCTTTCAAAATACTGCGAATTAGCCGCTATAACTTTTTATACATATTCTTAGATATATTAGGCATAGATTTGAGATTTGAGATTTTTTGAGCCTTCTAAAGCAGGATCCCCCCCCTTAAGCAAGTAGAGCGCGAAAAAAATATTCAACAAACTTTAAGATATTGAAGTTAAACAACTTATTTAAAAGGTTCTTTCGAACAATGTTCTTGACATCACGAAATTTATCGAAGTATAAGAAAGTTCAGTGAGGACCACTGTAGATTTTTTTATTTACACCATCCATTCAAATTGAAATTGTTTTTATGCAACGGCGAAGTATGGAGTAAGTTATGTTACGTCTTATAAAATATCATTCTGACTCGTTTTTCAGAAATATCAACTTTCTCGAATCTCCCTTAATAGTTTTCAGGTAGAATACACTGTCAAAAGGATGACAAAAGAAGTAATCACCCTAACCGCGAGAGTGTTAGTTCTAAATGCAATTAAATAAAAAAAATCCTAAAATAGGTTCCCTGATGAATAATCTTCTTGATTTATAAATTTCTTGAGATACGTTTATACCCTTCCCCATCGGGGTGACGACTATCAAGAAAAGAATCACATAGTAGCGCCTGCGTTAAATGTTTTGCTTGTGTATAATTTTCGTCCAGAAACATAATTTCAACGCCGTTTATATTTCAGGACTTATTTAAAAACCATCGTGTAATTTTATGCTTGAGAAAATTAGCCAAATACGTTAATGAATGAATGAAAATAAATGCATTCTAATAAACGATCTCTTTTTCACTTAAAAAATCAATTCAGCAATAAAAAATATTGTTACTTCAAAATAGTATTGTCGTTTGTAATTTATAATATTCCTTACCAAAAAATAACGCGCCATTTTATTCACACAAATGCTACGCACTGAATCACTTTGAATCAAGCAACGTATGTCTCCTAAATTTTGCGGAAACCGTTCGTTTCCTCTTAGATTACCTATGGTATCTTGTGCGCGGTTATTTGGAAATATAGACCGCACATATTAGATAAACTTTTCTTAAAGTCATGCAACATTTAAAACGCATTTTTTTATTATTGCGAAAGAATAAACATATAATATATGCATATAATATACAAATTATTTAGCAAAGAATTGCTAAATAGCATATTCAATATTTCCTTTTGTAGATTGCAAGCAATCATGCTAAAATAAAGGTTTGCATTCTTGCATGACCATATTATTCTTATTATGAAACATCGACTTTGCCCATTGTATTCACTATTCTAATCAATTGTGGTTATTAATATAATAGTAATAATAATAATAACAATAATATAACAATTTTATTAGATCTTTATCATTTAAATACATTATATAAATATATAATTTAATTGAGCCCGAAACTATTCTATATATATATATATATATATATATATATATATATATATCGCAGCTGGAGGAGACACTAAAAAGAGGACAGGATGGGGGAGTAAAACTGGGAAGAGAAGATCTGGTCTCTGGCATTCGCGGATGATGTGGTCATCCTGTCAGAGACAGAGAAAGGGATGAAAGAGATGAGAAAGAGATTGGAGGGGTTCTTAGATAGAAGAGGGTTAGATTTGAACACAGGGAAAACGAAGCTAATGGTGTTCAGGAAAGGGGGAGGGAGGCGGAAGGAAGTACATATGACATGGAAAGGGGAAGAAATTCAGCAGGTGAGGGAATGGACATATTTGGGGTATGTAATGAGGGAAAATAATTCGTGTGAGGGACACATAAAGCAGGTTTGTAAAAAAGCTAAGAAAGCGGAGGAAGGACTGAGAAGCATGGTATGGGGAAAGAGAAAGGGTAAATTCGAAGAGACGATGAAAATATGGGATGTGTGTGCCAGGAGCATTATGATGTATGGGGTCGAGATATGGGGAGTTAGGGAACAGAAGAGAGTGGAGAGAGTACAAGTAGGGCAGATAAAAAGAGCTTTGCAGCTAGAAAGGTCGACACCAGACTATGTGGTGAGGCAGGAGACTGGGAGAGAGAAGGTGGCGATCGAGGCGGGGAAGAGGGCAGTAAGATACGAGATGTCAGTGAAAGGAGGGAGGGAGAATAGCTTGGGGAAAAGGGTAGTGGAGGAAATGGAGAGGAGAGAGAGGAGGGGAAGAGATCTATCAGATTGGGAGTTGGCAAGAGTAAGACTATATGAGAAGGCGGCGATGACGGTCGGGGAGGTAGAAGACATGAGAAGAGAGGGGAGGTGGGTGGAGAGAGAGTTGGAAGAGAAATGGAAACAAAGAGAGTCACAGGAGAGAGAGGAGAAGATAAGAAGGGCCAGATATAATGAAAAATATAAAGAATTGCAAGTAAAAGGAAGGAAGCCAAAGTATTTAGGAGGAGACAAAACAGCAGAAGAAGAGAAGACGATTGCCAGGTATGGATGCGGAAATGAGGAAAGAGCTAACAAATATTGGATGGGGGAGGTGTATAGGAGGTGTGAAGTATGCGGAAAAGAATGGGACGAGTGGAAACATTGGTGGGAAGAATGCGAAGGAATGGAGTGGGGAGAGGAGGAAGAGAGGAAGGGCAAAGATTGGAGAAGGATGTTGGGAGAGGAAGGAACAGGAGTAGAGCTATTAAGAAAGTTAAAGGAAAAGAGAGAAGAGGGTAGGAAAAGGAAAAGGGAAAGGGGTTAAAGTTTGTTATGTTGCAGGCAAGGGATGAGGCAGAAGGCAGAGAACGGCTGGGAAAGATAGGAGCGAGAAAGAGAGAGGGAGGAGGAGAACAGAACAGGAGGGAGATTTGGAATGAAATGTATGGAGAGAAATTGTATGAGAGTATGCCAAATAAAGGTTTTTTTTTTATAATTTAATTTTCTGTACGCAACGACAAATCAAATCGGAATGGAGCGGACACACTTTTCCACAACACCCAAGGGGTAGAATGTGAGGCGGGTTTTTTAAATGTACTTTCCGTGCTAGGCTTCAATCTTCAAATCAGATTTAAAAATGTTCAAAAAAGCTGGTTCAAAAAAACCCACAGAACTTTATACAATCTTATTCATTATGCTTCTGAATCTCAAGGCGATAGTCTCCATTGAGTCGATTTCGCAAAATTAACGCGAATTAACTTGCATTCATCATTTGTTTGTTTCCAGAATCTATCGCCGGTAAAAATTTCATCTTCTATGCAAAATTGCACCATCTCCTCCTCATTTTGAATTATTGCCCTTTCTCCAAATATCCTGAACAACCAAGGCGTTTCCGCCTTCTCCTCTTATATTTTCAATCCCCCTGATTATTGCTTTTTCATTTTCTTCTTTTAGCACATCAATTCGGTTTTCTAGTTGTTCGTAAAATTCGTACAAATAAAATACTAGAAATCCGTTCTCAAACAATAATTTTAAAAACGATTACATAAAATTGCAAACATGGTAAAATTATTGTAAATATGAATTAAGTATCGTTATAAAATAGCAACAAGATATTTCTAATGTGTTTAAAAACAATATCATTAATATGAACAAATTTTTTTGCAATGAAATCTAATAGAAATTAAAAAATATGAATCAGTTAAAGTCAAAATAATATAATAATAAAAATTGGATAAAATTCGAGGCGCTCCGGCTTAATTTACATTCTTCCCAATATTTCGTTCAGTTTTAGAATACAGTTTTCTTCAAAAGATATTAGCTTAATAGTAAGAGGGGAAGAAATGGAGCGATTTCAAAAAAAATTATTGTTAACCTACGGGCTGCAATCGTTGGAAATATTGCCTATCTATAGAGATGAAAGAAATAGCGAAACGTTTCGTTCTTTATTTAACGAATCTCTGTTTTAAATATTTTACCATCGAGGGCTTGTCTAATGAAATTTACATCAAAAATATACAGATATACAATTTTCGACTGTAATTTGTATTGAGAATATTGTTCTTCAGCGTCCATCAATAGTCTGCTGCATGTCGAAAATTTGATGAAATCTTTCGCCGTGGTCATCCTGACGCCTACAAGATTTTTTGGAAAAAAATCTAAGTGTGAATTCAAAAAAAAAATACTTTTAGGCTCGTGTTGCATCCCATGGCTTTATATAAGGACAATAAATAGATTGTTTACGATCTAATTCTCTGCTTTGTGATTTCCCAAAGAGTCATTGCAAATGCACTCCAACCATCCACGCAAATATTTTAACAAACTTAAGCAAATACATTTTCTGGGGATCAACAAGTTGGGCGTTGAAAATAAATTTCTTATAACGTGAGGCTAGTGTTGTTCATTTTGGACACCCTTTCCTTTCATAATGATTTTTCCTATTTCAGCTGTCTCATAAAAAGTCCCGCAACCTTTCAATCGCCACAAATATCCCAGTTAAAGTTGTTATACTTCATTTTTTTTCTCAAGAAGCTTAACGTGGTAAGAATCCTTCAAGTTGGCTGTAAGAGCCAAAGAAATGGAGAGGAACTTATTTATTATGGAGTAAGATCGCTTTCAAGCGCACTTTAGAAGAATCAGTAAACATACTCACGCATCTGTGTCATATATAACACGGATGAATGACAGATGAATATATGGGCAAGAGTCTCCATAACAGGACGCCGACGACGATAAAAAGCATTTTTGTTCCACTCCAAACAAAATTCCACCACTTTAGCCTGGAATCTAGAAGTTCGGTTGCCTTCTTGGACAACTTTAAATCGCGAACGAGGTCGTTGAGATCTTCTTAACTCAATAAATTATGTACACTGTAAGACGAACCTGGTTAAAATGCTGTATCTAAATCCACAATTTTGCTTACATCTTCTATTCGTCATCAGCAGACTCGTCGTCGCTTGGTGTCATTTTGTGGAGATTCAGGAACAGGTAACTCCGGGATGTGAGGTACTGGTCTCAATGCAGATACATTAGGATACTTTACAGTAAGTTTGGATTTGGAAGTTATAGCAGTTATATGGGTTTGACAGAAAAAGTAATCGAAAATATGGTCTGCCTTTTCTCTCCAATTCATAGTAATGACAAACAGCATATGTACTTTTTTGTCCAAGCTGTAAAAAGCTTGTAGTTACAAATGCGCTTTTAATATTGTTTTTAGTTATAGCTTCTCACCAGACTTCATTCTTTCGCAGTCGTCATATTCCATGCCCCATGTGTTTTTTCCAATAAACTGTTTCTCCTAGAAGGTTTTCACCGGGCTCAAAATACATTTGTGTACTGTAGAGGTTGGAGCCGTCGGTTAAATGACTTGGAAACTTTACTAATATAATTTTATTTTTCTCTCCATTATTCTCAAAATTATATGACTTTTGTATCCTTCGTATAGAAGTAGAGCCTCTTGCTCTGGAGTTTTTTGTCACCCGTAAATCATTCACTGATACAGAATTAAACCAGTTGAAAAAATGCAATTCCTCTATCCATCCGTTCTAGGACACAGAATAAACAGTACCCGGATAAGCCTCAGGCGAAGTCTACCTAGGTTGTGCGGCGCCCTTTTAAAAACTATGAACGGTGGCAACAAAGATTCATCATCTACAACACAAGTTGTAGGACAGGACAGCTATTAACTCTCTTCCAGCGCCTCCGGATACTCTTGACAGAGCCTCCCCTCGTCGCCCAATGGCATTTATTATTGATGGACCATTTCTGAAGCCACTTAACACCCATGCTGGATTGTCAATTTGTTTTTCAGTGATGGCCTTTTCCAAATTTCTATGAAAAATATATATATATACCCCACTTACCCTAAATTTATTTCAATGATATTTCATGTAACAATTTAAATTTGTATCAAATAGAGCAAAGAATAGGGTATGCCGTAGAACAGAGCAAGCAAAATAAAATATGAAATAGAACAAAATGAAAATTTCCTCTCATGCTTAAAGGGGCTTTACATATTTTGTGAAGCACATAAAAATTTCGATCATGTTACGTAAATGAACTTAGATTTTAACCGCGGCTTCAGAATTTTCACAATATCTCATATTCGAGAGACAGTTTGTTTACAATGGGTCGTGACATAAAAGTTAAATGATATACCCAACAGTTTTTGTTTCAAACAGGTAAAATTGACCCATTGACAGTATCCTTTGTTTTTGAGTTTCGCTTACATTATAAATTACAACGAACTCTAGAATTTTTAGTTATTCATTAAAACGGTTAATGTACAGAAATGATTCGGCGTTCGCGTTTGCTCTTTCTCCACATGTCTAGTTTTCGCCGGTAACTCTTGTTGGTGTTTTTGCTATTCATTATGTGCTCGCATGATCCAAATTATGGATGGTCGGATGTTCACATGAGGTCCCTTTAAACCCAACAGTTTTGTTATTTAATCGCAATTCGGTTTACCGCGTTATGTCAATATTTTGTACGATTTTGCCTCGGTAAGCGTCGCGTCAAGATTAGTAATTCTTTCCGAGAACTTTGTCGGTGGTCCCATGGGAAGTGACGGTTTCATAAAACGCTTACAGGATCGTAATGAATTATTTTCATTTCAGGAAATTAATATTATGCAACATTTTCCATTCATTATATATTTTTTCTATTAGACAACCCAACCCAAGACAGTAGTGAGTTCTATTATATGAGTATATGATGGTTAATCTTAGAAGAGTGGTTGTATTTACATAATATAAAATATATAAACAAATGAGGTCTTCCATGAGTTATATTGATTACAAGTAGAAGATCAATTCTGTATAGTTTTTGCAGTTTTATTAATTTAAGTATGCGATTAACAAAAAAGATATTTTCTTATTTTGATAAAGATTCTTTTAAATTTAAATCCAATGAGGTGAATGCAATTGGATGACAATAAAATTCATTGGCAGTATACATATGAATAATAAAATCATTCATATTTTCCAGTTCATTTTAACATGTCATTTTATTTGTCATGGGAAACTCAAATTTTCTTTATTGCACTGCATATTTGAATTGGGAAAACCTTGTCACATCTAATAGTGATAAAAAGCACAACCATTCAAAACTTGATATATCGATAACTATTTCATAATGAATTGCGGAAAATGTGGCGCTTCGTATCTCAATTCACTTTCAAAGTTACACTGGGCAATAGATTTTTCAGTCTCTTTATTGTACTCTGACAAGAGGGGCCCCGCATTAGTCAGTACGTTAAGTAAGATATAACAAAATTAAAATAAAATATTTATCAATATATTTATCTAACGTTAATTTGTAATAATATTAAAAATTATTAATTACAATATAAAAACTTATCCATACGTTAGCTACTATTGCTTTTTATTCATAGTTTCGATCAAAATCTGACGTCCATCACCGCTATTTCTTCGAATAGAATGTTTTCATACGAAAGAGATTCGTTCGGATGGAAGTATTTTTCAACTGGAACGACTTTAGCGCCTCCGAAATAGTCCAAGACGACAACCTGCTCGATGTCGACCTTCGCGATGTAAAAATTATGACCTACAAAGTTATTAACCAAAGCAAGTTTCGCAAGTCAGACAAAATTTAAACTGTGTTTACCTGTCGGCCAATCCTTCATCGCTGGATGTCTCGTAAACAATGCGTTTTCTGCGAATACATATTCTTGGGTCCTTGTTGGCACCTGCAGCAGAAATATGTTAACATAATTCGACATTTAAAAGTTTTGTTGGAATTTAAATTCCCAACAATTTTTCTTTTTTTTAACTAATTACTCCATTATTTTTCCTAAAGTTTCGTAAAACAATATTCGCATTCTATGTTTGAAATCATATCCTCTAAGTTTCTCTTGTGGTAAACTTTCAATGAATATCACTTTGTTAGTTTTCTTTAGTATTATCCTATGACTATAAATCTACGAATTTACATATACCGGGCCTTAGAAGCCCATATCATAATCTACGTAAATAAGTTACTTATTTTACGACCAGCTAACTTATGATTGATATTTTTAATACGTAATTAATAATACGTAACTAACTAGGAATGACAATATCATATCATCATTCATCACTGAACTTGAAACTTGATTTGGAGGCAACCCAACTGAAGGGTATTTCTAAAGAAGAGTACGTCAGGACTGGTACGCTATTCCCAGAAGTGCACTATCATCGACGAGGACATTATCTGCTGATCAGGTAAGTCAACAGTCCATTCCCAACATAAATATATTCACAGAACTTTCTAAACAAAACTTGTAGTCAACAATGTAATAATTACAAATAATTTAATATGCCCCCGGGCCCCAGAGTTCCTGGCTACGCATCCTTAGCTTAAAAAGTAAACTGTTATACTATTATAAATAGTATCACATATTTTTAAATATAAACCTATTTTAAAACAAGTAAAATAGGAAACTCGAAAAAAAAAATGGTATGACTTATTTCACCGAAACAGTATACTAGTACCGTGCCTTCAATTAAATTAAGGTGGGCTTATGATTTCATTGGTTTTTCTCCTAAGATTTGTAGCACTGATAGCTGTTCAATTATTTAATTAAAAATGTGTTTTTCAATATTATAACTGACAGTTACTTACAACTCATTTCTCTTCAATTACGCGTCGCCAACTTTATAAAATAAACACAGCTTACTTTAATGAGGAATTTAATTGAAGGCACGGTATAATAGTACAATAATTATAGATTATAGTAAGTATCTACCCACCTTGCCCATTTTTCCTGAAATAATTACACGAGCGCATCGTGGATCTTGCGGGTCGTAATGTTCGGATGAGCAGTAACCGGATTGTTCCAGGGAACACATTATGGTCACTCTATTGTCGACCTAAAAAATGTGACGCATGTAATTTTATTATTGTAATTTATAATTTGAAATGGAACCTCGATGTCTTTTCCGCTCAAGTCCAAGGTGGTCATGTACAGGTAAGGAACTCCGCTGCCGGATTCGATCGGTCCGTCCGACATAGACTTTAGCGTCACGAACGGGTAAGTTTCGACATCCTTCATTGTGGAAATCGTCGCCACAGACACCCAATCTAAAAATAAGTAAATTTTAAAAGTTTACTTAAATGCAATTGTAGAAACGATGCAAAATTGAAACGAACAGGTGCAAATGTAAAATGACTTATGGGCTATAACATCGCCGTTACTAAATGAATATCATTTGAAAATACGTCAAAATTTGATGGTAGAGTTTGTAAAAATTGAGAAGTGCAAAAATAAATTGAATTGGAAAATATATATTGGTTTATTATATGCATATATGATAAAGTGTAAAATAAGTTATTTCAAAATGATAATTTCCGTGCATCAGCTATCGAAGCTAAGGCAAGAGAACCGCAGGAATGAATATCCAAAATTTACAAATTCAACGGTATTCCAAATTTTTCTAAAATAAAATTAATTTTGGCTGATTGGACTGTCTCTTTTAAAATTGCGTTTGTCTTTTCTTTTGTTGTAATAGTTTTAACAGTGTTTTCATGTTTCACGTTCCTTTTTGTAATGATCTTAACCCTTTTCAGGCGCTTCATTCCATTGAAGTTAAAAAATTTCAAGTGAAATTGCTGTTGAAATTTGTTCACTGTGTATATTTCTTTGTGCATTTCAACAACTACATCTTCATCGTCAATGCAACACTGTTGTAGTAAATTTGTAGGGATCACAGTTTACTCTAAATTAATTAATATAATGAACGATTCGTTTTATTTATTAGTCATGAGGAATTTCTAATGGATATCATTTTCAACGAACAGTAATAATGGCTGTAATATCTTGCACAGAAACCAACGTATCTGTGTGTTTATGTTTCATTAAATATAAATAAGTATATGTTAGTGAACGGTGCGGTGCGATTTAAAACCAACGATAATGCGAACAAACAAATATCAGATTTATCAAACATTATATGCTAATTATGTGTACCGGTCGGCTTAAAACGTTGCATGGTGATTAGTCCACACACACAAAACGCTCTGATGCAAAATTCCTGCAATTCTCAAACTGAATTCGAAAGTCTTATCTAAAATTATGAATTGAATTATTTTTTGGATTAATTGTTTTATTGGGATGCTTCTTTTAGGTTTTCTATAATCATTTAAATTTTCTTAAAAATTATGTATTCTAGTTAACATTGATTAAATTTGAATGGGTTGGATCTGCAAAAAGAAAAGAAAAAAGATATTTCGTTTCGCCCTCTTTATGAGTTCTTTTTTTATTAATCGTACCGATTTCATTTAACTCTTTTCACATTAAAAAGAGTATGTTTATAAATAAATAATGGTCGAATAATTCCTTAAAACCTCGTTCCCGTCTTCCACTATAGTTTAATTAAAGTCAAAGCAAGAATCATGCTGGACGCATTTCTACAATCTATCCCTTCGATGAGTTGCAAATCAATGAAAATTGAGTTATCATGAAGTAATCATTCCTAAGGATGTGAGGATGGGTGAATTTCTGAGACTCATCCAGCTAGCTAACATTTTCTCGCGGTTGGAAATCTCGCGTTTGGCGCATTTATGTTATCACTGACCAACGAACGGTGCAATTGAATTTGGGAGCGCAGGGGTAGAAACGTTCGAGCTGGAACACATGTGATATTGCATGTTTTTTTGCGACGCGGATCAATAGTCACCTAAGTCTTCCGATTTGCAAACATAGATGGATATTGCGTTAGCATCGCAAAATTGTACATAGCATTGAGATATTTTTTCTGGCCTCGAAGAGTGAGAATTGACAATGATGGGAGAAGAAGGCACTCCAGCTTCTTCTTTCTTTAAGAATAGATCTTGTTATTTTCGAACATTATCCTCATTGTAGTCTCTTCTAATTCTTTCTTGCTTTCTGGTTTTTACTATCTTTGACGCTGTAGTATCCTCACCATCTCCTTCTTCGTATCCATCCATCTCATTTTGCCTCGTGTTTCGAATTCTTCGCTGTTGTCATAATTTCGCCTTATATTAAGTAGAGTATTGATCACGCCATCCACATTTTAGCTGAGGTCTCAGCTCTTATTTTACATCTACGTCATTATCGGGAACGAGTGATCCTTCGAGTGAACTGTTCTTTTTTTCAAATATTTTCGTCATCTCGCAGAGTCTTTTCTTTCTACTTTTACCTCTTCTATTAAATTGATGTTGCCTGTGATGTGATTTTTTGCAGTTTTCTTGATTAAGTGATTGACTTCAATAATTCAACACACACATTTGAAACCCAATGAAAACAAAGATTTCGTCTAAAAATATCCAATCATATAAATATCAAAATTGACGAAACAACTACAAGAAGAGGTAAAGAACGCGTGGCGACAGTTCATGGTATCTTACCAGACGCGGAATTGTATCCAAACGCAACAATTAACCAACTGAATGGTATCCTTCAAGAGTATGAAATATGAATATAATATGAAAAGAAAAGATGGTGCCGAATATGAAGAGACTGTAATAAAATTTTACTGGAACATGACTGCAAACTGCCGCAGAAAAAGTCTCTTCAAGAATATAATATAAATAGTAATAGTAATAGATCCCTTTTCGGCTTTGGAATTGAAAACTGTTCGCCAAGGTGCCTAACGCAAAGAGCTTCAATGCGAAATCTACAAAAGAAAGGGTGGTAAAATTGGATTTATTTTTGGAGTGGGTGAAATGGACCAATTCATTATACAAAATCGGCATAAATGGCAAAAAATGGTGGTGAGTTTTATTCACCTACACGATTGATATGGCTATCTCAAATGATTGGTGCTTGCATGTATGTAGTAAAGGAAACAGCATGGATCAGTTACTATTTCGGCTAACAATAGCTAGATTTTACCTAAAGCAATCGCCAATCACCTTGTCCTTCGTCGTCAAAAGTTGGACGTTTACAGCTAGACGGCGCCAATCACATTCCCTAAAAGCTTCCAAAGCGTGTACGTCGCGTCATCTGTCACAACAGAAGTTTTCAAAGAGCTTCAATGCGAAATCTACAAAAGAGAGGGTGGTTCTAATGCATGGCCTCTGAAGGAATACATTCAACTGCAAAAATATGGGACAGACGAAACATTGGAAGGTTTATAAAAGAAATGGAGAGGCAATGAAGGAGCTAACGCCAAACCCCAATATTTCGTTATTGAAAAAGATAATGTTCGGGTCGTATTCAATGTTTTCGAAGACAAACCAAGGAGGGTCAGAATCTTGTACAAAGAGTAAATGGTTGGTATGAAATAATTCACATCCACATATTTGTCCAGTGCGTCTTTTCCTTAAATCAATAGAAAAAAGACCCAAACAGATCTTCTGCTGTTACTCATCTAACACAATTCGAAATTTCTGAACAACTTACGAAAGTCGCAGGACATACCAAACTCAACTTCTTTACAGTCTTGTTTACAGTCTTATTTAAACATGCAGCCTAAGAGACATGAAGAAATTTTGAATAAAATACGAAATAGTAATTCTGTTAGAATCAGTTCTACGTTCACGCATAACGGCACCAGTTCTTTAAATGAAAATGATACGTTTGTTCAGTATACATTTAATATGCAACAGTTTAATTCTAATTGCTAATTTATTTCAATAAATTGGTTCTTCATTAATGAATTTTAACTCGTTTGTTATGGTCCCAGGAAATGCAACTCGTTACTTGTTGCATTTTCGTTATCATAGCAATTCATTAAATTCAAGTCGAGTATTTTTATATCTTTTGTTACTTCGTGTATTCTTTCAATTGGGTGCCCCCGTTCATCTAAATCATTTCGGTTCGAGCGGAAGAAAAATTGTCATGAAAATTCGAGTGGATTTGTCTTTGTATTGTTTCATTTTTGTTTTGACTTCCTTTATTTGTTCTGTCTTTTTTACTTTCATTGCAATGTTCTAATTCACACCCCTTTTGAATTTCATTTCAAGTTCGGCTTATAAATTGTCTCGTTTCTGTCGATTTTAGTGTTTGATTTTCTCGGCTATTTTGAATTATTTGTGTTGGTTTGCTTTGGGTTTGACCTTGTTTCAGACCCCTTTCCTGAAATTAAATTAGTTTTGTGTTAATGCTCGGTAATAATTTTTTCTCATTTTCCCATTTTTATCATATTTGTTGTACCACCAAACAATTTAATTGTTTTCTATCGACAATTGACGCTGCGCGCGAAATAAAAGATAATAGAATAGCTATCTATAAACCTAGTTGCAAAATTAACTGACAAGACATAAATAAGAACACATCGAGTGATAAAAAATCAGCATTTTTGTGTTTTATATAAGATTTCCGAAATAGTCTAAATAACAAAGATTTCGCGTTTCCTTGTAATTAAAATAACAGGTGTTGCCTTGACTTTATTATTATATAAATTTAATACCGTCAATTTTTATCACTTGTACATATGAAAGTTTAATAAAGTTGAAATACCTTTTCGCAAGTAAAATGACATATCCAAAAGTTGATATTTTGCAATTGGTATTTAAAACAGTTATTTATAAAGTTGCAAAACGAACTGCTTTTTATCACGAGACGTGAACATTGATACTGATAAAAAATCAGCATTTTTTTACGTGTTTTCTCAATTCAGATATCGGATTTCGGATATCGGGAACCATGAAATGCGACAAATGTGTTTTTATTACTTGATGGCACATCAAAAAGTTTACAGTCTGAAGCTGCAACTTATTTAATAATGGCGATTAATTTGGTCAGTCATCAAGGAAATTGAGTTTCTCGATACAGCACAGTATGTTACCCACCTTGCAAAATTTTCACTTCCATTCTTTAAAGCAACTTCTCAAAAAATATAGATGCATGCATACCTGAATTGTGTATAATGTATCTGGCCATGTTTGCGACATCAGAATGGGGCGGCACAGGTGCAATCCCATCTGCAGCTCCATACAGCAGGAATACAAAACACACAAAAATCATCTTGAACGGCGTTTTCTCGACAAAACTCATTTCGAACGTTTAACGAAGCGCAGTGATAATAAAGCAAATGAACAGTTAATTACACACCGATTTAAAATGTATGTAATGTAAACTACTACGATACGATAACGACACACGTTCGACGACTGTTCGAGTTCTTAGTTACTAATGCATATTTAGATCGTATTTACGACATTCTGTACTGTTTTATTTTTGCTTTAAGTGGACAAAGGTCATCAAACAAAAGGAATTAAAATATCACGCATAGTGCATAGAGGACGACGTATCGACGACGCTACAATTCTCGGCCGTTTCAAAAATAGACTCTTTAATCTGTTTAATATGAGCGTGTTGTTGTTATAGTATGGATTCGACAACAACTTGCCAAATTCTGTTTTGATGTGTTTATCGCCAACGACGTTGTAATTTATATTAACTTTTTGTCGAGTCATTTTTAAATAAATTAATTCAAGTTATTATTATTAAGTAATCAGAATCATTTTCCTGATATAATACAAAAATATATTGCTGAACAAACAATAGCGTTGTTTAACCCATTTACGCCCTCCGTGCCAATTTGGGAACACTTAGTTCTATACAAAAATTATTAACAATAAGTAAAAAATTCATACATTGCTAATTACTAGTACATTGCTATAAGTATAAAAAATATCGAACGATAAAATTGGATTTATTTTTGGAGTGGGTGAAATGGACCAATCCATTATACAGAATCGGCATAAATGGCAAAAAATTGTGGTGGGTTTTATTCACCTACATGATTGATATGGCTATCCCAAATGCTTGGTGCTTGCATGTATGTAGTAAAGGAAACAGCATGGATCAGTTACTATTTCGGCTAACAATAGCTAGATTCCAATCACCTCGTCCTTCGTCATCAAAAATTGGAGGTATACAGCTAGACGGTGCCAATCACATTTCCTAAAAGCTTCCAAAGCGTGTACATCGCGTCATCTGTCACAATAGTCGTTGGAGTTGTAAAAAAATGCAAGAAAACACTTTGCATTTAATTTTGCGTTTAATTAATTAATTAATTAAGCTCAAGTGGATGAGAAAGGTTTAAATTGTAAACAAATTACTTATATAAATATAAAAAGGATATACAGTAGAGTCGCGATATAGTGAACACTCGTTCGAGTGAACTACCCTACATAGTGAACAACTAATTTTTATAATTGTGTCGCGATATAGTGAACAACCCAGATGCAGTGAAGTATGGTATTTGTGTTGTTTCTTTGAGGAATTCCCCGAAATACGTGGTTTCTATCTCCGTCTAAGTCGTGCTCATGCATCCCAGTTCAGTGCTAAATCTCAGCATACACACTGTTAATTTTTTCTCCAATCGCGATGCCACAAAAACGGAAACGTTTAAATTTAAAACAAAAAGCTGAACTGCTAGAATGGTTGATTAAAGGTGAATATGTGACAGTGCTTGCTAAAAGATATGAAATAGCAAAATCTACTGTATGTGCAATAAAAAAGAAGAAAGCGCCGATTTTGAAGAAAGTTACACATACTTCAAAGGGCTCAGGAAAAACAAAGACTTTAAAAGCATCTAAATCCCCGAGAATGGAAAAAGCTTTATAAATATTTTCTGAATCTAAGAAAAACAAATGTTCCTGTTAGTGGATTAATGCTGCAAGAAAAGGCTTCATCATTTAAATATGATATAAGACTTCTACAGATACGCGGAGAAAAGCTGTCTTCTCAACCTGTTACCTGGTAAGACATATGTTTCAAATTTTGAGAAAACTGCACCTGGTAGAAAAACTTCTAAACAAAGAATTACATTTTTGGTCTGTACAAATGCAACAGGAAATCATCAACTGAAGCCATTAGTCATAGGAAAGTCTAAAAAACCACGAGTGTTCCGAAATTTCATCAAGTTCTGATGGCTCTATTTCTGCACCGTATATGCCACCAAACGTCACACCTTTAATCCAGCCGATGGATCAAAATGTTATTAGAATCACGAAGCTTTTCTACCATAAAAATTGTTGACACAATTGTTAGCAAAAGATTCTTCTGGTGACCTTAGTGCATTGCTACACTTTGAGGGATGCAGTTTCAAATTTAGATAGGGCCTGAAATTCGTTACAGCCATCTGTTATTGCGAAATGTTGGCGGAATATTTTTAGTACTACAAATTCAGATGATGAAGAAGACACTATTCCATTAAGTGTTTTACAAATGCGATTACGCATTGACGAAGCACATACTGCTAACCATGCTGTTGCAAATCTTCTACGAAACGTAATTCCAAATGTATGTTAAATTGTTAGAAGATATGTATGTACTAATGTTTATAAAACAATGATTCGTTTGTTTTAGGTTGTATGTGAGGTAAGTGACATTGAAGAATGGAATAGAGATATAGAACCAGAAGAATCAAGGCAATTAGAGAATGAAATAGAAACTAATTTCGAATAGGAAAATGAATAAGAACATAACATGTTAAACATTGAAGATAAGTTAATTTCATCAAGTCAAGCATTGAGATCTATAAAATGCTGATGAAGTAGACAAATTAATTTAAACAAAAAGCACAAGCAATCCAAAATTACTTCATTTTCCATCCCTCTGCCATAAATAACCTTTCACATATACTCACCTATATAATACTTATAGTTATTATTAGTTTTACATTATAATTATATTTTCTTTTTATTGCAATATAAAATTTTGTTTATTTACCGATAATAGCTGTTATGGATTCTTGAAATAAATCTTTCTATTTTCAACCTCGAAAAAGTGAACACCCCTAAATAGTGAATGGAGAGCCGGAATTAGTTCACTATATCGCGATTCTACTGTAAATTTAAATTACCGCGTTTGATTTTCATAAAAATCTAGTTAAAACTTTTTTAGATTTATAAATTACTTTGGAATAAGATCGATGTATAATTTAAAATTGCCGCTCACTTTTAGTTCCGCAGTCGACCGCAAACAACATTAATTTAATATGCAATTAGGTACTATTTCCGTTAGATGGCAGCAGACTACGCGTGACGACTTATATCATAAACATAACCTAAATTTACAAAAATGCAAAACGAAATCTTTGTTTCACAACCAGGTTTTTGTGCGAATTGTGGCACGATTTTGCCGTTATTGGGCGACAAGGCCAGCGTAACATGCTACACATGTGCGCAGGAATACCCCATAAGTCGTAAGTATCTTTAAAACGAAGTTTCAATTTATTGTAACGCTCACGTTTCAGACTTTAACGACGCGAAAGTCGAGTACACCATACATTTTCACTCCGTCGAAGAATACACGAAGAGCTTGGAAGACGAAAAGAAGCGAAAGAAAATCGATGGAGACGAGGGGCCGGTGGTCGATAGAACATGCCCGAAATGTGGAAACGATAAGATGTCCTATGCCACGTTGCAGTTACGTTCGGCCGATGAAGGACAGACCGTATTTTATACTTGCAATAAATGTAAATTCAAAGAAAGTGAAAATTCATGATCGTACACATTATAAATAAATTATTCCATTTTAGTATAAAAATATAAATCTTAAGTATTCTGAGAATAAATAAAAGTTCACATAGTGAAAGATGTAAAAATTAAAATCTTCGTAAACACAAAACCAGATTTCATCAAAATGTACAACATTGTAAAATTTGTATTTTAAACTTGGTTAAAATGTAAAGCTAATGTTGCTCAATTGATTGAGAGTGTAACCCAAAAAGTAAAAAAATACGTTAAGTCGTACAATCTTTTATTAGAAAATTTAACACTATGTCAATACACATTCACTCGTATAAACTAAAGAAAAGTCAATCCGAAAGTTCTATTTCTTCCACAAAGTTCAACGAAACTTTTGGTTTTGTATACCATGGTGTTTTATTCTGATAGAAATTTATCACCATGTTGGGACATCTGATATTGGCCTGTCTTGCGGGCACGAGATCTGCTTCGCTGCATCCTTGCCACATCATAAGAAACATCAATTCACCACTGGCGTCTGTTGCTCCAACAATTTTGTCTGGTTCCAACCCCCTATCAAAACCTCTTGCACGGTTATCTTCAGTGATATTCTTCCTTTTATTTGAATCCATTTTTGCCGGTTCCTCGGGTAACTTTAATGTCGATTCGTATTCTAATATTAACTCCGGACAATCAAGGTTTTCTTCAGGTTCCCATGTGTTATCTTCACTAAAATTAATTCGAATTACAATTGGAGAAATAAAAACATGATATTTTGAACATTGATATTTTGCAACTAAAACATGTAACATAATCTTGTACAATTAGATTAGATAATGTTTGAACACTCATTTTAACCAATTCAGATTGATTTTCTACGAATTCAACCAACGCCTCAAAAATTTAAAAAAATCAATCAACTTACGCCGTATATCCTTTCCATTTTAACAAGTATTCGATTTTACCATTTTTAACCCTCTTGTCTAGCACTTTTTCGACGGAAAACTCTTCTGGATCATCGTCCCCGGTCTTATTACCCTTTCTCGAACTCGGCCCGTCGCCTGAAATCGGTAACGGTTATGAATTTACAAACTGGCGAATGCAATATTTTTACCTCGAGACATCACTGTAAACAAACAATATTATGCTTTTAGCAAAAAAATCCCCAAACAATTTCATTTTAAGGTCCTATAGATAATTCCTTTTACTGCTTAAATTGTATTACAGAGCCAACTACAGACGATGAGTCTGGTAAAAATCGCCCATACGACCTACCCCGATTTTTATTCCCGGTCCCCGGTGAGATCGGACAACATTAATCATAGGATCTCTGAATCAAAACGGCATATATGATATGTAGCATTTTGTATAAATTACTATACTTTTCAAAGTTGACTGATTTATCTCATTAAATAAAATCCATAATTTGTAAATTGGCAGCATCCAAACGGCCATAGACCTGCAAATATCTCCAACCTAGGGAGTTTCATCACAACTATTGGCGATCCCTTCAATTGGCGTAGTACAACAGACCTCGCTGATTTCCCACACTTCCCAGTTTATTTAATTTATTTTGGAATTAATGTATTTGATGTAAAAATTTCACGTACCTAATGCATTGAATAAGTATTACGGGAAATTAACTCAGAAGTAATAAAATGTTACAATTGAATTATGTGTTTACCTCGATAAAGGATAAATGTTGCAATTATTAAACAAAGGGAAGACCGAGTGATTGTCTTAAAGACAACAATGCAGAATGTTAATTACTCATGACTTGAGTTACCAGTTATCAATTCCGATGCAATCAGTATGAGTGAAAAAATGAAAGACGATCCAGCAGATAACATAAAGTTGGTGAAAGCGATAGAAAAGTATCCTTGTTTGTACAATTACACGCTGCTCGAATATGCCAGGAAAGACGTCACAGACAACGCTTGGCTTAAAGTAGCCCAAGAAGTAAACGAAAAAGGTATTTAATTATTTTTCAATCAATAATCGTACTAAACTAACCGCTTTGTTCATTAGTGTACCACTGCAAAGAAAAATGGAAAAATCTCCGGACGGTGTTCGTAAGGAAACTCAAACCGACACGAACGGGCATATACAAAAAAGCAAAGAAGCCGTATTACCTGAGCGAAGCTATGCAATTCATCCTTCCTTTTGTAAAGCCCACTGGTTTTAAAACAGACTTTGCCGAACATCTACCCTTGCATCCACTATGTGAATTGATGCTCGAAGAAGACACCGATGATAACGACAATCAAGCCATGGTAAAGGAAGAAGTCAATGAACTAAAAAAGCTGCAGGATGAGATGAAACTGACGACAAACGAAGAAACTCAGAACGGGAAACGCAAAATTGAAATGAACACATTCGACGATTCATTCATTGAATTCGTGCAATCGCAAAAATCCAAGTCGAGAAGTCATGACCCTCGAAAAATGTTCTTGTTGAGTTTGCTGCCCGAAATCAACGACCTAACGGAATTACAGATGAGACAGTTCAAAAGGAAGGTTTTGAAATTAATCGATGAAATATCGAAAGAAGTTCCCAGTACCAGTGGTCATTCCACACCATCCGAAACATCCATGTCATCACAGTATTAACAACCATCTTGTCCCCTGTATTTCAAGTTATAAAATAAACTAGTAATTAAGTGAATTGTCAAGATATATCGTGCTTTCAATTAAAGGTATAAAAATGTACAAACCTCTTCTACGATAAGCTCTCGCGGGTTTCGCATCTTCTGGGGTTTTATCCAAGCATTCTAGAAATTTCGATGGGACTGCTGTTGAGACAAGTTTTGCTCTGGATATTTCCACCTAAAACTCTTGCGAAATATTAACAAAATAACACTTCTATTACTCACGGGAGTCAGATCGTGGTGCAGCCCTTTGATTATGTCCTCTGCATTGAAATGTTTTGCACACACCCAGTCTTTTTCATTTAACGGCCTATGCAGACCGGGTATGGCTTTTTGCCAGGACTCTATTCTCTCCGCGGTCACTTTAAAGCAAGAGATCTTTTCTTGATTGCTCATGTGACCGGTGCTGCAAACCGGCACCACGCACTTCCTTACCATACTTACGCGAATTTAAATGCAAGGGTGAAATACGCGAACCGCTATAAAAGTGTTTACTTCACACGAATTTTCAAACCTGCAATTTCACGATTGTGAAGTTAGCGACGACGTTCAATCCACACTGTTGATCAGTGATGCCAATGTAGTAAAGATCTAGCATTCATTCAGAAAAATTTCAAGAAAATATCCAAACAGTTTAATTATATCAAGACAGAACTTTGTTACATAGTTTGTAGAATTGTTTTTTATGATTTTTGTAAATACAAAAAAATCTGTTGTGGTCCGCACTGAACTTTCTTATACTTAGTTATACATTTTCGAAAAAAAATTCTTAGGAGTTGTTTAAAATTTCAACATCTTTAACTTATATAAGAACAATTTTTTGATAACTCGTACCGTTTTCGAAATAAGGAAAACGGTGATAAGAGTAAACGATCACTTCGGGTTGAGGTAATGCTTTCAAATTGGATGGTTTCATTCCTGTTATTTACAAATCTTAAGTTTAAAATTTCATAGCTCTAGCTATAATCGTTTGGACGCTAGAACGCGCACAACCCAATCCTATAAGATTAACACCAAACCTATACCGATACCGAACTCATTGCTAACCCACGTCAAAGTTGTACAACGGGGCAAGCATCCTTATAGCAGTAACACTCTTTTAACAACAAACCCAACTCAATTAATCTCCAAGCCGCAATCACCAACCAACCCATTAGGATGAATTGTGGTGGTATGACTACGCAACGTATACAGGGTTAAATTTTTCAATCTTTTGAGAATCAAGCATCTGATCTTTTTTTGTGGAAGTTGTTAAGCCGATTAATAATAAATGAATTAAACTGAACTCAGAACTAAAGTCAGTTAAGTGAACCGAATCGTGAACAGATCCCGGCCATCACTCAACATCAATGAATTTTAAATTGGCGTCACAAACCGCTTGGGTGTTAATAGAAAACCAAGTTTTTCTATTGCGGTATAACTCCCCATGTTCCCACCCTGAGGACTGTACAATATCTGTGCAATCGATGGCACCAAGAACATCTGCTCTGCTCTGAGGTAGTCGAATAATATGAGACCGTAATTCAGCCAATAAATTTGACACTTTCTTAATTATTCGAGTAATTGTAGTATTGGACTAATCGGGTGATTTCTGCGACTTAAATAAATCAAGTTGTTTTCAATTAAGCCTAGAATTTTCGTAAAAGCTTCTTTCGAAAATCCGTATCTCATTTTCAATTCCTGATTGTTGAATTTTTCAAACGGATTAGCACGTTGCCATGATCGTGGTGATCTTCTAATAATTTCTCTCCCCTCGTCCTCTGACAAATCGAATCTCGATAAATCATGTGATACGGAAACAATAATAACTAGGTATACTCACGTATTTTCCATTTTATCATTGCAAACTTGCACTGACGTTAGAAATTATAAAAAATATACGAAAACAATATAAGTTCAATAAACGACAAAGAGAAAAATTAGAGAAAATGAAAAAAATAAACATCATGACTATATTTAGTTTCCTGATTTCATGTTTCATGATATATTACATTGTCGCTTCATATTCTTAACAAATTCGAAGTACAATACGTATGATTTGGGTGTATGAGTGGGGTTGAATAACTGCTATTTTAAAGATAATTAACCCAAGTGTTTTTTTGCAGAACCTGTTAATTGTTGTTAATGGCGCTGTAATTATAAAGACCACTTGCAGTATATATTATTTATGATGCAATGATCTCCAAGAATTATATTATTTAGTTATACGACATTAAACTTAATAGTCTGCACTCCATGGTGCCCTTCAATATTCCAGTTGCTTACAAGTCTTGACTTTAATTTTAGTGGTGTTGCAATGTACACTTAAGACTCACACTTTAGTCTCTACTTGCGTTTTATTTTTAGTTACAATATTTCTATTAATTCCATACTTTCTTTATTTAAAAAATAATAAAATAATTCTAAACTTCGTAATAAATGAAAAGGAAAATAAATGAAACAATTTAAGTCAAACCAACTTTATTGTAAAAAAATAGCCATACAGATGTTTTGTAATATTTTGTCGTTTCAGTCACACATCAGCATTTATTCCACAGACGCAGAATTTCATTCAAGATTCAACAGAAACGAACAATTCACATAAAGCAAATATCACAAAAAGTTATCACAGTAAATGTCACAGTTCTCTTTAATAAAAAGCTACCTTTCTTTCAGTCACTTCAAATAAGCATTCCAGTTTTAAAGTAGTTTCCATCAAGCTGAAATTTAACACACATTAACTTACTAAAAGTTCCGAGGTGTAGGTGGTGAGCTTTCGCTGTCATCTTGTCAAAGAATTGTTTCTCTTTATTCCAGATATTCCTAGGGCAAGAATATGAATTATGGCAATAAAACACTTACATAATTCTGCACCACAAAAATGTTTAGTATGTGTTTATATACTCGTAAAATAATTAAGAATGTCATACACTGAAACTTAAAAGAATGATCAAGCAGTCAATATTCGATGCTAATTCTTTGATGGAACATGTAAGTAAAACTATTTTTAAAACATTTAGTTTTCTGTTTAGTTTGTACAATAAATGCTTTAAAGATTGTTTTGTTGAAATTTCTACAGCGTTTTAAAGTATTTATTTATAGCAAATATATAACAAACTATATGGTGTTTAAATTTTCTCAGTAGTTTTAATTTTGTTATTTAATAAAAATGTCATTTAGTTGGTTTAAATCACAAGAGGGCAACAAAAATTCTGAAAGCAACACGTTCGTTGCTCAATATCATAAATGTATGTGATAAGTTGTCATTTGGAATAGGAAATGAAATATACTTATATATACTTACATTAAATGTCATATATATATACGGGTGCATAGTAATGCTATGCTATGCTATATAATTGAAATGCAGAAATAATGAAGATATCACTAGTTATTAGTTATTGTTCTGCCGTGTTATGTTTCATAGTAATCAAATTTTTTATAAAGTTTACGTTTATTCTATAAACAATATCATTGATAGGTTGCGGCAAACCGTTAGCTGCTCAAACATGTGAACTAGTGTTCAAATCTTAACAACTTCCTCAGGGTTTTCTTAAAAAGATGGTTTATAGGTAGGTTTAGCAATGGATTGAAATTTAAAGAAATCCTTATTAGTTGGCTTGACTTCTCAACTCCTTAACGATTCTTGTTCGAGATAATTCCGCATTTCCACTAATGAATGCGGAATTATCTTATTAATGAAACCTAGTTAAGGTTTGTGTTGGGAGAGGGGGCTTGTAAGAATGTCTCTGACAGATCGATTTCAAACTAAGATTTTTGGCTTGCCATTGTACAGAGCATTATCATCATCCATGTATTCTTCCCCAAATCTGGCTGTGAGGTCAGGCAGTATTCAGTATATTTATTTTAAATTTAATTTTGTTGATCAGAACCCAATTTTGGAAGAAAAAATCATAATTAAACTAAAAATGTGTATGTAACCGGGATTTATTTTTTGAACAGTTAATGAAAAAGAAATAACTATTAAGTATATTAGACATTCGTTCCATGCCTTAGCTAGAAAAGGACTCCGCACCCTTGTGATCAAGATATGCAAGGGTTACCAAACTACAGTAATACCTTTCCCATTTTTTTACAGCCATTTATCAATTAAGTTGTGTACACCTTGATATATGCAGTGCCACGTTTTTGTATAAATTATATATATGTATATATATTTATTTTGAATAATACTACCCAAAAATTACCCATTTACTAGAACATCACTGTTGAACTAATGTTAGATGTACATTTCCAAGTTTACCACATATTATTTAGTATGGCATGCTGTCACTAAATATAAGAAAGTCAAGTATAGGATATTGCAGATATTTTTGTTATTTATTTACCACTATGTGAGATCTCATGCTCAGATTAAACCATTTCAAATGAAGTTGTTAATTAGGATTAGTCAAAGACAGATGAAACTTGCAATTAATGAATTGTCATACTTGAAGATGGAATGAGTGCACCACTGTGGCATAACTATCCAGTGAGCAAAAGAAGAACTACATTAGCACAGGACGACTGCCTCACTGCATGCTGGGAATAGTAGTTGTACTTATATTTCTGCCCAAAATTTCGTGGACTGTATCACTTAAATGATATCCATGAGTTCACTCCAGGTGCATACACAATCTGTATTGCTGAACACAATGTGGTTCTGCAGCAACTTTTGCCATGTTTGTAAGGTTTTATGTTTAGCAAATATTCGTACAATCTGTGCTATTGACTCTGGTAAGAGTCATACACAAATGAAATTGTGTTTTGTAATTGACTTTTTTTATTGTAAATTAAAATCTGGACAAAGTATTAATGTATACTTATATTCAAATAATTCTAGTAATGAAATTAATTTAAAAAAAATTAATCAAAGGGGAAGGAGGTATGAATGTCTTTTAAAATCTTAAAAACAACAAAATAATTTAAGCAACGAATAGATAAAAACTTAAGTTAGAATGTGATAACGCCATTTGAAAGAAAATGTACAAATATTGGCACACTATCACAACAAATATATTTTTCTGAAGTAATTATTAAAAAACAATAAAGTAGACACCTAATGATTATGCTTTAAAAACAGCATGGGTGACAACTTTTAATCTTATCCAATTTTTCATTAAATTATATTACATTAATGCAAATAAAAATCAAACTTTAATAACGTTAATAACATTAAATTCAACATGATACTCACCGAACCTGGTGTGTTTTTATTGTCGAGGTAACAGGAACACCAGAACAAAGATACATGTTAGTAAAAAGTATTAATTTTTGCAAAACGATGAAATGATGCTCAAAAAGATATAAAACAATAAAACATGACTTGATTTATGCGTGAAGCTAGAAAATTTAAAAATGAAGTCAAACTATTTTTAATATGTTAATGAAGTTGCAAGAATCAGATTAGATCTGTTATGCAACAAAGACAAATAAACGAATAGGTTCTTCATTATAAAGTATTAATGAAGGGCAAGGTGATTAAATTGTAAGTTCGTGGTGATTTGAAACAGATTTAAACACTACCTAACCCAGGTTAGCTTCAAAATTCAAAAACCTACATCGCTTTTTCTAATAAACTGCAGTTATAACACCTGAACTGCATTATAACCTAAATATCGGCACAACTAAATTACTCGACCGGAAAAAGACGAGAAACAGAAACCTGAGCTAAACAGTTTCGAAAAACCTAATACTTGAAACTATACGTACCTATATTTTTAAATGTAAGTCTAGCTGTCTGTATTCCTCAAAACTCAGCTGCCTGCCTAACACTTTTCGATAACACCTAGTTGTCTTTCCTATGAGGAAATAATTATGTTTTCCGCATGTTTAGAGGAGTTCTCGCTTTAATCGAGAGCTCCCATTAACTATTCCTATCCTAGACGCTAACGCTATTGAAACAAAAACTCAAGAAACGAGGTTTCTTCAAACAAGTTAAAAAAAGTCATAACTCCTTTAATGAATACCATAGCATACATCGATACAATATAATACCCTATTTCTAGACATAAATAACCGACATTTGCGGTCACGAGACCTATCTAAACAGAAAAACACGACTCGAATGAAAGTCGGTAGTCAAAAGATCGATCTAATTAATTTATAAAATAAAGTTACTAAAATAACATCTGCAATCTTAACTATGCTGGCTGGTGTGGTGTAACACGACGGACTTGACTTTTCTAAGGAAAATTACGCCAGGACCAGGAGGACAAACGCGCGACGGATTCTGTCTCGCTACAGCGATCATCAAATAAATAATGTCTAACCCTAAGCTACGCCCTGGGGCTAAAGATATGAGTCTGTTTTATTTAAACTGTTTCTGGTATGACGATTTTTCCTTGAAGAACTTACATGTTTTAGAACCGGCGATTTCCTGGCCCCATGTTTCCATTTTGGTTGCTGTAGCTTCCGCCACCACCTCCGCCGCCTCCACCACCACCGTAACCTCCAGAATTATTACCTACAAGATGAAAAGATGTAATTGATTAGCAATTATCTAAAGTTAAACTTTGAATTAATTCAAAGAATTAACTCTCATTTGATTGAATATTTTCAGTATTTAAGGGGTTACATCTAGTCAGAATTTACGAAAAAATCGGTTTCTCATTTTCGTCAGATTCTTAAAATATAACGTTCAAAAATGTTCTCTGAAAATTTCAAGTCGATCCGTTAAAAATTGTGCGAGTTATGGCCATTTTTACGATACGGGCTGCGAGCCGCGCGACCCTTGTATACGACAAAGAGTACACGCTATGGTATGAAGAACATGAATCTGTGTGCTCAGCAAAACATATCTCATATCTTCCGGAAAAAATGGAGATTGACGGTATCGTCGAAATGTTTAAACATTTAGAAGAAAAATACGGTGAAGAGTACGTTAATTGTAACTTTAACAGACTTTAAAGGCGTTTTTTTCAAAACCGATGACCACGATATCTTAAAAACCAGTGGACCGATTTACTTGAAATCTTTTCAAAAATTGATATTTTATCAAATCCTTCGATTAAAGACTAGATAATACGATACAAAAACTTAATTCATTTGGTTTTTTGATTTGAGATGATCAGTGTAGAAGTTACAGTGGTTTACCGTGGAAGGCCTTTTTTTAACAGCGGTCCGGGAAATATATTATATCTGCTACATTCGTGATTTTTTTTTACAATAAAAACATTAAGAAACATAGTCAAAAATATACCCTTGGCTGTGAAATTTTTTTTCTTCGAAACCTGCATCATTTCCACCAAAAAATTTCCAAAAACACGCATTTTTTTCGGCCGCCAATTAGGTGTAACCCCTTAAAAAATGACAAGTGGTTGGATTTCTAATTACTATTTAGTTAGTTTAGACGACAAAGGCTTTAACAGTACAATTACATAATAATAAAGATTTTTATGATATACATGTTGAAATCTAGTTGATGAAAAATGGCAGAAATAAGAAAATATCTCAACTTAGATTAGCTTTCGACAATAGTTCGACAAGAATCAATATGAATCTAGACAGAAAGAGCAACGAAAAATTAAACTTCACAATAAATTTTCGATACATTACCATAAGGTGCTGGGCGATTTGATTGGAAGTTACTCCTCATGGCACCCCCGCCATAATTTTGCTGGTAGCCACCACCAAAGCTGTCGTTTTGACCTTGGCCCCAACTGCCGCCGCCACCACTTCCTCCTCCGCTGTTGTAGTTGCCACCACCTTGGCTGCCACTGCCCCAAGAATTTTGGTTTTCCCATGGATTTCCACCATTACCCCAACCGCTGCTATTATTGTAGCCACCCCCACCACTTTGACTTTGCATGTTCCAGTCGCCACCGCCTCCACCACCACGGTTGCCGCTCCAGTTACCACCTCCACTGTTGTAGTTTCCACGGCCACCACCACCACCACGGCCTCCTCTTGATCCACCACCCATGTTTCCTCCTCCACCACTGCCACCACCCCCTCCGCCACCTCCACTACCTTGGGCTCTTTCCATTTCCGCTTTGCTCAATGCCTTCTTCACATCGATGTGTTTTCCGCGAATTTGGTGGGACCTTTGCACTTTACATAAAAAAAACCGGTCAATTTAAAACAAAAAACCTCAGAAAATTGTTGCTATGAAATCAAAACATGGAATGTTACTAGGACAAAAAACCCACTTACGGCAAATTTTATCTACGGGATCATAATCTTCAAACTCTATAAATCCAAATCCCCTTTTTTTCCCACTCTCTTTGTCAGTGACTATCGTACAAGTCAGTATAACACCGTACTTCTTAAAGTGCTCCCTCAGATCGTCTTCATCCACATCGTCTTTCAAACCGCCAACAAATAATTTCTTAACGGTTGCACCAGATTCGGGTCTCCCTATATCCTGTCGTGGGACGGCACGTTTGGGTTCCACCACTCTGCCGTCGACTCGGTGCGGTCTTGCATTTTGCGCGTCGTCGACCATATGTGCCCTCGAATACGTGATGAATCCAAATCCCCTCGATCGTTTCGTTTTCGGATCTTTCATGACAACCACGTCGACGATTTCGCCCCATTGTTCGAAATGTTTCTTTAGCGATTCGTCCGTCGTTCGGTAATCGAGGCCGCCGATGAACAATTTTCTGTAGTGCTCGGGCTCGGGCTTCGAGTCCTGCGAATCAAACTTCAAGTGGAGCGTTTTACATCGGCCATGTTAAAAAATAATAAACGCTTGCAAACGTCGTTTACATTGAAACTTTTGCGACGCGTCATCGTTGATTTATGCAAGTATAACGGGTCGGTACTTACGGAGTTTGACGATTCCTCTTCCCTTTTCATGTTGATCGGCTAGTAGGACGATTTCAATGTGATAACTTGCCTATTTACTAGCTGAAGTATTAAAAGATTAAAGAAACGTACACGAATTTGACGCGATGGAAGCCGAGCAACAAAGCTTAACTAACAGCCAACTTAACGGGATGGAATGCCAACACATTAAAGATGGAATGAGATATAAACTAACCAGTGCAACTTTAATAAAAATCGATGTGGTAACTTTCACATGAATGATTGCAGGCTAACTTCAGTAATTTTAAGCGTGGAATTACATGCAATTTAAGTTCATTTTAATTATCATTTTTCGACTTATGTCTATAAATAAATTTTACATATATTATTTTGGCATTTAACTGATTAATTAAAAAATATTCACGACTTTCAAAGCATTGAAAATGTTCGTGGTAAGCTTATATATACAATATATATTTATTTTTGGATGTTTTCAATGCAATTAGGAACGCATCCATATTATTTTAAACGTGGCAGATATTATTGAATTGTTGAAAAGTGTCAAATAGGACTCAAAAACAACGTATTTTCCATTCAAATGTGTTACGTGTTTGAAGCCTATAAAAGTGTCCAAAATTTGATATAACACATACATTTCTGAACACATTTCAGTGTGTTTCATTGTACCGGTAAATCAGGTCTCGTTATGTTCAGTCGAACGGTTGTTCAGTCGGCAGGTGAGGACTGAGGTGACATTTGTCCTTCTTTTACTGTTCTACTATGTGGAGTGTAGGTAATTTGTTCATTTACAAAGTCATAGAGCAAACAGTTATTAATAGAATTCAATTTATACGTATTGTCAATTATGTTCGATGATCCGTTCGCGTATTCATTTCAAATTGGTGCTTCTTTATTAAAAGCATATTCTTGTGCAAAGGCATGGCCGCCAGACACGCATTTTGTAGTCGTCCATTAGCAAGGCGTGGAATGCTAGAATCGTGACGATGAAGTTTTGTGTAATTACGATTACTGCGCACAATAAAATGGGGAACGAAATGTTTGTTTGTCGAACGAGATGCAAAAGACTACTACGAAATTCAAGTTACAGATATTCAACCACGTGGTTTCGCATTGACATTTTCGTGGACAAGGTAAATATAATTTTTGAAATATCATCGAGTACTTACCTGCTCATTATGTTTCAGAGGTCAATTTTGGGCTAGCCCAATTTTGAATGAAGAAAGCTGAATGAAGAACTCAATGTTTGATCACGAAAGTGAATCGTAGACTTACATTCTCACGCCTGGTGACAAAGGTGTTTTAATGAATGTTTCCGTGCATGGTTACCTGACACAGAAATTATATGTGGGTTAAAACTATTGACGATGAAATATTTGTTATTGAATATTTCTGTCGCAACAAATTTTTCAAAAGACTGGGTTTACAATAGCATTTTTCGTTTTGCAAATAACTTTTCATTCAAGTCTTGCATCAAGTCAACTTCAAACAGCTTTGGAGATTAATTTCACTAACATTGGCGGGTTGTTGAGGATCGTAATTAATTATTTTATATATTATAGCATTTATTTATGTTATGAATATTTGAGGACTAACCTTCTTTCTTGTCGGCAATCCAGCGATAAATTAATCGATGTACACACACTCACCGTCCCGTTTGTCTCATATGCAAAGGCATGTGACCAGACATTTTCAGTTTTCCATTACAATTTTGTAATTACATCATATTAAGTAGTGGATTTACAATTGATGAATGTCCCAATTGTAAGAGTTTGAAATTATATTCAAGCAATTACCATATTCACTTCCAATCAAAAATAATATTGACAAGACAACTTAAACAGCCTCATTCTTCTTGTCAGCAACCCAGCTATAAATTAAATTATGTACAAACAACAACAAATTAAAGACTGGATTTACAATTGATGAATGTCCCAATTGTAAGAGTCTGAAATTATTATATTCAAGCAGATACAATTTTTACTCCCATCCGACAAGAGCGTATGACAACCCGCACTGAAATAATATTGCTTGTTTTGCAAATAATTTTTTATTGAAGTCTTGCATCAAGACACTTTAAACAACCTTTGAGATTAATTTCACCATCCTTGGTGGGTTATACAGGATCATAATTATTTATTTTATATATCACAGCATTTATTTTCCTTTATGTTATAAATATTATTTGAGGACTAACCTTTCTCCTTGTCAGCAATCCCGAGATAAATTAATCCATGTATACACACCATCTCTTTTGTCTGGCATGGGAAGGCATTTGACCAGACATTCAATTTCTTATATTTTTCTGTTCCAATCTTTTAATTGCAACAAATTAAAGACCGGATTTACAATTGATGAATGTCCCAATTGTAAGAGTCTGAAATTATATTCAAGCAAATACAATATTCACGTCCAATCAACAAGAGGGTAGGCCAACTGCCACTGAAATAACATTGTTTGTTTCGCAAATAATTTGTCATTGAAGTCTTTCATCAAGACAACTTAAACAGCCGTGAAGATTAAATTCACCGCCGGTGGTTGGTTATAGAGGATCTTAATTATTTATTTTATATAATATACCATTTCTTTTCCTTTAAGTTATAAATATCATTTGAGGAGTAACCTTTCTTCTTGGCAGCAATCCGACGATAAATTAATCGATGTACACACACTCCGTCCCTTTTGTCTCGTATGCAAAGGCATATGATCAGACATTCAATTACGTTAAGTTTTCTGTTACAATCTTTTAATTGCAATAAATTACATTTTACAATTGATGAATGTACCAATTGTAAGAGTCTGAAATTATATTCAAGCAATTACAATATTCATTTCTAATCAACAAGAGGGTACGCCAACTGCCACTGAAATAACAGTTTGTTTCGTAAATAATTTTTCATTGAAGTTTTTTATCAAGGCAACTTAAACAGCGTTACAGATTACAGATTAATTTCACCACCCGTGCTTGGTTATAGAGGATCTTAATTATTTATTTTATTTATTATAACATTTAAACATGGTATAAGACTGTAAATATTATTAAATACAATTTGATAATGGAAGAATGATACATACTTTAGAAATTGTCGCTTTTGGGGTCGTTGAGTATTTACAGGGTCCATTATAAAAGTAATGCGCATTTTATGAGAAAAGTATATCGATTGATTTTATTTGTGAAAATGCTTAAAAATCTTCAAAATAGTTCCCTCCTGCATCGATACATTTACGTAGACGTGTTTACCACGCCTGGAAGGCACCCTGAAACTCCTGGAATGCCTTTCAAGAACCTCGTGACATGCGTTTGGATGTTCTCCACTGTCTCCCAATGCTTCCCTTTCAGTCGGGGGAACAAGAAAAAGTCACAGGGAGCTAAATCGGGACTGTAAGGGGGCTGGGGGACCACTGGGGTGTTGCTCCGGGCTAGGAAGTTGGTCACGATGAAGGCCGAGTGGCTGGGGGCATTGTCGTGGTGGAGTTTGACCGCTTGGATGTCAGCCCTCACGCGCGCGACCCGGCGTTTCAATCTTTTGAGCACCTCCAAGTAAAAGACTGCGTTGACGGTTTGTCCTTGCGGTACGAATTCCAAATGGACGATTCCTCGCACGTCAAAGAAGACAATGAGCATGGATTTGATGCGGCCTTCTTTGAACGCCTTGTGCCACCTCCCGGATTGTGATTTCGAGATGCAGTTGTCTCTAAAGGCCTCTTGAAGCATCTGAAATGTTTCGGTAGCATTCTTTCCAAGTCGCACGCAAAACTTGATGGCGTACCGCTGTTGAAGCGAACCCTCCATCACGCCGTGTTACAAAGGCGAAAAACAAGCTCACGCAAAAACACGTCCTTCCGCTCTCAATGCTCGGAGCAAAACAAAACCAAGCACCCCTCCACATTTTCCGACCAATCGTAGCGCGCTGTGATGGATAGTCGCGTCACAATACGATCATGCGCATTACTTTCATAATGGACCCTGTACAGCAATATCCTTTACTACAGATGCCGGTGTAGAATTATTGCCGGACTCTAACATCTCATTATTTGGCAAGTTTACAAGATATATAATGTAACACTTCAAACAAAAATCGGTGAAAACAGGTTACAATGTAGTCACTATCAAATTGTGATGCCAATCGCACCATTGTCTTGATGTTGATAATTTTCAGCACCGTTTCAACTATGGGATCTGCATCACCGTCAAATGGACCACCACCAGTAGCACATAAATTAGTGCGTTGCGTTGGCTGAGTTATCCACAACTTTGTTGATAATCCAAGATATCGATAACAAATTTACGTGCCTTAGTTTTTAAATTATCGCATTTGGATTTCAGTTGTTCGGTACTTCGGCAGATCATATTCACCGAGTTGAAATTTTGCGTTACTCTATTCCAGGCTTGTTCCTAAAATTAATACTATACACATGTGCGAAATTATTAGTCATTTACAAACCTTATCAAAGCTAGATACTTTGTTCGTACTTTTGCATTCGATTACATTTCGTTCCTTAAAAACTTCATTAATTTTAATTAATTAATCCTATTTATTAAAATTGGCTCCACGGTTCTTCTTATTCACCTTGTCCCACATTTTCACGTATTTGGTTAAACAACACACTTAAGAATAAGGGAGGCGTATATCAAATTTCATAAATTTCATTCTATAAATTTTAATAATATAATTAACAAATACCTCGAGTTGAGTATTTTCAGCAATATCCTTTACTACAGATGCCGGTGTAGAATTATTGCCAGACTCTAACATCTCATTATGTGTGCGTTGGGTTGCAACTAATTTACGCCCCTTTGTTTTTAAATTATCATAGTTTGATGTAAGTTGGTCAGTACACAGTACGGCAAATCATATTCATCGAGTTTAAATGTTCAGTTACTCTATTCCAGGCTTGTTCCTAAAATTAATACTATACAAATGTGGCAAATTATTATCATTTACTAACCTTATCCGAAGCTAGACACTTTATTAGTGGTTTTGCACTCAATTATATTTCGTTCTTTAAAAACTTCTTCAAGCAACAATAATTCTTCCTCTTTATTAAAATTTGCTCCGCGGTTCTTCGTATTCATCTTGTCGCACATTTTCACGTATTTGGTTAACCAAAACACAACAAACACGTGCAAATGAGAGAGGCGTAGAGTTAAAGCCGAAACAAATTCGTTTTATGGGACAGGCCAACTTTAAATCACTTTTAAAGTCGACTTTAATTTAAAGTGCACTTTACGCAAAGCCACTTTAACTACCTCATTATGAAACCGGCCGTAAACCATTTCCATTCAGAAATATGTCCTGGCAACAAAGAGTTTTTAATTATCGTATTAACGGTGCAAGAAGAGTTGTGGAGAATGCCTTTGCTGCGTTTTACACCTTAGTGAGCTCCCAGTAGATAAAGTGCAACTTTACTCACTTGCTGTGCACTGCACAATTTCTTGAGAACAAATTGTCCAGTGACATACGAAAGTGTAGAAGATTGCGGTATCGACAAGAGACACACCTTTAAATACGGTCTAAGCCAATAGGCTGGAAACAGGAGCGGGAGAAGTGCACTGGACACTCGAAATGAGTTTATGCATTATGTAAACAATGAAGGGAGTGTACATAATTTACAAGGTATATTTGTGCAATAACTCGTTATAACTATTGTGAAAAAGAAAAGATTCAATTTATATGTTTTATTATTAAAATTAAAATTTTTTAGAAGGCATCTTCATCATCTTGCGAATCCATTAGCATATTGAAAATGTTACGTTTAGTTCTTTTTCTTATGCCTTCGTTTTTTATTTTTGATAATTCGATAGCCACTGTACTAAAACCACATGCAAATAAATAAAACTTCTATGAGGAATTACTGAAGGTTTACTTTCCAAAAGTCTTCAGATCGTCCTCTTTTCCCCAGGTTTTGTAATCGCTCACTAGCAGTATTAATTACATCGAGAGCACTACTCTGCAAGGACTTGATAGCCTTCGTCTCTTCACCTGAGTAGACGGAGTCCCATGTGGAGGTGATTCCCAAGTATGTGTTGTTTCGGAAAGAAACTGTAGAAGTGAAAAACACCACAATTTTGGGTCATACATATCGTCCACACTGGCTCCACTCCTCCTCCAAAATGGTCGACATTTTTTCAAAGTACTCATTAGATTTACATGAAGTCGGTGTAGACGGGTTCCCGAGGTCGCTCATTACGAATGTTGAGTTGTATATACAGAAAACAACTGATGCTACGAAATGGCAATATATTCACAAAAGTATAATATCATGGTGTATAATTATCAATCAGCAGCGCTAATCTCTAATTTAGATCGTAATTCTAATCTCCATTGTCTGATGAATTGTCTGAATCATCAGCCAAGTAGTCATACGCAATCGCACCGGTTAAAACCCTGCACGGTTCATCAGGAGAATAATTATCAGTTCTAACTGATAGCAATTCGAGAGCTGCAGGAGTCAAAGATTTGCTTTTTCTCAGATGATTTTTAGTCAAGCTCGAAATAAGTGGATCTGATGTGATTAGAAGTCGATTGAAAATATCTCGCATTGTAGCTTCTCTTGAGTTTTTTCGTGCAAAATGCTCCCGATAATGTCTGATATCCTTATTTCGAGCTTCTTGCGCATCTTCCGACATTTGACCAATAGGAAGAGGCGAATAATCAGCAATCATAGGTCCGCGAATCAAAATTTTGTGGATTGTCGTCGGCATGCAATACCACGGATACAATTCTACAAACGGTTCTGCTGTTTCGTGGCAATAGGAAGTGAGAGCGTTCACATCCACAGCGAATCCATTCGACAAAACTTGTAAAATCACAGAAGCCTTTTGCATCAAATTCAAATCCACGCCTAGAATTTCTGATGCCTTTTCCAGATTATCAAAAAACCGCCTTGCCGTATTACCATCGTTGGTATTACCGAAACCAGGTTTCGGCTGATCAATAATTAAATGTAATTGCTGTTTGAAAGCTTTTTGAATGACGCGTTTTCTTTCTTCGACAACTTTTTTGTCATCTGCTGTACGTGCCATTTTTGCGAGGTTAATTTATAACCAATGTGCAAAAACATTCGAAAAATCTAATTTTGCAGTGCAAAGTCGACAGTCCATACATCAGTTGGAAGCTATTGGTAGACGCTTCGTGACAAATATATAGCATTGTCACTTTTTTCTACGTGAATTAAAATGGCACGAATAGGCAGAATTTTTCAAAAGAATATCATCCATTAAGACCTGGACAGTAAATGTGGATATGCTAAATTCGATTAAATCACTATTTTTAAGCATTTTTATAAATTATTTAACACTTTTAGGTGTTCAAACTTCACACGACTGTCGTCATTTTTCACCACTTCAATAAGCAATAACACAACTTCGGCAGGTATGTCGACATGTGATATGTCGTCTTCAACATCGCAGCTTTCATCTGCAAATAATTGTTTCAAATTTTGTTCATCTAATTAATGTCTTTTGTCAAGATTATTGACTGCATTTTTTTTATGAAAACAGAGATTTTACCTAATAAAGGACAAGCATAGTCATGCTCAATGCCCTGGTCATCCTTAATCACAAACTCAGCTGACATTGGCATTTGCAGCAACGATGGTGTGTATGCTGCCCACGATGGTCAACTACTAAACTGATCTGTTATCGTCATGGCACAGTCTGGAACTGGTGCATTGTCTAAAATTATAGAATGAAAGTTAATGTTAAATTTAAAACAAAATTTTTTTACCTAATTCAATATCGCAGTCGTATTCTGCTTTGTTCCCCGTTGCCTGTATATTTATTAATTTTAGGATATCGTCATCACTTTCTGTAAACTTAATATTTTCAGGTGGGCCACACCTTCTGCTTCACTGCTTTCTTACAATTTTCCCACTTGTTTCTCAGCACTGTCCCAGTTCGTGGCTGCAGGTTGCTGTTTAGTGAATTAAACTCTTTTGCAAGGGTCTCCCACCACTGATTCTTCTGCTTCCACGTTACAGTGTCAGATTTTTTGCACTCTAGGATTTTCCAAAATTTTTCACTATAGTTTTCAAAAGATCTACTTCATTTGCCGTAAAATTGCAGCTACGCTTCCGGACATTCGATTCCAAATAAGACTGCAGAAACGAAACGTACATGTTATGCATTTTAATAGTTGTTTTACATATTGCATGAATTAATTATTGAATATAATTACCGTATTTACGTCTCCTGCTACGCTTTCCATATTTATACTCTTTGACATCGAAAATAACAACCAGTTTTATCTATGAACAAAGAACTATGCAATGCACACAATCAGCCGATGGGCAGATAAAGACGAACATCATTACCAACCTAAACTTAATACATCAAAAAATGTAGTTTAACTAAACCGGACATTTATATCAACTGATATACGCGCAATTTATTAAGCGGCACTTAAAAAATTTAAATTAATATTAAATACCGGCCCTATGACCCTTTGAGCTTAAGGTTAGTACCGTGCCTTCAATTAAATTCCACATTAAGGAGAGCTATGATTTCATTGGGTTGTCTACTAAGATTTGTAGCACTGATAGCTGTTCAATTAGTTAAATAAAAATGTGTTTTTCAATAATACAGGGTGCGCCAGAGAATCTTACTTATTTGAAATGTCAATAAAAACAAAAGTACTTCAGTTATTGTTTTAAATTTTTTTTATTTTAGAATACAATATCCCAAATTGTTTTTTCATGCTCTCTTGAAAATGACATCGGATAAATGGCGACCCCCATTGCGCATACACTGATGAAGTAAATTTTTTAAATGTTGTCCTTGAGGTGTGCTATGGTCCGTGGTCGATCGACATAAACCAGGGATTTCAAATAACCCCATAAAAAGAAATCGCATGGAGTCAAATCTGGAGAGCGTGCCGGCCATTGGAGATCGCCTCTGAGAGAGATGAGGCGGTCGGGGAAATGTTGTCGCAACAAATTCATTGAGTCTCGTGCTGTGTGTGCTGTTGCTCCATCTTGCTGAAACCACACGTTCCTAACGTTCATTTCTTCGAGTCTTGGAAGAAAAAATTCCTCGATTATGTTCCTGTAACGAGCTCCATTCACGGTAACTGCGCGTTCGTTTTCTTCAAAAAAATAAGGACCAATTATTCCCATTACCGACATCGCACATCAGACAGTCACTCGTTCACAATTAAGTGGCTTCTGGTGAAGCTCACGTGGATTTACACCACACCAATAACGCATGTTTTGCTTGTTGACGCACCCGGAAATGTGGAAGTGAGTCTCGTCACTGAAAAAAACGACCGCGTCTTCAGGCAGATTGTCAATCAGCATTTCACATGCATTTTGACGGGTAACAAAATCGCGTTCAGTTAATTCTTGCACAACAGCCAATTTATAGGGATGAAATGAAGGTCTTCATGGAGAATTCGTCGAACACTGGTGTCAGAAATTCCCATAGCAGCTGCGTGTTTGCGAGCGGAACGCACAACTGACTGCAGCACTCTTTCGATATTTTCCGGAGTTCTGATGGTCCGTTGAAGTCCATTTCTGGGTTTAGCGACACTTCCACACTCCCGAAATGAGTTAACCCACGACAGAATGGAATTACGGCCAGGAACGAGTCTGTGAGGAGGAATTTCAAAGCGAGCGCGGAAGGCACGTTGCGTAGCAACAATTAAGCGACCGTTAGAAAAGAAGCTCTCGACTGCGAAGGCACGCTGCTCTCTAGACCAGAGCATGATGGCTACTGACTGGCGGGAGAAACAAACTTCCCCCTCCAGATGCGCCCCCTCTCGCCCCTCTACCCGCCAAACTCACCGAGCGGGAATTTTTTCAAATAAGTAAGTTTCTCTGGCGCATCCTGTATAACTGACAGTTACTTACAACTCCTTTCTCTTCAATTGCGTGTCGCCAAATTTATAAAATAAACACAGCTTACTTTAATGAGGAATTTATTTGAAGGCACGGTATATAGCGTGGAAGAAAACGTCACATTTTGAAAGCAATATCTCAAACTGATGGTTTACTCAAACCAACGTTTTATATATCTCGAAAACGGTTCGCGTTATCGCAAATATTTTTCGAATAAAGGTTAGATACTGAAATAAAAAAAAAAACATTTAATTAAAAAGTGCTTTCGAAAATGGAGTATAAGTAAGTATAAGAAAGTTCGTTGCAGACACTGCACTGTCGTTTCTTCGTCTGAGCTTTCGCTTTCTGATATCAGCTCCATTACTTTTCTTTCTTCTTGGCACCCCTTGACCAGTCGGACAACCAACTGTATTCGGTGTTGGCTGTTGAACTTCGCGAACTTGATTTTGACTGCTCAACGGATCCTGAGCGTCCTGCCAAGTGTCTAATATGTCCTGGGACTTTTGCACTGCGTCCACTTGCTCCATCGTTGTTTGTGTTTAATTACAATTCACGAATTAAACTGCTACAGCTACTAGCCGATGACATTATGATAGTGAAAAACGAAGAAGTAGTTTATATACCAGGTCGATGATTTTTTTTCACCTGTCGCCACACAATCACTTTTTTATTTTCTATTATGTTCTTGTATTTACTGACGAGCTCTTTTAAAAAGCCAAGTGAAACCACGGGAACTTTAACACGACGTCGAGCATGGAGATGACCCTCATGCAATCTATTTCTTACAGTTTGGCCACTGACTACCACTTGATGGACATTTTGGAGCTCCGTTTTTAGCTGGTTGGCCGTAATATTTCGGTTACGAAGACATTGGATTCGAAGAAATATATCCTGTACCGCATTCGTTTTCCTAATTGGGCCAAGATATCTAACCTCTACTGCAAGAGTAACGAAAATTTACGTTTACACTATAATTATAAATTTCATGCAACGATTTTTTTACGAAGAAAAAATTAAAAGCGTTGAACATCGGATTCAGGCGCCTCGGAATTTTGACTCGTGCTAGACCTTGGAGTCGAGGATCGACTCTACCGGTGAATGGGAATTCGCCTTCAAGAACTGGAGAAGTCCTAGTTCTCGGACTTGGTTATCCCGAGGACTTGCCCCAGTTTCTCCACCGCGAGATTGATGGCTGCCGTCATTTGCTGGTGTAGTCGGGAACCCGCATTGGCTAAGAAAGTCCCACGTATGTAGGCTTTCTTTGCAAATATATTTTGCGAGATTCCACCAGTGCTCTTCGGAGACACCTCTTGACGGAAAAATCTGCCGAGCAGATCGTCGGCACCGGTTTTTAAACTTGTCGAGTCTTGAGCACTGGCAGCGGGACGAAGAAAGCTGATAATCGTGAATGACGTGGATGTGCGCTCCGTGGAGCGCGACGATGAACAGTGACCCGGCGTAGCCAACGTTCCCCAACTGTTCAATAGTTTTGAAAAACTCGTAGTCGGCATCAACTCCGTAATGCCTGACAACGTCGTGGACAAGATTTGCTCGCAAAGTGGCTTGCAGAATTTCGTCCACGATGCTACCTGATCTCTCTTCTTCTTGGTATTCCAGGTCGTCGAGATGGCTGTCCATAACAGCTTGAACATTTTCATTTCCGGTCTCAGGTTCTTGGTTTGTGCGACATTGCAGAGCTGCATCAGCGCTGTCATTATTAGTTGTACGGACCCAGTCCGCAACCATAGCTACTGTACTTCGTCGAGGATTGTCGGCTCGTCGTCTGATTCGCTTTCGGAAAGCATTTCCATTACTCGCCGCTTTTTTCTTGCCGGTTCTTCGAGTCCAGTTGGGCAACCAACTAAACTCACTGTTGACGCTGGAACTTCTTCCTGAGGAGCTGGACTCCGAAGGAGATATTGACCGTCCTGCCACGTTTCCACAAACTCTTGCGACTCGTTGATTTCCACTGGTTCGATCATCTAACACACTTTGCTGGAGTTCTCGAATTAAACTAGCACAGCTGCTAGCGGAGGATATAATGATAGCGTTTAGCCAGCGAACCGTATTTAAATGAATTTTTGTTCAGTGCCGTGGGCAAAACAAATATGTCAGATAAGTAAACCAAACACGGTAATGACACTAAAGCAATCCTGCTGTTGATGATGTGGTGGATGCTCCGCCCCCGTTGATGGGCATGAACCTAGTAGCGCCCGGCCAGGTACCAGGTGGACACCGGTGCACCGGCCTGTGCGAATAAATAACTAGTCATTGAAGATATATAATTTAATTAACTTAATAAAAATTCATTCACAACCTTATATCATATTAATTATCCACTTCAACTCACCGGTTTCTTCAAAATCGTCACTGTCTTCAGAATCGTCTTCAAGGTTCAGAATTAGTGGAGCTATGTCTTCTTGGTCGAACCCAACCTCCCGGTGCCACCATTCCAAAATTATTTTATTTGTTTTCATAACTGTATTTTCACACATTTCAGGAGTTACTGGATCCTATTGCTCTTTTCCACATTTCCAAACATTTTCCCCTGCCATACTCTTCTTCAGGGGCTTATTTCCAAAATTAAAAAATGGATTTATTAATAAATGGTTCATTAAATAATAAGTAGGAACTAACCGTTTGGCAATATCCATCAAATGTGTTTTTAAAGCATCGCTTGGAAATTGTACTTTTCTTTCTTGCGGTCAGTTTTGCAATTCTGCTTTTTTCCAATTAGAATTTGGCAATTTTTCAAATAAACTGCTATGATACTGTCCATTATAATAATAGACGGTTCCTCTAATTTAGGCAACAACTGATTACTAAACCATTTTAAAAAATTCTCCTTATTCATTTCCCCATGGTAATCGGCATCTTTGGTTTTCGACGAAAAAATTAATGAGGCTTCAGCAATAAAGCATTTACTGTTTCCTGCATATACAATATACCTTTAAATAAACTGTCAGTAGCAACAATTTTTTTTTATCAAGTAATAGCTAATTTACCTGCGTCCTTCCGCTTTAACTTTTCGTACACTTTGTATGTCATTGCCCTGCCATGACCTGCATGTCGTTCAATTTTCGAACACTCAAGTCTCATCTAAAAACACACACTGACATCCACTCTCCGATTGCAGGTTTTCTACATATTTCTGCAGGAAATGAATTCTAGCCAGTGCAATATTTGGCAATTCCATTATGCTTCTCCGAGGATCATCTTTCTTGTACCTGAACCCAATGTTCTTAAGAATTACATTCAAGGAAGTAATTGAATCATGAAAGATGTTCCCTTAAAAGTTGTAACAGTGTCTTTTGAGTAACGTATTTTTCTAAAAATAATATATATGTACTCACTGTTTTGAATCATTTCATATATTACATTGTGAATGGCACTGTGATCAAGGTCATCCACATCGGTTACAGGTTTTTCACGCTTCTTTGTCTTTTGAGGGCTATGCAGTGGGTTGCCGGATTTGCAGGCTTGCGAAATCGTGCTCATTGTCCTCAAACTGACATTTAAAGCCTCGGCATCTCTCTGTAACAATTCCATATTTTTTTTACACAAATGTTTTAGATGTTCCTTTTCCGGAATGGCAATAAGTAGCATATTTACTTACTTCTCTCACAGCAGTTAATGGCAGATGTGGGCCTCCTCATATCTCTCTCGTTCAAAATAATTTATATATATATATATATATATATATATATATATATATATATATATATAATGGAAAGTCCTACGTATAACAATCGTTATAGTTAAAGATTTGGTTACGAAGTTTTATTACTGTATATTAAAAACACATTTCAATAAAGAGCCTCTGATTTAATTTGTTATGTGCCAGGACCGTGACTTCATCATAGTTTATATGATGTCCTTTATCATTTGCATGGGATGCCAATGCACAATACGTAGGTTTCAGACGAGCATCGCTCTTATGTTGTGTTACACGTTGTTTGAGCCTTTGCACTGTTTGGCCAATGTAAATACGGTCACACTCGCCACAGGGTATTTTATAAATGATATTGCTAAGTGATAAAAGAGGAGTTTTGTCCTTAATAGCTGTAAAGAACCTTGCAATGGGGTTGATGATTCGATCGGCGACAACAATACCTGTATCACGGAAAAGTTTTTTTATGGAAGGAGATAGTTGTTGGATGTAGGATAAGCTGTGGTATATCTTTTCGGCTGGCTGTATGACATGTGGTTGTTGTGGTGCAATAGCTGCAACGACTTTTACGTCTTAGACGTTACAAACTTTTAACTTGTTTAAACTAATTGTAATTATGTAGTGCTGTGTTTTAAATCATAACCTTTGATCCTGTCACTCGTCGCTCTGTGTTTGTGCTTCTGCAATGTTTCAATTTTTCTATAATCTTCTAAAATTTTCGTGTAAGTACTTACTAGAAATTTGTTTTTACATTAAAATAATTTTTGTTTATTGTTACCTTATAGGCTTTGGTAAGGCCTCAATAAACGAGGCGAAACGTTAGCCAGAAAACATTGAAGTGATTTATATTCCTAATCGTTCAACACCCCGAATTCTGTTTTTAATATACAGTAATAAAACTTATATATATTGTTGTGTTTATGTTTTTTTTTATAGTGTCGTATTTATTGTTAATATGTGGGTGTATATGTGTTATTGAGATCATTGAAGAGTACTCTTAATCTCGGGGAGACGCCGCGGGTTGGAAGAATTCCTGTTACAATTTTCCGATGCAGCTGGGTACTGGAGCTCCGCTTAGGCCTTCCGGATCGGGTCCCCGTTGAAGATTTTAGGATTTCCGTACCGTTGATCACTTGAGGTTATATTGATCCGATATAGATTTTTTCATTGATTTTTCCACTATCAGGTTTAACACTTCGTCTTACAGTTTATTAATTAATTACACTTTCATTTTAGATGGTTGAGATAAATAAATATTCGTTGATACTCTGGAGCGATATCGACGCGACTGACGCTCTTCGGGATCTTTTTTCGTCTACGTCGATTTGTTGCGATTCTAATTTTGCGTTAAGTTCAGTCTGGACGTTTAGGATCTGTTCTTCCGAAAGCGTAATTCTATTTTGTAACTTAATATCGTTCTCTTGCATTGTGTGGTATAATTTTGTTTCGACCTGTTGTAATTTTACTTGCATATTATTTTGAATATTTAAGAGGTTGTTGTTCATTTCGTCTTTTAACGTTTCAATTTTATTTTGCGTTATTTGGTGTAAATTTTGTTTAATTTTAGTTTGATTTTGATCCATTTTTCCTGCATTTTAGTTTGGTTTTGGTAAAATTTTTCCTGCATTTTAGTTTGGGTTTGGTCAAATTTTTCCTGCATTTTAAGTTGGTTTTGGTCCATTTTTGTTAATTGTACAAAGAGAGCTTGCATATCCATTGGTGTACTTGGAGTTTCTTATACTTGAAGTTCTATATCTTCCCCTTCATCACCTGCTTCAGGGTGTAAATTTGCCCTAGTTCTCGGCATATTTATTTATATATTTTCTATCTAATGTATTAAATATAATATTTATTCGATTTTCCCTTTTATTTATCTTTATTTAGTATTACTTTCCTAATAATAACAAAGTTAAACATATGAACGTAAATTGCATATTAGTTTCCATACAAAGTGGAGATGAGACTGTCGTACATGGAGAAAATTTCCGCTGGAATTTTTTTTTTTATATAACGCAATGAATTGCATTGATACTTCGTAAGTCCATGCTCGTGCATCTGATTCTGCAATAATACAATCATAAAATATGTTATCTTTGTGTTAATCAATTGTTTACAAATTACTAAAACTAAGTTAAATTATAAACAACTCGTAATATGTGCTTTTAATTTATCAGGATTGGCAGCTGGTTTTTTGCAATCTGGGAAGTGATGGTTTCATGACTAGCAATTCCACTAGGTTAATTTTCACAAGCCCTGTTCCCATAAGGATTCGAAGGATTGTAATATTATGTACATTTTCTTACCACTTTTTACTTTGTTGTACTTTTCCAGAGTGAGTTTTAAGTTATAACTTTCATTTGTTTAACAATCTAACAAAATTACGAAATCTTTCGTTTCCATTTTGTACGTCGGAACATTTCATCACGTTTATACAACCATGTACCACAACATATTTTGTATGACATGAGTCATGTGACTGCTGTGTTTACACTACCTCTCTGAGATTGCCTTTCGTCAAAATTTGCGAAATGAATTAATACCTGCGCACATGTTACTGCATTTGATTTCGGAATACTTCACAGTGCTTGCAGTACATTTCATAAGGTCGCCTATAAATTTTTTTAATGAAGCAACAATTACCAACTTCGCAGGCGTCTTTGACTTTGAAAGTAAAAGGTAGCAGCACAATATTGGATTATCTCAGTTCGGGGAACTTTGAACGTCAATACCGCGTCACATTACTAATTGGACGCGAGAGCTCCAATTGTCATAGATTTAATTGGCATATCGATTTTTACGTGCCGATGGATGGCGCGTGCGGCGTGGAGGGAGCGACGCAGGCCGAGTCGTCGGTGAGTGGCTTGACAATTTAATTTGCGCGAGTCCTTCTCGCAAATTGCTGCGGGATGGATTCCCCGCCCGCTGAATGGAGTCCGCTCGACCGAAATGAAGAGAGCACTCGAGTGTCAGGTGGTCGTGTCTGCACTCTAAATTGCTCCAATTGAACACAAACACATACGCGCACACGACCTGATCTCGCGATCCACACTCACGGATCCGTCGCTATTCGGCACAGATTCACAAATCATTCGTGTGCAACAAAGTTACTTAACGATTATTTTTTCAAAAGAAATGGCATACGAACATTACAGTAAACGATAATACTCCGGGTGTTGGAGGCCCGGAGCGTTTGAAATTGCAATGCAAATACTTTAAAGTCAGATTTTTTTCTGTAACTCCCGATCGAAGTTCTTTGCGGGGCTTAGATGTGCTAGGGCTTGCATTAGCACTAAAATAAGGCTTCAGGCGTTATCTTGCTGGACTTATCCACACTTTCATACTGACCACTAATTAGGTTAATCACAGCTGCAACACTTCTACTGAAAACTTGAGAACATGCTGAAACCTGCAATTTTACTAAATGATGAGTACTACCATCCAGTCAATCACAATCACGAGGGATTCAGTTGGCATATCTATCCGAAGGTGAACACAAAAATTTTACCCAGGGATGTTAATGCGGTGGTGGAAACCACAGTAAAACAATAACAGTTCTACTTCGCGACAGGTTGTTGACTATTGGTGTAATCCTAATAGAATAATTTTGATACACTCATAATAGATTCAAATCAATCGATAAATACTAAGGTGCCGGTTTCACATTACAACTTAGAAATTAGAATGTAGACGTTACTTGTTTATAATATCGGCCATTAGGCAGACGGTCATCAAATACACAATAGATGCCTTATACGGTTCGCTCATTCAAAAAAGCACCAAACGTAAGTCACGGTGCTCCCATATGATAGATCGCTCTGCGTCCAGTAAATCATTTTCGCCGTTACAATCTGATGTAATTACCGCGATCGGAAAAACCCATTACAACGGCATCATTAATTTCTCTTTTACTCTGACCATTTTGATGGAAATGCGGTAATTACAAGGACGATAATTATCCAGAGACTCTCTTGTTCGAAGTAACAGAGTGGAAATTTCGTATCAGTCGTAGAACAAGTATATACCCTCTTGTCATTCGCAAAGACGTGCTCGTGGGGAACAGACAGCAAAAGATTTCAATAATAGATTAAACCAGCATCTGCGTCACTGACTAAAACGGACCTATTTCATTAATGTACTAATATTAAGCTTATATTTCTAATGTCGTGGCAGTGTGCCGATCATTAAATACAGGGGCGATCTGTCATCAAGTCATGGTCTAACCGGTGATACAAGCAATTATTAATACATCGAATAGCCTATAAAACTTTGATATATTTGCAGGTATACTTGATTGCATGTGTTGTGTTTACACAACTGTAGCGAATTCAAATAAACACTTATTGTTCTACTTGTTCCACTATTTGGCATGTTCTCAGTATCAAATTTTCTTAATTTTTCATGATCGCTTTTTATTTACATTTATGTTTACGTCCATTTCTTCGATAATTGAATTTCGTCACGGTGTTTACATATATTTCATGACTTTCACTAAGTTTAATAGTTAACATTGAATTATTCACCCCATACATGACAAAATTTATTTTAGTAGATCTACGAGTTGTTTAACCCATTACTGCATGAATTAACTGATGGATATATTTTGTCAACAATGGTTGTGGGATTTCTACTATGTCAAATAAGTAAATAATAATTAAAAATTAATTTTTTTTTAATTTTTTCATCAAAAGAAATGCATTTGTTGTGGAAACATCCAGTAAATAAGAGAAGGTAGGCCACCACCATTTTTTTTCGCATACGCGTTCGATGAGGAGAAACATTGTGATCCAGTACATCTACTCCTCCCATTCCTTTATTATACTTAGTTTGGGCTGGTTGACTACAATTCTACTTTTGTTTTCTCGCGAATATTCTGTGCATTTACTTGTTCTTGCACCTTGTACGGTACCTATTGCGCAATGTCCGGAGTCTGCTAGATGGCACAATAGTGAACTTGATGAAAAATAGTTAGAAGAAGAATAATTTAGAACTTCATATGAAAATTGGTGTTCTTGGTATAATTTTGTCCCGCTGATATTTAATTCGCGCTGGACATTTGTCACCCCCGAACAACATTTTCAAAGTTTCTATTGCTGAAGGTTCGTAATTCGGTTCGTTCCAGTAAAGCACCCGTCTATTAACACAATCTCGGAGCGGGAATTGACAGAATCTGTTAAAATTGGCGATTTGTCCATAATTGAACGCAACATCCAAAATCATATCAACAAAAAAGTGTTTCCCAGCGCACGGTGGTGGTTTCGGAATTGAACGCAGTAACACATTGTAACAATCAAAGAGAAACTGTTTTACACTGTCGACATTGTTATCAAATTGGAATAATAACAAAGTTTCAATTATGCTGACTGACTCTGAAATTAAATAATATAAATCAGACATATTACCACGCGCGCAAGAATATCGAGCATTATAGTTCATCAAATTTAAAAAGTTCCTCTGCTGTCATCTCGCTAATTAAAAAAGTTAAAGTGGTTAAATATAGGATCAAGCTTACGCTTATCATTGAATCATGCCATATTTTGATGCCTAGAATGGCCTCCACTTGTGAATGTGGGTTCGCCCTTATAAACTGGACCATAAACCATGTTCTCGTTTCTTGGAAAGGGTAAGGAAAGTCGACCTCCAATAAGCTATTTTCCAGTCTCTTCATACACTCTCTGGAATATACCGAATTGTTTGGGTTCTTTGGTTGACAAACAAATTCGAGTGAGCTGTCTTCCAAGAAGAGCATTGATGTTTTATAACTACAAGGGGTACTTCTCAGTTGTGCGTATGACAATAGTACAACTGAGTCTACTCCGCGATACTTCTATATGTTGCATTAAGTTCTTCCAGTTGTTTTCTTCTTCAATGTTAATATTGTTTCCTATAACCCTTGCAGTTCACGGTTTTTCTTCATTCTGTGATTCGCGTGCATGGCTGCACGTTCTGAGTTGGTGTTTCCGCTTCAACAAGTTTACTTACATTTATCAGGTTGTACCCACTAGTTGATGGCTGTGGCTCGTTTTGCAACGATCTAGTAGTAGGTGCACTACGAACCATTGTAGATGGTTTTAATGACGAAATCAGGAATGGTGGATTCACTGTTGCATCACTACTCAGAATCTCATCCATTAATTTAAAATATTCCCATAATGTTGCCTCGCCCGACCAGTTTTTTCATTTTGTCTTTCACTGCCCTATGTCATATCCACATATCTGGTATCACATTGTGCTTTAATTCGTAAATTTTTGTTGATATTTTGACCCAGATATTATTTCTTTTTATTTTTGGGTTTCTAAAATTTTCTTTTTCTAATTCACAATTTTCCAGTAATAATTTTACTGCATTATCTTGCCATTTAAAAACTTCTGAAGCTAATGGATCTTCTGCAATCTTGCAATATATTGTTTATAAATTCCATTTGTAATTTGTTAAACATAAATAGGACTAAGGAAAAAACAATGTATCTAAAATAATATAATAATAAAATATCTAAAATATTGTTCATTCTAATTAAAATATAAATAAACATATATAATAAAATATAATTGTCGTATTGTTTTTTCAACGTATAAATAAACAAAGTACCTTCGAATATCCGTGGGATTAAATCAACTGGAACATCTACATTTAATAACTGACCATCAGTATTAAATTGCATTTGTATCGATTGCGATTTATCCATTATTTTTCCGAAATGTTACTAAAAGAACTTCTATTCTACAGACCTATATATATTTTATCAGTTTTCTCAAAAATTTTTTAAATCGTTTTAAAATCTCGTTTGGTTGTTTTTTTTTTAAATACAATAAATTACTCTGCAAACAACAATTTGGCTTTAGACACCACAGATCTGCCATACATTCCTCAAGCATATGTATGATTTATATGATTGTATCTTAACATATGTATAGGAATGAAAGAGGAAGGATAAATAAATAATCGCAAACGGGGTATTGCGTAGGGTATTTTATGATACCTAAGTATTACATTTCTTTCGTCTGTGCACATCTGCATAACAGACTTACGTGTTCGACTGTATGTTGAAATTGAAATTCTGCTTATATCCACTTTCTGTTAACTAACCCAGCGCTGTTATGTTATGTATGCTGTTAAATCGTATTTATTGACTCCATTACCTAATCCACAAAGGCCAGCGGAACACCTTTACAATGAGTCAAAAATTCGTACAAGAAATGTTGTTGAACGATGCTTTGGGGTTTGGAAACGTCGATTTCCCATATTAGCACTAGGTATTCGTTTGGACATTAAAAAAGTAGAGGCAGTGATTGTTGCTACAGCAGTGCTACATATCATCGCTTGTGGAATGAACGATGTTGAACCTGCAGTTAATATTGATGTCGAAGCAGACATAAACCTTCACAACAATATAAACGAATATGCGAACAATGGTGCTGGCAATGGGCATGTACGACAGCTATTAATTAATGAATATTTTCAAGGACTGTTATAAAGATAATGTACATACCACCATATACATGTAAATATTTCAATCGGTATAAATTCTATTATTTACCTATGTAAAGCTACATGTAGCTAATTTCATTCATGATTAGCATAAGGACGGGTTTCCATTATTAAAACTATTTTAAATATTTTATTGTTATTTTATTTTTGTATACAGAGTTCAAATAGTTAGCCCTTTTTTTCGTGTTTATCTTCCATCAGTGTAATGCGAATGTCGCTTTCTTTTTCTAAGATGGCGATTTGCTTGTCGTGAAGCTCCTGCATGAGCTTCAATTTTAAGCGGTGTTCTTCTAGACGGCACTGAATTTGGAATTTTCCCAATTGTTCTTTTGCTTCGGCCCACTTGGTTACTTTATTTGATAATTGATCCCTATCGCAGGTTGAGGCTTTAAACAAATTAATAGGCATAATATATTTGAGAGCATTCTTTTAATAAATTACCATTACTCCGTTTATTCCGTCTTAACGGTGTTGAAATTTTTTGCCGCAGTTGTTGAGGCATATACCTTGCCCAATATGTGGAGGGTTCATCAGCCTCCGGTATTTTTTCACTTATAACTATAAACATTATTAGTGTACCCTTCATTATAAAAATTCAACTAACTTTCACTAGCATCTACTTCTTGGACCACAATTTCGTCACCGATTACGCCTTGGTCGTTAACATCTGTATGGCAAGTAAAATATAATCAATAAAATTAAAGATGTTAAAAATGACTAAACACACGTAATATTCATATGTTTTACCTGCGTCATCATCAAATAATGAATGTAACCCCGTTAACTGTACACCAATCATGTCTTTTATTTCACACTCAACGTTGGTAATTGCAAATTCTGCCGGTGGCCCTCCCCCTGTTTTGCAACGATGGCTTTTTCCACTTGCAAACTTTTCTTTTGTACGCTTCTTCAAATTTTCGTACTTATTTTTAAGTGTTTTTCCATCGCGAAAAACATCCGCACACAATGCATTGTACTCTTTGGCCAAATCGCTCCAAGCGGCAGCCTTATTTTTATTTGTCACAGTGTCCGTTCTTTTATTCTCAATAATCTCTTTGTGTTTCCTCACTAAACTGACTAAAATATTTTCTTCAGTGGTCGTGAAATTTGATGATCTCTTTTTCGCAGGCTCCATATTATAAAAACTTTGCACTACTAATTAAAAACAGCTGCTACTGACACAAAATATGCTGCAAATAATATTTTATTGTGTTACTTCTATGCAATATTTGTCTATCTAATGCATTTGTCTACCATTTGCTCATAATTTTCGTTGCCAACTGTCATTGACGGGTGGTCAACTGATCTAACGGTGAACTGTGTTTGTACAACGCATGTACTAGTGAACTGTAGTCAACGTCGATTTGTGGATCGGTTGAACGTGAGTTCAACTACGTTTTGTACAACTGGCCCTAAGGGGTTTTGCACGTCCCTTAGAATTAACCTGAAAGTAACAACAAGTGCGTCAGTATCGAATGTCGTCTGGCTGTTATGTTTGACAGAGCCATATAATACAACATCTATGTCTACATTAACAATGAACAACAACCTGTCGACAATGTACTGGTTCTTGACAGGCGCAATAACATTCGAAGAGGAACCTTAATAAATACACATTTTGCCAACTTTATCTATATTTGAAATTAAAATTACATGTTTTTCAATTTTTGTTTTAATACCAGTTCTTCGTTTAATATTCGCATCTCTGCTGCGTGTTTTTCTTCCAACCTGCGTTCCTTTTGTTCGTGCTCTTTTTTTAAAATATCTATTTGGAGCTGAACCAATTCCAGTTTCTTCTTTAGGAGGTCCGTAGCTAAAGAAGTCGTGGAGTCTTTCTGTACTTTTGGTACAAACTTCCGCTTTATTGGCTTGCTTGCTGTAAATAAAATATTTGTATAATAATTATAAATACAAAATACACCTAGGTCATTACAAAAAGTGACATGTGAATAAAATGTTTGTATATTACAAAAAAGGAATATTACATTCACTGTCTGTTCAATATATTTCTTCGCACTCGGCTTTTAAGTACCTTCACATTTCAATATTCGTAAAATTCAAGAAGTAGAATATATTTCACAGGCTTTAAAAACATTGTGACAATTCAGTGACATGTAAGTAATAAACTCGTAATTAGCCATACATGTGCAATTATATAAGTATGTGAATACAAATGTAATGAAATTATTTCAACAAAAGTAAAATGTGTTTTCCATACACTCACCAGATCAACTCGTTGCCGGGGTAAGGTCTGGTGCCTCGCCATCAGGGGTCGCATCTGGAAAATAGAACAAAAGAAATAAGAATTTCAGTGCGTATGTTTACGAATCTCTATACCTGTAATATTTGCAGAAGCCTGTACTGGATTTAGCGCTTTGTGTAATGGCTTCTTTAACAATGCAGGCTTCCAACTCGACCAATCCACCTCCGTTTCAGGAATCTACAAATAATATACGTTACCATAACAGTATGAACGACATTTGATATACTGCTTTATTATTAATGATAGTATAATTTAAAACTCAATTCAATTTACCATAACTTCACGAAGTTCCCTGGCGCTTATGTCGACGGTGGGTACCGGGCTTGTCATGCTCGCACAGCTGGGACCAGGGCTTGACACAAAGGCACAGCTGGGACCAGGGCTTGACGTGAAGACACAGCTCGGACCAGGGCTTGGCACAGAAGCAAAGTTCAGACCAGGGCTAGACATTGGTACTGCTAGTATAATAAAATGAACAATTCTTACATTGTGTAATAACGAACAGAATTAGAATGTGCAAACTCACCTATGAAATCTGAATCCCATGTATTGACAGTACCCTGGCACTCACTCCAATTATGCCTAAAATTCTTTCCCCGACAACATCCAGTTTTTTTTCTATTGCGGGGCCACCACCAGTTTGGTATGTACTGGCTTTAACGTCGGCCAAGTCCTTTTTGGTTTTTTTTTTAAAGAATCCCACTTGCTCCGTAGGATTTTCGCCGTTCTTCCTGTGCCACAGGTACTGTTGAATTCGTGGGCAAGTACGTCCCACTCAGCGTTTTTTGTTTTGTTCGACACTTCGTCCGATTTCTTACAATCTGTAATGTTTTAATTAAGGATTTTATCTTCACTTACTTTACACTTCAACATACCGATTATGTCCTTATGGATTTCCACAAGTGTGACTAACGTCTCCACTTCATGCACCGAAAAATTTTGTGTACGTGCTCGTTTTTCTGCCATAACTATTTGCAAGCGTTATACACGAGTAACTGTCAATACGTAAATATAATGGCGTCTGGTGATATGATTTGCGCGTGCGTCACAGGCCGATACATTGCCAACGGAAGAACTTTAACATGCTATTCCATAGATAGTTGTACCGTGCCTCTAACATACTTGTAGAACGCAAGCGTTTTTATTCTTAGTATAAAGTGCGGTATTGCTTATACGGCTGATAGCCATTCGGTCGTTTATACTGTACTTGTAGAACTGGCCCTTAGTCGGTCAATGACTACCTATTACCCAGAACTTGAACGTTCTATGTATATATGTGTATGTGTATATAACGTTTTTTTTGTATTAAAAAAATTATTTCCATCCTAGGTTCTTGCAGCATTACAACTTTTGGGCCAAGGTAGTTACCAAAAATGTATCGGTCAAAATTATAATTTTGGATTAAGTCAAGCCTCAATCAGACGGTGCCTTTCTACGTTCTGTGATGTCCTCGTTGCAAATTTTACTTGGATCAAGTTACAAGAAGATGAAAAGAGATGGATTAAAACTGAGTTAGTATAACTGCAAAATGTCAATGTTGAACAGACAAAGTTATCTGAAACTGATTGGTAATTTCAACGTAACAAAACTATTATTACAGATCTGTGATTCGAACTTCCAGTAATTCGAATTTTGGCAGTAAATGCACGTTACCCAGGATCCGTTCATGACGCTGCTATATGGAAACAATCGAATATTAGACAGCATTTACTCCAAGAGTTTCAAGCTCGACATCAGTCTGCGTGGCTTCTAGGTTGTCTTTATAAACTAAACATTAAAATTTTTACTTGCATTACATATTTTTAGGAGATTCGGGTTATGGTTTGGAACCTTGGTTAACGACTCCGGTGGTAATTGCCGTTCCTGATACACCTGAATTTAGATACACCGAATCACATTGTTCAGCAAGATATACAGTGGAAAGAACCATTGGTGTAATAAAAAAATGTGTTTCGTTGCTTGCTCAAACACAGAGTTTTACATTACACACCAACAAAATCTGCCAACATTATTTATACCTGTTGTATTTTATACAATATGCGATTAGCAAGAGGTATGCTACTAATCGACGGAGAAGATGAAATAATAGAACAAAATGACGTAATTTTGACGGCAGCAAGACGAACAAGGATCAATTTAATAAGAAACCACTTTGTATAATGAACAGTTTATTAATAAAAAAACAATAATCATTCCCTTGCTAAATTTATGTATTCATCGAGCTAGCTACACTTTCTATAGCCGCAGCAAGCCTTTCAATAGCCGATGCCAACTGCGTTACTGCGGTAGTATTGGCAGCTAGTTCGGCATTGCGGCCTGCCATTGCCTGTGCGTAGGCCTCTGTTACTCGTTCCGCAGAGCTGCCAGGCTTTTCTTGTGATGGCCCTACGGCCAAACGCCTTTTTTTAGCCGGCGGAGTGCTGGCAAAACTTGTGCTCGGGACCGCATCTGGCACATTGGTTTCAACAAGATATGCCACATTTTCCTTGTCGTTGATGCCCGGCGCAACGACATCCGCTAGCCCATCGATCGTGATGCGTGATATTGACGCCAGCAATCTTTCATCACGATCGGATAGGTGCTTGGCCTTAGCCTCGCCCCCACCAGTTTGTAGCTGCGCCACACGGATGTCCCTGGCTTTTTTTTTAGTATGAGCCTTGTACTCATTCCAAGTCCAAGTAAAAAAATACAGTATGTACATTTAAAGTCGATAAATATTACAGATTTTGTAATGCATCACTTTTATTGTAATTTTACTAAATTCAAATAAACAAAAGTAGTACCCTTTTCCAGCCATCGACTGTTTTGACTGGGCCGTTTCCCAGTGAATTTAGGCCTCTTGTCAACTCCTCCCATAACGCTTGGATTGTTTGGGGACCCTCGCCTGGCGTTAATTTACCAGTTATTAATACTTTATGGGCACTAATAAATTCTAACATGGCATCAAATTGATTCTCACTAGTTCTTGGATTTCGTGTTCTCTTCTCCATGGCTACCTGCGAACTAAACTACTACTTCAAGTCTTCTAACACAAAGGGTAATAAACTTTAAACACAAAGGGTTATAAACTTGAAACACAAAGGGTTATAAATGTAATGTTGTCCGCGCATGTGCGAACGACGATACTGTCAAAATTACTTTCCGATTTCATTGTTATCAGTTCGTTTCAATTGCGTCTAACAAGTCCCGTTACAGAATAGCATTATTGATACGCTTGTTAGGATTTCGTATCAATTTAGTCGTTTTCAAGTTTGTTAGACTTATCAATTGCTACGTAACAATAGTTACATAATAGGGCAGATTAACAGTACATGAGTGCAATCTATGGCTCCTACCACGTTTGGCATATTATCTATTCCATGCAATACTTCTTTGACATCGATGACAACTAGGAATATTTATAGGATAGGTTATGTAAGTTGCAGCTAATGACTCCATACCTGCACAGAAATTTATCACTACTCGACTACATGTCGACTGGCTTACAAACAATGTCTGCAATAAGCTTTGGAAGCCACCCGATGCTACAAATCTTAGTAAGCTAATGAGTACTTGTAGTGCTCTTCTTGTGGGGTGTTCCAGCTGTAGTGTTAACTCGCACAATCATATGCCGTGGCAAGCGATAGTATCTACACTACACTAGATGTACATTTCGACAACTAAGTTGTCACCTTCAGCAGTATACTAAAATAAGGTTCTCTACAACTTGACTTACTCGTATATTCTTTAAACCGTTAATATACCTGAACTGACTCTGTATATGCGTAAACAAACTAATTCCCTGAAGGGGGCTAATCTACCTGTTCCATGGCCAATTTTATTTTTATAAATATATATTGTAATTAAAATTGGTACGAGGGATAACATCTCTGTATTGAAAATGCGGGTCGCACATAAAAGGATCCCGCTGCTTTACAACAATATTATGTAAAACAGCTGTCGCTGCACTAATCCGGGTAGTATTCCGCAAATTGTTATTAACTTCTTACTTATTGTACGAAATCTTCGCTTCCATAGACCAAATGTTCGTTGCACAACGTTTCTTGTTGTTATTTGAGCCGAATTGTACCGTTGCTCTGCCCTAGTCTGCGGTCTTGGCACAGGTGTATATAAATATTGTAATTGAGGATAGCCACTATCCCCAAGCAGTAAACCAGGAATCCCGTTCTCATCAAATCTAACCTTTACGGAACTGTTGTTAAAAATCCTGCTGTTTTGAGCAGAGCCTGGCCACTATATCCAAAACTTCCAGCTGTGGATCAACAACACCTGAACGTTGAGTGACAACCAGGATTTTCGATTGCTGTACACTTCTACTGTTGGAGCACCTGGCTCTGCACCAGTCGGACATGAACGAAAAACGTCCAAATGATCCAGTTCTTGATCCACTGGAATCGGTGACCCTAGAGGATCCTGGGCATCTTGCCATGTATTCATCGCGTCGCTCTGCGTGTTGTCCACCTCGACCGTTTGTATTATTGATGCTGCTACTCTGTAGTTCACGAATTAAACTTGCACAAGAACTCGTTGTCGACATACTGATGGAAAAATGCACGCGCGCTTATTTATATTCCTCCTAAAAAGCATTATCTTTATGTAAAACTCGATGGTAATGAAACTATTGCAATCCTGCTGTTGGTGTTGATGATCAGTCTTATGTACTGATTATAACGGTGGTAACCCCCCCCCCCCCCCCCCCCCCCGGTATCGAGTGTCGTCTGGCTGTTATGTTTGACAGAGCCATATAATACAACATCTATGTTAAATATTTGACCTAACCTGTTTATTAATGTATTATAATTTTTTTGTCCATTTCTATTTGCTGCATTTTTAATTTATTTGCCTGCACCGTCTCTTCCATCTTAATTTACTTCGCAGTATTTCCGCCTTCTAACTTTAGATTTTCTAAATGTTGCTCTTGTATTTTAATAGCTAAGTCAGTTTTTTCATTGTAATTTGTTATCGTTGGAATTATTATACACATTAGACGAACTCGGTTTGTTTGTATATTTCTTATTCTGTCTTGGCGTCACACTATGTCTGCATTCTGAACATTGGGGAAAATCGGCAGATGTGCTGGCAATTGCAGATGCAAAATATTCTTTACATAACGTTCTGCGTCATCATGTTGGGACGATCATGCAGAATTTTCAGGTTCTACTACTATAATGATAGGGTCGTCTACAAGAAGAAGCGCTTTAGTATTGATAGAAAAGTGATTAATGTTATATTACCTGTAATATTTTGGTGGTAAGTTGCGTCGCTGTCAAATATATTGACATCGGGTACGAATTGTTGCTTCATTATACCAAGAAGGCGTTCACCATTAGCACCCAACGCCTTCTTGAAAGTTCCTCAACCGGTTAAGTGTATATTAGCCTACGCAATAAAAATAATCAGTTTCATGTGAATGTATTGAATGTTGTACAATCATCTTATCATCTGCTTGCTGTTTCCTAGTTTTTCTTTTAAAATTATCGTAAAAGTTTTTAATTTGGTTTGTGGTTCTTGGAGGGGGGGGGGGGGGCATTATTGCAGCTGTTAAATTCAGCAGTAATGTTGTCCCACGCGGCTGCCTTTTCTTTAGACGACACTCCGTCTGTTCTCTTATTTTCCACGATCTTTATATTAGATTCTATCACATCAATTAACAATGTAATTTCCCTATCGGAAAAGTTTTTACACTTCACCCGTTTTTCCATTTTTGTAACAATAACTTACAATGACACAAAGACGCTACTCTGTGACAGACAAGTAACAGTAAATGTGGGGTTAAATTCACTATTGTGAAGTACGTTTTCCCCCAATACACATTCCGTGAAAATCGACTAGATCGAGCGTTTCATAAGAAAGTGTTAAACATATTTCGTAATATTTATGAATGCGGTATTTCATTTAATGGGCGTTATATTTTAACGAACCGTTTCGTAACTTCCCGTTATTCACTTCTTTGTGAATACGGCCATAAGTGGCATTTCCTAACCTGGTTTACATATGCATCCTAAGAATATGTAATCACAATTACTACCGGATTAAAGAAATTCGAGTTCGATCGCTCTATTATTCGTTGGTTTAGTAGTTCTTGTATCTCAATATTGACTTGTTACTGATATTGTTGGGGTATCGGATAATTTCTGCAACCTAAAGGTGCGACGTTGTTGATTTCGAGTCGATGTTCATATTCCAGAGCGAATTTTGTCTTATTATAGATATCTTCATTATTCTACAGAACGTCCTTCACTTCATTTTTAATTGTTTCATTTATATCAGTTTCCCATATTATACCATTCCTTATTTCTTCATTATTTATTTATTTGTTTATATATACTATTTCTTCTTCATATATCCCCATATTTCCCTCAATTAACTCTTCAGTGTATTCAGTCCATTCTGTGTCCTTGATGTTTGATTCTAGGTAATTAATACTGACATTGTGATAGCTAGAATTACTCGATTTAGGTAGTATTCGAAGATAATTATTTAATGCAGTTTCTTTGTTTAATTTTTGAATAATATAGCTTATTTTCTTTTGATTTGTTGCGATTAACTTTTGTTTGTTGATGCCAATAACCTAATTTTTGGTAGTTTTTAATTTGGTGTACTATTGACGTTTTTATAAGCGACATTTCTGCGGCTGTGTCGATATATTTTGTATTGTTAGAGTTACGATAGGTCTTCGTGAGGGGCGTTATTATCGTAGTTTGGTCTTTAGTTTCGTGAATTATTCTGATAGTGGTTTGGTTGCCATAGATTCCTTGTGTTTTGATATTGACCCCTGTTATTGTTTCCTTCGGCAAACTTTACATTTTTTGTGATACTGGAAATATAAGGATCGGAAGTTACTAGAAGCCGCTTGAAAACGTCTTCCATTGTTTTTACTCGTGAACACTTTCTGGAAAAGGCTTCGCGATATCTTTTAATGTCTTTGTTCTTCGCTTCTTGTGCTTCTTCGGATAATTGGCCGATTGGTTGCGATGCGTGGGGTATTACTTGCGGACCGTGAATCAATAGCTTATGCACTGAGGTGTGCATATAATACTATGGATACAGCTCGACGTATTTTCTCGCAGTTGCCAACATATAACTGTGGAACTTATCAGTATTGATTTCATGTCCACTCGAAATGACTTGTAAGTTGACGTGAAACCGTTCTATCAAATCTATGTGCAATAATGTTATGAGAGCAGATGTTTTCGACTATTCAAAAAAGCGTCAAGAATTTCCATCGGTGGTACTTCCATAGCTAGGTTTCGGACGATCGACAATTTTGAGCTGAATCTCTTTTGGATGATCTTGCTCGTTTCCATCTCTCCATCACCTTTTCTTCGGCACTGCGTGCTTGCTATTTTTTAAACTCAAGTTTGTATGACAAATTCAAGCAGCATTCGAAAAACCTTACCCAAGCGTGTAATGTTGATAGTCCAAACTTCAGATTCTATTCGTTGACCTCTTTTTGTAAAACATCATCCATGTTATAGAAATCTTTACTTGTACTTCCACATAAATAGCATCGTTGCATAGACTTTGTGGGTGCGACTGCGTTGCATACTTTCCCATCGCTAATTGTGAATGCCATATTGTACGAAACCGAGATTTCTTTTCCATGCATTATATTTTCAAAGGAAACATGTGAATTATCTGCTTTTCGATATATTGTACCTCGCTTACCGCAGATTCCGTGCTTTCGTGCAAAAATTGAAGTCTCAATGGTCAACAAAATCGAGGAGACGAAGGTCTAGGATTCTTCCAAATCACGTTGCCTCTGATTGTGGATCCACAGAAATAAGTTGTAAGGGTACTACCGATGTGAAAAATACATAAACTACGAATGATATCCTCTTGGCATAATAAAATACGGTCGTTTGTATGATGCTTGTAGCTGAACTTCAGCCATGTTGATGGTGAGAGCACTGTTAGGTGGATAACAACGTTTTGGTGCTTCTGCCAATTTCTTGTAGGAAGCATACAGCTTACAACTATTATCCTTACTTGTGATTCTCAATCTCTGATATTGACTCTTTGTGAATTTGTATTCAACGTATAGTGAATGTGTGGCTCTCGTCATTGTTGTCTCATAAACAAGCTTTGAAGCATTCAATTGACCTGCATAGCGCAGAATTATTTGAGTAGCACAAGCTAACTCTTGTCGCGTTAAAGTTTCACGTGATTGGGTTTTTCTGCGTTTCGAACTCTTGCTCAATGACTCAAAATCTCCAGGACGACCACTGCATTTACTAGTCGATGGCAGATCAGAGTCAGCTTGAGAATTGCCACTAACAATAGGTGCCGGAAATGAAACGGGTGCATTGAGCCATTCATTGTTTTGTCTCAAAAAGGGATCCTCTGTTAGCCTTTTGCCATATTGAGCTCATTTTCCCAAACACCGAGGAGAGGGAGGTTTTCATATCCTGCGCTATCTGCAGCGGCCGACCAATTTTCGCGGACAATTGTTCCTCTAGGTAAGGGATTAATTTAGGTAGGCCATCATTTAACCGGTGTTTAACGATGTTGCATATTTCTTTCTGGGTGAATTTCACGTATTATTCACCCGAACCTGTGTGAAAACCTATCCTTTGGGTTGAGATGCACTAATTTGTATAATAAGTTTTTAAAATTCCCCAGATATGTTCAATTGCATTAAATATGCAATGACGACCTGGTGCAGACGGAGTACTATGTAACAGCCATACTGATGTACAGAAGCTGTATTTTTAGTAAACGCACTTCGCACTAGACATTATTATTATGTAACCTAGTGCTGTAGTATCTTGCATTATCAATAATATCAATCCAGTGTAAATAATTTACTCGGTTCATTTCACCATGGTAGTCACCGTAGTCAGTTCCTGAAGGAAATAGCAATTCCGCTTCATTAATAAAGCCCCTGCTATTGCCAGCGTGCAATACAATAAGTCTACAATTAAATAATAACACTACCAATAAAAAAATAAATGAGAGCGTCATACCTTTTACCACTAACTTTATTTCTGCGAACGCTACGATGATCATCGTTCTGCCAAGAACGTGTAACAGTTCCATCTTTAAAAATCCATGTTTCATCCGTAAACACAAATTCGGAGGAATTAGAATTTTTCAAACGGGTATACTCAGTGAGAAAAGTTACTTGTTTTAGAGCTATATGTGGTAATTCCACTAGCGCTCTTCTTGGATCATCATTTTTGTAATGAAACCCAATGTCTCGCAACACTTCACAAAGATGTTCTACCACCAATGAAAATATCCCTTTCGTGGAGTAAAGCATTTAAGGATGTTACGGTGATATGTTGTTCTATAATTATATAGTAAGTACATCATATTTATGTAAATTTTTTCAAAAATCTTACTATTTCTGTACATCTCGTAGACAACATTCCTCATAGCACATTCAGTGAAGTTATCGATCTCCACGACACGTCTCTTTGTGTCACGTTTTCGTTTAGGGCTGCAAAGTGCGTGTCCTTTTTGTATAGCCGAGGAAATTCTGCTGACAGATGCAACCTCTAATTGTTTAGCTTTTATTTTGTGTTCCGTCTGTATTTTTAATTTTCTTTCTTTTTATTTCTTCGTCAATACCATCTTTAAACGATTAAACGATTCGTCAAAGCTTTCTATAGAGGTTTTTCTTTTTTTAGACTGCGAGTCTTTACTCAGAAGCTTGCGTTTCTGCACTGGCCTGACTTCGCGCACCTGCTGCGGGTGGAACATTCGATTATGGACGATGGTGCTCGGTCATCAAACTCTGTTGAAGTTCGATTATTAGTTGACTCTGTAATTATAATGTCAATATGTTTCAATACATCACTTAAATTTTGTTTTACCGTTTATTGTTATACTTTCAATAAATCCTTGTGCATTAAACACTATTTCTTCACATGTATCGTATTCAATGTAATCATGAGCTAAAAAAATTATATCCAGTTCACTATCATAAGTATTTTATGTGATGTAAACCTTGTATAGACGCGCTGGAACAAGACGGCTGCGCATCAATAAAATTTGCACTAGAATCGAATTTATTTTGCAACGGCTTAAATTGAGACAGACACAAATGTGAGACAAATGTTCCCCCTCCTGTTTTGTATGCATTTTTCTACAAATTAAGAATGTTATGAATGTTACTCCGAATCCTCACTTTTCTTACCTTGTTCTCGAATAATTTAGCGCGAGCGACCTTTTTTAAATTATCATACCGAGCATGTAGCTGCTTTGCAGTTCTATGCCCTGTTTGATTTTGAGAATTACATTCTTTAGCTACTTCCTGCCAAGCTAATTTATTTTCGCTGCAGTTACGGCATCGGTTTCCTTGTTCTCCAGGATATGTTTGTACTTGTCGGCGACAAGTTCAAATAGTAATTTTTTTTCAAATTCGGTAAAATTCTTACCTCTAAACTTCTTCGAATTCATTTTGAACTGCGTATGTTATGAGTAATGAAACAAATTTACGTTATTTTGACGACGATTGTAGCACCATCTATTACATTCAATATTATTTAACAGTTTAGACGGCAACCTGGCGTTAGTTAACGGAGTCATTGTTAACTAGCGATCGCTTTCAGAAACCCAATGTAATTTAATGGACTCGTTAAACTAATGAACCAGTTAGTTAACTCTCACTTTAAAATTTCTTTCAGAAACCGGGCATTAGTATCGTGTTCCTACTTTCTCGCGAGTAGGTCTTCATCAACCGGCTGATGTTCACCCTCCGCATCCTTGATGGCCTGTTAGTACAAAAGATAGTCCAGTCCGAACAGCGATCTCAGCGAATTTTGGACAATCCTTTAACACATGGTTCGTTGTCTTATAAGTATTTGTTTATAAGTCCCTCTGACAACCGGCCCTCTCAAAATACTCAGGTTTATTCAAAATTACTATTTTGTTCCCCTTGTCAGCTTTTAAATAAAAGCAATACTATTCGTGAGGTTATGTGTGAGATAGTTTATTAATATAATAAATCAAATCATTACTCTATGCCATCTACGTATAAATGTTGTACTTCATATATCAATGGATATTGCAGATTTGTCAAAGCTGCAACACCTTTGAATATTACGTCGCCAAATGGGCATAGCGGTTCAGGCAGATTGCTCAATATCTGAAATGATTTTAATCAGCAAATCGCTCGTTGCGAACGTGAATTCTTGCACGTGCTATAGATTGTGTTTGCCTCACTTGTGCAGGCGTGAACTGCGGAGTTCTTAGGAAAGGTGTAATGTTAAGATTGACCCCTGGATTTACCTTTATAGGCTAAAACTTGGTCTCCTGTTTGCAGTGTATCAAGTATTCCACAATCCTGAACGATTTTTTATAGGACGTTGCTCCTGCATACAAATCGCTTACATATATATGTGACAACTCCACTAGGTGCAACCCCTACTAAACCTTTAAAGGTATGGTGATGTTTATATGCTCTGTACGTTTGTTTCTGCACAGCCATCGACTTCCTAGACACGACAGTAAAAATGTCTGTACAATCCAACACCAACCTACAATCTGTGAAGGAGTTAAACATTTAGGCAGACACATTTGGTTTTTACTTCGCGATGAAATGTCGGACATTAGCTGTGCAAACAAAATCTCATAAATTGCATGAATGTATGTTAAAAATATATTTGATACAGAAGCCTGTAAAAATTGAAAACGTTTGAGCTAAATCCAAATGGGGTGCACTTAACCTCAGCTTCATTAAAGTTAACAGTAGCTGGTCATTTTTTTTCTAATTTCTGCACCGCCCAGCCTAAGTGCTAATTTAATTCAACATCTTTCATGAGATCATACAGTGCCTCGAATACAGAGTGATTTGGTAAACCACTGTATAGTAGTATTAATTTGTCACTGCCTTGTACATTTTCATAAGAAAACCGACGGGACACATATGAGATTTTTCAAGTTGAGTTCTTCAACTTGTTTTCTTAAGAAATAAATTTCCGCTTCTGCTACAGCGCTACTTTCGGATTCAAGGGATGGGAGCACATTGTCTTCGCTGCTGTATGGTAAAGGTACTGCCAGTTCAGCAGTTCCTGCAAAGGTAGAAGGCATTGGTTCGCCTGATGTGGAAGGAAGGCAATAGCTCCCTTGATATGGAAGGCAAAGGTTCCCTTAATATGGAAGAATTAAAATAAAGTATAAATATAGACTAATTAAAGAAACACGCACACTTGATCTCAACATACATTACTGTTTTTCTTCTGTTTTTTCTTCGTTTCTGCTTCCGGAAAAACAAAACTTGATCTTTTCTCTGCATTAAACTCGAACAGCTCTGGACCATTTTTTTACCATCGCGAAAATGACAACTAAATACGTGAGCACCTAGTCCAGGTTCCGTGTCACGACTATAAATAACGTACTCAATAAAGATATGTGACAAAATCAATCTTACTGACCGCAAGAGCCATTTCCATCAATATCTTTATATTTCAGTGAGCTGAAATCTAAAACAATTATACAGAGCTCCCGGTCACTGTAATGGTTATATCCATAAGCCAACACATCGCCATTATGGAGCTATACAGGAACAAATATAAAACACTCGCAAATCCAATATAAGAACAACAGCACATGGAAGCAGACAAAACTAACTTTACTCAATGCGACGTCACGACTAATACGACGTATTCTTATTCCCGAGACTTGTAATAACCTCAACTAAACTCAACAAAAAACAAACGCAACAAAAAACTACAGTGGCATTATATTTTTTATTTTTCGACATAGTTTCCCTCTACACTAATGCACTTAATCCATCGGTGATCTGGCGAATATGGTTAATTCAAAGCCTGCTTGGTGTATAGCAGTCATGGCAATACCAGTTGTGTGTCTGGGAGCATTATCCTGATGGAGCAGCACACCGTTCTTTAACTCCTCGGCGTTTGTGTTTAAGAGCGTCTCGCAATTTAGAAATCAATTGATGATGATTCCTTGAGCATCCCAGAACACAGACAGCAAATCTTTCCAGCAGACGGCACGACTTTGGATTTGCGTGGAGGAGGAGAACCACGATGTTTCTATTCTTTACTTTGCGCTTTGGTATCGGGATCATAGTGGTGCACCCATGATTCGTCCATAGTCACATACCGACTAATAAAGTTCTCTTTGATTACTTGGTACCTTTCCAAAAGACGGTCACAAATCAACACCCGATTTCTTTTTTGATCAATGGTTAACATTCGGGGCACTCATCTTTTTCATATCTAATTCTCTAGTCAGTATGTGGTGCACCACATGATATGATAAGCCAGTATCTTCCACAATCTCTCTGATGCGTACTCGTCGGTCTTGCAGTACGAATTCGTGTAATTTTTTAATGTTTTTGTCTGCCAAAAAACCAACATGCGTGACCATCGGCATCTTCTTTCGTAAACTCTTTTGTCTCCTTGGCAAAAATAAACTTAATAGGACGGCAATATAAAGTGGAGGAAGGTCTTGGATTTTGCTAGATCACAGTTTCGCCATCAAGCAGTCTCAAAGGGACAAATGAGTATACGAACAAAAATTCGTCTGTAGCGTTAGTGTTCTCAAATTTCTGCTTATACGTGCTATGCCCCGAACTGCCGTCACAGTCCCATTTCCTTACCAACGTATAATATGAACGAGGTAACACACTTCTAATGACTTCCGTCTGAGCTTTTACTAACCGTTCAGCCGTTTTATCCAAAATCGCCTGAAGTTTAATTTCAGCTCGAGATTCAGTCACAGAAATATATTCGTCAGAAGGACAACAAGCAGCTTTGGACTTACTTAAACTATAAAACGATGGATACATTTGATGTCCCGCTTTCATTGACCATTTTCTTGTTTGCTTATATGAGTGAGAAGTCGATTTCGAGTCCACATAATAAACTAAAGCTTCGTCTGGTGTTAGCTGCCGACTTTGTTGAGAACACTTATTCTTTTCTGTAGTTTCACTGAGCACGTCCTTATGGATCTGTTTAGCAACACTTCGATGCCCTTCTTTTCGAGTAGCTAACTCAGCTGCTGTAACAAGCTCACTTACACTTCGTGATTGCAAAAGATCTTCTACTGTCCGTCTCTTAGTTTTCGTTGATGAGTCTTCAAATGATTTTTTGACATTCTGAAGTGTAAAATTCATCAGGATTGTAGGCAGGTATCGTAATTTCATAGTAATTCTCATTACGAATGGGTACATTGAATTCTTCAAGTGCATGCATCACTATATTTTCGTCAAAGTCGATAAGAGGCAGTATACCTCCTAGATTTATAACTTCTATATCATCATCCACGAATTCTTGCAAAATAATTTGTTCCATGCTGTAATATAAAAGTTTATAGTAAACCGTGTAAACATTTTACATGAAAATATTAGTTACATATTTAACACATGATTATTACCTAAATCCGTTGGTATACATATATATACAATTTCCAAATACACTTCTTGGTAAGGTTATAACCGTTCTGTCGTTAACGACGTGTTGCGCCTGCATCGGCAGAAATTAGCTATGATACCGTTCAGCCCAAAAAATGCGCTGCCGAACAGCGCTTTTAGACAGCGAAAAGCCGCTTTTTTGGGCTGAACGCGCCCAATGAGATACAGCTGCCAGTTGATGACATTATGAAAGCGAATAATAAAATATCAGTATTTATACGAAATTAATCTACCACGTGTGTTTGTATTTGCATTTTATTTAGATTTAACCGTCGAGTCCAAGTCGTGTACATAATATTTACAATAAGATAAAGCGAAAATAAACACGGTAATGACACAAGAGCAATTCTGCTGATGTTGATGTGTATGTTACACCACGTTGCGGGGCGCTTCTTGTCGCTTAACGTCTTTCCAGTCAGTCCTGCTACTTCTCCGATGTAATGAGAGAAAAAACGGCAACTATTCAATACCTTCCGCAGTTTCCGCAACTGGAAATTGAAAATATGTGTTTTTTTAAATAAATGCTCGTAACTTTTTTATTTATTAATATTACTGTTAATATTTAGAATTAATATCGTATGCGATAGCAAGAATTTCCTAATAGATGAAAATAGTCGAAAACTATTATCCGACAGCGCACCGGTGCGATATTAATGGCATTTTCCTGCCGATATGAGCAGTCATTTATCTAACACTCATTTCGCGCTCATCATCTACACAGTTATGCCGGAAATTCCAAGCCGCGACGCTTCTGAATTCAATAAGAGCTCTTCATCTGTAGGAGCGGGACACACGGAATGTGCGTTTTTCAGGCGACATCAAAGGCAGGGTGGCTTCCCGTATTGTGAAATTGTCGTGAGTAATTCTCCGACGACGCCGAGCGGAATTTGACCTTATAAAGGCGCTTTGAATATGTAATGCGCGTTTTGTTCGTAAATTTTTCGTCGCTTAATGAAATATTTGACGTGGGCTCTCTAACGATAGATTATTTTAAATTGAGGGAATTCTCGCTGTTTCCAGACATACAAATAAATCGTGCATTAAGAATCAGAATATCGCACGGACACAAGGCTTAGCCCTGATTGAGATCAGACACAGTTTCTCACTTTGCGCGTTAGAATAAAACGCAACTTAATTTAAAGAATGGCCGGATAGTGTCACATGATTAATATGATATAAGACCACATAGGGGGATTTCGGAACGATATATTATAAAAATCTATTCGAGGGGTGGTATCTGCGTGGAAATGAATGGAAATGTTATGTCCAACAATCGCGAAATATTACCAGTAGTGTACATGAATAAGTTTACAAATCATTTCAGGTGACCGTTATATATTAAATGGAATATTGCTGCGACGTATAGAAAAGGGTGATAAATAAATATTACAATATGTTACAGGCAATATATTTAATTAATTAAGGGGATCCTGCTTTAGGAGGCCTTAAAATAGCGTTTTTGGGGGATTTTTTTAGGACAGAAAATAATGAGCAAGTCTAGTGAACTTTTTAGAGCATTTTATTGCATATTTAAGCATTAAAAAAAATTATTTCGAGAGAAAAATATTTAAACGGAACCGATTTTTATGCACATTTGTGCAACACCTTTCAATTGCAGTCTACAATCGGTGGGAAAGATGTAGCTCGTAATTTTTGTCTGAAACAAAAGAAACCAAAGAAAATTGTAATTCTCATATATTTTCTCCTAGGTGAACTAAAAAAAAACCCAAAATTTTGAAATTCAAGATTTTTCTGAGATTTGAAAATAAATGTGCTCTTTGCAGGAAGACAAAATCATTTCAACTTGCTAAAAAAGTTGTTTAGAATTTTTTTTTCATTAATCTTTTTATAGTTCAAATCAAAGAGAATGCTACTGAAGCTAACAAAAGTTTTGTTTCGTTTTGATTGCTTGTCTAGTTTTCTCGCAATCACGCCCACCACTTTAGAAAAATCGTAAAAACGAAAACTCGAGAAAACGCGCTCTAAAGTTTACGATCAGCAAAAATGTTAGTTTTCGATTACTTACGGAATATCTCGTTATAATCCTACTATAGCTCCTTCGAATTCCAAATATTATTGTTTCGAACGACCGATTGAACTTTTTTCAGTACATAGTTCGGTGTTACAGCGGGGAGGGGCGCGCGTTTCATTTGTCCGAGCGTTCATGCGTTCGTATATTTTTTGCTCGACACCTCACTGTGTTTAGTGCTGTATCTTTCAAAATATTGCGAATTAGCCGCTTTAACTTTTTATACATATTCTTTCGTCAACGCATCCAACCGGCACGGCACAAATGATGTCATCGACATATTTTTCAAAAACGGTAAAGCCGACATTATGAAATCTAACATACAATAGTGTCTATTCTGTAAGCGTTAAATTTTAACGGGTGCTAAATTTTAGCGGTAGGTTAATATAACAATATTGGCATTCTGTAACATGGCCGACACGTTAAATTTTTAGCGCTACCTTTAAATGGAACGGTAAATTCATAAATTTTAGCGGCTACTCTTCAAGTACATGTTAGAATTGACAGTATGGCTTTCGATGGACTAATTCACTTAATAATAGCTGACCAAGCTGAAAACGGACGACAACAGTAAGTTCACATACTTTTGAGTTATAAATTCATTTTGTATTTATATTTATGACTATTTCAGAAGGGGGGTTAGAATACTTCAAAAAGAATTAAGAGATGCAAGCAATCCTTTCACACTTCCCAACGCAATATTTCTGAAATTATTCTGACAAACAGTGTGCTCAACGATTAATTCATATGATACTCTTTCCCCGTTGATGGAACACTCGCAAAGATTAACAAGAATACCGAGTCATCTCAGAATTTTCACGGCACTACTTTTTTGGCCAAGGCAGTTATCAACTTGACATTGGTCATGGCTATTCAACAACAGAAAGCCAACCAACAGTAAGCCGGTGTATCGCTGAAGTAACAGACTGCATCACCAATCACATGTTAAACGAATGGATAAAATTTCCTAACAATGCTGAAGAAAGGGATGCAAAGAAAAGGGATTTTAATCAAATTGGGAATGAATTTTCACACGTTGTGGGAGTAATTGATTGCACACATATTCGGATTATAGCACCAGCAGCCAACCACCCAGTTCACCCAGGAGATGTGTATTATTGCAGGAAAAAATTCTATGCAATAAATACACAAAAATTTGTGATGCAAACAGAATTATTGTGAACATTAATGCACGGTTTCCGAGTTCAGTGCATGACTCTGCAATTTGGACATCGCCAGGTGTCAGAAGAATTCTGCGGCAAAGTTACGTCCAAAATGGATTGGAAGATTATTTGCTCCGTGACAGAGGGTATCCACTAGAACCTTGGCTGTTGGTGCCTTTCAATAATCCGGCAGAAGGCACACCAGAGTCCAGATTTAATACTGCTCTTTCACATATTAGAATAATTATTGAACACACGAATGGCATGTTGAAAGGTCGTTTTCGATGCTTACATGGCCATAGGGCGTTGCATTACAACCCAATACGAGCGGCCAAAATCATCTATTCGTGTGCCGTTTTGCACAACATGTGCAGAAAATATAATGTACCATTGCCTGACAATGATGCACCTCTACAACCTGCGAGACCCATAATCCAAGGAAACAATAGGTTGAATGATCACGACTGGTTCCACCAAGGGGAACAAAAGCGATATAATATTCTTCAAATACATTTTATGTAATGAAATTAATAAAACACATATGTATATATTATGTATATTTATTTTGTCCTAAAATCTTAACCTCAATGCGGCACTTTCAGGCCTGCTTCTTTTTTTCGCGGACCGCGCCATTGAAAGTGTCGCTTGTGCCAAAGCGTAGTTTGACGCAGCCAAGGTTTCGAGGCACTTCCTGTGATCTTGTGCCAGCTGCTCGACGGATGATATGTCTCGAGGCCGCCTTCTTTGTCTGTTCACGGTCGGTGTTTCCTGAAAACAAAAATTTATTAACAAACGATACACATTGACAACTGCAAGTATTACATTTTGACTGGCACTTTCCGTAACATGTTGTAGTGGTGTTGTGGAAGTGCCTGGCATCGCAGATGGATTATTCTAAAAAAACAAATGTAAATATTGAAGTATATTGATCGATGTTCACTCACCTCATCGTCAACGGGAGCATCAAATGTAAATGTACATATGGGTTGGGTGAGGATGTTAAATTCATCATCGGGGCTATACTCCATAGTCTAAACAGATGACACACATACAGAAAGCGTATACGTATAGAGAAAAAAATAAATATTTGCTTACAGTAACGCTAGCATTACCACAATTCTGGCTCGTTGATGGCACACCAGCTTCCGGAATTTCATTAGCACCTGTTAGTACTATTTTAGCTAAAAGCTGCATAATTCTCTCTTCCAAGTCTGTAAGGTCTTTTAACTTTTTTGGGCCACCCCCGGTCCCCGTTGCCTCCTCATACAACAACCGTGCCTTGCGTTTTGTGTTTACTTTCAGCTCATTCCAAGTCTAATGGAGAAAATGAAAATTATATAAAAGTGCAAGATAACCTTGTTATGTATCTTCCGATTGTATACAGGATACACTTACTTCTTTCCACTGCGATACCGTCTTCTTGGCTCCCGGCTCTCGGTTTAGTTCGTCGGCCAATTTCTGCCAACCGTAAGTGAACTTTTGCAGTTCAGCTGGTTTTAGCTTGTCCTTTTGTAGCAGAAACTTCTCCGCTTGCAGCCGGTTAACCAAAAGGTCTTTTTGATTTTTTGACATTCGACATGCTCTTTTTGGGCCCGACATTTTCCAAATGCAGGTATACAGAATACGGATACAGGTTAAAAACAGAAATTTTAACGTGCGCTAAAATTTAACGTTTTGCTTACAGAAAAGACACTAATATAAAACTATTTAAGCAACCACTGGGCTAAGCGGACAGCCCAGCCCATAGGGGGCACCGCCGAAACATTGTTTATAGAATTGATTATTGTACAAGAAAAAATAGTTATTGAAAATAAACCTGATTAAACTAGGAACTACCAAAAATACAAAATCGAGGAATATTACTTTCATAAGACAAAATTTAAAATTCTTAAAAAACATAACAAATTAGAGATATGTATGAAAAAAAATATATAAAAACTACCTTTCGCAGTAATTTTCTTGTTCAGTCTTGGCAAAAGTTCTTAGAATGTTCCAAGCAAAGACATTTTGGGCAGTTTTGACAAAAATATCGGGGTTTCTGCTTTGGACAGTAGTACCAACGTTCGTGCTGTATACCTTCGATTGCTATCCTAATATTGTCAGTTACCCCTGAATTTTTTTTGCGCAATCTGCGTCGTTTCTGTACGTAAACAATTATTTTGAGCACGCAGCTACATATTGTCTTGAGCTAAAGACCAACATTTTTTAGATACAGTCTTGCACTAAGTTCAGTACCAGGATTGTTTGCTTCATGAATGACTCAACCATTGATGCCCGCAATGTTTAGAATGCTGTACAATTTGGTCATTGGCCACATTCTATTAGTATTGTAAGCCGCTGTTTTTTTGTCTACAGTGTCGACCCCCCTCCTTTAGTGATATTATAGAAAGTTATCAATTTGGGTTTACTTTTATCTCCCGTTGATTCGTCAATGGTGTCACTGTTGTGGAGAGATGACACCGCCAAAACAACTTTTACATTTCTTTGGGACGTATGACACATTTGTGTAGAACTATTTTATTTTTTCCATTTTCTTCTAGAGTCGGTCCCCGTTATAGATAACACACCGATAGCATCTACATCTACTGATGTACTTGGCGATTACATCGTCGATGATATTGTTAACCAAGCATCGTACGATGTAACCGATATTGAAAGTGATCTACCACAAATTCTACATGATGAAGAGGATGTTACCGCTGTAGAGGTTCGTAATGTTAACATATCTTTTTATGTTGAATAATTATAACTTCAAATTTACAGAACCAGATTCCCTCAAAATGGAGTGCATGGAACCCCACATAATTGAAAAAAAAAAACAATCATGAGTCGCTTAAAACACCGGCAAAGGCGAACGACAAGACATTGCTGACTTCAACAATCAACTCCATTATTGATGCTCGGGGGAGCTCATAAAATGTCAATTAGAGTTGGCGAAAAAAGAAATCCAATTCAAGGAGGAGCAATTCAAATTGATTAATGTATTACAGGAAAAGGAAAATATATTAAAAATAGAATTACTAGACTGAAAGATAAAAAATGAAAAAATGGACATACTGTTAAAAGAAAAACAATTAAAATCATAATAAAATTAGATGTGTATTTTTATTTAAAGAGCTTTTCACATATAGATTTTATAATAAATTTGCAAAATAATCAATCATAGTTTGTCTCGCTGCAGTTCCTATTTCTTGAGGGTCCTCTGCTGCCCTATTGTTTAATGGAACTTCAAGACAGTCTACATCTTGAACGTCTGGTAATTAATCGTTGTTTTGACGTGCTACGTTATGCAGCACAGCGGTTGCAACGATAAATGCTTGTGCCAAAGACAAACTACTTCTAATGCCTATAGATAAAATAGGGAAGCGCCTTTTCCAAATCCCAAAAGTTCGATGATGTTTCGAGTTCTTATGTGAACCTCGTTGTATAAATCACCTAAAAGCAACGCTTTTTCCATTTCACCTGTTACAAATCGCATCATTATTACTGAATTATTAAATATGTAGCTGTAGTGCGCTGCACCTGGCCATCGTGCAACTATGTCAATGATATACATGTTTGCATTACCGACAGCTTGTAGGTTCAAGGAAAAGTATCCTTTTCGGTTTCTAAAATTTTCGGCTATATGTTTGCCTTCAATGAAATGTATATTACTGTTATATTATTATTTTGTTTGTCCTTATATCACCTGGTGATTGTAATTTAACGTGAGTGCAGTCAATAGCTCCCAATAGTCTTGGGAAACGTGCTATTCTAGAGAATTGTACAATTGATGCATGTTTTTTCTCTGGTGAATCAGGGAAATTTTGAACGAAGGCCTGCTAATGCGTGCACTACTCGTTGAATGATTTTTCCACAAGAAGATTTGTGAATGCCTCCAAAATCAGCGATGGCAATATAAAAGCTTCCAGAAGATAAAAATCGTAACGTGAGAAGTAACTGTTGCAGTGGTGGTATAGGATTATTTCTATACAAGAATAGTTTTCTATAAATGAAAGTTCAAATTGTAATTTTTAACCACTGCCTGTTGTTTGTACGATGAGTAAGTTCGTCCTCAATTAGCTGCAAAATTGTTTTTACATTGGCCTTAGATATCCTAAATCTTCTGATAAACTCCTTATCATCCCAAATATTCATATTATCTGTGCGTGGTCTAATGGTATACTTTTTCCGTTCACAATATCAATGAGATCGATAATATCATTATCTACTAACATATCGATATCTTCAAATATATCCATCGTAAAGGGAAGGAATATTAACAAACTATTCCAATTAAGTTTCACTGTTTTGGCAGTTTAGGTTACGTTGTGTGTCTTGTAAACCTGTATGTGGAAGTTACAGTAGGTAATAAGTTATCCCCCAGATAACTTTATTTAAAAGACAGATAATAAATATAGGAGGATGAAAAGTGAAAAATCCCGTCAGTGTAGGATTCATACTTTTCGCAAAAATAATTCCTAAAAATTACTGAAAGGATATTATATTGATGAATCTTTACAGTCAACAATTACAATGCAATATAATTTATAATATTAAATTCATTACATTATTTCTTTTTAATACTGGAGCCATTGGTATATATTCTCGTGGTTCTTCATCACCTAGAATTTCTTCTATTTTTGCAGACACCACTTCAATGTCATCACCGATAGCTTCTCTATGCAAAGTGTAATTATGCAATACACAAGCTGCAGTTATTACCTGTGGAATATTTTCAATATTCATGTCTAAATACTTTAATTAATTTCCTTTCAATCGTCCAAATGCCTGTTCAATTTTGCTTCTGCACTAGCTGTGAATTGTGTTGTAAAGGTGTTGATGCACCGATAAATGTCCATTATCTCTAAATTGTACCGTTACATTTGGTAAAACTGGATAAGCACTGTCACCTAGCAGGTGCCTGTGTGGCGGAATAAACTGCTTGTAAATATGTAATTGCATCATATAGGGGGCTATATCGAAATACACATGAACCCTCCCTGGCATTCGAAAAAAATATCTATATATAACATTGTATGGTCACAAACTCCTTGAAGTATGACAGAATGATGCGGATTGCTGTTATAATAATCAATTGGGTTGTTAAGTGGTGCCTTTGTTGGTATATGGCAACCATCAATTGATCCCACTATACCAAGAAATCTAGTTTTTTTCCAAATGATATGTTTGAGTTGCTGTCGCTTCTTGCACTCTGGGCCAGCATATTTCAGATTCCATCAAATTACATAGTATCCTACAAATATCATGAAAAATTAGGAATCCCATTGAACGATTTTTTTGAGTCCTTAAAAGATTTCCATGTTTGGCAAATGGTCTACGTCTGTAATGAACAGAATGACGATTTTCTGCAGATTAATGAAATTAATGATATAGAGCAACTAGAAGAGAATTTCCTTGAATATTATGACCATGTACATAACAATCAAAATATTAACTATGCCGTACGAAACGCGCTTATTCCAACAGTTTTTGCAACATAAAATAAATACAAACGTTTACTATTTCCATTTTTGTATTTCTAAAGCATATTTCCAATATAAATATTTTATTAGCGGTATATTCTAAAATTAGCAATTTTAATTTTTTTCCGGTAAAACTCCCTTCTAAGTTCTTCTGTTGTTAATCGCTTGCGCTTAAAAGAATTAGGCTTTTTGACAATTGGAACAGGAACATTGGGACTGATGTTACAGGTATGGGCAACTGTTATAACGTCCTACATGCTCTTAGCTTCAACATTCATTTCAGCTTCATCTATTCATAGCAATAAGAAGGATAAAGAGATATAGGAATTATAAAAAAAGATTACCAAAATATAGTGCTGCACTATCATAACTCGTACGAAAGAGGCGTCACTTGCACCATAATTTGAGCGAGTAATAATTCATGTTCGTTATTCAATGTTGAGCCATCGTCAGTTGTCATTATCTCCTTCTGAAATTGTAGAAAAAATGTTAATTACCATTACTACTATTTTAAAAAATAGAAATATCTTGTATTTATAAGTTATTTTATACCTCATCGTTGCTAGCTACTTGCTTAACTTCATTAATTGTCGTTAGATAATTTTCATGCTGGAAAAAATAAAATAATAAATAAGTAAAACTTGTATTATGACTGATAATAATAACAATCAAGTATAACTAAGATTTTTTTAAACTCAAAGCTTACACGTTCTTCGGCCACTGATTTTCTGGCACTACGCTTTAAGTTGCCGTAGAGAGCCTTTAATTGTTTGACAGTACGAGGCTGTTTCCGAATCACAATTATTGGCGATTTTTTGCCACACATCAACTTTTTGTTGAATGATCGTGGTCTTTGTACATTTAAAATTACATTAACTCAAGTATTACATTTAAAATACTCACTTGCCAACGACGCAAAGTAGTCGATTTTTCACTAATACAGTAGTGGTTCTCGAATAGCAGCGCAGTCTGGATCCATGGCGCCCGAACTAACGAGCGTGTATAGCAAGTTGCCAAACTTATTGAAAATTTTAATTTTTAGATATTTATACAAAAGTATACCATGAAAAACTTTTTTGTTTTATAATTTTATTTCCTAAACATATGCTTCTATTTAAATTCTATTTTTTATTTTACAAGATTTTAAATATTTACTTCGTGCATACACTTTGATGGGATCATTCAGTTTCCTACTTTTCCCTTGTAGCACCAAATTAATATTTTTACAATAGGTATATATAATAAATTTAACTAGATATCTAATTAAACTACGTTCGAGAGTCTCTTTATGGACAGGACAAGATATAAATTCAAATTTCATATTTGCTACCTCTGATTCCATCAGTTGAGCCACATGTGTTGCATGACATTTTTCAGACAACACGTGAAGAACTGTCTGCCGAATCTCAACACCACTATTCATCAAATTTATTGAAGGGTATTTTAACGATTTTGTGTTGCCCTTATATTCCCTAGCCATAATTATGTTGTGTTGTGGCATTTCTTCTGTTGACAACATAAATGATTTGCACATACTGCGATTTTGAAAAATGTATCGTTCCAATTTTTTTACGATGTACCCTGTCACATAATGAGTACAGCTTTCATCGGTTTCCACAGCTGCTGTTGTCCCCCCCCAAGACTTATAGAAGGTGCTTCTTCTACTACATTCATTTCTTTCTCACGATGCACATCATTAGATAAAAAGTCCTTTAATATATTTAAAGTGCCTTCATGGTCATCTTCCTCACAATTTAATCCGACACTGTGCTTGGAAATTAAATTGTTTATTAGCAGTGTTTTATACGCACCAATAAATGACAAACATGTCGGATTTACATTACGTAAGCCCTGGCTACGTACCGAACCAAAGAAGTTTTCTAACGGGTCTTGGTTGAAATGTCTCGAAATAAAACATTAAAACCCGCCGTCGAAAGCTTTGTCCACAGGGCTTGAAAACGACGAATCGTATGAATCCAATTGGTGACTGATGGAGGTGTAGATGTACGATTATTGCCATCTATAAATCTAATGGTCGCCAAAATTTTTAAGGCATCTGCCCATAATGCATAATGTGGTGAATGCCTCCTGACACCAGCTCTTAAATTTTTTCCGCTTCTCTCTTGATCAAAACTGCTATTCACAGAGTCGAACAGTTGGTCGAAAAACAGAAGAAATTCAGCAGTATCTATCTGCAGCTTCTGCTTCTAACAGCTTACTTCTTTCAGCTGCAACAATCAAACCTAGCGTAATTTATATATAATACTATTATGCCAGATGGTAAGTTAATTATTACTCTGTATTTAAACTGATCAAATTTGTAGAATAAAATTCAAACAAATATAAAACGAATCAAGTTGAGCTACAATTTTTCACGACGAACCCAAGGAAACATGTTAACAAAGATGCTCTACTTACAATTTTCATTAAGTGCAACGGTCAATAATTAATCTCATTGTCGTTTACGCTGTCTTATTCCAAACAATCAAGCTCGTCTTTCTTCATCATCGTAGATTATGTTAATCTGATGTTGACACGTTTATATAATTTTACAATTATTATAACGTTGTTACGGTAGCTTTAATCAATAAAATAAGATTGTATGGTTCTACTGAACCGTTATCCCTTGCTTAGATTTTTGCGTAGGAGAAAAAACTCGCAAAACTGTACAGCGGAAGATGTCTTAGATTAGCCACGCGAACGTAAAAGCACGGGACTCGTTATCTGAAATTTTCGCTTATTGGGCGTAGATATTTTAGACACGTTTGTTATTTTTAAGTGGAATACATTTTACCGAAAAGATATTTTCATTTGCACACATATTTTTACTGCCCAACCACGAGAAAGTGATGATCGACGTCACGATAAAAAACAAGTAATAAGTGATGATTCAGTAATAAAATTAAGTAAAGGCAAATATAATATGAAGGATGTCATTCAATTTAAAAAATGTTTTACATACCTATGTCTATCACTATGAGGCACTTGCAGCATCATCTCTAGCGGAATTGACAACGATCTATAAAATGAAAAATATATTATATAGAACTTGTCCCCAAATTGGGTACGAATCACTTGTGGGCGTAATCTGGGTATCAATTGCATACCAGCAATATATTATTTTATTGTACTTACAGATGTAGTCTTTTGATTTTGAAAACATCAATATCTTAGCTACTATAAAAACTTAAATGTAGCATCACTTTAATCATAAGCTCGAGTTTAAGCCCATTCTGAACAACTGGTCCTTACATAATTAAATGTTACATTAGCTGTATTGAACACTTAAAGGAAGCACATATTTTACCGACACATGGTTTTGGACGAAATAAAGTATCGGTAGACTCTATTGATGACAATATGATACTTAGCAAATTTGGAGACGTTTCGACAAGTTTCTGATCGTTTCGATGTTGCTAGAGGAACTGTGTACGCAATGATATCAAAAGTTGTAAAGTACTTGGTGGCAATTAGTCCAAAATATATTTGGTGGCCAAACCCTGAAACATTAGAGGTTATGGCAACTTTGCTCAAAAGCAAAGAATACCAAATGTTATAATTGCAATTGATGGAACCCACATCGGCATTAGCCTGCCATACACGAGCGGACTTTTTGCCGGATCTGGTCCGCAGCGGACCAAATCCGCCAAAAAATCCGCTTGTTAATGGATGTTGCCGTGTTGGGTCAAAGTTCACCGGATGTAAGCATCGGACCCGATCCGACGGATCAAGTCCCACGGATCTGGTCCGCCAGAAAGTCTGCTCGTGTATGGCAGGCTATTAATAGACTAGAGATCAATTCATATACATACTGCAACAGGAAATGTGATCATAGCGTAATTATGCAAGTGGTGTGTGATCCTTGGTTGATAACCTGCCAAGAAAATTTCAAGATTTATTGTATTCTGGTGAAGATATAGTCATAGATGAAACTCTAGTACCTTGGAGAGGGCATCTGATATTTAGACATTACATACCTAACAAAGCACATTGTTACAGCATAAAATTGTTCAATTTGTGTTCCGTGGATGGGTATTGCTGGTTCTGTCCACGACGCATGAGTTTTAAGAAAATCAAAAATTTATGATAATTTCCGAAAAGGCCTGTTGCAGGAAGATTATTTTCTGTTTGGTGATTCAGCCTATCTAAATTTGCCATGGCTTGTTACACCATACCGAGATAATGGTTTCTTAACCAATGAGCAGCAGCTGTTCAATTACAACCATTCGCCCACAAGAATAATTGTTGAAAATACAATAGGACTACTGAAGGGTCGATTTAGGAGGTTAAATAAATCATTTTGAGAACAGAAATGTTGCATTTATTGTAGAATGTGTGGTAGCTTCATGTGTGTTAATGTTTGTATTGTAATAACGACACATCTGTCGAATAAGTTATAAATACTTCAAATACTGTTGCTTTAGATGAAGACGAAGTTGAACTGCAACATGGCAGGATTATATTTTCAATATAATGTTTCATATAAATTAATTTTTGTATGTTACGATCGTAACATAGACTAATAAAAAACAATTAATAAAACACAAATTTTATTTGTCAAAATAAATCGCTAAAAGTAGGTACGTACAAAAAAAATTCCTGCAACAAAAAGAGAACCATACATGTAATAATAATATAATAATGAATATTTGTTTACAATAATTATTTTTTTCTCTTAATTTTAAAAATTTTTCTTCTTATGTCGGTTTAAAACGTCTTCCGATTTCCATTGTCCTCTGTCTGTCCATAGGCCCCTTCTTTCTCTATCTTTGAGTTCTTTATATATACCATCTCTCCAACTTCTCCTCCGTCTGTCTCTTGCCTCTTTTTCGCCTTCCGCGTGGTGTCCATTCCCATACTTGTTTTGGGATTCTTTCCTCTCGCATTCTTTGTATTCGTATATCTTCCCAATAATTCTTATGTCCTCAACTATGGTGTGTGTCACTCCTATGATTTTGCGAATTCTGATATTGGTGATCTTCTCCATTCTTGATTTACCAGCCGCTCTTCGCCAGTAATTCATTTCTGTAGCTTATTTCCGCTTTGTCTTTAACTGTATAATATGTAATTATGCTTTTCACTACAGTTTGATATATTCGTTCTTTATTCTTGGTTGTAATGCCTTTGTACCACAGTATCAAAGAGCGAATAATGAAGTTCATCTTGATTATTTGCTCGTTAATGGCTTCCCATGTGGAATCTTCTGATGAATCTTCTGAGCCATTTCTTAATGAGAATATATACTCCTTGTTGAGCTCTTTTGTCACTTGTAGCACCACTATGGAAGTGGTCATATTTCCCGAGGTTTTCTGAGCACTGACCTTTTTTCTTAGTCTCTGTCAGGACTATTATTTGCCGTTGTGTTCTGTTAGTTCATTTATTTTTGTTCAGATGCCTTGTATGTTCCATGTTCCGAAAATTATTTTCCTTTTTCTTTGCCTGTATTGTCGTCTTTTTCCCGTCCCGTTTCGAGGCTGTTGACTGGTTTTTTAACAGTTTGGTTTTTTTCCCGAGTATCGACGATTTAGCCCGATGCCTCAATCCCCTACTAGGAGGGGCAGGGTTTTTTCGGAGTTTCCTTCTCCTAGATCGATTGCTTTCTCTGCAGCTATGAGCCCGATCTGCCCATCCTGTTGTTCTGCCGGCTATGCCGGTGGAGGCTTTCCCGTATCCGCCACCTGGAGACGCGCTCTCTAGGGGCTATAGACTCCAGCGAGGGGTAAAATTTGTTCAACGTATTAACCTTTTTTTTCCAATTTCCGTTCCATTAATTGTCTCCTCAAGTCATTTTCCTTAAGTTAGCTTCAATGTACATTTTCTTCATTTTCACAACTTCACTATGAGTGCTTAGCCTCATTTTTTCTTGTTTTCGTTTACAATTGTTACTGTATTTTCTTCCACATTCTCCAAATCATGATTTGTCACATCCACAGAGCTTGTTCCTTGGCTGTAATATTCTTTTTCAGCGAGTAGTCCCACATCAATTGCGTGAGTACTTATATATTTGGTTTGTCGTCAAGAATCTCGTCAATTTTGTCAAAGTAGTAAAAATGAACTGGGGATCGTCCATTTTTATTTTTAATTTCTTTTGTATTTTTATATGTTCGTACAAGATTTTGCCACTTCCTCTGACACATTGTCGCAGTTGCCTGAACAAATAAGAATACATATTACTTATAAATTATAAGGAGGTATTATCAAAATACCACCAAGAACAACTCGCCAGTCATATGCTGTATGTATACTATACCTGTACAGTTAAACCTTCCAACATGAGGGATATATTTGTCCAACAAAATTTCATTTTCTTAGGGTGGTGACAATCATCGTAAGTGGAAGCTATCGCATCTATTAAAGTTATTGTGTACATGTTGCCACATATTCTTTGTATGGTTTTCTGAATCAAATGATGTTTCACTGCTAGTTGCACATTGTGCGTAATTTATTTTAGCATGTTGTAGCAATGCTCTTCGAAACTGATCATCTACAAACATTTTACATAGATACATAATTATTCTTAAATTAATTTTACCCGATTGTGCAATCAAAATCACCTTGCGATATAGTAAAATTATAATTTGCGGCACTTTCGCAATCGTATAGATTTATGAGAGTATTTAAATTTTCCACGACTGTCTAGTCTACTTACTAAACATAAATGTGTTGCACACATGTTCATTTTAAAAATCCGGAATTTTGGGGGTTGTTTTAAATTAACCACAACTAGCTGAGAAATAGTAAATTAGTTTATGCCATAGTATAATAATGCAAAAATCTTATAGGAATGTAGTCAGTGGGGTAATCGTTTGACTGCTTTAAACTTTCAACAACTGCTTGTTTTGTAGTTTTGCTCTGAATTCACTTTCTGTTAGGTTCAACAAATTGCAGGATCTAGTCAACCACTTGCAGGATCTAGTATTTAGCTTCATCATTTGTCAGAAACTTTTAAACTCAGTTTGAAACCACGCTCACCTATATCATTAACAACTTTCAAGTTTTTTGTGATTTTTTTTACCACTAATGTAATGATCCATTCATTTAGATGTGTGGTAAAAAATGAATTTATTTTTAACTTGTCGCGGCTGCTGATTTTTATTGGTAAAATCAATCAAAACTGATTGGTGATTATTTGGATCATCAACAAACACGAAACCATCGCCTATTTCATTGGCAAATGGCAACACTACAGGTTGTAATACCTCATTAAGATACGTGACACTATTCATTGTAGCATTTCCAAGCATAGCCAATTCAGTACGACGAGTCTGAGAAATAACTCCCCAAACGGTAATTAAACCACCTCCATAAGCTTGATGGTAAGTCATGTGGTTCACATTTGACAATTCTTGCACTGGATGGCAATTTTTTTGTTTATATATTTCTCCCAGTAAATCCTGGTTTACTGTAACTAGCGATGTTTTATGTTTAACTCGGCTATGGGCTTTTTGCTGCTCATTATCGCCATATAGATTGGGCATTTTGTTTTCGTTAATTTTAATATTTTTAATATGCCTAGGTTCTGTTCGTCTTCTTCGGCGATCAAGTCCTTTTTGTCTACGTTTTCCGGAAACCCTCTTATTATAATAGCCCTGTTTTTTCTCCCTCGGCGTAAAGGTGTAGTATTCTGCGTCTTCGTGTATGTTAAGAATGAATTTTTGGTAGACCAATTTATACACGAACTGGATAATTGTCTCATTTTTTCGGTATTCTACGTTGAACTGTACACTTCCCATCGTTTCTTTGATTGATTTTACTAGCGTTTTGTGATCAAGCCGTCCTTTCTTGACAATTGCGGGGTGACCTTTTTTGTTTTGGTTCCGGGGTGGGTTCCGCGTCCATTTCAGTCACGTTGAGATCAACGCATGGAAGAAGGACGCCAGTGAGCGTCTAACAAACACCTGACCTACGTTGCCGTGCCCGAGGTTCATTCGTCGACCTACAATGTTCGTGCACGCTCGCTAGTGTGCAGCTCCATGAAGTCCGCCATCGAGACGTCCATCCCAGGTTCAGCGATGATCACCCGCCACCGCCGTTTTTGTGGAGTGTATATAATGTATATACATAGTTTAATTTTATTTTTAAGTTATGTTGTCTCTAGTTATAAGTTCTTAATTAAGTTCAAACCTTTTATCGCACGCGCAAAAACCTTCAGAGAGTGGAAGATTGTTACCGACCACTCCTGTTGAGTCTTTTGCGCGCTGTTCAGGATTGTATATAGTGATTGTTTTTAGTCACATTTTACTTGCTCGTTTTTGCAGCATAGCGCATACCGGAGTAAAAAATGGAATAGTAAAAAATCCTTAAGGTTTCATAATTGTAGCATTTTTACAAAGATTTAAGTGCGTAACAGTTTTGTGCGAGTTTAATACATACACTATCAATATCAGATTTTTGGCAATTATGACTTCCAACATTTTAGAAGATTCACAAGTATTAATCTCGGGACCCAGATTCATATGGTTATTGACCGAGCTTTTAGCCCCTTCAAAAAGGACTTAGGCTGACTTTTCCTCATTTATAATTAACCGATTCGCAGTCATCCAGTCGGATATCAAATTAAGTATAATACGACAGTTGTTGGCTAGCTCATTTAGAGAAGGACCGGCATCAAAAATATTACTATCATCGGCATAATAAATTAAGATGCAGTCCATTTCAGACAAACAATTGGGTAAATCATTAATATAAATATTAAATAATGTTAGGCCCAAAATGGAGCCCTGTGGTACACCAAACAAAACATCTAACATATCGGAGAATGAGTTATTACAGAAGACTTGTTGGGACCTGCCAGTTAAATAAGAACGAAACTAATCATTAGCCACACCACGAACACTATATGAAGACCATTTATGAAGTAATATAGCAGGATACACACAGTCAAAAGCTTTTCGTAGATCAATAAATAGTCCGAGGTACGGGTTACACTTATCAAGTGATTGATAAATGTTCCTTAAAAAATTATACATTGCAGAATCAGTTATTCTGCTCATCATAAAGCCATGCTGATTCACTCCAAATAAATCGAAAGATTGTATAAGTAACAAATTAGTTTTTTTATTAATGATGTATTCATAAACATTAGAAAAAAGGTAACAAGCAAATCGGTTATCAGGATAGTTTTTTTTTTTGTAAAACGGTCTAATGGAAGCTATTTTTAGTTTAGACGGGAAGATAGAAGGCTAGAAGTAGGTTGATATTCCGACCCGGAATTATTAAAATCCTACATATCCATCAAAATAAGCTATGAACGCACTTATTATATTTTTAATGAATTTTATAACACAAGGTATCACCATGTGTCAAACACTGGTTGCTTCACTTTTATAATTCAAGATATGACTAAATATTATTATTATTATTTATATTTCTAAGTTAAGTTAAGATTTTTTTAGGAACAAACGCATTTGTGCTGATTATATATACAAGGAAGAAAATGAAATGTATAACTATGTATGAATGTTGTCTTATTTTTACTTGTATATTAACTGTATTCCTTGAAGTGGTATTTTATTACTTCTATTATTACTTCCGCAAGTTTAAGAAAATAACTCACAGTGAAACACAAACGACGACGTATAATGCAGTTTATCAATATTAGTTTCAACTTTACTGAAAAATGAAAAAGCCTGACTGCTTAAGAACAGCCCAGCCATGGCGCATTCAATAGAGTCTGTGCACGTATCTTGCTAGCTTCAACAAGTTGCTCCTATGTACGAATAACTATTAAGAATCCTTAAATTCATACATAGGTCTTAAATTATTCTAGTGGAGACAAAAACCGTGCCAGCTATGATAGGAGGCTACGTTTTGAGTATAAATCGTTAGGCTGCTATAGGCGCGATAGTGTTGCCGAAAATTGCCAAGCAAGACAATGAAATGTGTGAGCTCACAGATCAATAAGATACGCAACAACACAAAAGGTTTATATAACGCGAAAAAATCTCGATTCGTTCAGGGGCTTTTACTCCACGCGTATTCACTGAAGTGGAATTCATCGCCCCTTCGCTTCGGACATCACGCGGAAACTTACCTTCAGATTTATTATCCGTTGTTTTTAACTTAAGTTTTAGAAATTACGAAGGTAATGTGTGCTCATCTCGCACAATAAATGTGTGTTCTAAATTTACGTGTGTCAATTGCCACACAAAAGTCCATTTGCTTCCCAACGATTTATCTGCCCAGAACGCTGATATGTGGAACATTCATCTCGTCGTTTAATTATTATAATTAATTATTCAATTAAATAGAATGTAAACAGCATTACGGATGAAGTAGTCAGATTTTGAGGGAATGTTGAACGCAAACGGCACATTTTATTTAACGAAAAATAAAGTTAGCAAACTATAAAACTTCAAAACTGGTGTTACGGTCGATCCCTTCAATAACAATATTTACTTCATATCATCATGCGATAGATCTTTAATAATGTTGTATAATGTATAATTATGGAGAAAAAATGTGGATACAATTATTTAGATCGAGGGAAAGAAAGCTGATAGTACCAGCGTGAAGCTAAAAAATGAAGCCTAGGAAGCAGTTGCCAGTCAGTATAATGTGACATTTTGAAGCAGGTATTAGACCAGCTTTTCAGTTAAGATTTTTATATGATTGCATTAAAATGAGCTCGTAGACGTCATTCATTTACATTAGTACATGATGACTAATCGAAATCTGACCGGTAAATTGATGTTAGCTGTTAGTGGCGTATGCAATATGAAAATTATTGTATTTACAATATTTTGTAGATCAATTGTAAAGATTATTTCAAATTTGAATTAATGATGTAACACACAACCATTTCTCAAAGAAGTTTATTACATTATTGAAATAAATATTAATTTCCATAAAAATAAATACATATGTACATAGCTTTATTTTCTTGCAAATGTTGGAGTTAATAGATGATTTATTGTTATATTATATTATATTGAATTATTTAAATACTGGAGTTATCGCAAAAGTCGACAATAAAACCAATTTACCATTACTTCGGGAAAAAAACGTCACCTCGTATAAACATATACCGAATACTCTCTTAATATAGGCAAATGTCACCACTAAATGTAAATTAACAATATTTCTAAACAAATAATAATAATAATAATAATAAAACAAGCATTTACTTTTATATTACAATGTTTATTACAACACATTGAAAATAATTTTATTAAGTTAATAAACATAAAGCTAATATTATTACAATTATTTCACAATGTAATAAATTGATAAATTTCAAAACGTTGTTTAGTATACCGAGAGCAGTCCTTTAAATTGTTTAACGTAAAAAGCTTTCTTGCGAACAGATATTATCTATAATGGGAATAGAAAATTATTAGTGAACAAATTAACAATAAAAGTTGATAGATTACTAACTTTAATAATTAAATATCATTTTTTTATAAAGCGCTGATGCCCGGTATAGCAGCATCAAACGATTCAGATGTTTCTGACGATTTCTAATCTTTCTCTTCATCGGAAAGCCATAAATCTTCATCGTCATCTGAATCGCTCGTGCTTATTATGAAGTGGAACTCTTTATAGATGTTATGTTAAAAGGAGCATTTATTAGGCTCCTTTTCCATGTATTGCTCGACAATTTTGTCAACATGACTGCAAATACTACCCCAATTTTCTAGTGTAATAGTTTCAAATCTTTCTTTGGCTAGCTTCAAGGTTCGGTTTCTTGAAGCTACATACTGTTTCACTTGAGCCCATCATTTTTCAATTGCATTGAGTTCAGGGTGATAGGGTGGCAATCTGATTATTTTGAAATTGTAGTTCGCCATTTCAGTGTCCAAAATATATTGGGAATTTTGGTTCTTGTGCTTCTTAATAATGTCATATAATTCAGGTTTGGTTAGATGCGAATCATGGGGAATATTACGTTGCACAAGCCAGGTAATCATATCCTTTTTTAGCGTTGCGCTTGCGGGATCATTATTAATGATCACGTTGTGGTGGTATGAAGCGTTATCTATAACTATCCTCGAGGGGGAAAATTTGGTATTAGTCGCTCCTTGAGCTATTTCATAAAATTCGAACTGTTCATGTCGTCATGGTAATTACCACTTTTTTGAACCTACAGAAAAAGTAATTTATTGTTGTATATGGAACTTTATAAAATCATCATAATTCAAAAGTACTTGAACGAAACATTAATAAGCCATTATTAATCAAACCATTTGTTCCACTTGCATGTACCATTAGCCTGGATCCTTTTGAAATTGGTTTTTTAAAAGAATGCACTGATTCATCTGTCCAGCACTTTGATTGAGAGTGTGAACTGTGAATATATGATTCATCAGTAAATATAATAGGACTTTTGCTTGCCATATGCCATAAGATTCCATTAAAACAGATCAATTGTCAGCCGTCTTTTGAATAATGAATAATATTTAATAATATAAGATTATTTTATTGTATTATAATTCATACCAAACACTCACATCTTTAATTGTTTTCCATAAAGTAGTACGGCTGCCTTGAAAGTCGATTCCGGAATCAATATTTTTTTTATGGGTGCTTATAAATATTACAATTTTTAGCATTTTATTACATATTTTAAATGCGTCGCTACCCACCTGTTGAAGTTGGCTGCTCCTTTTCTATGAGGTACAAATTATGTATTATTGAGCGCATTGTCTGAATATCTCCTTCGTTCAAGTCCATTTTAGGTTTAGTTCTGCTTCCTTTTCTCTTTGAAGGTGATGTAAATTCAGATTTTTCTCCCGATATTACTTCGGCCGGCTCTATAACAACCTATCGATACGTCTTACCAGTTATACCAGTAGCAGCTGGATGTCTTTCTTTGAATCTTGTTACAGGAATTGTAATGCCATTTTGAGCTTCATTCTACATATATTCGAGCACGTTAGAAATTACCTCACGTGCTGTGAATGATTTTGATTTGATTTTGCGATTTTCTTCTTTTGCGCCATATTTAAGAATAGTATTCTTAAAAATGAAAAGAAAACGATGTAGTATCTACTGCAACGTTAAAAGATTGTATTAGTTAGGTCAACATCACGGAATAAATAAATATTTTACAACATGCGCAATTCTGGATACTATAGCTTTTGTAACATTAAAATGATCACCAATTGAACATATCTTCTGCCATACGAATCCATAACAGCTATTTTGTGAACAATTAGCTGTATATTTTATTGAAGGTTTGAGATTAAATAATTTATTTCATAAAAGAAGAAGAAAGTTGTCTTAGCGCACCAGCACTTGTTTTCCGAAACATTTGCAATAACAAAAGTAGCAAAACAGAGTGTGCAGTATCAGCTGACTCAAAGATCGGCTGCGATTGGGCAATACACTTAAGGGGTTTTTCCTAGCGATTTTTTAAAATCTGTTTATGCTGTGTTTCACTTCTCTTCTAGATTCGTAGTTACAGACACAGTGTTTTTCAGATATATATTTATTTCTCGCTCTTACACTTCATAGGTATCGAACAGTCTAGACCTATTGCTGGAAATTCGTCTGTGCTCTTTTGTTTGTGATGCCATTGCGTTATTTGATGGTCTACCAGTTCTGTATGAACTCATTAAGCATTAAACGATCACCATGTAAATGTGTAAAATCTGATTATATTGATATTTCTACATTTTGAATTATTATTTACCAAACATGAGACTTGTCATGTCATGTCATATCACTTATGTGAAATGATGTGACTTTATCTTCGCTTTAATTAAAAAATAACTTTTACTAAAGCCACTTTAGAACTGAGATTATGAAACTAGACACTATATACTTTATTAAAATAACGATTTTTACATTTTAGTATTTAGTATTCATTTATTTAGCCAAAGATTCATTACAGAATATAGCATTGTCAATATTCCATATGATATGAACTTTTTCAGGCACTGAGAGTCTGCATCTCCTGCAGATATGGCCCAGTTTATACTACTATTAAAAACATTACTTTTTTAATTATGGATTGCTCACTCAGTACTTTAGTAATAGCAAAGTGCGCATGGTTAATTTCCTTGTTACTAAGTTAAGGAACTGGGTTATTTTTTTTATAATATTGTTTCGAACTACTGCATTGATGAGGTATTGAAGAATGCTCATTAGACTGAAATTGATAATTATGTTATTACCGTTCACTTTTACAATATGACGCCATAATAACACCCGGATCATTAATTAATCCTATAAGGTACCAGCTTTATGAATAAGTTACGATCGATTAGGTCAAACTTTCGTTAAGTCAAATTAAACATTTACACCAATACCCCACTATTCAAAGGTTCAATGCTTATACACTGAGTGATTTTCGTTTCTGTTGACTTCAATCGACAAAAACCATGAAATGGACTAAATAATTTCAGAACATCAAAATATAATAGTCTGTTAACAAATCTTTATAAATATGTTGGAAAAAGGCAAACATTTGACATTTGGCCATGATTTCGGACATCAGTAGTTCAGTACCGCAAGAAAAGAAAAGTCGGACATTACTGGGTCCACTGAATGATTTTTTAGGGACAGAATTGATGATTTTCAACATAAGACGTTCATGTTGAACAGATGGTTTCCAAGTCATTTATTTCATTGCCATGGTGCATTAGTCTGTTCAATGTATGTTCAATTTATTACTGGTCTTCTGCTGCTGATTAATTTAAATTTATGCCAGCCACATTTACATGTATTATTGGAATTTGCGAATTTGTTGTCAGTGAATGAATTATTTATTGGTGAATTGAGTTCGTGCTGTACTACTTTATGTTCGTCTTTAATTCGACGTTAATACACTGTAAGTGTAGTTAATGTACCGACATATAAACTGTTGGTACTTTATATTCATTTTGCAAATCAGCGATGTCGCTATAATTTCACCATTGTCATCATTTTTTCCTTTCATTGGAGTCATAAGAACCACTTAAAGATATGATAATCGTTTAACTATAGTGAGCGCCAGATTTATATCACACTTTCTTGATTCGCGAAATAATAAATTAGAAATCTAACTAAGTTCGACAATTCAACGTTATTTCTATTTACTATTACATTTACGCAAATGCAAAGAGCGAAAATCTGACCAAGTGCCTCATTTAGAGATAATATCGGATATCGAAGAAGTCAGACAGACACGAGAAACCACTAAGTTCATTCTTTGCCGGGTCTATTAACACGAAAAAACGATAAATATCTCGGCAACCGGCACTCCGATACACTCACGCCAGGTCCTTCTTAACCCACTGATTTACTTTCTCGTCCGTTAAATCTTACGGAGATGATTTTCTGCTAAAGCAGAAATTGCTCTCGAAGTGATTTTTTGCATTAATAGTTTACCCCGAAGTATTGTAGTTAAAAGTCACATTTTCGCTTAACAGGTTAATTTATTTTCGATTACCGTGCAAATTGATAGTAGACTGCCTCTGGTCATGGATGCGATCGATAAAATCATTTTCGCGAAAGCTTACACTTTCAAAAAATTACTAATTAATTAGAGCTGAGATTATGTAATGTAAATTGCGACTGTGTGACAATGTGTACTTTTCTCAAACCCTCCTCCCGGACATAAAGTGAAATCCCACAACAAACTGAAAAAACTCAGTGTACACTAGTATTCTAGTCGCCGACAATATTGCTAAACCAGTTGGCAAATTCTACGGAGGACAAAAGCTAATCCTTTTGCAAAGTAACGTCATTTACCATATTCCTTGCGATGAATGCAACCAAGTGCATATAGGCCAGTGTTATATCGTCAACTCGCCAAATGCGATGAATTTTAAGAAAGATAAAGACAGTCTGAGTACTACCTACACAGAACTTGTGTGATTTACCAAATTCAAATTAGTTTTAACCTGTGTTTTCCTGATAAATGTAGTTAGTATGAGTGGTTTATTTATCACCTCCAATATCATACACATTCATTAAAAATTAAATAAATATGGTGACATATGAGGTTAATGCAAAACAAAAGAAATGTGGTAACAAGGTTTCATAGTTAACAATCATAATTGCAAAATTGGTGTTATATCACCGCCGCATGTGTTCAGTACAAGAATATATACATAGTACGAATATACAATATAACAGGTCGGTAACGCAGATGTTTTACCTTGTGGTGATATTCATTGTCAATTATTATGTTAGTCAGCACAAGGGAGTGCACCTCTTCAGTTAAACAATTTCATATCGTATGTACGTAAAAATAAATTACATTCCAAGCAAGGTTAATAATACGTTGCCCAATCCTATCGGTGAATTTATTTATGTATCTGTCTTTATTTTCATTGGACCTGTATTACAAGTATTCAAATTGTATCACCAGATCAGAGGCGAGACTGTGAGAATATGAATTCCCAAGAAATTTGCTGCATCATTTTTGTTGAATGGTTTCGCCATTTATCCTTACTAAGTAACTAAGTTTTTTGAATATTAAGAACTAATCAGTTTTAGGAACAGTTGTTCAGCATAGATGAGGCCAGCGGGGATGCTAAGGTCATCAGTGCTGCTGGCTGTCAGTGTTGCTGAGGGATCATCAGCGAAGAGAACAATACGTTCGTTTATTAAGTGAAGGACTATGGTATTTATAAATACGTTGAACAGCAGCGGGCCCAACTCACTACCCTGAGGCACTCCAGTAAATAATATATTTATGTATTTTATCATTATTGATAATAACTTTCCTGGCTTCGTTTATGCAAGTTTAACTACACATTTATCTGCTGGACCACGGACACCACACCTTTGCAATTTGCTCAGAAGTAATTCGTGGTTTACTATGTCAAACACACGCTTTAGGTCAAAAAATATGGACACGATTTTGCTGTTGCTCAAAGTTATTCAATATATGATTACACAATTGCGAGAGACCCCTTGAAGCAAAACTGATCGTTTATTACGAAAATTATCAAGTCTACCCTTCCCGTGCAGGTTCAAAAACATAGATAGTAAAGGTATTGCTGGATCATTACAGATCAACGACCTATCGTCCCTTTTATGAATGGGGATATTTTTTTAGTTTTATTGTTTAACAGTGTTAGTGGTAGCGCTCTTGGTCCACACGAGGAATAAAAATTGTCGATAGTTTGCTAAGCTATTTTGGATGTATTTATAGATAAGGCTTGATCAACGTTAGAATTCGTGCGGTCTCTAAAGGCAAACTGTATTGTGTTTAAATTATTCGAAATATCTATTGCCTCTTGATAGTTTTATCGCACAAAAGTATTGAAACATTGACGTATCTGATATTACGTGTATATTTTTTCGGTTCGCAACAAAGATTTATTCTTGTGCAAATTCAATATTCTTAAAATGTCAAAAGATAAATGAAGAAACAAGCTATATTTTTCAGTTCAAGCAACCCCAGAGTCATTATCCGTTGCCTGCATACGTGAAATTATTATTATAATTTAAAAAGCGCTCGGCGACGAAAGGGCGACCTCTTCGTGGACGTGATCCTCGTCGACGACAGATGACATGCGTCGTCGGACCAATGGAGCGTCGAAGAGTGGGCCGGCGGGGTTGATATCAGCGGTGAAGACCCAGTGGACGGCAGTCGACGCGTGCTGAAAGAGTGATCGGTGCGCAATCGCGTGCAATCGTCCACAGCACTCCGCCGAACGTGCGATCGGCGGCGCGAGTTCAGAAGAGGCGACGGACACAGCGAGGCGGCAGGCGCCTGGGCGACCTGCCCGCCCGCCATGGACTAGCGTCAGTCCAGAGCCGTGACACCTGACCACCCGCATGTAAGTTCTGAGAGCATGTTACTACTTGTTGTTCCGCGACGAACCTGTTGATCGCGTGCATGGAGCGACGAAACTTTCAAGAACTTGTACAGCATATTTGAAAATTTCGACGAAAATTGTAAATGGTTTACAACTTGCTTGTATTAGCTCAATTACTTTAAGGTAAATGTTAAATTGTTGTATCATTGTTTGGTTTGGTTGGATGGTTTTATGGATTTTTATACACTGACATGTACTGGTATGGATGTATTTTGCTGCTTAAAACAATACGTATGACGTAATTATTATGGGTGCCACAAATGTTTTGTATGAATTAATTTTCATTTCGATGGCTTATTTAAATCAAATAATGGTATAAAATTTCTGCTTTGGGTTGTCAGTGTTGATTTACCTTTCGACTTTATCCTCGAAATATTTTGATAATTACACTCAATGTTCAAATTAATTTTGTAACTTGTGGATACGAACTAGCTATTTGGAGATTGTGATTATAATGACAGTATCATCATCCGATTTGTCGTTGTATAAATTAACCAAGTAGAAGACAAACAGCTTGTTTCCATTTTTAGTCTGCACAACGCCGAAACATCTCCAATCCTTCATAAAAAATCACCGAAACTTTTACGTATTTTTAACCTTAAATGATTATTTTTTTAATCCTAAATTATTGCTCTACATTTCACTATTAAACCATCCAATCTATGCTCAATATCTATTTTATGATTTGATAAGTGGTATAGATAGGGTTGCTATGCTAATGTTCATTGATTAAAATCTCGCAGACAAATTGTTGAACAATATGTTTTTTTTGTAATTGGTTTTCTTCCGACGCACATACAAATCCTAAGTTTTAAGCTTTATAATCCTAACTTCAATAGTCTTGTCGTTAGTACCCCCACACACATAAATTATGACGAAAATACTCAGAATCGATTCAGGGGATATCAAAACGTGTATATCCCTTATAATCATGATTCCTATATACTCCATTTTTCGAAAACAGTTCAAATAAAAATTGTTTAAAATTTCAATATCATTAACTTTTTTAAGAATAATTTTGTCGATAACTCTTGCCATTTTCTAGATATGGTTTTAAGGGTAAACCATTACTTCCGGTTGAAGGACGGTTTCTTCCTTGCTATATACAAATCTTTTAAAGTTTCAAAATCAAAATGTGTTAAAATCCCAAACATTAACATTACATATTTTTTTGTAATAATTGTTTAATTGATAAAAAAATAATAATTTTCTGCTTTCGTCTTTTTTTGGATTCGTGAACATTGTACCAAAGTCGTATCTTTACAACAAAATAATTATTCTCCTACAATCCTTTTAATTAATTTTTGCTTTAAAACCATTCTGACCGTACCTGACACTCAACGTGAGGGCAATTTTTAGTTATCACAAACTCACAATAAAAAAATATATTAGTTCATATAAATGGGTGAATCTTATCAAAATTAAGTATAACCCGCCTATTTATTTTGGAATTTTAGATATCCTGCGCACGAGTACCAATTATTTTTATTAAGGATTTAAATTCCCATTAAAATAGTTAGTTACACAAACCAATTGAACAACTCGTTACTGATTTAGAGGGAAATCACAATTTACGACAACAACCTGTTACGTGTATTAACATTCAACTGACGCACGCGTTTTCTTGGGACTGTCAATGGTGATAAACTAGTACTTACGTAAAAGGGTGTTTTACGGTCAGGTAAAAATGTTTTGTCTTGATTGTTTTATTGAATATTAACTTTTAAAGTAATTGTGTCTGTTCATTGCGTATTTTCAATTTAAATTTAGACACAACATTTTTTGTAATATTGCGCAATCGGTATATTAATTATATTATATATATACAGCAACGAACAATTTTTGATGTTAATAAATATAATAATATTTTGTTAAAAAACATAAACTTAAAGTTTATTTATATTTTCATAACATATCACAGTAATAAGTTGACAAAACCAGAAAAATCATCATAAATATTACAGCTATTTCGTTCTGAATATGTTGCTGCTGCAATATTCTAACTGAAACATTAATTGAACTAAACCCAAGCATCGCTTAAACTTTATGCCAATTTAGCAAAATCTCCTAAAATGTATGTAATTAACATGTAATTCAATTCGAAGTTCGTGATAGTCCGTATTGCATGCAATTTAATTCTAAAAGTGTTAAGTTAATTAGTAAACCCGCATTGTGCATCTCTTTGTCTTATGATCGAGTTTGGAATAATTCATATCGACATTGTTCATCTTTTCAAATTATTGGTAACCACGCATATTTGAATTGCATACAAAATAGGTTTATTTAATTTGTAATTTTATTCGTATCCGCATAGGTATCGCACGTTATTCTGAAGTGATATTCAAACGAAATATGCAGTTTTAGATTTGTAAGTTTTATATCTCGGCAACGCGAGCTTTATCGCGGCCGTCGCTCTGGAATACGAGCAAGTGTATTACGCGAAAAACATAATAAACTCAATTTACGATAAGGTGGATGTCTACCTTCGCGTATATTGAGCCATAAAAAACAGATCACAGGATCGTCACTGGTTGAGTTTTTTTTTATCAGGCGGGCGAAAATTGGATTTCGTTTAGGTTAGCAATTCGCGAATTTTACTTGGTGATTATGACCATTTAATTAGTACAGTTATTATAGTATTATTATTAGCGTTTTTTTGCAAATGCCAGTTGGACAGTTCCAATGTAATTAAAAATACAACTGTATATGTAATATTTCGTGCTCCAATCATGATTTACGAGTACGAATATGAAATGCAAAATTTATAAGAAAAAATTGACGAGAGTGACGCCACAAATTGTTCACAATAGATGAGTTTGTTGAGATTCACAAAACTTGTGGGATTAACATGCGAGTTAGATTTTGTCAAAGACACAACCCCTTTCGCGATTATTTTTACTGGGAGACATGGGAATAGTTTTGTGGTTTTTTTTTATGTTTGCATAACTCAACATTATCGTTTATAATAGAAAAAAAAACATGGGTTGAAGTGGATGGTGGTACATATAAGCATCATTAGTCCTTTGTTGAGATACTGTACCATCAGTCCTATAGAAAACTTTCTTTGAAAAATATTAAATATTTTTATTGTATAATATACAAAAGATTTTAAGAATGAAAAATTGTCGTTGGGTTTTATTTTCCGCGCACATTTGGCATCTTCTCGTTGTATCGAAAGATATATTTTCAAGCCGCTGTCTTTTCTCAGATGGTCTTCATTTCTTCGATAAACGTCGCATAGTTGCTGCTTTTCTTCCTTCATCTACCATTTCCTCAGCTAGGGGCACCAGAAATTGCAGAAAAGATTTTTTGTTATTGGCATTTCCTGTAGGTAATACATGCGTTTACGACAGCCATCATAAGCAGGGAAATAGAAAATCTTCTTCAATCATTTGCTTGATTTGCGATCTAGTTCGTATAATTTCATCATCTGGTCAGCCAAATCGACCCGTCCCATAATCTCTCTTTACGGTGCAACTATTTCCAAATAAGGAATACGGATTTTGGAGTCATATTTCAACGTTTTATTTCCAGATACAATATTAGCATTATGGCAATTGCTCCACATAAGGACTGATTTTCTGTGTTGCCATTTCACAAACAAACAGTCCGATGAACGAGTAGTGGCTTGCGGAGTGCCAAGGCTGGGCCTTGTACCTCTTTCGTCGGAGTTTCGGTCCTCTTCCTCGCCAATTCGATCGTCACACGAAGACTGACGAAGTACTTCATGTCGAAGATTAACTTCGACTTGTCGCACTTGTCGGCAGGTTGACGAGTACGAGCGGGATCGGTGTCCGCTGGGCGCCCGTTTTTAACATGTGGACAGGGTTTACATTGAATTCGAGCGCCTTCAGCTCCTCTTTAATATCAGCTTCGCTGATGGAGGTCGGAATTCCGCGGATTATGATCTTCAGCGGTTTGTCTTCAGTCAAGGCGTACGTATGGTACGGCAGCTTCTCTTCGTCCAGAAACTTCGTAAGTTTTCTGAAGTCATCTACCGTGGCCGTGTCGAGTTTGATCCCCTCCGCTAGGTTCTTCGCCTTCGTGACGACGATTTTTCTTGCGTACAGCGTACGGTTCAGCTGTATCCAGTTTTCTTTCGTTCGCAGGATGACGAGTGGGATCCTCGGCTTCGTTTCCTTGGCGGTCGTGGCTTCTGTTTGTTCCATTTCGGTGGCTTCTGTTTGTTCCATTTCGGTGGCTTCTGTTTGTTCCATTTCGGTGTCGCTGAGTGACTCGTAGGAATTTTTCAGCGCGGCTGGTTCCGGGCTGCACACCTTCCGCTTTTTCTTTCGACGTTCGCTTCGGTTTCTTGAAGCCCTCGCTGTCCGTGTCCGCCTCGGATGAAGACGAGGTTGCCGGTCTCGGTGTCGCTCTCTGGATTGGAGCCGTGGACGTCGTGGCTTCCATCGGTTCCGGGTCGACGATCGTCAACGTCACTCGCCTTGGTCGAGTACGACTTGGTGTCGCGTCCCCCATCGCGAAGTGGCACGTCGGATCGCTGTTGTCGATGATTTCTGCAAACAGAGTTAGTACACACACAAAAAAATTGCGAAATGTTCTGAAAAGAACAAGAAGCAGTGGTCTGGTGAAATTCGCAAGAAGTTCAGCAGAAGCGCAGGAGCAGTATTCTAGACGTCTTGTCGCTAAGATTCGATGTGTAGAATGCAAAAAGTCCATCTTTGCTGCACTGAAATATATATTCACCGCTTTTCAGGTTATCCTTGATTGTATTTTTTTCTATTTTGGTTACTGTTGCACAATCTATATTGACCAAAACGAAAGGTAATATATTTCTATCTTGCTGTGGAGATTACTTTATTCAGTACACGTTCGCCAAGAGTTCCATCTAGAACTCCAGTAAAAGCATCTGCTCCAAGCCACAACTTAATTCCTCACGCTTTAGTAGCATATACTGCTTCCAAAAGAGCACCCTTTGAACTTTATCATTGATTCATCTATATTTTGAAAGTACATATTATCTAGTAAAATTTCAAAACTAGTTTATATATCTGGGCACGACGAATTTTTTTATTAGTAATAAAACAAGTATTTTGGCGCCGCTTGAGGATAATATTATAATAATACTGCGCTAGTGACATATTTAGAAAATAAGGATTTCTTTGCAATTGGTTCAGTCTACAAGTTTGTTTGGGATTCCCTTCTTTATAGAGATGGCTTATACATCCCTCTGATTTATTGTTGGCTGAATCAGAATGTTCTGTTATACATCTTCTGAATTTGAATTTTAAATAGTCACAGTTGGAGATATCAGGGTTCCTCTGTCTTTCAAGTCGCTTTTGTTCTTTCATTTTTCTTTGAAGAATTCTTTCTTATTTCTTGTTCTATTCGTTGTTTGCTGATGAAACAATGATATTCCGTTAAAAACTCTGTCTTCGTTTACTTCGTCTACACATAGTAAGTGCATCATTGTGAGCAATGTCAATTACCATATCTAGCTACTCGTGAAAGAGTATTTCACGTTTCTTTTGGGTATCAGAGATTCTTCCTTTCATAGTGTAATTTTTCAAACTTATCAATGCAATATTTTACAAGTAATTGGGATAGCAGCATTTAATTGGAGGAACTTGATTGTAGCAAACAAGTCACACGAGTTCTTGTATTGGAAACAATGATTTCATAAATCAATTGGCATAACGCGAAAACATATCTCGTAGTTACTTATCTGTCGACTGTAGAAAAAAATATATATATATTTGCGACGTTATTTAAGGTAATTATGTTGCTTTCTCATTAAATAAAAATTGCCCCGACGCCTGTTTTCTTACCTGGCTTCTTTATTTATACGTACATTGCCGTTTTGAATCGATTTTGTCATCTTCAACTTTAACCATTACATTTTGGAGTAGGCGAACGTGTTTAGTTAAATCCCTCGTAAATTACCATAGCATATGGTCCCACGTAATACAAATTATACGCATTCGGCAAGTTTCAAAATGTTGGTGATGATTTCGACCAACGACGTAGATTGATAAATGTCCTGCCCACATTATTCAGAATGTCGCCCGACCCATGTTATTCGAAACAAAATTACCGCCGAATGGACGAAACAGCGATTATTTCAAATGCCTTCTGCTGAATAGAAACTAATGTAGGTACCCAGATATATTCACGTTAATAATTTTCAAGCGTATCCTCTAACCAGCCGGTTTATTGCATTAGGACGCGTTTGAATGGAAACGTCGCGCGTGTCTCATATTCTTCGGTTTATCGAATGAGTACCGTTCGCAAAGTCGGTCTTCGTAATTTGGCGTCGTTTCGACAGGTCACATCTCGGCGTGGCAAATTGGATCAAATCTGTAACTTGCTGAATGAATTCGACGCGGATGGGCTAATTGACTCTGATTCAAAGCGATGATATCGCTCTGATCGAATTACATGATCTACTTGTGACTCGTACCTTGCAGTGAAGTATCGTTCGGCGTGAACTCTGACCGGCAATTGAATTTTGAATGAATTAGGCGGCGCTAAGTAGATAAAATAACCACTCAACATTTTATAAGCTGCTTCGATTGCGTAAGTTAAATGGCAGTCGATGAAATTATTAAGTTAACTAGAGAAGTTTATTTCTCCTTAACGAAGATGAATAAATCCGATGGTTACAATTACAGAACCTGTGAATTTGAAAAAGTATTATAATAAACGATTGGTTTAAAGTAATCTACAAAAATGCGAAAACACGAAATTTTTTAAGTAATCGAAATTCAGGGGTTGAATATTTTTGTTGTCATGCGAGCTACATACTACATGTTTCCTCTAGGGGCATGCATAATTATTGTTATTTATTTCTCAAAATTAAATATACATTACAAGAAATAATGATATCACAATACGTGAATTAAGTATAGCGTGTACGTCAAGTTTTGATAAGCACCTACGAGGGGAGATAATTATTTAGTGTCCCTGACATAGTAGGCGCTGAGTGACGTTGAATCAATTTGACAAATTAAAGTATACTCAGAGCAAGGGTGACCTACTGCCGTAAGCAATAGCACCCCACACCATCAACCCCACAGTTCGGTGAACATGCCTCGCAATCGAAAAATTATGATTGCGCCTTTCTCCACGTCTTCGTCTAAAGGCGCGTTTAATCCAAAACGAACATAGAGCTAGAGCTAGAACAAGAGCATTCTTTCTCGATCGTTTAGTGTAAACGAAAGATCGTTCTTAGCGTTTACACCAAAATATCAACAAGCAAGAATGAGAACCAACTAAAATTCTTGCACGACATGTGTTTAGATCAGCCGAACGAATGCTCATTGCTGATTCGTGTCAATTCTGCCGTTGGTAATGCTTCGTTATGGCTGACTCTGACAGCAATATTATAATTGCAAGTGCTGCATTTATCATTCTGTCTCAAAAACTCAAAAAGAAAAGAAGGAAGAGACGTTTGTGGGTGACAAATTTAATGCAGCGATGGATACTGGATAATGTAGGTGAAACGATGACGGATATGCAAGAACAAGAAGATAAAGGTAAATTCTAAAATTTCTATAGAATGGCATCGGAGGATTTCGATATCTCTGATCGGCGACAAAATTCGGAAATCAAGTACGATTTTTAGAGACTCGATTCCTGCATATGACAGACTAGCAGTGACTATAAAATTTTTGGCAACTGGAGATTCCTATGAAAGCCTGATGTATTTTAGTAAAATATCTAAATCCGCAATATGTAATGTTATATCTGAAGTATGTGCTGCGATAAATGAAGCATTGCATGACTAGGCTAAGGTAAGTAAACAAAATTATTATTCTCACTATTTTTGAGATATTTATTGGAAAAATAAACACTGTTAGAACATAGGTACTAAATAGTTTTTTTTAAACAGAAAAATTAATTGAAAAAGAAAATGTTACTTAAAATTGTTAATGTAATACAGGAAAGAATCTTTAGTTTTTTCAGATTCAGTATCATCCGGAATATGTGATTGTTGGCATGTGGTTATAGTATTTGGTGAACTGTTTTCTATTACTGTTGTTATCTAGTTGTGTAGTGGTTGATCTGTGATTACAGAATGCAGTAATGTATCTTGTGGACTGTCCGAATATAAAGACATCGTAGTTGATGCAACACATGGCTAAAACTAAAATTTCCCCAAATCAGCGTCGAACAGTATATTATTTATATAATGTTCAACATATGCTTTCGGCCGTTTTGAATACTCGCGATGTTTTGAGGCTACATGGTTTCCAAAAGCTTGACACTTGTCCATTTTCTTCGATTCATACGTATCTTTTAAAATACGGTAGGCTTCGTCTACTCGAGGGTCTTCAAGTTTAGCCTTTTTTGGTGGTACTGTCGTGTGGCTAGATCCCAGGGAAGTTGAAAGTTTCGCTTGTATTGTCGTGTTGCTTGATTCTACTGAAGGTACAGATTGCGATATGTTGTTGAGCCTGACTCTGTACCTCTATTAGGGCCTATACCGCAGCTCCTTCTTGTTCATTTCGCTCATTCTCCTGCTCATCATCCTAATAGAACAGTTTAATTAATAGACACCCTAAATTAAGTTTTTATTCATTCCAGACACTGTCAACAGAAGTCGTATGGCTATCTATTGCTCAGGAATTTAATGAAAAGTGGAATTTCTCAAACTGTGTTAACTATTTCCCTGGACTAGTCCACTATTCCTGCCAAATTTGGTCCAAAAATTCCCACCCCTTCTAGGTGGTGCAGTTTATATGTCACTGAGTATATTAATCATTTGTTGTTACATTGGTTCAATTGTAGTTTTGTCATTTGTTATTTGTTTAAATAATTTAGCATTTAAGTAGACAAGTTTAGAGATAATCTAAAAATTGAAAAATCGGATGTTCGTGCAGTTATAAAATACTTACAAAAGAAAGGGTTGTCGCCAAAAAATTCATGAAGACATGGTATGTGTATTAGGTGAGGCTGCTGTTTGCAAGTTTGAGCAAAGGAATTCTGTTTCATTAAGACAAGCTCCTGTCCACAAAAACCATGTTGCCATGAGTGCTATTCTGAACGCAGGATTTGAATTGTTTGAACATCCCGCATATTCACCAGACCTGGCCCCTAGACATTTTTTTTTATTTCCAAAATTAAAGGAATATCTTCAGGGGACCAGATATTACGATTATAATGACGTGATGACGGCCGTAAACGACTGGTTGGAAGAGCAACCGAAAGATTTTTTTCCAGAGGAATCAAAGGTTTGGAGCAACGTTGGACCAAATGGATCGACGTTCAGGGAGATTATGTAGAAAAATAAACGTTTGATATTTCTTCAATTTGTTTCCTTCTATGTTAGGGACCGTAAATACTGATCTCCCCTCGTATATGCTCTTCCCCAACTAAGATTAATAGTTGAAAAAAAATTCTTGCATACTTAATGTTCAAAATATTCAAAAATACTTTACTTAGGGGTCCTACTTCCATCACGAATGCTTTTTGTAATTTTTGTCATAGCGTCGCTGAAATGTATTTTACTTTGAAAAAATTTAGGAGCCCAGAATGTGTATAATTGTAAGTATAATTCTTCCTCGTATTTTTTTCTGCTATTTTATGATTTATTGGCCGTTCACAATGATACAAACAATATACATATACAAGAATACACAACATTATACAGCAGGCGACGGCTCGCGACGACGCGGCAACACTTCACACGTACGATCCCCTGTCATGGCGCCGGTGGCCGACGGGGCGCTATCATGGTCATGGAATTGAACGGATGGAATTGAACCAGTTGGTGCTTGAACCTTGGAGGACCCTCGTTGTTATGCCTGCCAGGATGTAGTTTGGCAGGCCCAAGGTGATGAAGTCTCTATATGATTGAAGGCTCCATAGACCGCGCCACGACACCGTACAAGATGTAGTCGTGACGTTTCCAATTGGGACTCCATGACGGTCTGCAATAGCGGCGACTGAGTACTGGTTGGTCTTGTATTTCTCACAGTTAGTCCGGTGAGATGTCGCAAGTGGCGTGGTGGAAGATACAATTTGGCTTCATGTTTCCCTGGCACGTCCGGTAAAGATGTTTGGTTTCGACTCGGAACCCCCTACGGGCAAATTCGCCTGTCAGAGTCCCCACCACCGCATCGTGCCTCTTCACTCTCCCGCCGTGCGTACGCCAGCAGCATTGAACGATGTGGGCTGCTGTCAGTATCACCTACGGTGTTCGGGCGATCAGTTGTTGCAAAGGTCCCCAAAATTCCTCAATGATCTTCTCGCCCATGGTAGCCTTCTCGATGTCCGGGTATTTCAAGCGCCGCTCTCGCTATCGGATAGGTGGATTCCGACAGCGCTCCTATCGTCGATTGTTAAATTTCTTATTCTTGTTATGTTAAACAGACAAACGGTGATAGCAAGAAGAGTACTTGCATTTTTGGGAATTTACCTCACCGCTAAAAATTAATATAGGCTCACCTATAAAACATCTTTCATATAATATCTTCATAACTTCTTTATTGAAGCATTTTAAATATCGAAAAGGTGACAACAAAGAGAAACAAATTATATAAATTGTTCGTTTCGAAAAAATCTCGCAGTTAAAAAAATCGAACTCTAAACTTTTAATTAAATTAGCGACACGGAATCCTAAAAATTGTACATGCATAATTGAAATAGATTCATAGAGGGTTTTATGTGTTATAAAGCAGTATAGTAATGTGGTTAGTAGGCACCTGTTGGTTCAAGGAAACTCGCTTTTAGCGGCACTCCGAGGATGCCAACTTTTATTGCCATTCCACATTCGAAAATGTACAAAACATTTCATTGTACCTGTGCAACATGAAGAATTATGTTCGGCCATTAGTGCTACTCATTAAACATTTCCTGTAAAATTGCTGGCTTTTAAGTTCACTTGCTGTTCGCAACTTTATAAGTTAATTACACGTTCCACTAAAGATTCGACTTTAATTGTTTCATTGGAAATTTTCTTGATATATATATATAATATAAAGCACCTTATATATATATTATTTTGGATATTTTTAAGATTCGTGCTTGTAGTGTACATCTGAGCTACTGAGGTCCTCAAATTTCCCGCCGGAGTGTATGACATTAAAGGACCGTGGCGGCGCGGAGGGGCTGGTGGGTTTAATTGCCAACATAACCGAATTATAATTCAATTCGCCTGCACTTCACTTTAGCTGCTACGGAGAACTAAAATTTGTACATTATGAACGCGATACCGTCACTTTAACGCTTAAGGTGTCAGGCTCGCATTTTTTATTTCTTCCGTGAGAGATCGCTGTTCATATTTCGCGACGCATCGAAGTTAGATGTGAAGTTGGAACGAAATTTGCATTTAAATATAGAGCGCGAGATGAAAGGTATCGTTTTTCTTTCAGAAAAATTGGTGCTTAGTTACGTATTGTCCGCCGAACAATTGAGTATTTTTATTTCTTAATGTAGTCACCTAAGTGTATTTTAAACACGTTAGGAAATCGAGATTGAATGTATAATTCAATAAATTCAAAGAGTATGGTATAGAAATTTTACTATTTTCGAGTGCAAATAGAACAATTTCTCTCTTTTCTCGATGACACTACAACAGCCTGTTAGAACAAACACTGGCATAATCGACCTTTGATCTAGTTGGGTGACAGTACAAGATTATTCCTTATTTGAACACGCAAGATAGAAATTTTAATTTCCTGTGCCGCTCGCTCCTCACTTTATTTTCATCTGCAGCTTCTTTCAGATTTTACGCGGATGCTTTAATTCTATTCTAACACGACAACCAGTGTTTCTGACGTTCGTCCATTTTCCAAGCCGAACGAACGATTCCAATACAAATTATTATATTATACGTAAATTTTCACCATAAATCATTACACTTCGTTGCAAAATACGCGATAAATGATTCTTGTATATGGTCAACTGACGTTTTGGATTTAATCACGCGGAAGATGATTAGCACGATAGGTCGCTCGCATTGAAAAAGGCGTAATTAATATTTACAGCGCATTAGACTGCATAGAATGTTACCTATCTATGCGTAGGACGAAAATTATTACTGAACAAAAATATTTTAAAATATAATAAGCGAGTATTTTTTTATGATTGTTAGCAGCATTTATTAGACAGTACAGTGCTGTGTAATCTATGTGTTATCTATTCAAAATGTTACGCTAGTTGATGTGTTTTGAGTATATTATTAATCTTGTGGTAAACCTCTTCAACAACTACTTGTATTTTGATTTCCTGCTTCTCTGCTTCATCTCCATTTGTCGCTTTTCATGCACCCTTCTACTTGTAACTGTGACAAAAATGAAATATTATTTGTGGCAGTGTTACAGCTGGAACTGGTACATTCGCAGGTTACATTTATGTCTCTTAATGTTAAATAACCTTCTGTTCTTTAGCTGGAACATTGGGGGGGGGGGGTATTTGATCATCAGCACCTATAAGAGATTTTATTACCTTGTGTGTTAACATCAGCAGAGAGGTTTGTACGGTCGTATTTATACTAATAACAACCTTTGTTTGGTATTTCCTTTCCCGCATGCCTCACATCTCTTATACTCTTCCCCCATTCAATCAAGATTTTTGATCCTGGTTTGTGTTTTAAACTTCTACCATATTATACATATGTCCTATAGTAATAATTATTCTATATATTTTCTCTATTCAATGATGTATGCTACCTCACCGTTCAGATGGGATAGCATTCAACTATCATCACTTTTTAGCATTTGCTTTTCTATTTTCACGTAGTGTTCTGGCGATAATTTTTGTATATGATATGCCAATTTGACGCTGTTATAAAAAAGATTCACATTCACTCACAATTCCTTGCCTAACCAATGTTTCTCAAGCTGGTTCACAATAACGCCACTATGCGCATTGGTGCATAGGTCATAAAATTCTCTTCTTGGTTGGTTTATTCCATTTTATGCTACATTTATTACGCTTATTTCGTTTATATTATCTGAACACGAACCACTATACTCCATTCCATATCAATAATTGTCTTCCCAATTTGGTTGACTTTGTATGGACAATCATTTGAGATCGACTACTAAGCAAAACATGAGCTTCTCGAATTTTTTGGTGTCGAACTATTCCAGGTTTTATGGTAAGGCCTACCATAAAACTGCTTGAATTCTTCTCTTGGGTTCCGAGTTTCAGTCACGATTGTTTCGAAATACATTATATACTTTAGTATATCCGGTCTCCAGTGAACCTTATGGATCGTTTGTCCAGTCACCTTCCTTATCAGATGTCCTTTTTGTGTCGCCGATTTTTCTTCGTTATTGTCAACCCTCATATATTCGTCATTTACCTGGTTTTCAGAACGTTTTATGTCGATATTTGAGACACATGGTATTTTGGCTACATCTAAATTCTCTAATCTAATCTAAATTAAAATGAGTATACAACCTTGATAAGTTAAAGCAACTAAACTCACATTGGAATATGGAAATTTGTCGTTCTTTGAAGAAAAAATTAAGTGATCGACGTTATACTGAGTTGGGCATACTTAATTGCTACAAGCACATGTGTGAATTTTGAATTAAAGAAATTAGTTTGCAAATTCTCATAAAGAAAACTAAGCCACATTTAATTCAAGAAATATTGTTGAAAATATAAATAGTAAGAAATAATATGAAACTTTAACTTTAAGCATTGGAATGTGATATTCAAATTTATGCAATATGATAGTCTTTGTTTGAAGTAGGCTTCTTTAGAATCTTATGTCACAATAATTTCTGTTGCGACTTCTATTATCTTGCAAATATATTTATATGGTTTCTTTCCTCTTCTTCACCAAAGCTGTCCTAGACTATATTGACCGACTAAAAATGTTGCAGGTTCTTATTGGATGATCCAGAAGCGAGATTGTCTTCAGTTTCCATTAAATTTAAGACGTCGTCAGTTTCCTGACACGGACTTATGCCCTAATATATTAGAATTAATTCAGAATATGTTGTTCAAATATATCTATGTTGCTATAATTGGAGTTCGGCGGGCGATACCGTACTCTAAGAATAATTTGTTGTTTGTTAGAAAGAACTATTTTACACACCACACGTGCATCCTCATATTATTTGTGTCTATCATTATCACAAATAAAAAAACGTAGTTCATCTGCAGCTGGTTTTGCATTACTCACAAAGTCTTCAATAAATTGGAAAAATATTTTCGTTTGACCACCCAGTGGGATTAGCTTCTTAACATGTACTGCTTCATATCAACTATAGGGAATACAAAGATTGGTGGAACTCTATTTTCCGCACCATTTACAGCAACAACGATTGTCACGCTCGCGAAACATTTTGAACCTTTAGTGGCAAGTATTTTTGGGGGTATGAACTGTTGAGCACCCACTCTTGTCGACATTCCACTTGGTGTGGTTGGAATTGTACTTTATCTAACACTTTTTTCAACTGGAAAAAAATCAGCTTTTGAAAAGATAACTCTGGATGCCTGCTCTGCCCTGTTAAGCATAAAAGTCTTATCTGACAAAAACAAGATTTTGAGTAAGTGAGCAATTAGTAAAATTGTAAATACCGCAAGTTTGTAATTTCTTTAGGATTTTGTTTTTTTGCAAAACACATTTTAGTTTCCTGTTTAAAATTTCGGAAATTTGTTACTGAAACTTGAACTCAATTACAAATGTGACTTTGAAAGATACGACATTTTTGTCTAATATTCACATCTTCACAAAATCGTTTAAATTTTTTTATTTTAAACATATGTTGGTACACATATATACGAAAAACTTGTTTCTCCAAGTATTTCAGTCTTGCTAGGCTTCATTACTGGTATCATCATTTGACGTTTCAGCAGGTCCGGAACATGTAGGTAAATTTTTACAAAACGTTTTTCTATTTTGAGTCATGATCGGGCAAAGTTTTTCCAAAATTAGGGGTTTTCTCTCTCTAGTTATGCCTCTAGGGCCCTGCTTTGAACATGGTTTTGAAATCCCCTGTTTTGTTAGTTTCGCATTTAAAAAATTCAACTATCTCCCTTTGTCGGCGAAAGAAGTTTTGTAAATTAAGGTTTTCTGTTCTGTATGTTCCTGTATATTCTACTCGAAGAAATCATTTGTTTGCATTTCAATAATATTTACTTTTTTGTTGCGTTTCTGACAGCCGATACGAAATCCTGGAAGTCATAAATCTTTCCAGCTCGTTTTGAAGATTTTTCAACATTGTGATGAAATGCCATGAATGTGTGGCCGGCTCAAACTATTTTACTACGAGTGATTCTAGCAATTCTAGATATATAAAGGGGAATTGAAATGGTAGGCGTGTGATTGAATCTTTAAGAATGGTGTTCATAGTTATTTCGGCAATGATTCTTCCAAGATCCCCTTATAACTTATCATTATAACACCTTATGTACAAAGTCGGTGAGAAGTCGGTGAGAAGAAGAAGTCGGTGAGAAGGTATGTAATTTCAGACCTGGACAAATCTCTGTTATTAAGTTCAACCTCGCTGAGGAGATCTTCAACCTCTACTAAGAGTGTATACATTGACGTGTCATTGGGTTGAACATGTAACGCAAATCTGGGACCTAAATCGAGACAGTCCCTGATGAAGAGGGGTATTTCTTTATTAGTGAAATTTTTAAACCAGTTTTTAAATATTTCATTCCGTTTATTATTAGATTTAGTAAAAGAATAATAAATTTTTTAAATATTGAAATTTCAATTTCATTAAAGTGAATGTTATATCTTTTGATATAACGGCGAAAATGATCCTTAATGACTGCGAAACTTAAAATAAAAATCTTATTTACATAATTATAATTATTTGAAAGAAAATAAAACAATATTCGTCATTCTTGTCTCATTCTGAAAGCTACCCTTAACAAGATCTTGTGTTAATGCCGTCTGTAAATTTCATGGAACGTCTTAATTTATTTTATATGTATCAAACTCAACCCTGTCACATACGACAGAACATAGTTTTACACTTAAGCTTATCTTTTTGCGTCGAATAATTCTTAATTTCAGTAAGTCGTTCGGTGAATTTACTGGCATCTTGGATTAATATCTAAATATAGGGAAGTACGGAATTCAAAGTCGTAAGCTTATTACGAATACCTTAGGGATGCAGCTGTAATTACTTACTTACATATTGCCGTTTCTTTATCCTGGCTTATACTTCCATTGTACTATAAGCGATTGCAGTCTCTCAAGGGGCGATTTATTTGCGTGGATTTATATCTGCGATCTTTCAAATATAGATGTCAGTTCTCTGGTTTGTAAAAGTAGATGGATGCAAACGGGCGATTTAGTTCCAATGTAAATTAACTAAGTCAACTGGCAATAAACCATATATGTTCGTGTATTTGATTTGTTTTCGAAGCTTCAAACAGTCAAGGGGAAATGACGTTAGCGCACGGGAGCACTTTGCAAAAGTTTCAGGTTTTGGAATTATGTAAATGACATTTGAATGATGATGTTACGTGGATTTTGGTATAACGTCAGCTGGCCTAAGAAAACAACCGAAATAATATCGCGCTCTGAACGTCGGTTAAAGCTTTGCTTTTTGCAACTGGCAAATATTTAAACTTGGCTTGCATTAAAATTAATGTCTTAATTTACATATAGAGCGAGTGTCATTTTCTAGAATTACATTTATTATATATTTAAAACCAACAAATTTATACTGGGTGAAGAATATTAATTAAATATTATTACTATCGCACAATTTGACGACAGCACATTTTACTAAGCAATTGTATACATTTATGAGTTAGTAATATATATTATTGACGAATCGTATAATTTCATTTATTTAATCTGGTCCTGGTGTACGTGTACATTTCCAGCGGAAAAGTTTTGTTTGTTGCTTTATGATTATTACGATATAACGGCGTGATTCAATCCGTTTTATTGAGCATGCTAATCCATCGTAATGGGATTTAATAAATAATTTTGCATTTATTCTGGATTTCTGAGGTCTTTAGAAGCAGCGCTTTTGAATTCAAATCAAATAGGATAAAATATACGTAATGTACACTACTACGCGTACTTCAATTTGTAACCAGCAAATACAGTAATCAGTAAATAGATATAAAGCATTAGCCTTGCTATAATATGAATAAACAAATACGGTAGTGGTTTCAACGTAACATGGAGGGGGTGGAATGGCATTGCGGTAGACGTTGAGAGCAGCACAATTTAAATTCGTTTCAATGGGTCGGGAGTTCCAAGCGCGTTCGAGATTCGGTTTAGTAAAAAAAAGCCGAGGGTTCATTACAATGATCAGCGCTCACGTGTGTATACACAATAGTGCTATTTTCGATTTATAAATTATGACGTACAACGTTAAAGGAAAATAATAATTTGAACCAACGCTATCTCTTTCAACCTGGTTATTTATATAATATGCAATAACAAATTCTGAAAAATTATGTTATTGCTGTCATAGTGTGATACACGATGGATGCAGTGAAAATATGATACATTATGATATATGATATGATACATAATGTTATAATTTAAGAGAAAACGTTAGGCGTTTCATTAAACTGCAGCGAGTCGTCCTAGATATTACAAGGATATTACTGTACTCGTATCTGCTAATTGTTCAAAGAAGGGTACTAGGTTATAAAGTATCGCATACTACGTTTAATGCAACGTGCTAAATAATTCATTTTGTTAGACATTGAAGCAAAAATTCGTGTATTGCCTTCTCAATTCATCTGTCTTCCATTAATGTCAAGGGATATATTTTATCTACATATAGGGCATAACAGATTACGGCTGTCCCAAGGAAAAACACAGTGTATGTATTGGTTCAGAATTTTTAATTTATCTCTTTAGCACATCTATTATGTGAACTCTTTCAATAACCGAATAAATCCGTTGCGCGCTGCGTTATTTGCCCTTCCTATAAATGATTTCGTAATCAAATTCTTCGAGCTTCAACCGCCGTCTGATCAATTTGGAGTTTACGTCTTTCAATGAGAAAAGCCATTGCCGAGAACGATGACCGGAGAGGATTTTAAACTTCCTGCCAAATAAATATGGCCTAAAATATTTTGTAGCCCAGATGATGGCTAGCATTTTCTTTTCGATCGTGGATTAGTTTTGCTCGGATTCGTTTAGCGTCCTGGATGCATATGCGATCTGCCTGTCTTTGCCAATCGGTCCTTGTGATAGGATAGCTCCGATCGCGAAATTGCTCGCGTCTGTTGTTAAGTTGAATGATTTCGGGTATTGGAGCAATGGTTCATTTACCAGTAAACTCTTGCATATGTCAAAGCATTCTAAGAATTTTTGCGACTGTTCGATTTTTGCGTCCTTTTTTATACAGAGTTTTGTGATCTTCGCGAAGTCTTTTATGAATTTTATGTAGTACCCTAATAGTCCCAGAAATCCTTTGATCTCTTTGGTTGTTCGTGGAACTGGATAATCGATGATAGCTTTCATTTTCGAAGGATTAGGCTTCTGGTGTGATTACGTGTCCTAAGAATACTACTTACTACGTCTCCCTAAGTCTTTGGAACACTTTTGTGATGTTGACTAGGTGTTCTTGTAGTGACGTGGAGAAGATGATAATATCGTCCTTGTATACGAGGTATATGTTTCCTTGTAGGCCTTTTAATACGTTGCCCATGACTCGTTGGAATGACGCAGGAGCATTTTTCAGTCTGAACGATATGCAGTTCCTTCTGCCATTTCTATCTGGTGGAAGCCGCTAGCAAGGTGTAACGTTGTGAAGTATTGGCATCTGCCGAGTTTGTATAGAACGTCCGAAATGTTCGAAAGCGGATATCTGTCGTCTATGGTTTTTTCGTTAACTTTCCGGTAGTCTACAACAATACGACACTTGATTTTGCCAGAAGGGCCCGCTTTTTTCGGCACTATCCAGATTGGATCGTATGACACCTTGTTCTAACTGTTATTATTTGTTTCCCCACTTCTGGTTTATGCACGTGGGGATATCTATATAACTTGGTGTACACTGGCACTTCGTATCTGGCTTTAATTCGATGCTTTCATTTGGTTGGTGAAAGTTAGAGGTGTGTCTGGTTCATGGAAGATGTCCGAAAACTTTTTGCATAATTTTAGTACGTGTTCCCTTTCTTCACGGTTCATGTGTTCGGTTCGTATTAAGTTACCAATGTTAGTTATCCGTGGTTCTTGCGGCGTAAATTCCATCGAATACAGATGATATTCTTCAAGGTTTAATTTACCGGTTTTTATGGGTTCCGCTAATGCTAATTGAAGCTCGTGATTGCTATTATAGACGAGTTCTAGCCAGGCTAGTTGGTTGCAGATTGTTGTTAATGTATCTCGGAGGATAGCTCCTTGTATATTTTGACCTGATATAATAATTGATCCTTCATTGTGCTCAACCCAACCCAACCTTCATTGTGCTCAACAGTCACTCTAACACGACTAATGGTATGTGTATCCAGTTGAATAGAGTAAAATCGTGCTTTGCTGGTAATATTCGACTGGAAGGGTTGATGTTGAGTAATAAGTTTGGAGCGAGGAAAATCTAGTTGTGCTAGCAAAAGTCTAACCCAATTAATTCGTCGAAGGTCTTGTGGAATTTAAAAAGATAAAATTTAGATTCGCAATTAAATTCTGAAAATTCTGAATATTAGCGCAATAAATATTCTTGTAAATGATTTTGGAATATTGACGTTACTACAAAAGGTATTCAAAAGAATTCATGTGCAACAGATTTATCCCAGTTGGAACACCTGTATATGTAAATTGAAGATTAAATAATGTATCACATCAAAGAAGAAGAAAATTGTCTTAACGCACCTACACGTGTTTTCCGAAACATTTGCAATAACAAAAGTAGCAAAACAAAGTATGTGCAGTATCAGGTGACTCAACAATCGGCTACGATTAGGCAATGCGTAAACTGGGTTTTTCCTACCGATTTCTTTTTAAAATCTGTATATACTGTGTATAGAAGAAGAGAGGTGAGATATATATTTTTCAAGCTTCCAGCTATGAAATTAAGGAAGAACCCAGTATATGCAAAAATTACCCCAGCTCATTTTGCGAAAAATATGAATGAGTTTTTCCTTGAGACAGCCGAATTGCTCAAAGAAGGGCACTAGGTTATAAAGTATTGTATATTGCGTTTAATTCGTCGTTCTAAATATTTAATTTTGTTAGACATTGGTGCAAAAATTCGTTTATTGCCTTCTCAGTTCCATTCTCTGCGTCCCATGAATGTCAATGGGATATGTTTCATCTACATATAGGACATAACACATGAAACATGTTTAATAAACTTTAAACGGCGTACGATTATTTTATAACCGCATGATATATTTCATTCAATAATAATTGTTTTAATTGACCTACACTACAATGATTTTTAATTTTGAATCATTTCGAATTTTCAGAGTACGGCAGGTAACATCAACAGTATCATGACGGTAGTTTACGAATGGGTGGCGGGATCGCGGCTTGGCGGCTGGATCCAGAGCTGTCGAGAATCAAGGCGTCTAGTTTTGGTCATTGTCGCCATTGCACTACTTCTCGACAATATGCTTCTAACAACAGTCGGTGAGTTAATTAACACTTTATGCTTTTTATAAAACAAGCATAACTTTACTGAGAATCTATTACTAGAATTATACTATTACTATTATAAGAAAGCCATTGATATATTAGACGCTGGCAAGAAGTCTAGAAAGAATTAATCCAAGAACTAGGACTAATTGCATCAAAATTTAATACCCTCACAAGCTCCTTGCAATAAACCCCTACATTTGTATTTCAAATGTGCACATTTAATTTTTTGTATGTGGTAAATTATTAAAATAACAAATAATATTTTAAATCATTGAATGTTGAAATTGGAAAAACCTTTGTTAACACAGGTGTGCATAAGCACATTAAATATCATTTTTAGATCCGCTAATTACTAAATGCGTTCGACTAGTTCGTTCTGTCAGTGTAATTTAATTTATTTACGAGCAAATTGTCAAATTCAAAGTGGTTGCTTAGCTGTGAATAATTCACTTCAACGCTTATAACGACGAGGTATACAAATCGTCCAAGTATAAAATTCAAAGTTAATCTGGCCCCTTTGTTGCTCCATTGCCGGTTTTCAGGTCACATGCGCTTCATAGAATTAGAAAATTTAGATTGCAACCGCAAGAATCCGTATTTACATCCTGAAGATTGAAAAAATCGAAATATGACAATAATCGATGATCGCACAAGCATCTACTTTCTTTAAACGTTAAATTACTTGTCACCCGCCATTAATTGTATATACGGTATAATTATTAATGAATAGTTAGTTAGTTAGTGCCGATGTCCAAGCTACAGGAGTCAACTGCTTTACACCACTTCGGGACTGCGATCAACTAATCCGCTACATAAACTAATGGCATTTGGATATGATCGTGTTGTGTTCAATTTAACTTTGGAGAAGATTTATATTTTCTTCTAACATTTGACAGTGAATGTTCTTCTAGTAACTCTACCTTCTGTTTAGCTGCTTTTAAAATAACAAATGAATTTACCCGAGAAATCCTTAGCATTGCAAAAAAACTCAAGGGCCATCCACGACTTCTTCTATTACAAGAATAGTTTCCGCATTTTTGTTCCAAACTATGAACCCCAGTTTTTGTACAGTTGTAAAACTCATTCATTTCTGTTTTTTTATTATCTGGTTCACAGCGTGGCTGGTGCTTTTGCCGATATAAATAAACGTATCAAGCAGATAGTGCATTTTTGCGTCATACAGCCATATAATTTTGTTGCCCTACTTCATTGATTTGCTGTTCATATACATCCTAAATTTACATTTGCCCTTAAAGGACACAAGCATCCCATCGACAGTGACACATTATGAACAAGAACAATTTGCATAGCAGTTGACGATAAATTTCTGGAACACTTCAGGAATGGCCGCTGCATTTTCTCAATATGACTATTCTTTCTGCCCAATTATCTGCATTCTCAAATCTAATAGCCTGTTATATTACTCGCCCACAAAGACGCTACATTTTCTCTTTCTGATTTGAAAACTCCGGTTAAAATCAGCAATCCAAGGAATGCCGCAAGTTCAACCATATCCATATGGCTTGTAAAAGTTACATGGTCACTATGATATCGTGAACTAAGTTCAGCTAGTTTTGCGTTGGTGCGTTCCGAAACATTTCGTCAATAAATAGAAGTTGCCAACCGTCATAAGGCGTTGATGAATTTAAATTTAAATTGTGTGCTGCAGTTCGAGTGTTAGCGTCTAGCGTATATCGCTAACACTAGACGTCTAGGTCACTGTCATTCATCAATGTATTCTGAAGTTTCTTCTTCTGTTTGGAAATAGTAACTGGTATATCGGGGACACTGGTGACCCCAATTGCAAAACTGCATCCACAACGCGTCTAGCGTTAGCGATATATCGTCTAGGTCATTGTCATTCATCAATGTATTCTGAACTTTCTTCTCAGAATTTACTTGTAGTATTTTGTTTGGAAATAGTAACGTAACTGGTATATCGGGGACACTGGTGACCCCAATTGCAAAACTGCATCCACAACTCGTCAGGCACCAAATAAAACAACAAACTGAATGTGTTAGGTAGTGGGACGTATGAAGCAGCGTTCAAAATAATAACATTTTTGCGTAGATTTTTGTTCGTATACCAGTTAAGGGTTAAATTATCGCATAACTGAAATTTTGCGTTATAGTTAACGGCTAAAAGTGTTCATTTAAGATGTTACATTAAATGAGCCTCCATTGCATGTTGGTGTGGGAAAGGAGACGACAATTTCACATCGCTCATCTCGATTATATACACAGACGTGCCGTTTCAAACGGCTAGAATTTCCGCTAAAGGTGGCATCAATAAATCGGAACGGCGGACAATGTAGTAACTGGCGGCTATATAGAGAACCAATGCTTTTCACACGGTCTTCACACAAAAAACACACGCAAACGCTTGCACGCACGTACACACCCTCGCGCACGTAATGATTGTATGTGTAGTTATCGAGGATGAATGTACCCGAATAATCTAAACAATAACTCGAAATTACATGACAACAAATTTACCAAAAATACTCGATGCTAGGTGCTAGCTACAATTTGAATAGATAGTGTGGCCCATTGTACAGTAAAAGAATCTGAAAATAATGATCAATAACATTTTCACGACATTTTTTTTTATTGCACATGCATCCATTCTATGTCTTGGTTGGCTATTCATCATGTTACGATATGATATCTATGGTTGAAATGGTGCTTTATATGATCCAATTTATTGTGATCTTCAGTTTCATTCCACATAAACATGCTCGTTTATTATCATGATAGCTGTGAACTGAAGTTATAAACATACATGTTATGCATTATGCTTATAGTAATGTTCTCGAACCGGAGACAGTTCAGCAAGAATTGAAAACGATTTATCGGCATAGTATTGCGAAATATGTCAAGTCGTAACAAGTCTCAATCAGTTTCTTAAATTCTGACGATTAGAATGGAACATTCGTGCCAAATAAAGAAGTCCTATAAATGCTTTAATTTTAGGTGTATCAGTTGATTTCACTATGCATTTATTTTGATATACAATGGATTTCTTCTGAATTTTGGTACAGCGTACCATGTCTGGCAAATGAGTAATAATATTATGTGCTCCTGTTCGAACACGTGTATTTGAAGCAATCTTCGTCCATTTCCATCCTTTGCGACATTATTATTATTTTGCTTCGCAGATTCCGGTCAGTGTTTTTGTTCCGTTCACTATGTTCGCTTGTTAGTGATTTCAATCTGGGCTAATCATTTCTTCATTAAATTGTCCGAATTGTCCAAAGACATAACAGATTTTCAGCTCAAAACTGTGCTGCGAACAAAATGTTTCCCTTAAAAATCATACTCGACGACGTATCAAACTATGCAAGTTTCAACAAATGCAAATGTACGTATGATAAAAAGTTAATAAAGGGTTTTCCAATAAGGACTTGACAACTTTTTTTTTAAATAAAACGCAAACCATTTGAGATATTTCCAAAACTTTATGATCGACTTGAAATACAATCAAAACATTTATGAATGGAACTCGACTTCGTTCATATGGCCACCACGGGCACGTCGGCAGCGCTCGATTCGTTGGACCCAATTTTCGATGACTCGGTCACACATTTCGGCCGTAACGGCCGCTATTTCGCGTTCAATGTTGGCTCTGAGTTCTTCCAACGTCGTCGGCTTGTTGGCATAGACCAATGATTTGACGTAGCCCCAAAGAAAAAAGTCTAGCGGCGTTAAATCGCACGAACGAGGTGGCCAATTGACTGGTCCATTTCTTGAGATAACACGCTCACCAAACTTACTCTTCAATAAATCGATTGTAACGTGCGCTGTGTGGCTTGTGGCACCGTCCTGTTGAAACCACATGTCGTCCAAGTCCATGTTTTCCAATTCGGGCCAAAAATAATCGGTAATTATGGCGCGATAACGATCGCCATTCACAGTAACGTGACGATCGTTATTTTCGACGAAAAAATATGGCCCAATGACGCCGCCGGCATGGAAACCGCACCAAACAGTTATTTTTTTTTGGATGAAGGGGTGATTCATGAAGCACATGTGGATTTTCATCAGACCAATAACGCATATTTTGCTTATTGACGAACCCATTGAGCCAAAAATGAGCTTCGTCACTGAAGATGATTTTACGATGAAATTCATCATCTTGGCGCATCTTCTCCAGAACCCAATCGGAGAACGTACGTCGCGTCAAATGGTCCATCGGCTTTAATTCTTGAGTCAGTTTGATCTTGTATGGGTGTAAACCAAGATCTTTACGCAAAATTCGCCATAAAGTGGTCTTGGCGATGCCCATTTCTTGAGAACGCCGCGGAATCGACTGATTTGGATCGTTTGCTACGGACGCCCGAACGGCAGCGATATTTTCGTCACTTCGACCAACCCGTTGTCTCACTGGCACGGCAGCATCACACAATGAATATGTAGACTCAAATTTTTGCACTAAACTTGTTATTGCTTGTCTACTAGGGCGAGAATAACGACCGAAAATTGGAGTTAACGCTCTTAAAGTTGCGGCCGCCGACTCCGAATTTCGGTAGTACATTTTTATAATTTGCATACGTTGTTCGTTCGTGTACTTTACCATGATGAAAATGTTGAGTTTACTGAAAAAAAGGAAAGTGACAGTTAGATGATCAGTGAAATAGTGCGTTCACAAATTAAATTCAAAGTTGTCAAGTACCTATTGGAAAACCCGATACTTACATTTTGATTGTCAGTGATTTCGCCCTGGCCATGTGTTTCAAAATTATCCAAAACAAGGAAATTCTCATCAATCCCAGTATATTACATTAAGATCTAAGCACATTTTGTTGATTGTTGATACTGTAATTAACATACCCTCCATAAAGAAACGGATCCACACTGTTCACCTCAGCTGAAATACAAACGATAAATAAATATTTGCTATTAAAAAAAGTTATACGAAATTTACGCTAATATATTTATATTACGATGATCGATAAAGTTACCAAAAACGAATAAAATGCACTAACCTGTCTGCTTCGCTAACCCAGTTTGATGCAAGAACTATCGAAATAATCAAAGATTCAGCTTACTGCCTCGAAGCAACAACTTCCGTACATAAAATCATTTTCGTGCATGCAATCTACATTTCGACAACTATGTTTTCATCTCCAGCAGAAATAGTCATTATTTCAACTGACGATGACAACATAATTGTTGGTACATTTGGATTTAATAAGGTGCAGTGTAGTAAGGGTAATATTTATTTTATTTTATATATCCAACAACAGTCTCCGATTTACTATTACTGAAGCTTCAAAACGATCCACGCACATAAACATAATGGATTTTCTGCTCAAAAGCTATGTGAACCAAAAATTTCCTTTAAGAAATCACATTCGACAAAATACCAAACCACGCACATTGACACAAATACAAAGGCATGTATGAAGAAAGGAAAACGTTTGTTTAATACTTACATTTTCGTCGTTGGTGATTCCGATCTGGAAAATCTACCACTACGATCTCATACCAGCCAGATGTTTCAAAATTATCCAGAACAAGGGGATTCTCATCAAGCCCAATATATTACATTAAGATCTAAGCACATTCTGTCAATTGTTGTGAAAGTAATTAACACATTTTCCATAAAGAAACACATCCACATTGTTGTCCTGAACTGAAATACAAATTATACGAAATTTACTCTAATATCATGATGGTCAATAAAGTTATCAAAACGAATAAAATGCGCTAATCTGTCTCTTTCGCTAATCTACTTTTACACAAGAACTATCGAAATAATCAAAGATTCATTTTACTCCTTGGAAGCTCTAAGTTCCGTCCAAAATACATTTTCCGACATACAGTCCAATTAAAGCCAATTCCTATAAATTGGCTTTACAACTACTACAAGTTTTAGAAAAGTTTAACTTAAAAAATAGTAGATACTTACTTTTTGCTTGTTGGCGATTTCAGTCTGGGCTAATCATTTCTCCATTTTTAGTAACCAGAAATTGCAAAATTATCCCAAGAACAGAAAGACATAATGGACTTTCAGCTCAAAAAATGTGATGCGAACAAAATGTTCATACTTGACGAGGTACCAAACTATGCAAGTTTCACCAAGTTTTCGAGTCGTGGTACTTCGCAAGTTTCGTCTGGGAGGCTGACCAGTTATATCGGGTGCAGCCTCATCACCTAATGCATCCGAGGCTTTTCCGTTCGGTTTAAGAACTTATTTTCACATCAGAGGGTAGCTGGCACATGCTGGTGGTCGACTAGGTTCCGCGTGATTGTCACACCCGTTGGCGGATTCAAGTCAACCATGCGGTGATTGCAATTTATACCTGTTGCCAGGATTTATTTCAGCCGCTCCACAGGAGACAGTCGCTGTTAGCAGCAGCCCACTCTGGGTCATACGCTGTTTCCACCATTTGGCCCGCGGGTGTTTCTGCACCTACCCTGCATATCTGTTGGGGTTGAGGTTCCCCATCCTGGTTTACACATGCGGTTTTTGTTGCCCCCTACTTAATTCAGAAGCAACCCGCGTGCGATCACGCAGGCACGTTTATTATTATTATTATTTTGGTTCGTCAAGGTAAGATGCCTGTGCATGCATCGGTTGAAAACAAGATACATCACCTACTATTGTCTATTTGCGTATTTGTGAACCGAGAACTTTTCTCATAACTTTTTTTTCCTCTTCGTACGTGTGTGACACGTTATTTTAGTTATAAAAATGTTGAAAATTGATTATCCTAATCGAAATAAGTCCAAAATAACAACTTACCTCATATGGCTTCTTAATCTCTCGTTAATCTCCCATACAAGACTCTTGGAATTGTCGCACGCAGACAAGGCACTCCCAGCACCTTGGCGATGCATAAATGAAAGCAGCGGCGGACCTCCTTGGGATGTGCAATATCATCCATACAAACATTCGGATATTCCCGTCCGCATTGTCGTTATGTCAAAATCATAATACGTCGGTACATAAATGGGGTTTGACACACCCCAGACCACTTCAGTTGCGTGTAACTTCACTCGGTCTCTATGGGATACTGTAGCGATTCCTGAATTCAATGGTGCAGATACATTAAGGAAGCTATTGGTACTTCGTTGTTTTTAGCACATAATTTCCGGAAAACCTATTTGTGGCTAATGGGGTGTAGAACTCGATTTTGGTTCCATGGCGTTCCATCCATAATAATACTTGTTTTAAAAGTTGGCTTCTGCCAATCATTTCGATTTGAAGAATGATAAAACTGATGACCATGGACATCTGCGGGGTCTGCAGGTTTCATGAACTTTTCAGCTTATTTTGCCAGCAAATCTGGCAATCTCCAGTAGGCTATTTGCTACAACAACCTAAACTAGAAATAGCCCTAGCCTTAATATTACATTTCTTAGTTTTTAAGTAATATAAAGTAGACGATTCATCTTGTTGGGCAAATTGCCAATCTGTTCACTAAGCATTAAAAACATCAGAATTACATCAAAAAGTGAGCGAAAGAAACAATTGTTGGATATGTTTTGTTCTGTCGTGTGGGATATATTTTGTCGTGTCGTGAGAATATCGAAAGTAATATTTAAGAGAGGAAATAAATTTAAATTGCCTTAAAATTATTACCTCACAGCGAGATGTAGAATAAATAAGTGTATTAAATTTGCATTAAATTTTAATGAAAAAGTTGCTTCGTAATTTATTTTATAATGCCAAAGAGGTCGGGTTGGGTTTGCCAATTAATAATGCCAAAAGTAGCTTTGAAACGAAGGGTCGAGGTGCAAGCACTTATTGTACGCACTGAAGGGAGTATCGCCCTATTTCTGTAGATATTGATGCTTTATGCACGTTATTGGCCAGCGACGTTCGCTAAATGTTATTAACGAAGGGATTAAAATTATAGCTAAAGTTAATTAGTGTGTAGTTGAAAAAATACCGAGTTTTCACTCAATTACAACGTCACGTCGTTTATTATTCCTGTAATTATGTCTATACACTGGTAAAGAAGAAAATTTTTCTACGTGCGTGTCATTTATTATAGATACTACTGTCGCACGGGAATCCAACGGTTAAATGGAACGAGGTCGTCGTAATTTATTCAACGATCTAGAAACAGGAAATGACACGTCAATTCCTCGCCTGTTTCTGAAATGGGGTCGCACCAGAAGTTAGGATAAGGAGAATCTCAAATAATTAAAATATGCACTTAAGCAATTCACTCGTTAACCATGTACCAGTTCAACACATACAGTCCATACTTCGGGTCCATATCTGACCAAACCAAAATGTGAATTCAAATGGCTAGTATACAATGAATTACAAAATTGGCTATAAAACTTAACAAACTTGCTAACTGCACATCTAATAATAAAATTTGATTCGATCTTAATTAGCAATCGGAGAGTATTAAACACACACTTGGAAAGAAAGTAGCTGAATGACGCGCATGCTTCACTCGGGCAGCAACTAAAGGGATGCTGTAGAACCGTGAATAACAAATATATCTTTCCTCAGTATTGTAACGCATCGTAAATTCTGGATCCCCGGTCCAAGCGACCCCATTCAAGTTCTAATCCACTCTTCTTATTTTTAGCATAATGAAATACATTTTCAGGACTATATACATGAATGTCAACCTGTCAAGCATTCACCTATTTTTTTGGTTATGGTAACACAACATATATGTCATTGATAGAATAGCAATAAATATTTCCTAAGATATGAATCCATCATTTGAATATCTAACTGTATGGTGACTTATATTTTACGATATAATTCGCAGATGTAATTTTATGTGCAGTAATTGCGTAATTGCGATATTTACTTTTTTATCAAAAAATATTTGAAATGTTTTCTATAATTATTGCTCCTGGTTCGAAAACTATTAAGAAACAATAATTCCCAACTACGTTAAACAGTCAAAAGAGAGGTTGTATATCTTATTGTATTCTGCCTGATAGGCATTCTCAAAACAGTGCAGAAAGAAGTTAACCATATTGTGTGCATAAAATTCATTGAGACGCGAATGCCAGTGATTCTTGACTTTACTGGATTTTATATCTGCGAACTATGACGAACAGGGGCGCTTCGATTATGTTCATAATTATTTATCGCATAAACGACCCCACAAATCACATTTCGAAAGTTATGGCCAATACAATTCAAACGGTTGTCATAGAAAATACGTGCGATATCGATGTTAAATTGGATAACGTTGTTTTTTTAATATCGCATCCGTATCCACGCAAAATCATAATCCCGCCGTTAAACTAAACAAAAGATGCAATCTGCGATAAAACATTTTGCCGGTTTTATTAGGGGGGGGGGAAACGTCTAACAATGAATAACGACCGTGAACCGATAAAATCAGAACAGTAAAAACCCCGAACGATTGAATTAAAACTGCTGCGAAATATTATTTTTAACTTGAATATATAGATGGGCGGATGTTTGGAATTAATGGACGCGATATCGAATCAATTTCATGGAGCAAAAGTTCCACGAGATAACGTTGAACTTATTTAACCATACGTCAAAGCTTTATATTTGTTCAGAATAGTCATTAGCTAGATCTCAATTAACGATTTATTTGAAATAGTATGAATAGTAAAATATAAAGTGTTAATCGGGGCTGCATCACTATTACTATGTAGTCAAAGAAAGAGACGATGGTGGGTAAGACCCTGGATTGAAAAAAGAAGTGAAAGAGGAAATTTCAGTCTTTTGGGGATTTGGGGAGTTTCAGGAACTTCGTGAGAATGGATAAACTCACGTATCAGAAGTTATTACAATTAATTGAACAAGACATTTCCAAGAGGGACACACAGAAGTCTGCATTATGCCTTCAAGATAGGAAGGTCAACAATTGGCAAAAATATTCCAGAGACCTGTGAGAGTATCTATTCCCATTTGAAAGCGGAATATCTTAAAGTATGTTGCTCAAGTAGTATTAAGTTCTTAAATTATAACATTCCAATAGTGTAGGTACCCAATACGGCAGCCGAGTGGCTTAACATATCGCAAGTGCTTGAAGAGAAACGAAATCTTCCAAATGTTAGGAGCCATGGATAGGAAACGTATATGTTTTCGCCCCCTCCGATCAGATGGTTCTACATATTGCAACTACAAACAGCAACACACCATTGCTTTGCTAGCATTGGTAGATGCAAATTACAAATTTCTGTACGTTGATGTGGGAACAAATGGCCGAATTTCTGATGGATGTGTTTTCTACAAAAGCAAATTACGACAAGCCATTTCAACAAACAGTTTAAACTTTCCTAAAGATCGCCCTTTATCAGCAAGAAGGTTAAAGTCCCATTCATTATTGTAGCGGATGCTGCGTTTCCTTTATCCCACAATATACTAAAACTATTTCCGTTCAGAAATATGTCCGGGCAACAAAGAGTTTTTAATTATCGCCTTAGCCGTGCAAGAAGAGTTGTGGAGAATGCCTTTAGAATATTGGCCTTGCTGTGAACTGCACAATTTCTTAAGAACAAATTGTCCAGTGCCATGCGAAAGTGTAGAAGATTGCGGTATCGACAAGAGGTACACGTTCAAATATGGTCTAAGCCAAGAAGCTGGAAACAGGAGCGGGAGAAGTACACTGGACACTTGAAGGGAGTGTACCATGGCAAGATGCTATGGCATACATGTTATATTTCTGCAATAACTTGTTATAACTATTGTGAAAAATAAAAGATAGTTCAATTTATATGCTATGTTTATTATTAAAATATCATTTTTTTAAAAGGCATCTTCATCCTCTTCTTGTGCATCAATTAACATATTGAAAATGTTGCGTTTAGTTCTCCTTCTTATACCTTCGTTCTTTATTTTTGATAATTCCATAGCCACTTTACTAAAAACACATGCAAATAAATAAAACTTCTGTGAGAAATTATTTACTTACTTTCCAAAAGTCTTCAGGTCGTCCTCTTTTCCTAGGTTTTGTAATTGCTCACTGGCAGTTTTAATGACATCGAGAGCACTACTCTGCAACGACTGTGATGACAGCCTTCGTCTCTTCACCTGGGTAGATGGAGTCCCATGTGGAGGCGACTTCGAGCTCGTACCACATGGGCCTGAAAATTTTCTTCTTCCAGGTCCTCGTTACTGTCCTCAAACATTAACTCATCCGTGTTGGTTTCTGGGCTTGCGAGATGTATATCAACAATGTTGGAACTTGATTCCCGAGTATGGGTTGCTTCGGAAAGAATATATAATGGCTCGTATATATCGTCCACACTGGCCTCACTCCTTTCTATCCTTATCTTTTTTTACTTCTTTAAAGTATTGTGTTCTTATTACTACAAATGATCAAACATTATAAATAATATACGCAGCCGTTTACGGTTCACTTACCATGAATATTTTTATTTATCTCTTCTGGTGTCACTCTATACTGCGGCAATTTTCGCTGCAGTTGTATCTGTATATCCTGTAACGCGTCTAGCCTTTTGGTTTTTGATTTGTACTCTGGTATATGGGCCATATACAACACTGGCAGGGCCTCATAAAGACCAATGAGCAGCTTTGCTGAATCTCTGGTCCATTCCATTTTTGATGTAATATTACCACAACTCATATTCATCTTCGCCACAAACACAACGAACCGACAACGTGCTTCGATTCGAGGTTAGGTTATGGGATATGGTGCTTTCTTATTTTTATAATAACTGTTGGCATTACTACAGTTACTAAAAATATCACTAGAAATGCATGCATTTTTCCAACAAATTAGAACGTGTTCTATTCCCATGCATCACAATTGCTGCAACGAAAATGCGTAGTGTGGCCACGAAAAGATGCTGCAACTGTGATACAGCATCAAAGTTGCAACAACTAAATGCATAGTGTGGCCATCGCTTAAGAAATCTGTTTATCGACCACAATAGGCCACTTTTGTTTACCAGGTGCATCGATTTTTCTTGGAATGATCCAAACTGGTGACGAGTATGCTGAATCTGATTGTCTTTGAACTTCTTTTCTATGAATTTCTTTGAAAATTAAATAAATGATATTTTAATTTTTCATCAACGTTGAATATTTTAGAAGAGGGTATGTTTATGCTGAAAGTCTCTACTGAGTTTCCGTGTGCACTTTTAACTTGGAGTGCTTTTCCTTTTTCATTATGGGTACGAAAATATTTAATTGCAACGTTTGGGCGAATATACGATCTAGTGCTACCTGGAGCTATTAGAATCTTTAAATTGTGTTCTGGAAAATTATATAAGGTAATTTGTACGTTAAATGGCATTTGAATTGCTTTAGGTTTATTAGTAGAATTTTGGTTATTTGGCAAGATTATCTTTTGATAATTTTAATTTGCATCATTGGGTTAACTTCTAATTGAAAATCATTGGTTGACATGTTTAAGGCAGTATTTAATTTTTCGTTCTCATAACTGAACCTATTGGATCTTTTAATCCTCTTAGTGAAATTCTGAGAGCATAATTTCTGCAATATTGAATTAACACGTTTGCTTCTACAGCGTAAGAACGAGTAGACACACATGAAACTGCAAATTTAATATATGGTAAATTTTTAATAAAATTGAAATGGATACTTCATTTTAAGATTGTTTTAATTGAGCATGCTGCCTCAGCATCCTCGTGCTCAGAGCCACCGTTCAGAGCAGCTTCATGTTTTATTTTGGAAGCATACTAGACATAAGATATTCATCCGTAACATCATTGTAAAATGTTGTTACAAATTTTTCACAATTTGAAATGAACCTTGGTAGTAATTCAGATTTACGTTGAAAATCAGGTATCAAAAATTGTATGCCTGGGTTTACGATAGCCGCAGCTATTGCTTGTGAATTGGTTTGAATTTGGATGTGTGAATGTTCACTGTTTTTGAAATTGATTGTTCACTTCCTGAGTCAGCGTCGGAACTTTCCTAATTTTTTGAGGAACATGAATTATAATAATTACTAGAACCTCTAAACGACATAAGTACTCACAGAAAAAATAATTTCATGTAGCCCATTGAGTCCAACGAAGCGTTGATATTGATCCCTATTTGTAGTTCCGCCTTCCGTCCTTTCGATATTCGCTCGAGGAATCGTTTTGTCTCACTGACTTAGAAGAACTGAAGTTCAGAGTTATTTGGTACTGGTTGTGCTACATTGCTTCAATACTGGTTTCCATGTTGCTGGTAATCATTGGGCGTCATATCGGGTATTAAGAGTTTGCTGTATGCTAGCGTTCTTTTGTTGTTGAAGTCGATGCTGTGTCCCGTGTGTAGGAAATGGCAGATGTCCATTTGATTGTGTTGAGGTACCCGTTGGTGTGAGTCTTCTTTCGGTATACTGGGTTACTGAGGCTGTATTCTTCGTTTAGTACTGGTACGGTAACTGGTTTTCTTCCACTCCCACGTTGATTTTTATAGCTCGATGTTGTTCATCGAGGTGTCATCCAATTATTTCAGCCACACCATTGGTTTTAACTCTGCTGTCTCTAGTGCTGTGGTGTCCACTTCCTCCATGAATATGTTTGCTATCATAGATGGCAGTGGTGATCCCATGAGTTTGTCGCTAACGTTGAGTCTCAAAAATAAGTAAGTAAGTGTTCTTGACGCAGTGCTGGACTGGTTCTGTGATGTGTTCCATCGCTTCGTATTTCCGTTTCAACAATATCTTCATTTTACCGGGACTTAATAAACGCTTACCAACAAGTGGTCCGGTTAAACAATATGGTTCTTCAGCATCTGGATGAGATGGACTGCGTTCTTGACGTATGATGCATTTTGTTTGATGAAATCTTGTAATTGTCTTGCTAACGATTGTACGCATTGGTACTTCATGTTTATGGATCTTCTCCAAGCCATATATCTTCGGACATTTTTATCTTGGTATAAATAATTTCTTGCTCACCGGATCCACTGGTGATGCTTCTATTTTTCATTTATCTTCTCCAGGTAGGTCTTCTCCTGTTGCGGTTGGTTTGTATGCCAGATCTGCTAGTATGGCGGTTATTTTGTTTTTGTAGTTGGTTCTTCACTACTGCGGTGTTGCCTTTGTCTGCTCGTAATAAAGTGATGCGCTGGTTGTCTCGTAGCGTCCTTCTTGGAGATTTAGCTTTTCGTAGTATTTTGGATCACTTCCTCAGTTTCTGTGTTGCAGTTTCTACATTGCAAACATGTCTTCTTCTGGAATCGGCGATGAAGCCAGCGCGAAATTGAACCCTTTGGTAAGAACTTCGATGGTGTCTTTGTCCATTGCTTCGTGTTATAAGTTTACTACTTTAGGTTATATGCAATACAATGATGTTTCCGATTTGGTTTCGGATCTACTTTCAGTTTTCCGAATATCTTCCTGCATTTCTGTTGATAGCATGTTTGTTCTCTCATCGTTGTTCTGCTAGATGATCGATCTTCTGCTACAGGGCTACCTGATTGGTTTCAAATATTAAAATGTCGATCTAGTAGTCTCTTGCTTGTTAAGTTTATATTTTTAATTACTTATTAAGGTCAAACTTGCCTTCCGAAGAATCTTCGTTGTTGAAAGTGTAGGTGTGTACAGTTTCAGCACCATGCATTTTGGTATAATGCTCTACACACGTGGGAATAATTTTTATTAATAAAAGAATTCAAAATTTGTAAACACTAAATACGCATTTTTTATTAAATTCTATATGCACACTTTTTTAAAGGCCCAATACTTGATTCTCGATTTCAAGTGAATCTCAGGGTTCTTTCCAAGTTATAATTTTACTAATACTGTTGTGAAAAGTTTATTTTTATTTAACCCGAGTTGGGTGCATGTTGCTTCTAACTGAAGTGTTATTTGTTAATTTGCAATTAGTTCTTGGTGTTTGATATTTCCTCTTGTTACATTCTATATACTTTCTATACACTACATTTCAGTGACACTTCATTTCGTTTTGACGTTTATACACGTTGCTTGTCAATATTTTTTCAAAACACCGCTGCACGGTTCATTTTAATTGTACTGATGTTCAGTTGTCATTTGACTTCCTTTTTATAGTCTTGTCGTGGATAATTTGACTTTTCTGTACTTTGTTAAACTTTTAATCGGCTTTTACAGTTTTCTATTTTTCCTACATGTCCTTGTTGAAAACACAATTATCATCATACTCATCAATCACCGGACCAGTGTCATCGTCTTTAAATAAATTATGAAAGGGCTTTGGGAATGTGTTACATTGAAATAAATTAACTACATATTGGGTATGGAAGATTTTTCCGAAATGTGGAATTTTAATCGTAGGAAGCTAAATATCGTACCAAAATAAAATATTTAATACCGGAATGTAACACTCACTTCAACGAGGTATTTGCGCTGCGAATAATATGGACAGTCCTTGCACATGCTAAATTTTAATTCGAGCCGGCTCTGGTCCGAATTAATGAACAGCGTAAGCGCCAAGGATACTACCATTGTTGGTTGAGCGACTTTAAAGCGTTGGGTGCCTTTTATGTTTAATGCAACGTAGACAGAAGGAGCGATCGAGCAGAAGCCGGGCAATTCTTTTTTCCGTAAATAAATTATTGAGAAACCACGAAACTCCATTAGGAATTGACCCAATGTATATTTGCGATGACAAACTCTCTGCTTTACACGGGCACTTGTTACACAAACATAAACGGTTTAAATAATATTTTTAATCAATTCTTTGACCGAGTTGGCATTGTCCATTTATTAAGCAGTACTTGTTTAAATAAGAAATATGCAAACTTAACATTACCGCAGCAAACGTCACTTTATATGCCCAGAAATCCAGGTTGCTTAAGGGCTGAAAATATGCTATGGAAATTTTTGGGTGAGATATTGAGGGTTCTATAAGAAGTCTTATTCTAGTTATTATTCTCATCATCGTTTAGGGAAGTCCTCGCATTACGTCATGGTTCTTATTGATTGATTGGTCAATTGGCGAGCATATTTATCATATGCCTAACGTTTTTTGAGCGAATGTAATGGAAAATTTGTGTTGCGGAAACAGGAATTAGATGCGATGTTCCGCGATACGGCAACTGAAAGAATATAGGTATTCTTTCAGTTGCGGAGCATTTATGAAAATAAAACGTGCACTGCGATTATTGAACAACATTGTTCGCGAACTGCTTGGAATAATATATTTTCATTACAGAATTCTTGCGTCGAAACACGTTCCATTTCTGTCTGTCCTAACCGAATGGAAAAACAATTAACGGAACGTTCAAACGATACGCGGTGCCCCTTGGAAAGTTTCGAGAGTCGTTAATTAAAGTTCTGCTCCGTTCCGGATCGCGAACTCTGGTTCGTTTTGCCTACAACGTAATGGCTAATGAAAACAGAACTTCCGAGCGCGAAAGCGATCGCTTTGATCCCGTCTTCAACAAGTTTTTCCAGCTCATCCGGCTACGATAATTGTGACGGATTTTGTCCTCTCGATAATCGTCGTGGTAACGATTAACTCGAGTCACACGGATGAATTAATTTGATTTTGCCAATGATCCCCAAAATGTCAACAAATCAAAACTAAATAAATGGCTTGGTTTAGTTCATTCTAAAGCGACCGCGGATTAATTTGATGTGTTAAACTTGTGAAGTTGACAAGAAATTATTTTGAATTCCGATAAAAGTTAGATTTTGTATTTATTTAATACAATCCTTCACATTAGAATTGCATTGACACAGGAGCACTCGTATACGATATGCTGTCAAAATAAACCTGCTAATATTATACTACATGAAGAATCGGCTGTCCCAAGAAAAGTATATGCTTGGTTCAAAATTTTGAGTACACGACGGTAAAGTAAATTAATTTCTAAAAAAAAAATAATATAATAATAACTATTTTACCTTAATTTATTAAAGGCGGTTCGATGGATTTTAATAAAAATATCGTTTTTGTTCCTGAAATGCAGATAAAGGATTTTGCAATCAAAAAATTCGTGCCAGAATCAGCGGTAGTTCTCATTTCGAATTCTCGGCACAAGTACTTTCACCATTTCTTCCTTCTTTGCGGAGTTAATTCCACGATACTTACATACACGATTCTTCTCATCTGTAAGGGGCTGGGTAGACTTCTTTGAAATTCTTTTGTAGAAATTAAATTTGTTTGTACTCGGAGGCAAAATCGGTGTTATAGAACAGATCACCAGATCCTTTAACAAACATTGCCTCAACGATGTCATCTAAAATTACGGATTCTTCAGTCTCTGTAGGTGTATCAGCTGCTGCTGATGCAGTCGTTGTAGAATCAGGAACCGTGGAAGAGTTTACAGCATCGTTTTCACTTCGGCTACGCCTTGTGGATTTTTGTTTCTGTTTTGAATTTGGTTTTCTTCTTCAGTTGTCTTTTTTTACTCTGCCACTGTCTGACCGTAACCAGATGATCGAAACTATCTATATTCTTGGCATCTTTCATCGCCTTCTCTATGTTCCCGTGGAGGGAATCGGTCGACATATGAGCATGACCTTCAGTCAGATTTCGTAGAATCACCTGTTGGGGACTATTATCCTGATTTAAAATGTTTGCAAGGCTGGTGTATATTATCCAATTTTTATTTTGTAAAACGATCAGCTTCTTCAGTCGCAATAAAGGAGGGAATGGAATCAGCGTTGAGTCCTTGCAGGGCCTCATTTGTCGTATTTGGAATCGTTGTTTCAAACAGCCAAGGTTTCGTTGTAAACAACTAATCGGCTGATAGAGAAGCTGTCGTTTATTTCAGGCATCATTCTACTGTTCATATTCTTCAATGTTTTTCTGTAGGTTTCTTCTTTGTGGAATTCAGGGTGCTTCGTTATAAAATGTTAAGTTAAAACAGGTCGTTGGAGTAACCCAGTGTGTTCAAAAATAAGGTTTTGCAGACCTTGACTTGTTTGTGATCTTGGTATCGGATGGGAAAAAATAGTCCCTCGTTTCGTTTTTCCTGTAGCTAGGGGTTTGTTCTTCATTCAGTTGAGGATTAGTATCACCCTTCACTACTCGTCGTTTAACTGATGTTATCCGAATATTCCCTGTAAGTCAATGTCGTCTCTCGGCATAGGGTAATTCAAAAACTCTTCTCATAGCGTCTTTCTGTCAAATTCTGAAATTCACAATGTTCTTTTGCATTTTTCTTCGCAAGGTTTTTTCATGGACTTTTTGCCATATCAACCGTTTCGGCATAGTATATTAAATCAATGTTCTGTTCTAATATAATGGACTCGGAGGACGCAGAAGCACTTCTTTCAGAAACTGGCTCCAAACTGAGTGCCCATCATGGTCCATGTCGTCCACTAGCATGGTGTTTATGTTGGTTGATTGAAGTTTGCAGCATTGACTGCTGAACGTGGCACAGTATTGCATTTGTCGTTAACGCCCGAGTCATGGGTTACAAATTCTTTTTCCCGCAGTTTGATCGAAGGACGGCCACAGTTGCCGCCGCAATGCCACTTTGTTAAGTATGGTGCTTACGTCTGGTTGTTGAACATTTCTGGCGTCGATCTGTTCTTCTAAATTCATTGTTGCAGATACTGTATTTTTCACATATCTTTTTCAGGCTTCCAGCTATAAAATTTGTTTTTGCCATTGAAAGAACGTAAAGAAGAACCCAGTATATGCAAAAAATTACCTCAGTTCATTTTGCGAAAAATATGCAGTTCCTTTGGACAGCCGTAATAGTATACAATTACAGCATTTTTTATTAGTTTATCAACTCGTACCTTATTACGAGACCCATTCATCATCGCAAAATTGCGATTGATTACAATACATTTAATTAAAACAATGTCACGAATTTTCGTAACGACAAGTGTTAGTAAAGCGCCTGGCCGTAAATTTTGAACATTGTTACATTTCTGTTCACCACACCGTAAATATTAATAACGTCCCTCAATTCGTTCTAAGCTCTAATGCTAGCTAGCATATACATTACTTTGTTGTTTATTAAATATAAGAAGTTGATGAAGGCTGTAGTTTTAAATTGTGAAAAAATAATTTATAAATAGAATATCTAAAAACTGAAAACCCCCTTCTTGAGAATTTCTTCCTCCTTCAATTTCTTTTATAGGATGCCACTGACGTAGTTAATTTTGGGTAGTGTTAAGTATTCGTTTATGAAGTTCTCTTTGAACCTCCGTTAATATTTTCATCATTACCTGTATCTGTGTCTGGAACAATTGTTCATTGCAAAAGTTTAGGTGATGCAACATAGTATGTATTAATAACGCAAAACAAAACAATGAATTTGGATTAGGTTACTAGATTCAAAACTATTTTGTTCAGATTTACGAGGACATTCGACGCGGAATCACTAAAATCCTCAATATCTATTAAAATAAGCTGTTAAAACATTATTATATTTTTAAGGAATTTTATAACACCACGTGCCCAAGCATTGATCACAATAAAAGTGAATCAATTTTGGACTTATTTCATTATTAAAATCACTGGAATTTTGATTTCTGAGTTGTCTATTGGGTTTTTTGCTGATTTAGAGTTTTTATAGCATTTCTACTATAGCTCTAAATAGGACTTTTTGCAATAAGTACGTATGGGCCTGAATTTAATGCGTCAGGGACATATTCATATTTTTGTAAAATGACTACCACATTACCGTTATCTGCTTTAGTATATAGTCTTTCTTTTTTAATAATTCGATAATCTCTTGTTGGTTTTATTATTCGGTTTTTCAGTTGTTTTCCACAATTTTCATTGTTTATATTTAACCCTGGTTCCTTGTTTAGTGTCGAGAGATGATGTCGCATATTCTAAATCGTTTACAATCGTTTACAATTACCTTTTCTTCTATTGGAGGTTCTTTTGATGTGATACCGAATTTCAAACCTTTGTTTAGCATATCAGATTCTTCTTGTGTGAAATCAATCAATCGATGTCTTGTTTTTTACCCAGTTGATGTTTATTTGTTCTTCTCCATGATCCGTTCTTTGGACGAGTTGCGTAAGTTTTTGTCCTATCTCGCAGCAATTATTCAGTAAATCCTTCTAAATGTGTTCTATTGAAATATCTGCTGCAATTTTATTCGTAGCAAATTCGTAGTTGCTCTGGCACCGAAAAAATCCACATCTTGGCCAGCTTGGTGTGATTTTGTGTTTATGTGATCCAATAATTCATTGATGTTCTATTGAAATATCTGCTGCAATTTTATTCGTAGCAAATTCCTAGTTGTCTTTTCGACATAAATGATTTCTTCACAGCTACAATTTCTGAATTTGTCCCATAATTTTCTTACGATGTAGCCAAAATAGCTCGGTCTCGGTCTAGAACAGCAATGTTAACTCACTGCTTACTCTGGCTCTGGCACCGAAAAAATCCACATCTTGGCCAGTTTGGTGTGATTTTGTGTTTATGTGATCCAATAATTCATTGATGTTAATGGTTATATGCATATCACCAAACTTAGTGGTCATATTAAACCTCCAAATAATTGTTCATCTCACATCATGATGCTCAATGATAGATATGAACATTCCATTTCATTTCATTTCACATCAAAGAACAAGTACAACCTTATTTAATTTTGGTACTCTCTGCATCATGTACGACAATTAACGTTGCCTCCTCCGGTGCACGGCGACGTCATTTATTTTCACGATGAATATTTCAATCATTCTATGAACCAATGGTAAAGACAGCGAAAATACTATTACCGTGATCATCGTGGGTAAGATCTGGCGGTTAGGCAACCGTGTGTGCCCACGTGTAGTTTGTTGAGATTGCAGCAAACATTTCGAACTACTAGTTTGTATTACTGGTCATAATACAAATCTGTCCCTTCAAACGTCGAAGGATGTCCTCTGGAGTACGATTTTTGTTTGTTTTGACACAGACTGGTTGTACCTATTCTATTTCTACTAAACTGATCCTAATGGAAAATACTGCTATTAGAAATTATACGTTAATTTCATCGAGCAAAATTTAATCAACTTTAAGTGGTGCAATCTAAAACAGTTTCATTCCACGGATGTCACTTCATTTTCCAAATCAACATAAAATGTAAATACACGGTAAATTTCCAATGATTCACTGAATCGTAAACACGTTCACTTGCTCTGGGTCAGTGTATAACTGAATTTGTTAATCCCGCGTTAAACGCATCAGAGTGCCCTGGGGCTGGTGAAGTGGACGGCCTACTACATATATTCACACGTTTACCCGGACCCTTATCGCGCTAATGGTCCGGTCGCGGCGATAACAAATGCGCTCATACATTTTAACACCTCTGCAATCTTGAAAGTGATGCGGGAGTGCGGCCTGGAGATTCGCCTCATTCATAAAGATTTATCGCCTCTTATTTCACCGTTCATTCATTTCTTTAACTGAGAATAAAGATTGCGGTTTTTCTGCAAAAATCCAATCAACATAACGAAAATAACGTACGAACCAAGCCTTTCAAAATATAACAATACTGAACAAAGTAAAGGATTTAAAAGTATATGTTCATAATGTTTTTGCACGCAATAATTGATTTCGTGTTGTCGCATTAAAAAAATATATAGGTGCGTTAAAACTCGAACTAAAAGCTTTGCATCGGGGTGCATATGTCGATGAATATGGTTGAATTAAAATCGGGCATAAACATTTTATGCGAACATATAATAGATTTTACATAAATTCTGTTCGCTGCATTTCATGTATTGTGTTTCTCTTAGAATTTCCTTGGTTTGAATTAATAATTCTAAGTTTCTACAATAACTATAAAAATAACAGGTAAATGAATAACACTGCAACAACGCAAGATTACTGTTAATGCCTTTAATCTTTATTGTTGATATATACCTCTCTTTTCGGATGTTGGTCTGCTTAGTGGTTGCGTCCTTATAAGGGTGAACAGTTTCATAAGCTTTCGGCAAACTCACTGTTGCCAGCATCTGATGGTCTTCAAGTTTCATTGTCTGGAACTGAAGTGGAGTTCGACTTTGATCAGCGTCTTCTTCTGTGGTCTTTTTATCTCTTTTTGTCCCTCTTGGAAGTGATGGTGATGAGCTGGGAGGTTTACATCTTCCATCGGGTGATTTATCTGGTCCTGGTGTCTGGTGCCTTCGTACTTTTCTCCGTGGGAGTCCTGGCTTGTACAGTTGGATTTTAGTGGTTTGATGGTTATCGCTTTATCGAATATTTTTATATCGGTCTCTTTGACGTGCTCCTCCACGCTCTTAGGTCCAGATCAATTCTCAATTGCCGGACCCTGACATACCACGGAGCGTTTTAAATCTTCTCATGAAATTGTTCTGGATCAAAGCCTTCTCCAAGGCAACAGTGAATCTTCTCTTCTGAATTAACTCTTTCCAAAATGTTAACTGAATTTACCCTAGAAATCCTTGGCGTTGCAAAAAAAACTATCAGGGGGCACCCACGACTTCTTCTATTACAAGAATAGCATTTTAGGCCCAAACTGTGCACCCCAGTGTGCCCAGTTGTAAAGCTTATTCATTTCTGGTTTTTTGTTATCTGGTTCACATTCTTGTTCATAGTGTGGTTGGTACATAGATAATAGAATTACGCTTCTGTTTTTCTTATGGGAAAAGAGTTTATTTCTCGTTGTCTGGAACTGTGTTGGCACATCTTTATTATTTTTTCTGACTGTTCCTAGACCTGTAAGTTTCCTTAATTTCAGCTCGTCAACACTTCAACACGTCAACACAAATGGCCGCTGCATTTTCTCAATATTCTTTCCGCTTAAGTATCTGCATTATCTGCAACAGAAAACGTTCCAGGAACACAGTTCCTCGAAAAATGCCTGTTCCGGTTAAAATCAGCAATCCAAGGAATGCCTCAAGTTCAACCATATCCATATGCCAACCGTCATAGCGTGGTATATCGTCTAGGTCACTATCATTCATCAATATAATCTGAACTTTCTTGTCAGAATTTACGCGTAGTAATTTGTTTGCAAATAGTGACGTAACTGTTATATTGGGAACACTGGTGACCCCAATTACAAAACTGATACAAATATACATATGATGAAAGGTTCTTAGGTTTTGATTGTCGGTGTTATCGCTTTGGAAAGACGAAGTCAATTGTTTGAAAATTATCCAAACAAGGGAATTCTCATCAAGCCCAATATATTACATTAAGATCTAAGCATATTCTGTTGATTGTTGTAAATGTAATTACCATATCCTCCATAAAGAAACAATCCAAGGAATCACCTAGTTTTAGCTGGTGCGCTTTTGCTGGTGTCGGCTACGCAGATGATCCATAGGTGACCACTGATCACATTCAGGTCCTAGTAGTAGCGGAAGTGGTAAGGAAGATGGCCGAACTTCTTTTTTGCAAAAACCGTCCAAGATGGCTTCCGTGAGTCCAAGCATTTGAAGCTCGGTGGAGTGGTTTTCACGGAATCCGTATTGCTCATCCTAGACGGTCTCTTTTTTCCACGATTTCGGCTCTTAGTCATCTAATGATGACCGACCCTCTCTGCGATCATTCCCAAACCGGGCTGAAGGCTTATCGGCCTATAGTTTTGCCCAAGTTTGGTCCTTGCCTTGGCTATCGCTACTGTTGCCATTTTCCAGGCAACAGGGAAGTGCGTCAACCTAAGAGCGGCGTTTATGTAAGTTATGGCAATAACAGCTTCTTCGAAGATTTTTGATAGCATCATAATCTGGTTCCTTCGCAAACACCTACGGGTTACCAGCTTGAAGTCACGCCGACTCGGGCAGGCCTCGTTACACGTTCACGAATGCGTCGACCACAAAACACCTGCGCAGAAAGGTCGAACCCCACTTCAGTTCCAGACAATGAAACGTGAAGACCACCAGATTATGTCAACAGCGAGTTTGCCGAAAGCTCGTAAAACTTTTCGTCCTTCGCAAACGCTACAGGTGTAATTCCTTTCATGCGATAACACTTGTCTAAGCCAGAGTGACCAAAGTCACTGTCTGTCCAGGCATGCTTGTGGAATGTTGCGAGAGAAACTAACTCTACATACATTTGAAATACATGCTACCAACTTGCATTTACGAGCAACAAAAACAAAGTAACTTCCAATTACAAGATAAAGAAAAATTTCATTGCATCACGTGACAAAATTAGGGACCTTTAACTCTAAATGATTTTAAATGTACATATCAATAATTCAATTAAAAAAGCATGCAGAATGCTGGGTTTCATAATGCGTACGTGTCACTTCAACTCAATTCATGCCGTAAAGGTGCTATATTTTGCTTATGTACATACATAGTCATTTAAACTATGCTTGGGGAAATTTGAAATCCCCAATACCTGCTTTATATACAGAGAATTGAAAGAATCCAAATTTTTACAATTCACTTGCAACCTGCAATACATAAATAAAAAATACCTTGCAATTTGATAAAAGCGGTGTAGTAAATGAAATTAATAATGTAACCAATTCACTCGAATATGTTTGCTACGGACAATAATTCTAATTTCAATCTGTCAGAAATGTTTCCATCCGATATTGCGGCAAGTTTTGAGCGATTATTTCAATTACGTAGAGAATATGTCAAGTATCGATCATTCAATTTTTTACCAGGTCAATGGTTTCGGTTCATATTGTACTACAAACCCGTGCGGGCACCGCGCCGTGCTCTCAGCCATTCGTGCGTGAATTTATTCTTTGATTTTACTTTCTGTAACATAGGCACAATGCTTCATTTATTTGACCAATCCATCGGGGGCGTTTTGTCATTTACGAAAAATTTTACTAACCAACACAAATTCAGTCTCATTAGTTTCGTGTAAAGTGGTTAAATTTGCACCGTACGCGATGTTCCCGTAATCAGTTTGAAATCAATCTCAAACAGAACTAATTGTCCATTAGGTGTGCTGCGAGCCTGAGGAAGTCTGACAAACTGTTTGAACTTGAGCTATTAGTTAGGCGGGCTGAATTATCCGAAGTATTAAATTATCCGTAACATGATCATAACATATATTGATTGGTGTGGGTTTAACTACGCAGTTTTCCATTAACATTACCATGAACATGATCTGATATGATACGATATTTTTTTTGCTTTTGTGTTTTATTGTTTGCTGATGTGTTATGATGATGATGACAAACATTTTTTCGACGTTATTGGTAAAGATATTCCTGGAATCTCCACCTTTCAAAGATTTCACCACCCACCTGTAGCATGTCTTCACCTCGCTAACAAAGTGCTGTTGTAATTAGTTTATTTTTTTTTGTTTTGTATACAATGAATGTTGTGTGTGACGTGTTGACTGGAAGAAAAGTGACTAATGTGCCGTGCATTTTTCGAACAATTACAGTTTCAATGCAGTTGGTTTGAATGCTTTGAGTATGTACCTGTGATGATATGAAATTTTGCTGATGATTAACGGTTTGATTGTAATTGATGAACGGCCACTGTTGAATATACCGATGAGCCAACCATTCATCTGACCAGATAGTTGTACCAGGAGCAACATGTTTTTTTCACCTCGCAGAAGTACGTGAATCATTCAAAACCCAACCATTTCATCATGGAAGCCGTTTGTGTTAAAGACCCATTTTTTGCCCACATATAAAAAATTGCTAAAGCTCCCTTGATTGACATTTTTGTGTATGACTTTGAATTCACTGAAATCGAAGCAAAGAAAGAGCGCAGATGAGACCTTGCCATTACCGCCAATAAACGCCAACAACCGCCATTGATAACTGCATTTTTGCATTTTGGACATCGATATCCGTGGTAATCTGTTCCATGCATGCGCTTTGTTCCAAGTAAGCATTGCTGTTGCTGTTGTTGAATTTGTTGAAGTTGCTACTCTGAGAGAAGTAAACATTTTTTGAGCAAAAATTGTTACCATTTCTTCCGTAACTATCAAGGCACAAAACTCGTACATGTTTGAGTCTTGAGACCAGTGATAAGTGACAAGTGCTAATAGTCGCACGATAATAAAACTACTGTTGGGCAACAGATTGGCACACCAATATACATTCATAATAGTACATTATGGTAATACACTTTGATGATTAGCTGTGATTTGATGTCTAACATTAATTTGAAGGGTTTAATTTTTTGAAGGTGGAGACATGCTATAGGAATACTATAGGTAAATTGGTTAACTAAGTGGACATATTTTGACTATTCTTATATAATTTTTGAAAACTATATAACTATCAAAAAGCTACAACTACTTGAGAGTGAATATGCTATAGAATACCATAATTGAATACGTTACTAAGATTGTTGACAAACGAGATGGAAAACATAATTGTCTCCATTTTTTGACGTCATGGATGTTGAGCCCATTTTCCGATAACTTCCTATGTTGAATGGAAAAAGTACCTATGAAATACCTTAAACATGTAAAATTGCATGCGTGATACTATTGAAGTAAGCTGTGTTCGTACACTGGGGTAGTGTAGGCAACGGTTAAGTGAGGCCGGATACAGATAATAAACACTTCATCAAAACTTTATTCTTTTATTGTCATTTAATACATAATTAACTTGCTGATACATCAGGGCCGTGGATATTTACGTGGACGGCCTTTCCATGCTATTCAATGATAACGCATCCCCGGCGAGATTGGCACTGACCTTACTTTGTTCTGCGAACTGACGGTCTAACTCGATAATCGAACTCTGCGTCCGTTGTTATTTCATTATCCATGCTGTTTGAATCGAAACAGTTTTGATTAAGTTTGTAATATCACATAATTATATAACATATTGACCCACATACGGTACTAGTTTACGTGCCCTTGTTTATGATGCATATTGGGTCGTATTACCACACTACCATTAACTTATCAATGTGTCTGACAAGACGTTACACTGTATCTGAATGTAGCTTAATAAGTTAGCCAAGTGCATTTATTTTACAAGTATACAATTTATTTTTGCCTTGAATTTAAAAACTATGGTAATCAAGCAAAGTTAAATCACATTTTAACAAAGTTGTAGGACTGTGATAAATAAAAATTGAATCCAATTTCATGTAGTGAAAAGTAGATGCAAGCGATTTTGAGCTTCAAACGAAGCGTAATATGTTGTGGATAAAAAACACGTTTGAATTTTGAACGGGGATTTATGACAGAATTATGTATTTATGCCGTTTTATGGGCGATCACTGCCAACTTTATAAGAATTTAGGACTCGTGCCTTGTAAGCTCGTGCGGTTAGAATCGTGGTAGGGTTTGTGGGTGGATGAAAGATAGGTAAATATGATGTTGTGAGTGCTGTTTTTTCAACCGAAATAGATCTGTCATTTACTGAAGTAATCTTAGAGAACAAGCCCCATCAGTTGAGCCTCTAATTTTATCGAAATATAATATGTATTAAAGATGACGTTTATTTGGCATTTTAATAGATGTGGTACCCGTTTGAAACAAATGAAACAAATTTTGCCGGATATTGCTAAAGTCTAAATTTAAAGGCAGTGAAAATACATAGTAACGTTACATTCCGTTTCTCCTACAGCTTACTTGAAACGATAATTTTTAAAGTTCTTTCGATTGGCTGCGTCCACTGTGAAAGCATATAAAAGAGACCGTGCACGAAAACTCCACATAATAGCACAATTTGCCACAAGACATATAAAGTGCCGTAAAATTACAAAATTTTATTCATCACTAAAGTGTACACTCGCATCGAACGAAGAACGTTCGAATCGTAATGACTAAATTCACCGCCGCCACCCCAGTCGCCGCGAAAGCACAATTTACTACTCGATTTTTACGCGACCATTAAGCGCATTTTTATGGCCCCGGCAAATATCTTCGCCACTTTCGAGCCGAACTCAACACCGGGGACCCCACACGCAATAAATTAATATATATGCTTTATTGCCATCAGTTTGACGAAAGTGCAGATCATTCGCGTCTAACGACGTGGAACGCAGCGCTTTTGTTTCGCCAAGAACTGGTTTCAGCAGATGGTCAATTATACTTGAGAAGAAAATGACCGCGAACAATGACTTAACTACTCCTAATTGTTCGCCTCGAAAGGCCAAAGGGTAATTGCTTACTCAAATACTCTGGTTCTTACAATAAACGGGAAGTGTTACACGACGTGAGAATGCGGACCCGAATTAAAAAACTGAACAATTCACGAGTCATACCTAAGGTCGAAGGTGTTTTAAATTTTACGTTGAGCATTAGTCAGATTAACCAGACGACCGACCTCCGTTGATGTAGCCCGGTATTTTTTCTTAGTATTTATGTAATTTTTTTAATTCCTTCATAATGTTGATATTAATTTATCAATATTTAACATTTACGTTTGATGTAAGATTTACCGGTGGAACTATTTCAATGGTTGAGATAGATGCCTTGGATTTATGTTTGTGTGGCATGTTTATCGGTAGACCATAAGTTATACAGGCGGTGCAAAGTATTTTATGTTTCAAATTGAATTAATTTTGCTGTGAATGAATCAACTCCGGACTTCGCTATTAAAATGACTTGTACCTTACTTAATTTTTATAATGAATATTTATCAGTTTTAGGTTCCAAGTGAACAAGTCCAAGTGTACAAGTAACGCCATCTATTTTAATGCAATTATTGGAGTTATTTCACTTTTATAATGCAATGACTAAATGTTATACCAGATACCACAAGCACTAAAATATGTATTTTAAAAACACATAGTTACACAACTTTTACAATGAAAGCCACTAATGTAACTATAGTCGCTGTCTACAAACACTTAGTAACCATTTGATTTGACCAGCCACTTATTCATATGTATCATGCTGTGATATAAATACGTTGTCAGATACTTGCAAGTTCATCTAAAAATCAAACAAAATGTGACAAACCTTTAAGTCATTTATGTTTTACCCAACTATTTGTTTTAGTACCGATCATACCAGAATTCCTCTACAACATTAACCATCCCGACGCGCCGTTGGACTCGCCAGTAGAGACGCCGCATAGGACAGTGACCATCGCTCCTTACCCCCCATGCGGCGTACTTCAAGACGTCAACGCAACTGCTTTATCCTTGATGGAAACTACACGTGAGTATCTAGATGTTAATCGTAACGTTGAGATGCAATAAGGCCTAACATTAAACGTCGATTACAAAATTGCCTTAAACTTCAATAGGCTCACTAGATTATTTTCTGCAACATGCACATACAGTTTTAATTGTGTTGAACGTAAAATCTTCAACGCCCAACGTTGATATAATCGATAGGTACGTCCTTAGTTGCTACAACTGCTACTTTCTAGTATTTTACTTAAGACATTCATTATGCAATTACTACGAAACGTACATTAGTTTTTGAAACGTCATTTTTTGTGTAAATAATAGCCACGTAAGACGAAAAGATTGTTTGAAATTGTAGACAATATATACATAATTAATTACTACTTAATTATTTGGCATATACTTTTTACTTTTAGTGCCTCAGTTTGTATAAATAATAGCTTCTTTTTCTAAGTCTGCATAATTGTTCTGTATAAGATTGGTAGATTTAGAAGTTGACGCCGGCATCTTTGGTGAAATGTATTCTTTGGAGGTTGATGTAATACCTTCCGTTTGCACTTCTTGAATCGAGTGGATGAAGGTATTGTCAATCTTTTTACTTAGGGAATTTACAATGTAACGTTCCGTCGCTGGAGTTGATTTCCACCCACCAAAGTTTTTCATTATTAAAGTATCACCACCCGCGTCTGCAAGAATAGTGGCTCCAGAGCGGCGAAAAGAATCGCCGGTAAATAATTCCGGATTAGGCAATTTTAAAAACTGGGCAATTATTTTGGGTTGATCAGCGATTTTATTAATGCCAACTATTTGCCTAAAACATTTACCGTTTTGGTAATTTACGAAAAATTGATTTAGATCTGGTGGCCTAAGCCGCATATATTTTTTGGAGAGCGTGTAAAACATTTCAGGAATTATAAACGTACGGTCCATTTTTGTTTTTGTGTCCAGCAATTTACTTGGGAGTTCGGTTCCCAAATCTCTCACATGATTTATCGTAAGGTTTTTTAATTCTTGCCTACGGCATCCCCCAGAAATTTCAAAAATCATTATTACCTAAAGTATTAGAAAATAGTTTTAGATAGGTATAACAAACAAAGACTTACCTTTGTAAACAAAAACTCTTTATCGGGAGCTTCGACAAGAGACTTTTTAATTTGTTCTGATGTCCAAATTTTTAATTTTTTGTTTTGTAGCCGGCTGGCTGCAGCTCCAAGAAAGATTGCGTTTTACAATATATCGAAATATTAACATTATTTTTAATATATAACATGGTCCTCAGCTGTGAATACGTTGTCCACAAGGTCGACGGTTTCATATTTTTCGAAAGGTTCTTCATATATGCAGTTAAAACGTTTTCAGTGATTTTTGTATCTGAGTTTCTAGCGCCCAGTCCTTGAATTTCTCGTATGCCACTTCGTATTTCACCTTCGATTTTTGAGGTAATAATGTCTCGTAAATCTCGTTTGCTACCAATGGATTCGTCTTCACTAGCACCGCTCATGTTTGTAATTTTTAACTAAATTTACCACAATAAACTTGCCACCAACTTGTTGAAAGCAGTTTGACAGGTAACATTAACATATGAATATTAGTGCTACGATAACAGCATGACCAAGTGATATGCGGTTGGTGCATTTCAAATCCATACGTGGTTGCATACATATCCATTTCATGAGTTGTGAAGAAAATGGGATATTTATAATAGGGGAGTGAAAAATTCTTTATTCACCGTCACTATAGTAATATGTCGATTCCCAACATTTACTAGGTTGGGAAATACGTCATTCCGAACTGCTATTATAATCCCATGGGTGAAAAGTATTCGCTTTCCACCCACGGGTGGGAAAATGTAGAAATACTAATGGAGTCATACAAAAATATTGTGCTTTTTAGCACTGATTATTCTGCACATAAACTTGCTGGATTCTTCCGCTTACTACTTTTTTTAACGAAATGAGCCAACAAAATCTCGGTAATACCTGCATTTCTCTCACTGCGCCATTGTTTAAAAATGTTGTTTGTAGGTATACTCGTAACGTCCCCCCCCAGGCTTTTCGGGCATTGCCGCCGAAGCCGAACATCCAATGCGTCTCCTACTACTGTTCAGTCTCATTATTGTCATTGTTAACAATTCTATTGATTGGCAACTCAGACATTCGCTTAATAATTTATTTTGCATATCGTGAAATAGAATTGCTGCACATCTTAAAGAGTTTCTTTAACAAATTCTCCTTCACTAAAGGTTTTTCCATGTTGAGTTATAATTTGTAGCGCCGTTTACAAATTTAAGGATGGAATTTGATTGGCACTTATAGAGCATAGCTGCCTGGATATGTATTCTTTCCTTTCATCCAAGAGCTGGCGATGATAAATTTTAAAATGTCTATTTAAATTTCACGTTCAGGTTACTATTCATTATATATAATTTTTGCCAGTAACCTCCCCGTCCATAATGTGTTGGAAGAGATGGCTATTGCTACTTCGTTTATCACTTAAACTTGATAGTTTAAATCACTATATTACGTACAAACAAGAAATAGATGGGGATTACGATGATGTACAACAAACGTCCCACTTGTTTGAGCTTGAATGATATCAAATTAAAGCGTCCAGCGTAGTAAAATTTATTTAAGGCTTGTGGAGATTTAATTGGAACTATATTTTTATCATATATCAATATTCATGTGAACATTCTGTAGAGGAATGTGTGATACTCAAGAAATACAGTAATTTCTACAAAGCACTGCCATCACACGGATACCATGTGTGCAACACAATTCGTCTTTTGAGGCTATCGACGAATCGGCCTATCTTTTATATCTTTATGAGGTGTTCTCAGACCATAACCATTGGTTCCGTTTTTCCTTCAATGCTCATCTCAATGGCATTAATTGTAGTTGAGATTTGAGCAGCAAGTTTGAACCCCAACTAACGCTTGAGCTCAGATGCTGATTTTAACATCAGCAAGTTGCATCTGCAAATCAATTTGCATCCACTGAAAACCATTTAATTCCAAAGTACTGCCACATTCGGATAGTAATTATCTTAATTGTTCATTGCAAGCTTCTAAAGTCTTTATATCTCGTTTAAATAAAAATTAGTTTACTTTCAAAGGGTTTTAGTTTTGCCAAAACTTTGTAAAGTTAGGTTCATATGAATCTTTTATATCTTTATAAGGAGTGTTCAGGCCATGACCATGAGTCATCGATTGAAACAAGTGATAATCAGAAAGAGCAATGTCTAACGGAGAATTATCATGTTGAAGAATAACTTTATCGCGTCGCTGCTCGTATTGGTTCCGTCTTTCCTTTAATGCCCAGCTCAATATCGTTAATTATAATCAATATATTTGAGCAGCTCGTAGCACACAACTCCAAGCAGATATCACCAAATACAAAGCGTGAGTTTCGATCCATGAATATTAGGAAGGCAAAGGTCATCAACGTTGATGCATGGCCGGGCTTACCCCATTATTTTTTGCGGATTGTCGTAGTATATCGTCACCAGTGACAATATGATGCAGAAAACCGAGTTCGATTTTGTAAGAATAGGTGTCCACAAATGCAAAGTCGCTTTTCCACGTCTCTTACTTTCAATTCGTACAATTCCCTTGCTTTTGAATGATTCCCAGTGCATGTAAATGCCTAGAGAAGGTTGGACGATCAACTCCCATTGGACAAAGCCAACAAAATCCTGCTTTTACATGAATATAGTAACAATATGCCCTGCTGCGATATAGTACTTAGGAATTCCTCAAAATTACGGTCCTATTAGTATATATTTTTAATTTCAGCAAATGCGACGTCGTTAGAGGAAAAAGACAAGAAAAAACACAAGGACCTCGTTGATGAAACCGTCGACGTCGGTATGTTACTAGCCTCCAAGGCATTTGTGCAGCTACTGGCCAATCCATTTGTTGGACCACTAACTCACAAGTAAGTAAATTCAGCAACGATATTTTTTTCTTTTGTATTCATTGACTTTCTTAAACCTTCCGCAGGGAGAATAATTTGTATAAGAAACGTTAAATTTGGTAACCCACATTATTGTGTCCCCTGTGGAAAAATGATATAACTCGCTCAGGTTAAGGTCATTGTGGCTACATGAAACATTTTAAAACATTTCACATTTATTAGCGCGCCTTTTCAATTTCTCCAAATAAAAATTGCAAATGAATTTATTGATTGCTTGCACAAACAATTCACGTGTATTTTTTCCAGAATTGGCTACAGCATACCAATGTTCGCCGGCTTCATCATTATGTTCCTATCGACAATAAGTGAGTACCCGTTCAGACGTAGCGTATTTGCTCAAACTGACACAGAATATATATTTGAACTTGTTATTGATTAAAAATAAAACAAGCGACTGTCGTTAACACGGCGAGTTTACATTATTTCAAAGTATTGTGTAGGTGTCTGTATTTCTCATTTCCATTTCTGTGGATTCGTGACTGTAATTTAAGACAATATTTAATTTTTTATTATGATTTATAATTATAATTAATATGATACAGTTCAGAAATATATAAATTTCTGTATTGAGTATGAATATGACTTGTGAACCCAAAAACTTCATATGAAATTATTTATTTACTAGGGGGTCAAATCTAAATTATTGTGATGCGTAATTTATTAGTAATTTAATTTAATTTAATAGTAAGAAGACGTGTACCACCGTACTGCACATTCTTAGATTAGTTTGTCTATCCCAGTGGTCCTTTTTGGCCCTTTGAGTGTAGCTTTGCCACAAATGACCAGTAAAAATAGGACAGTCTTCGAATATAACCAACTAACAAGTCGAAGATGCGAAATTGGTTTCAGCTTTATCAATAGCAGTTGTGCAATAGTACTGTTGTGACACAACTGATACAGCTCCCAAGGAAGAACTCTTAGAAATCAAATGCCACACACGTGGGCAGGATATTGCAAGTGCTGTGATCGACTGCATGGAAAAATATAATATTCCACTCAATAAAATTGTAAGAAAAGGGTTTGCTGCTATTTTGAAAGAAAAAAATTAATCACGAGATACTTTCATCAAGAAGCACTTTGTGCGTAGCACACTTCCCGAAGAAATTTTCAAAGTTATGGAAGTGCTAATACGATTGTAACTTTGAAATGCAATTGCTGGAGCTCCAAATTTCATCAGTTGAACAGACTAGCATTTGCTGTTCGTTCTCCTTCCTGTTCTACATATTCATACGAACAATCTTTTTTAAGCATTAACATATATGACAAATGGCAATAAATAAAAAATATCACGGCCGTCTGTCTGTATAGCCCAGTATTTACTTTAAAAACTAGGGAAAAAAGATCCTACAAATAGAACTCCCATTGTGAAAAGTCTAGCAAAGAAAACTATTAACAAAAAATCTACTAGAATGACCAATGTTGAAATCCATTGTAGGTTTATATTAAATCGTAACATGGCGACAACTTTTAAAATTTTAAGACAGTAATTTCAAGTACCACATACGAAATCCATAGTAAGGTGTTCGACATGAAAAACAAACTATAATCAAACATTACGTGTAACGAGTTCACGTCTATTATATGTAACGCACGCCGCCGAACATATTAATGAAATGCATGAAAGCTGTGAGAAAGAACAAATATCCGCGTGCGGGGCTCTTACGCAAAGCGTACTTTTGCGCGAAATAAAAAATCCAAATATTCCATTCGCGCCGTGTTTTGTTTCAATCGGGACACTTATTAATAGCGTTTCGCGTACACGTAAGCGTGCGTGGTTATAAAAAATTCCGTACGTGCGCTTTTACTTAGAAAGCAATTTGCGAAAAATTAAAACAACCAAATGTCGCCGGCGCGTTTCAATTTTTTGCTCGTGGGGCATCTCGAAAAATAATGAAACGTCTTCCGCTGAAGACCATTAAAATAAATGAGCTTCTCCAAACTACGTGAATTCGTTACAGTTTGTACATTGCAACCAAGTGAATATGTGTCTTTAAAATTTAATTGGATATGACGAACAATATAGAGAGTCCAGATGCGACAATTTAGATGACGATATGTGTTCGAAATTTGTAATCAATTATCAAAAGATTTAATATTAAACGTGTAAAGGAAAGTAAGGAAAACAGATCAGTGGTTGATCAAATGCTAAACAAAAAGAAATAATAATAAACGGACACAATTCGCGTTGCTATTAACAGGTAAGTCAGTCCCCAGTACCCTTGTATTAAGCAGAAAAATCCTCGTTTACGCTTTAAATAAATAATATACAACTGCGAAGTTGTGATGGTAACGTGGTTGGTCTTGATCTCGTATATCCCGATAGTTAAGGAACGGTGGACACGTGGGTAAAGAATGAATAGCAAAGAAATAAATCGAATTAATTCAAACGTTGTCCCTAATTATGAAGATAATTAACTGTGTTAACATTGATTGTGCGTTCACTTACAAAAAATCGAAAGTTGAGCATGTTTCTTATTTCATATACAGGCCTTAAAAAAATTAAAAATTAAAAAAATCCGTTTGCATTTCTCATGAAAGGTACGGAAACAATTCGATTTTTGATTAAAACTAAATGCAATTTACATTGTGAATAGTGACCATAAGTAAAGTTCCTGCATGTCGGATTTTTACACTCTTCCACTCAGGCCAATGATCAATTGAGTGTATATTCTGACATCAACTGGTAGTACCAAAGCGGCGGGATTTCTTCCTTTTCTCACTAGATGGGTTTTTCCAAATGTTACACGGTTTGCGCAACTTCAATTCTATTTTTTTTTTGGTTTAGAGGTTTTATATTTTTCTCCGAATAGACCCTTTTGTACAGAAGCCATGCAGTCATATACTTGTTGTATGTGGTAACAATCTCTGGACATGTTACGTCTTTGTATTCTTTATGTTTTTGTACAGAAGAGGAGGTTAGTGGTAAATCTTCTGGGTTTGGGCCAAAATGTTGTGATGGATATTCTGAGTATTTCCGGCGTGTCCTCAGTGAAATCTTCAGCGGATGAAGTTCCATCAGACGCAACGTGATTACCGAGAAAATTATTTTCAGCTATTGTAGGATCCAAACCTAAATCATCCACATTTTCGGAATCTTGTTCCAACTTATCTTCACTTTCTAATGGAATATTTACTAATTCGAACAGTTCATCATCGTTCAGTGACCTCTTGAAATATTGCCACCAACGAGTCATTTCTGAAAATAAAATAACGGCACACTGCATCAAATCTGATACGCCCACAACAAATGCAAATGACGCAATCAAATGCCCTACAAATGCAATATGTATTTACTTGTTTATACATAAACTGTGGCCAACCATTGGTAAGAACTAAAAAGCTGTCGCTGTCCACAGCGACTTTCACATGCACAGTTGCAGAAACAATGTCATCCATAATCTGTCCTGGATTTTTTTTCATGCTATTGGTTGTGCCTAATAACGTTCGTATTATAAAAGCATTTACAACAGCTCCGTCAATGAACATGAAAAAAATTCATGTTCCACTTTTTCAATTGCAACCATACCAGACCCTCAATTGATCAAATTTATCCACAAAATACACACGCCCATAAGTTTCATATTTTCTATTTACTTCCACGTCAGTACGAACGCGATAGGTGAGAGTAAATGTACTGATCTTTTATCATCCCACTTTGAATTCTTTATAACCCTTAAATTTTGGCAAAAATTTTCTTTTTTTATTGTACCACAAACCAATAATTATAGTTGCTAGAGTTTTTCCATTAGAGGAGCGACGTGAAAAAATACCATATCAGTCACACACAACAGTCTAATAGTTACGCATAGTTACACACAGTAACACGACAATAGAAGTAACACAGTAACACATCAGTGCCAATTGTAATTCAGCAACATTGTATATTGTAAATAGTGATAATAAATAGTGTACATAGTTAAAGGAGTTTATCTGAACAAGCATTCGAACGATGGAATAAAGCTCAGACGGTAGCGACGCAAATCATTTGGCGTAACATACGTGACCGAGAGACGTAATCGAAATTCTCGTCGAATTTACAACTCGCCACGAGTCGACTACACGCAGTTCCTTGTTCACGTATCGCAAACAGCCACTTTCATCTGCCAACATACCTTGCACCCTTTTTTGATTGACTCCTTTGGTAGGTACTGCTTTATAGAACTACGACCTCTAAATATTAGCATCGATTCGATGGCGATATTTTAATGTAGTAGTCATGTAGGTAATTTTGAAAACGAAAACATGTTTTATTGTATTTAGAAACGATGTTACTTCGTAGATTTTAGACGAAGGTATTTTTAAGTTGTACCTAGAAATGTTTTAATTGTAGTCAAACGTGAGTGACAATCAGTTTGTGTGTGGATATTACCGCCATGTTGACGTGACCCACACACTCTTACTGCTACATAAATGCATAGGTCTTTTTTATTAGAAATATTAACAGAATTTCACTGCTAAAAAATTAAGTTAGAAGCTTATTTTTAAATTATATATTTTGTATAATTTATTTTGGTTTTTTTTTATTTTTAAGAATTATTTCAAGTTGGTACTATAAAGACTTGCAAGTATTTTGAAGAGAAAAATATTTATTGTCGATTTGAATTCAATAAGAATAATTATGTTTTACTTTTCTAGTCCATTGATTAGGCTACTACTAATTTCTGCTGTAGCAACTTTTTATTGCATGTATGTATTGTACGATTCCAAAATGTCTACCGAACTGAATGTATCATGCAATATTGTTTAGCATACACAACGTCATATACGCCCGCGTCAATTTTTCTGTATCGGCTTAGTAATTAACAAAACATTTTTATTTCAGTGGTACATATATCATAGTTCGAAGCAACAAAAAAGTAGGTTAACTTGTAAACCGACGCAATCAACCATAAAATAAAGAAAATATCTTACACAGTTATTAAAATCGTGGTCGAAACAATTTTTTTATTAGTAGATATACAACGAGGCTGAACAATCATATTCGGTCAAATGCGCAGCTAAAACAAATTATTGGCCACTGTCAGGTTTATAGATTGGTGACGTGGGTGGTCGATGAGTTAGCACATTAGTGAATAGAAATTACATCAACAGATGGTAATTGTACATAGACGTACTCGTACGTTGAAAAGCTAATTTGTAGAATGGGTATATAATTAATTCAAATACCTTCTGTGATATAGAGCCATCACCCTACTAAATGTTCAAATTATCGAAACAATGAGAGAATGTATACAGGAATAACTACCCTACGTTTTGGTTGTATAAAGATGATAGAGTCGGGATTATGTTCAACGTTTAATAACGTTCACTTTAACTACTTAGAACGGTTTTCCACAGACATAGCCATGAAACATTTTTTCAAATATACACCTTAGACGCGATGTGTAAATAAATAAATATAGATTTAATTGATCGTTTAATTTAAACGCGCCATTGAACCCAATCGCCAACACTTAATTCCACATTAACTCGTGATTACTATCATATTTAACTGTCCAAAAAGTGCAATCGAAAATGCAATTAATTCATTATTTTTAAAAAACTAGAACATGCATACCTATTATGTAAATGTATTCAATGTTAACAAGATATGCCACTTATACAATTTACGCATTGTTGCACATTATATAACAGTTTCGATTTAAATCAACTATATGTAAATGGTATCTTGTGGTCAGGCATGTATGTTTCTATATATAGCTAGTTGACCTACCGTGCTTTATATAATTTGTATTAATATTAACTTAATAATAAAGTTTTGAGTAATCGATTCATATTTTTATAAATTATTGCAAGAAATATTTTACGTTTATATTTTAAGGCGTGTGTTTCTAAAATTAACTAGGACGATTTGAATATGCATAACAATTAGCATCATAGATGTAAGTTCCGTCGCATATTTTGAATATTTAAAATTTCTGATTTGATTTGATTTTCCTGATTGTTAATCACAAATGTTACATACAGATTTTATTCGTTTCTGAAATGAATTTCAAGTATGAAAATATAAAAATTAATTTAATATTTTATTATTCGTTAAATCGGTGTAAAAACTCCGTCGGCATTTTCCAGTTTTTGCATTCGGACGCAGCTACGGAGTCCTGTACGTCGCAAGAGCCCTCCAGGGCATAGGATCGTCGTGTTCAAGTGTGTCTGGCATGGGCATGTTGGCCGAACGTTATCCGGATGACAAGGAACGAGGAAACGCCATGGGAATCGCGCTAGGCGGACTCGCGCTCGGTGTGCTCATCGGACCGCCGTTCGGTGGACTCATGTACGAGTTTGTAGGAAAATCTGCACCTTTTCTTATATTGTCTGCACTTGCCTTAGGAGACGGATGTAAGATTTATGTTTTGTGTCGATGTGCGTTCATACGAATGTGTTGCTTATCACTTTGCTATTGTGATTGTGTAGGTTGGCTGCGAAATGAAATATTTAACGTGCCGAGAAGTATAATTTTTAACATAAAAAAATCTCGATGAGTCCAGTACGTTTCGCAGGCGAGCTTTGTACAATAATTTTTGTGATTTTTCCTGTCGTGTAGTGTTTATTTCACGAAGGTGAAGGCGGGCACCTAATGGAACAAAAAGTTTCTTCCAGTGTTTGACAAATTTTATAGCATGAGTTCAAGTCTAAAAAACGATTCGAAAATACAAAAGATAAAATATTGCAGTTCCGCATTTTAAGGAAATTGTTGTTGGTGTCTTGAACACTGTAGTAGTTGTCCTAAGTTTTTTTTTTAAGGAGAAGAAAAACCGTTCCTTGAGCAGAAATTTACAGGAAAACTGAAAATAAAAGCTTACTTTGTGTTTCGGTGCTAGAAAAAACTTACATAAATAATCGATGCCTGATTATTTTGTTTTGTATAAATACTTTGTTTATGTATCAAGACAAAAATTGACATAGGATGGTTCTATTCTATTCCTCAATTACGAGGATAGATAGATACTTGGTGTAGTCCACTACTCCAATCAATATTGCGTGTATCAAATGTGTGAGCTGCACTAAATAAAAATACAAGGCGATTCTACTTAAAATTCTTTAGATTTCAACTGTTAGGTTTTATTTTTTTTTTATTTCTTAGAATAATTTTCGCTTTCCGATTCTCTCGATAATAATCTAATTTATTATCGAGAGAATAGGAATTTATTATTATCTTGAATCCCCGTCACATTAACGTAGGATATTGGATTTGGTTTAGTATGGGGTCTGGAATTATTGCATGTATGTATGTATAATCAAAACCCTTCTGCCCAAAGATGTAAGAGTTTAACATCTCTTAATAAAAGTCTTCCATTCCTCTCTATTTTGTACATTTTTTTGCCTCTGTCCCCTTTGGTCTTCCACGTTTCCTTTTTCCTGTAGGGTTTGCTTCCCAAATCTATTTGGTCGGTATTTTGTCACTCATCATGTGTGCCCACCATTCCAGTTTTTCTATATTCACCTTTATTGATTTTATGTTAAGCTCTTATCTAATTTGTTCACTTTTCAAATATTTCATTTCTGCTGCTCTAATGTTGCTTTCTTCCTTTGATGTTATCACCCATACACTATCTCCTTTTCATTTATACATGCATTGCATAATACACCTTGTTTGCTTTCTGTAGTCTGTTATTCAGTTCTACCTACAGTCTACTTTTCAGCAGACCTGTTCGATAGCTTCACTCCCTAATTTTATTTCAGCCCGTTGCTTCTGATACTACCATATCTTTTTTTTCACCCATGTCCATTTTCATCCATCTATATTTTAGCGTTTCATTCCATTCCTTCACGTTTTCACCCAGATCTGTTTTATTCCTTGCTATAATGGCAACGTCATCCGCAAATATACCCTCTGTGGTCTCAATCTTCACAACTTTTCTGTATCCTATGTTTCGTGGTTTCGCTTTCTGTTTCGTGTTCTTCACAACTTCATCCATGAAGGTTATATACAGAACCTGACTCAAACCTCCGCCGTCTTACCCCCTCTTTGGTTGCGAATATTCGGGACTTAAGGTTTTTACTGATAATTCTTGTTTGTTTCTTTAAGCATTTTATTAGTCTTATTAATTTTTTATTTACGTTTCTTTTCCACATTCTTTCCCATATTTTCGTTCTTTGTACTATGTCAAATGTTTTTTCAAAGTCTAGAAAGGCTAAATATGCTTTTTTTGACGTTGCCAGTGTTCTACTTATTATTTCTTTTAATGCGAATATATGGTCTTGTGTGCTTCTACCTTTTCCGAAACCACTCTGTACTTCTATTAATGTCGGTTCTACTTGTTTGCTTAGTCGTTTTCTAGTACTTGTTCCATTATTTTCATTATTGTGCTCATGTTGTGCTAATGTTATTCCACTGTAATTATTACAGTCCTGGTGACCCCCTATTTCCTATTGTTTTGGCCATCCGCCGTGATCTGATCAGTTTCAGGTGCTTTTCCATATTTAATGGCTTCTGCAAATTCTTCCATCGTTATATTTTCTTCTACCATTTCTCTTTCTAATTGTTGAGGCTCTGTTTCTGGTCACTTTTACTATTTCTCTCTATCTTTTCACCGAACTCTCTCCATGTTTTCTGGTGGACAAAAATAAATACATCCCCAAAAATGCGTGCAATCAATCCGTAAAATTTTAACCTCTTGACCAGCCTAAGATAAAGATAACAGTCGACATTGAAAGGGGAACTTGCGATTTATATCAGATTTAAGACCAGTTTTATTGTAAAATGCGTATTGCAAACCAGTAAAAAAATAATATTTTACTTCAATCCAGACCAGCAAAATACAACAATGCAATATTAAAAATATTCAAGCAGAAATGTTCGCCACAAAACACACGCTTCGCCCTTTCAAACGATGTTTTGTGCGATTAACGTCGATACGAGCGCCACAAATCTTATCTTTACCTTTACTGCATGACATAATTCAGACAGATAGCTGACGAAAGATTGATATTCGAGAAGATACGAAAAAAATTATTCTGAACCATCTCGTTTAATATTAGATTGAGTGCCGAATTATTTATCCTATTAATGTTAATGTGAATTAACCTCTGAAATTAAAATGGAAATTTTCAGGAATAGCTGCCCTAATTATTTTGTACATTGAAACATCAAATGCATGTAACTAAATGCGTGACACATAACGAGCCATAAATAAAAATGAATAGGGAATAAAATGAATCATCCGTTATGTCAGGTTATTATTGAAGATTGAGTCTGCAGGCGCGCTTGAGTCGCAATCAAAATAAACGACGACGAACACGGTGATTCAAATGAACAGAGTTACATTCGATTTACTTTGCAAGTTACACAAAATCGTGTCATATTTACAGCCACAAATACAATTGAGGAAATATTAAAACCAGTACTATGGCTTAATTGTAGATAATATTCATATGATATTTTGATCGAACTTCATGAAACAGTAAAATGAATTACATTACTGTACAATTAACATTTAACACAAATAATGACTGTATTGCGCGTTGCTGAAACTGAACTGTTCGCTTAGGCACGTTTGATCGTAAGTATGGGATACGCAGTCGCAACCCTATTACGATCAATTTTTCAACCGAATCAGCTGTCAATTGTCCACTAGGCAACTCATTCAGTCTGAAATCATCCGTCGCACAGTGTCTGAAACGCCCAAAAAGCTGGTCAAAACTCGGAAAAAGGTTCGGATTTGAATGAAAATTTTTATAATCTGGTTTCAAATATGTCATAAAAATTCACATTTTTAGAATGACCGATTAAAAATGGCCGCAAGGAAGAACAATTAAGGGATTGAAATAAAAATACGTATAATATGATTTTTTTATGATTTCAAATTTGACGTCAGAATTCCAATTTATGATATGACGAATAAAAAGTGAGAACAAAGAAACAGATTGGAATAAAAATTTGTCTAATATGAGTTTCAGGACGCTGATCTCAAATCTGATATCAAAATCAGGCTTCTGAAATAAAACACATTCGTCCAAATTTTAAATATTCAACGTCGATTCTGTAGTCTGTAGTAGAAATTGTAGTCTTATTGGTCTATAGATGCGTGGAGAGGAAGGTCTTGGGTTTTTCCGGATCACTACATCGTTACTTGTAAAAGTGTTTGTGGGTGTAAGTTGCACCGGGACAATGGAAGTTAAAAAAAATCCTCGCGTCTAAACTTTCAGAGTCGGAAAATTTTTGTTTACTCACGATTGCCGATGAAAAATTTTTAATAACGTCATTCTGGAACGGAAACTTCCGCTGAAATTTCGGTCACTGTGATATTTTGCGGATAACACCGAGTTTTGGCCGCTAAAACATAATCGTAGGACGGTAAAAAATGGCTCCGACTTTCTTCTTCCTTATGTTTTGATATGAATTTTTTGATAATTTCAAATCAATTAATAAAGCAAGTGCTTCATCGTCGGATACTTCGGTTGGTGGTGCTTTCGCGGTCGGTATTTCGAAGCTCGCCTTGGGGAATTTCCTATAACACAACCTTGGCAGCTTCAGTGGCTCCTGCCGAACGAAGACTCATTTCAGTCGCGAATGCTAATTCAGACGCACTGTGATTAGCACGCAGTTCCTCAGTTCTGCTTCTTTTCATTCGATCATTGGCTGTATCAAATTCTGGAGGAGGTCGCCTACTCTTCGACTGATTGTTAATTGACAGCGAAGTTCTGGAAAATTGCGTTGTTCATTGCATGAAAATCATACCCTGATGTTGGTATTAGTGTACAGCACTTACTGTCATGGCTACAGAGTGTTCAGCCAGTTCTCGTTTATCTTCAAGAATCGAAAAGTTAAAAAAGACTCTCGCCATTTCAATTTTGAAAGCAGCAGTTTTATATTTTTCTTCTCTTCAGGATGTATTTTGAATGAAATATTCCTCGTTTTAGAGAAGCTTGTTTCCAAAATCGCGATGTGTGCATCGAAGTTCAACTGCATGTGGTTTTTTTATTATCAAAAAAAAAAATTATTTTCGAGTGTACTTTGACTCGGAAGATTGTGATCCTATAATGAGAATAAATTTTCACTTTCATTTTCATTATAAAGATATCGAAAATATTACATGTATATATGGCCGCGACCGTAGCAGTAGCAGCTATTTCTTACATTTTTCTATTCACTTCCATCTTTATTCTCGCTCGGAAACATAACTTTTTTGTATAAACTTTTCAAGACTTACAATACTTTCGAGCTCATTTGGAATATGTTCCATGCATTAATAAGGAACAAATTTGAGTGAAAACTTATCATACAAACCTCCAGGAACACCCTGCATATGGAAACAATGAGAACAAGCACTTGAACTATAAGTTGGATCACATTTGCAGGAGCGAATATTTTCTCGTTTCAACACGTCTCGCGCAAACACGTGACAGATCCGTCTTTCACGTGCTACCAACCGTCGCGACAACAGTGTTTTGTCATTTCAGCATTCTGTGCAGAAATACCTATCAATCCCGTGTTAAAAATCGAGCAATGGACACATTTATTTTTTGGCTTTTGACCAACTTTGTGGGCATTTCAGACCACAGTGCGCCACGCTGAAATTAATCTCTGTCTCACGAGATCGTACATAAATGCACATCCAGATGCACAAGAATCCAAGAAAATGTTCGCAACTACTATAGAGGCGAAATTTTCACGTGCCTGGCAGTGGCTCCTGTCACCAACGTTCAGTTGGAAGGCTCCATTGATGAAGATGTATAGTTGTGCTGATTCATATTGCAATTATATATTCTTTATCCCATTGTGAAGATTGGTGATTTGATTATATTATGTATTTTGCTTTTGTGTCTTATCAATGCTGTGTTTCCCAACTATGGCGCAACCTTCTATTTATAATCGTATCTATATTTTAAGTCTTTAACAGACCGTCGATAACCATTTCCTTGTGTTTACAGTGCTGCAGTTGATTATGCTACAACCTGCTGTAGTTCGGCAAGAGTCTGATCCCCCATCTCTGAAAGCTCTGATTACAGATCCATACATCATAATTGCAGCAGGTGCGTGTAATTTGATCAACCATTGCAATAAAAATTGAATATTTTATTACTATGTATGGTCTACTCGTTGGTCAAATTTGTTTAATGTGAATTGTAGTGAGCACAGTCTTGTACCGGATTTTCTTGTAACTCTTTCCAGGATCCATAACGTTTGCCAACATGGGGATTGCAATGCTTGAACCATCTCTCCCGATATGGATGATAGACACAATGCACGCGACGAAATGGAAACAAGGCGCTACATTTTTGCCAGCCAGCATTTCATATTTGATTGGCACCAATTTGTTTGGACCGTTAGGACACCGCATGGGTCGATGGTTGGCCGCTCTCATCGGTTTGGTTGTTATCGGAATATGTCTCATATGTGTAAGTGGCTTAGCCAAACCAATCTTATGTTAATGATTCTCATCAAATATAAATATATAGATACCGTTGGCGAAGAGCATAAACGACTTGATCATACCGAACGCCGGTCTGGGATTCGCTATCGGAATGGTGGACAGCTCGATGATGCCAGAGCTCGGATTTTTGGTGGACATAAGACACAGCGCGGTCTACGGCAGCGTTTACGCCATAGGAGATGTGGCTTTTTGCTTGGGTTTTGCCGTGGGTATGTAATCTTGCGTGATCTTCGTGGGGAACGTTTTAATTGGGATTTATAGGTCCTGCGATGAGCGGCACCCTGGTTCAAACGATTGGATTTGAATGGATGCTTTTCGGTATCGCCATTTTGAACTTCCTGTACGCGCCTTTGCTGTTCAGCTTGAGGAACCCGCCGACGAAAGAGGAGAAAAAGGTTATACTTTGTGAATTTAATTGTGTGGGATGTTGCAGATGGTCAAATTGTGTTTTCTGTATATTGCAAAAGCACGTTAGTATCATATAGTGTGCGTGTTTGTAAATCTCGGATCAAGTTGGTGAAATGTTTTAACGATTTAAGCAAATGTAAAAACTGGTGCGGTTCTTGGTAGACTGCAGACATCTCTTCAAATAAAGGGAAAAACTACGATAAATTTAAATTCTCGGGGTTAGACATTCCAATACTAAAAAAATGAGTGCGTGGCAACTAACATCAGTAGCGATACAATTTTGCTAAATTAAATTTAGTAATCGTGATCTTACGATCCAAGCTGCTTAGCAAACAAGTTTCGATTATAACACTATGTGAACTCCTCAAAGAATTCCAGGCGATAGGACAAATTTAATGACAATATTTGGTAAATTATGGTCGGTACTGAGAACAAGTAAGAAGGAGGGAAAATTCACAGTGGCTTACCCATTATAATGGTTTGTTTGTAATAGACATGAGGTTTACTCAGTAAGACTGCTTCCAGGTTTTTAAAATAGCTATTTTTGATATTCTGATTTTTTTTCTCGAAGCTTATGAGTTTTTTCTCATTGTGCAATCTTTTTTCTTCGTATACGCTTCGATTATTTTCTTATGTTCTTACATGTTTCTTTGTTTCCTATTGTGTTGTTATTCAGTAACTCTTGTGTTATTTTCTTTTTCTTCTTTGCTATCTCTGCACACTCCTCGAGCCAATCTTTCCTATTTGTCTGTTTCTTTTTTCGTTTTAACAGTATATTTAATGACTTCTTTTGTTTGTTTCCACATCTCCTCAACTTTTGTGGTTTGGCAGCATTTTCCAATTTGTTTTGAAATTGCCTCTGATATTTTAACATCCTCATTCTGCACATCTTATAGTTTTTCTATATTTTGTGTTTCTTTTGCTTTACTTTTTGGCAGGTTATCCTTACTAAGAAATGATCGGATCCCGGACTTATTTTCATAGTTCTCTTTATTCTATTAATATGTTGCATTCAGAAACCCAGCAATGTGTCCAGTTTAATCCATAAATACAAATATATGATCTTAAGCCAGTGACCAAGCAGCCAGTTTTATATATTTTACATTTCAGTCTTTGATAACCGGTGAAAAATCATCGGTACGTTACGTTACCTATCAAAATGAAGAGGACGACGAATAAATGCGCGATTTCAAGATGTCTACTCGAGTACAAATATTTTTGGACGGAAGCAACATATTTTGGAACGATTTCAACAGATATGACTATTTTAATTTATTAAATAAATAAGAATATATATATGTACACAGTATTTGTTAATATGTATAATATTGTTATGTACACTATAAATATATATATAAATGAAACTCGAACTATGACCACTATGATGGAAGCGTGCGATTATTGAAAATTCAAAATTTGCCCGAGGACCCTCGTCAGGGATTATTGTGAATGGCTGCACATAATCCTTTCCCACAGACGGAAACGAGGCAATAAGATGTCCTCGATTTCTTAATCACTTTTAAAATGTAATGACGGTGCGAAACTCTTCCATCACAAAGCCCGGCTAATGATGCTTGCATGTACTTTAAAATAGTTCCAGCAGTCTTCGGTATAATCACAGAACCAAGTTAATAATAGTGTTGTGTGTAGTATTTAAAAAAATGGACGTTCGGGTGCATAAGACGACCAAATATCAAAGAGAATTGCTGAGCCAATCAAAAATAACGGGCGAAATCGCCAACGTTTTTAATCAAAGACGAACAGAATTCACGAAACAAGGGGACCTATTTAAATGTTCGCGCTTAACTAACCGTCGAAAATGTATAATCTTTGGCTAAACGAATCTGTTGTGTTTATTATTGGAAAAAAATATTTATTGTATCTCCGCGTATGTTTTAAAGCAGGAGTGCGCAAGCTCCACAGGAGATTATTGTGAAGAGACAATAATCATCATTGTAATCAGTCCTAAACCTGTGACAAAACAATTATTTTGTTTAAAAAGCTGGTAAGGGTCCGAACAACAACTGACAATCGATGCGAAGAAACAACGTGAGGTTGTCACTCTATTATTCTTAGTAATATTAGTGCATGCTTATCATTATCGCGCGCACGTACGTGCAAAAGACGTATACGCACCTACGCGTAATTTACTGTAGTTGATGTTTGATGTAAATTTGTGTAAAATGAATGGAATAAAAGTTATTAAACCTGATTCACTGATTTTATTTACGATTCTGACATATTTCACTTTCCATAATAATACCCTAATACCCTAATTCAATCATCATTGTTGATCTCTTCGGCTCCTCATCTTCTTTCTTCCTTCTCTCGCTGACCCACCTTTGTTTCCTCTTCTTCCTGCTGTTCGCTTTCCTTCTTTCTCCTACACTCCTCCTTCATCCCCCTTATTTTCTCTAAGAGTCTCCTCCTTTCACCATTCTCCCCCATGCTTCTTCTTCAATATGTTCCTTTCGTCTTCTCTTCTTTTTCTAAGCTCACCTCTTTGCACCCTCCTATCCAATGTTCCTATTCATCCCACCCTTCTCCACAGAATTCACACCTCCTGTATTTCTCGCCCATCCAATACTTGTTTGCCTTCTTCTCGTTCCCGCATTTAAATCTTGCTAAGATTTTCTCTTCTTCTATCCACCACCCCTCCCTCAATATATACATAAAGATTATAAAAAAATCCAATGAACAAGAACGAAACGGATAAACAAAACCAATTGCAATAAATAACAACTACCACAAAGGAAACAATAAACAAAGAAAACAAAATAAGACTAACAATAAACAAGCAACAGAAATACATTGACGTTTCAAACATTTTATACAAAGACGAAGTACGAATTTGATCGGTTAAAAGGCAAGAAAAAGATTTTTTTACATATAACGTACGTTCAATAAAAAAATCTCAATGTGATATTTAAGCAATAAGCGTACGTCGGTTTGAATTTCAAGGCAACTTTAACTTTAACTTTTTTTAATTGAACATATATAACAAACGTAGAACTCATAAATGTCGAACATCTGAGGTGAGTTCAAATTCACAAAAGTAAATTTTAAATGCTATAAACTTGTTTTTGTAAATCATGTAAAAACATTTATGTGTATTAAGCCATTTAAGTTTGAAACAATATTTAAATGAACTAAGATGAATTTTAAGTAAAATAGTTTAATCAGGGTTAGCGTCTTTAGTTCTTATAAACAATAAGCATGTTTTGAAAGCCATTCTCAGCGAGTTGAATTGAATACGTAAAAAAATGGGTCGTGCGACGACAATTTCCATGTATGGCCAATCAGAGTCGAGCATTTTGAATTTGCCGTGTTGGAAAATAGCCTTATCAACATCATTAACGGTAAATTTTAAATAACAAAAAACATGATAATTAAAGACGATCGAATATGCATGGTAAATTTAAAATTGTAAATTACATCTATTATTATAAAGATAGGGTGGCCATATGGTAAGTTACATGTTTGGCGTTCTCCAATTCTGATTTTCAGTTGGCAAGTTTACCATCTGGATGGGAAGAACTCGAGGAAATTATAAACGAAACGGTCCTAGTGGCTCAGAAACAGAAAGTTATAGTTATTCTTATCCTAAAAATAAAAAATGTCACTGAAGCACATTTCGCGACGAAGAAACCCAAAAAACCTGTTTGCAAATGAAGTAAAGTAGATCTGATTTTCTCCACAAGGTGAACTGAAGATAATATAATTGATGCTAGATTGCCCTTAGAATACTTCACAGATTTTTTCAAGTAAACCCCACAAATGGGGATACAGTTCTTCGCATTAGCTGAAGTATCTGGAATAATTTATGATTGTATAGCTTATCAAGGAACTACCACCTTTGATCTGTTAATGAAGATCAGAAGCTAACAGACGAAGAACATTTTGGAATGGGTTCTAACGTGGTAATTGCTGTATGCAAATCACTCAATTTACTTTGATAATTATTTTTCAAGTTTGCAACTATTTGAATACCTCCTAAGAACTATGAAGATTTATAGTTTAGGAACACTGATTGAGATCTAACCGAAATGGAGATTGCATGTTAGAGAGAGATTGGAAAAGGTGACTTCAAGAACAATGTGCCAAAAATGTAGTCTCAGATTATGTTTAGTTGATGAATGCAATTGTTTTATGGATTGTCATACAAATAAATAATAATTATTATTTATTATGTTTTTGTATTGCTATAAATAAAACTGCAAATATAACATCATAAATTTGTCTCAAATTTCTTACCGCGATTAATAATACTGGTAGGTCTATTGAATTAATCTGATCACCACACACAACTATATTTGGAACACAATCTCTTATAAGTGCTTAGTTTTTCTACTTCAATACTCGAATTATATAATTGTGCTAATTCAACCAACAATCCAATAAGAAATATTCTTTCATGATCGAAAGATTGAGTACATTTAAAATGACTATGGAATAGTAAACTGGCTGGCGCTGACAACAAATAATCTGAATTCGTACGTAACATAAAGCGTAAAACGGGGAGACGTGTTTATAAAGCATTTCTCTGACCGAACCGAATAAAACTCATTTAGTCAACTCGTTTTACTTCCCGTCTGAATTCTAGATCACGAAAAACACAGAAATACAAAAATGAAATAGGTACACAAGTGCGCCGCACATAAATTTCAATGGACTTTCTCTCATATAAAGTTAAACTCCCACTGCAGCTTATAAAAGTAGTAGCAATGTGAACGCGGCAACAGTTTAAATTCGCAGTAACGTTGATAGTGGCAGCGAATTTAAAATTATGGTAAGCTACATTTTTTAATTAAACGGCTGAAAGTAAATCTATCGAACGAACGTGTTGTTGCAATACCTGTTATGTTCTGTTCCAAATGAGGCAAGCTAGAAACGCTTGTTTCGTCTATGCACTGAGGTTACAAAATCCATCCTAAACTCTTGATATTTAGGTATGAAATTTCTGACCATTGGGGTAGTTATATATGTGTATTGTTATATGCAATTTGTTAAACGTAGATATCGCATATCAAGTAATGTTTTATGCTCTAGGTTGTAAGTGTTGCAATGAGAATGTCATGGGTTAACATCTCACTGAGGATCATTGGAATATTAATTATTTTAGGGATTAGATCATACTAATTACGAACTAGTGTTGCAACTAAACAGAGGAAATGTTATATGCTACACTAATGTAGATGAACTCAACCCTTTGAAATTTACTAATAAATTTACTAATAGTCATTCGTAATGAATAACTGTTTGTCATTTTCAGTTAAGAAAAATAATAACATTGGGGCTCATCGGCAGCTGTTTTTGTCAGTACAACGAAGAAGAACACTCGCAGCCGAAGCAATCGTTCGATGGCCAATATTACAAAGCTCCGCCACAGATCCTCTCCCATAAGCAGTCGTTGAACCACGATGGCTCTTTCAAATATGCGTTCTCGTCCGAAAATGGTCTCCTGCAAGGAGAGTCGATAGCACCAGACGGTTCAAGAACCGGCGCCTACGCTTACGTCGATCCCAGCGGCAAGAAAATATCGGTGAAGTACATCGCCGGCAAAGAAGGTTTTAAAATACTAGAAGGCGACCACATACCAAAACCGCATCCGCTACTTGCGGCAGCCAACGAACAACCTCCCGGGTATCAAAGGTTTCAGCCGCAAAGCGACATTCGACCCGTTTACGATAATTACAGGCCGGAAATAACGAAATCGCTCGGTCATTACAAGACGGAACCGTCCAAGCCCGCCTACATTCCGTATAGATCAACGCCGACGCCGTTAACAGCGCCGATATACAGGAAGTCACCCCAATACACCCAATTCGAACCTAAGCCATATCAGCAGCAGTTCGCACAGGAATCGACCAACGAAGTGCAACCGTACCAGCTGCCCGCGCGCTACAACGAACCCAAAGAACCAGAATACAACGACGAACCCGGTAAACCAAACAGTTTCGGGACCGGTTATGCGTTTGAATTTTCTGGTTGAACATCCTACAGAATCGTCGATGCCATAATAATCTTAAAAATGTATCGTGAATATAGTGTGAATATTGTGAATATTTTAGTAGTTTTATTTAAATAAACAAACTTTGGTTATGTCGTTTTGGTTGTTTTATTGAATTAATGAAAATCGTTTTGTAATTGCCATAATTGCAACAAGTCGTAGAACGCATCATTTCTTTAGTTAGCAATAAATTATGACATGTGCTTACATCTCAAGAATTTTTTCACATACACGTTCAGCCGCACACTACCATGTGGTAAACATAACATATTTTTAAAAAAATAAATTTAAAGTTGAAAATAGTTTCTCTCCAAGTGCATTTTTGCAATAACTTAATTCTCGTACAAAGTCTTCAATATCTAAATCTTATGAAATTTATCTTTTGGCAATTCTGATAACATTCTCCATTTTATATTAAGTCTTTCAATGTCATGCTCGTGTATCATGTTAGTAAATTTTCTAGCTTTAATAGAATTGGCTTTATTATCGGAAAATATATTTTGTGGGTCTAGCCATGTTAGTTTAACATTGAGCTTGTTATCGAATGGAAATCTGTCTTTAATTTGCGAAGCTAGTTCGATGTAAAAATGTAAGCAATTTATTCGAAAATTATGACGTTCTCGAGGATCTAGCTGAACATTGAACAATGGTGGAAAATAGGAGGGATTTTTTACCTCGAATTTATTTGTTTCTGTATTATTGACATAATTTAATTTGAGATAATTTTTTAAAATTATTAATTAATTATTTTTAAGATGTATGACAAAAAATATAAGTACGTCTTATTTATATTATTATTTAGGACCGACAATATACTGTCTATTTCAATTGATTGTTCTTCGTATGAACATTTTGTAAAATATAAAATTAAGGCCTGATTGTTCTAAAACTCGATCTACAACTCGTTGCAATAACGCAAGACATTTTTTGTAGAAACATCGGCGGTTTCGTCCATTTTTAAAGAATAAAACGTTTTATTCAATTCTCTAATACGATGTTCTGAAACATAGGGCCAATTAGGTTATTTATCATTTCTGTTGTTTTTGTTCCAACTACATTTTATTCTAACGGCAATATCGGAATCTTTACAAATAGATTTAATTAATTTTGGTAAATGTTCCATTACGTTAACAGATATATCATGTTCAACTATAAACGCGGCCAATTTTAATTCCCCTGCTTTAATTAAACTTTCATTTTTACATAGTGACTTTTTCAATACGTCGTCAATGGGCATCACCTTGGATTTAATAATAATATTGTGTTTATGCAAGTAATTTTTGTTTCCAAATGAGCACGATTATCCCTAATTTCTTTATTACTAATTCTGCAGTACGCAAAATTACTGTTACCAGCTTTTTTCCTCTTACGTATTATATTCTTTGTTTTCAAACACTTCTGCTCATTTAAAGAAGAATATTCACTAACGGTGTCTTCACCTTCGTCTTTAGAATTTGATGGCTTATGCGAGCGAAATGAAGATGTTGCAGGATCGGGATGTTTTGCTCTATATGATCAACGTATGTACGTACAATGTTTTTCCCAATCTGATTGGCTTATATCAATAAACGCTGTTCGCACTAAATTCTATTTGAAGGCAACTTTGACTGATGTTATTCATTGCGACCTTATGTTTTGCAAAACTTCATATAAATTCGATAGGATTTAGGTCGCAATGATAAGGTGGCAAGCGTACTACAGTTTGGCCATGCTTTTTTAACAAGTCGTCGACATAATATACCTTGGTGTTATTTTTTGCCTTAACTAATGTGATTAGTTCACCCTTGCGCATGTCACTGGTAGTGGAAACTCCATTGTTTTCAAGCCAATCACGAATATATTGCTTTCGTGTGGCTTGGGTTGGAGGTTTATTGATTTGTACACTATGGTATGGTGCATTATCCATGACGACAATGCCGTTAGGTGGTAAATTTTGAATTAATTGTTTTTCCACCCACTGTATGAAATTGTGATGATTCATATCATCATGGTAATCTCCTGGTTTGCTTTTAGATTTGAATATTAGCAGTCTATTATTTACAAATCCGTAAGCACCACCAGCCAATAATGTATCTTTGACCAGATCTATCAGTTTGGTATACTCCAAGCTGGTCTTCAGATTGCCACCATTTACTAACACCATATGATGGATGGATGTAGGTTTCGTCCAAAAAAGTTACGGTTTTTTCGTTTTCGCCAAGTCTCTCCTGGCTTGCGCAAGTAGCGAGAACGCCACGCAACGATATCATAGCGTTCTATCAATCTTCATCATCTTTTGTTGTGGCATTTTTTGAATTTAAATCCTATATTTAATAAATTCCTTCGAAAACAATCTTCCCCACCGGTGTAATTTACCTTGTCCTTCATTTTACCTAGTCACAAATTAAAACAAAAATTGCTTGGTTTCACTAAATTTTATTGTAACTCTACAACAATTGTTTCACCACACCGTGGCTTCATCAGATAGATGAATATAATTACACAAGTACAAAAAGAACATAAATAAATACACATAAATCTCAAAAGGGAAGGGGGTAAGAGTAAGAAGGAGGGGGGGGGGATATTATTAACTATTATTAATGTTTAATAAAGGCGAATTATTTAAATCTAGTTGATCATTAAGCAAAAAACCTGATTTATTATGTTTATTAATTTCTAAGCATTCCAGAAGATTAAGTTTCCTACTACCAAGTAACGCCGAAATCTATCCAAATTTTACCTAGTACTATTTTTATTGTTGGAACTTGTCAACAGTATAAACTGTTCTTTTTAAAACACCCAAGTCGAAATCGTCCAAAACTAATTTGTTTGATCCTCCGCTGCGTTTCTTTTTAGAAGGAGATTGTAATACGTCTTCAGCTTCACGTGCTTCTTTCCTAATTCTCAATACGCTTGATACCGATATTTCAACAGCTGAAGCAGCTAGTGCGGTGGCCTTCTCCAAGGGAAATCTCCATTCGCCAGCAGCTTTCTGTTTGTCAAAGAATTCGATAACATTGTTAATAATATTTCGTGCTAACAAAACATGAAAACAAAACAATACGTGACACAAAACATAAAAAATCACTTAAAATAATTCAAATTAATAAACTTGAATACATAAAAGTAAACTAAACTACAGCTTAAAAAATTACCTTAAAGTACGAAACCGTTAGAGTTACTTCAAATACATAATTCGTACAAAATTCAAATTCCATGTACTAGACATTGGTGTTGAGTGCTAACTAGATATATATAAAAATAAAATTTTAACTAATATATTATGCCTTCTTTTACTATAATAACTTTTACTTCTGATTCGGAATGTATCAAATCAATATTCTTGAGCGTGATTGTCCAATATTTTCCCGCCAAAAATATTTTAAATAACATTTTTGTAGTTCGCATATTTTCCGACTCTCATGTTTGCTGAGGGGAGTTGTACATTGGAAAAATATTAAAAATATATAATTGGAATAACGTCCATAACCTGTCCATTATTTAAAATCCTGCTTTCAAACTACCTTTCAGCAAATAAATGTCTAGTTAACGTTAATTAAGTTCGTGGGTATGGGTCTCCTTTACAAAAAAGACATATAATTAAATAAAATTTCTATTTATAAATTTATTATCAAAATGTACTAAATTGTCATAAAATATAACTAAAATGTACTAAATTTAGTTCTATTGTACTAAAACGGCAACACTGGACGAAAAGCTTGAGCTTTACAGTGTTGTATGTCGTTTTATTAGTTTAGCTATTCGTCAATAGGTATCGTACCGGTCTCTCTCCGCGCCCTCTCTACGGCAATCAGTGTTGCCAACAATTTACCTGTACCAGTAATATTTAAGGACTTTCACAATTAATATTACTTGAAAATTATGAGAAATCTACAATTGTTTTCTTTAACAATATTACTAATACAATAAAACATGTAAATGTTTAAAATATCCTTTATGTAGGATTCCATAAAATTTATTTATGTATTGTTGTCACTCAAATTTGTTTGGTAGTTCAATTACAAAATTGTAAATATTTCTGTGTACGACCCCGACATCTCCCTAAATGGTGCAAATCGTGTAGCTAAATTGCCCGGCTGTACGAACGATGTCATAGACATATTTTTCCATTATATCCATTTTAATTTATTAAAATATAAATTGAAACCGCATTTGCATTAAAACCAATTTATTATATTTATTAACATATTTAAAAATTGTTTTCAGTTGTGATATTTAATAATTTTTAAATAACGAAAAATTGTTATTTTTGTTTGTGAAATAATTTTTAATTATTTACATGGCGGATATTTCAAGGAACATCTGAATATTTGTTATAATAACTGTAGGAATTGTTCGTGGAAACCGGTTAGCAACAGTGTCGCGTTGTAACATCGTCGCTAAATTCACGCAAAACAGACGCCATTATCATTAATGTATTAAATCGATAAGAAAGTTACGTTTTTCTCTGCATCTTGAAACAAACACATGGCAGAGCATGAAAATATAATGGAATATGACGGTCCGGAGGACACCGCCAGCCAGGAGGAATTCGAAGAGGAAAGCTTCGAAAACGATGTAGACATCAGTGACGATTTCCAAGCGAGAGGTAGAGGCCGTGGCGTTTTCAGGTATGTTCGTATCATCATCATCATCATCGACGAAGCGTTACATGCTTGCGTTGTAGGGGTCGCGGTCAGCAGCAAAGAAATTGGACGGGGCCACCGGGACCTGGTCCCCGTCCGGATGGCCCGCCGAGATTCCGGGGCAGAGGTTACGGCCTGACCGGTCCGCCGCCGTTTAGGGGCGGACGCGGAGGACCGCCGCCGCCTATGTTCGGGCGAGGGGGACCGCCACCGAGGAATCCGCCTCCCGGCGGATTTAGCGGTCCACCTAACTTTAACAACCCAAATTGGGGAGGTCCGATGGGACCGCCGGGCGCTATAGGTGGTCCACCGAATATGATGGGACCTGGGCCAAATGCACCGCCTTTCGGGCCACCCGGCATGATGGGCGCTCCACCCAATATGAACAGTGGCCCACCACCGATGATTGGCGGATTGAATGGACCGGGAAATAATGCACAGTCATTTGGAAATATGGGACCTAATATTGTGAGTATTTATATTTATAAGAACTTTTCAATTTGTTACAAAATTTTTAATTGCATATATTATATATAATTGCGCTACATACTGCTTTACTACATCCATGTATTGTAACAGGATACATGTATCTGATATATATTTTTGAATCTGACGTTTTCCTGAGTCAAACATTTAAAATTAATGCATGCAAACACAATTACTTGTCAAACAAAGTATTAGTTGTAATCTTAATGACACAATGAGTCATTCGCTTTATTGGAGTATTGTTGAGTTTTGCTTACTAAATAGAAATGTATGATTTGACCAAAACCTAATATAATTACCTACATTTGATGAAGTTTTTGATCAATTAAACGTCTATACCAAGCAACTCAACTGGTTGACAATCAATGAAGCCAATTATTGTGTCATTGTGAATATTTCAAAGATCATCAGTTTATCCCACAATCACAAGTAAGACAATGTCTAGTAGATTTATTTACATAAAATAGCTCTTACTCATTTAGTATGGCATAACTAAATATTTTACTATTCTTACTATTCCGTTCCACAAGTAAGTGCTACAGAAGGGGCTTTAGTAAGCCTTGTTCTTTTTATATCATTTGTTATTACATGTCTCAGGTTTCTTAACCTTTGGTGTACAAGGTGAAGGTGAAATCCTCACCTATATGACGTAGGGTAAATTTAATCCCATGTACATTTTGGTTACTTTTATTCATTTACTGAACTAATTTTATACTTTTTTATTTTTTCGGATAACTTAATTAATATACTATGGAATAAAACACCGAACTGTTAATTTTAACAATGTTATTAAAAAAGATGGAGAGAAACAAAAAACTCTATAAACGGCCACCGTTTTGAATTATGGGATTTGTCATATGTTCTTGCAAGCTTGTCAACAACATCAACTCCGCTTTTAGTTGTATTGTAAAATGTGATAATGGAGGGTTTTTGCTGGTCTCTGCTTTCTGGATACAATTCATCATCATGTTGATATCATGTGCACGTATTTTCGAGGCTTGGGAGTGTACAACACAATAGTTACGTCCTTCTGGAATCGAAAGATGGATGACTACTTCTTGCATTGCCTTGAATTGAAGTGGAAGGCATCTTTTATTAGACCTTAGTGTTCCAACTACAGTAAGCTTATGATTTTGAGATGTTCAGCGACTTCAAAGCTCATAAAAAAGTTGTTCATTGTAATGTTCCGTCCAGTTCCATAAATACACCTTACCAAATGACTATATCAAACGGATTGTTACTTACCAAATATGAACTATCAGCTGACTGCCTACCACAGTATATTACCAAGTCCATTGTATAGAATGTTTTAGCATCTACTATGGCATATATTTTTGAACCATACTTGGCTGGTTTGGACGGGATGTATTGGCGAAAAGAACGTCTTCCTCTAAAACCCACAAGTTCTTCATCAATTGTCAAGTATTTGAAAGGTGTATAAGCATCTTGACAGTTTTTGGTGAATATTTGCCTTACTGATGCCAAGCGACCAACAGTTATTTTTTGTGCTCGGTTCCATCATCAAATCTCAGGATGTTAATTAGAAATACAAATCTTTGTATTACTTTGTATTGTATTCCTAAACATGTCGATTCTAGTGCCAAAACCTCACATCCCCATCGATTCATTTCACAAATTCAAGCCTCCATGAATGACGATAACATTCTTTTTTTGCCAATTCATCACATTTAAATTTTTAAATACTAATTGCAGACATCACTAGTTTAATGGAATTCTTGTTATTGTCAGGGACTCGATATGAACAACGATATTTGGGTTGAAACGAAGAGTGGCGAGGGAAAGTCCTATTATTACAATGCTCGCACGAGAGAAACCACTTGGACAAAACCAGAAGGACCAAATGTAAAAGTAATATCGCAAGACCAAGTTGAAGCTATGGCGCAGGCTGCCGCCAGTGGAACCGCTGGTGGAGGTGGCGGTGGAATTGCACCTGGAACGACCACTGCTGCACAAGCAGCTCTCGCACAAGCAAGCATTTCCAACAAACCAGAAGGCAAGTTTCTTTTGTTTCTGCTCGCATTAAATCAATTGTTTCATCCATATTTACCCTCGTTATTGTTGTATCTGGCTCTCTTTTTGAGCAACTATTACATGAGTCTGATTCATTTCAGAAACAGACGACAAAGGTGAACCCAAGCAACCGCCAGGCACCAGCACCAACGGCCTCCAACCACCGCCAGGTTTGATACAAGGACCCCCTCCTGGTGTTCCGCCATTCGGGGGTCAGTTTCCGCCATTTGGAATGCCACCACCGGGCCTTCCGGGATCGTGGGGTCCCGGCGGTCCAGCTGGTTGGCCAGGTGGTCCTCCTGGAGGTGCCCCGTGGGGAATGCCTCCGAGTTTTATGCCGGGTCCTATTGCTGCCATTGACGAGAGTGCTGTGCTGGCAAAAATCGATCCTGACATCATTGGGAGGGCATCCGAGTGGTCTGAACATAAGGCACCTGACGGTCGTTTTTACTACTACAACGCAAAAAAGGCCGAATCTGTCTGGGAAAAGCCACAACCTTTGAGAGATTTGGAAAGTAAGTAATGTGTTATAACCATCCCTTCTTGAAATGTAGTGTAGCTACTTTTTTTATGAAGGATCCATGAATTTTTAATTTTCAATGACCGTTCACTAGTGAAAAATTCCACAAAATGTAGATAGATGAATGTGCTATTTTATCTTTCATAAATAAGGAAATTGTAATGGTTTTAAATCAAAATTTATCAATTAATTTTTGTACCCATTTGACTACTCGAAGATTTCTTAATATAAGAAATATCTTTTTCGGTAATGGTAGAACTATAATTTGTCCATGTCAATGTATTTATAGAATGTCAGTTTTTATTGTAATAAGTAACTGGTGGAATGGTATTTTAAATATTTTTTATCATAATCATTTTCACTGCCAGCAAGATCTTTGAACTAAAATTGTTGTGAGCTTTTATTTGTCATTACTTGCTATTTTTCATTTCTCTGCAGATATTTCACGTTTGCATTGTTGTTAAAGTATGAAATATTTATTTCATACGAATATGCACTGGACATCATTTGAACATCATCTTCAACATTGCATTCTGTAAACAATGCTCAATAACCATTTGAATTTCCTTACTATAAATATCCTGATGTGCGTGTGTGGAAATCTAAATGACTTTTTGTCTTAAATAATCACTTAAATAATCAAAATTCAGTATAAAAAAGCTATATGATTATAAATTTGATTTCCTAATTTGCAGTACCCTACATGTTGAACTATTTTTAATTGATTCAGTGTCAAACCTGCTATTCATCTACAAATAATTTTTAGCTGCAAAGTTGGCCGCCGCTCAGGGCATATCTACGCGTCCGTCATCCGGAGAACCTGTACCTGTGGTGGCTCCGATTCTCGTCGTGGAACCAGGTAAGCAAGAAGTAGTCACAGCACAGATTAGCGTCCCGAACGGCGAAGTCTCGGTCATCCTGACTGATCCTGTCAAAGACGAAGAGGAAAAACGCAAAAAGGTAGAAGAGGACATCAAGAAGAAGAAAGAGGAAGAAGAAAAGGCAAAGGAATTGAAGGCACAAGATAAATCCAGGCCGATCTCAAGCACTCCAGTGCCGGGCACACCATGGTAAGTTAATTGTACATTTTTTTTTCCTAAAACGTCTCATAGTATTTTGTGTTAATGGAGTAATATCACATATAAAGTAGAGTATGAAAATTTTTAATTTATATCGACATATTAGCGTTGACGATCAGAAAATTGAGGGTCTGGCATCTCGGCATTAGAGGTTAGCATGGTCACGACTTTATATATATTTACAATTATGATGTTTTAATACATCATAAGGAGGTGCTGTTTTTTTTAATCATTAAATTAGAACACCCTTATCAGAAATATCAGCACGAACTAATTAATTAAAACATTTATTTCTACCGAAACTCCGTAAATAAATAATCAAACTAATTTTTAGACCTTCAAATTATAAAAATGTGGATTCAATAGCGTATTAATAAGCATCCTCTTCAATACTAATAATAATGATATAAATATTAGAAACAAAATGATGGGCTCTTAAACTAATAACATTAGGGACCAATTTTATATTTTGCATTAGTTTTTTATATTTTATGCTGTTAATAAAATTGCGATACATTTTTCTCAAATTTTATTGCACTTATTTATTCCACTTATGACGACAGCACTTATAGCATAATGTGATGACATAATAATTGAAATGCATTTATAAAGGTGTGTCGTGTGGACTGGAGACGGCAGGGTTTTCTTTTACAATCCTTCATCGAGAACATCAGTTTGGGAACGGCCGGAAGATCTCTTGGGACGCACGGACGTCGACAAGATGGTCGCTACACCACCCGATGCTCTAGTCACACAAAACAAAGAAGCAGTAAAAATCATACCAGCAGTAAAACGGGCGGGATCCGAAGTTTCAGACGGTTCCGCCGAGAGCGACCAGGAGGCGGACACGCCAGCCAAAAAACCAAAGAAAGACGAACCTGGTAAGTTACATGATTCTTACAAAATGTTGTTCAGGGCCACTTTTTGAGAAAGCGGTGGCATCATTGCATTAATTAATTATGCGAACTTTAGTCCTACATTTACATGTATTGTTTATTTAAGCAATTATTTCTATTGTGAGTATTCCTCAAGGAATAACATTTTGAAGGACAGACTTGCTATTTTCTAGTGGCTGGGAATGTAACATGCATTAGCGAACTTAAGCTTTTTATAACTTGTCTACAATGCTACTCCCAAAGGTGTATGAATAGTGTGATGTAGAAACAGGTTTTAAAGAGTTTTTGCTTTTTGTTTGAAATTGTTTATAGCTGACAAAACATGGTACTGTTTTCGTCATACCAAATAATTTTAATACTTATATTTTCATATCTCAAGGTAGAAAACTACAAAATCAAGACCACTGTCACGTTGTCAGTACAATAAAATTTTGAAAAAAGTAGGCAGTTATAAATAGTGCTGTTATAGTTATTCAGCCCAGGGTATTACCTGACACTCAATTATGCCCCAACCATAGATATTATTTATTTAGCATTATATATATATATATCATACTTTATGTTTCCTGAAGCAATCTTTACTTAGCAATCCTAAACCATGAAACAGTTCTGTATATCATGAAACCACTATACACACAGACATACAGATTTCCAATCAAATTGATAATTTAAATGATTTAATCTCGCCTTCATAAAATATTTATGATATTAATTCCATTTTTGTTAATGTAGGTTCAAATGGGGCACAACCGGCCAAGAAAATCGATATAGGAAAAGAAGCCGCCATAGAAGCAGAGGTTCGTGCCGCTAAAGAAAGAGCGATTATACCTCTTGAAACACGTATAAAATCATTTAAAGAGATGTTAGCTGAAAAAGAAGTATCTGCTTTCAGTACGTGGGAAAAGGAACTTCACAAAATTGTGTTTGATCACCGCTATCTGCTGCTGACGTCCAAGGAACGGAAGCAAGTATTTGAGAAGTACGTGAAGGAGAGGGCCGAGGACGAGCGCAGGGAAAAGCGTAACAAGCTCAGGGAACGAAAGGACGCCTTTCGCAAGCTGCTCAGCGAATCGCATCTCCACGGAAAGTAATTAAAAATACTCAAATTACTGATCTAAGTGTTACTAGCGATACCTTTTTTCCAGATCTTCTTTCAGCGATTTTGCTCAGAAATTTGCAAAGGACGAGCGTTTCAAGGGAGTGGAGAAGATGAGGGAGCGCGAGAGCCTCTTCAATGAGTACCTGATCGAGGTTAGGCGACGTGAAAAGGAAGAAAAATTACAACGTAGGGAACAGGTGAGCATTGCTTTCTACGATTTGTACCCCACATGATGAAACAAAATGGTATCGAAACATATGTTTCGTGTATCACTTGTTGCATTATTATCGATTGCAATTCTTCATTTGTCGATGATTATCTTCAACTTACATTAGATACAATTGTATTTGTGCAGAATTTTCCTATTGATATGCTCTGAAAACTTGCATGCCAAACATTTGTTTGTTTTTAAAAAAAATATTGTGACACAATTTCAGGTTATCAGCGTAGGTATGTAATGTGATTTTAGTCTTAATATATTATGCTTTATAGAGTGGTCACAAGAAGGGGTAATTTTATTTGTGTTGCTCAACTGAAAATCTTTTTATAAGAGATTTTTTTATATAGCTTCACAAAATTACCTCTTCTAAAAAGTGATAGTCCACATAACATGGAGAAATATCAATTTACATTAAAAGACTTGTTCAGTATCGTTTATTAGTAAACTTATTGGAATTTGTAATTCTAAGAGACTGTCAATAACAATAGACTCTCGATTATCCGGGATAAAAGTATACATTATGCTTGTAAATTTAAATTTTGAAAATCCTTAGTTAATATTTATTATTACCATTCCATATAAGTATGTCTACCGTAAGTTTAATATTCTGACACAAAATAAACTTTTCTCAGCAATGTAAATTGATATATTTTGCTTTAAGAAATGTAATTTGTGAACAATTAAAATTGTGTACTTGTATTAAACGATAAGAATTTTATTTAGCTGAATTGCCTTTTCAAGTTTTGTGGAGCGGAGATCGCCATAATCCATTCCGCCCAAGGAGGGTACATCGGTGTGTTGTTTGAGATCGGTCATCCTAGGATCACCGCGTTGAATTCCCTCGATTCCGTATGACAACTGGGTACTAATTTGTTATGACGGTACATACACTAAAAGTTATTGTTTATTCATGGAAATGAAAATGAAAGAAAAAAATTTACTCTATCAAAAAAAAAAACAATTCTCTCCAATTATCAAGATAGTTAAGTATTTTGATCAACAATCTGTGAACATACAAGAATTAATTTCATATCGATTTCTGTCTAGATTAAGTAGATATTTAACTGTGCAAATTGAGATTTCAGCAAGGTGTTTAGTGAGACCAGTCCGGGGTTCATTTACTTTCAAACAAATAGTAAAATTGGCAGTTTTTATTTAGAAATGTCGTGCTTTGCATCGACGAACGATTCGTTAAATAAAAACTGTTTGTTGCGTTATTAATCTTCTTATTTGCAGGAAAATTCTTTACAGGTATTTATTAATCGAGCAAATTAATTTTCAGGTAGACGCCGCACAGGAACAGTAATAATTATGCAGCGACTCTCAAAAGGGATACAGATGAAACTGAAAATTTGTTTAACATCATTACTTTTGTCAATTTCCTCTTTACCTCTTGCTGAGCGCTTGCTATATAGGATTAGATGAGTAAATGTTGTGAAAATTGCATCTAACTGTGTTGTGTGTGTGTGCCTTGCAGGTAAAGAAAGATTTCATTGTGTTGCTTCGCGAACATCCCGACATTGACAGGCACGCGCGGTGGTCAGACGTCAAGAAGAAGGTCGATTCTGACAGCCGGTACAAAGCCGTAGAGTCTAGCGGTCAACGTGAAGATTGGTTCCGTGAGTACTGCAAGATGCTCAAGGACGAGAAGAAGAAGGCGAAGGAAAAGGACCGAGAACACAAACGTGAAAAGGAAAAGGAGAAGCACAAGAAGAAGGACAAAGATAAAGGTATTACATTTTCAAATAGTAAGTTCTTTATACAGATGTAAAATATGCAATAAATTCTATAACACTGAAACATACAATAATAAAAAATTATTTTTCAAGATAGGGACGGTGAAAAGTCACACAAAGAGCGGAAAAGGAGTGAAAGTCAGAAGTCTGAGCGTGAACGAAAGGACGATGATGATGGAGATGTCTCCATGAAAGTCGAAGATGAACAAGACATTGAACCCACTACCTCGGATGACGAACGGGCTCAAGAACTCAAGGAGAAAGAGCGACAGGCTCGTGCTGAAGCCAGTCTTCGGGAGCGAGAGAAGGAAGTGCAGCGAACTCTTGCCACACACATGAGAGATCGCGACAAGGAACGTGAGCAACACAAGCGCGATGAGGCCATCCAACATTTCAGTGCGTTGCTCGCTGATCTAGTAAGAAATGCCGAGATGGGCTGGAGGGAAGTGAAGAGAATATTGAGGAAGGACCATCGGTGGGATCTGGCCGATTCCTTAACCAGAGAGGAGAAGGAGAAATTGTTCACCGAACACATTGAGACATTGTTACGCAAAAAGAGGGAGAAGTTCCGGGAACTTTTGGACGAGACGTCTGAGGTTTCGTTGACTAGTAGTTGGAAGGAAATACGACGGATTATTAAGGAAGATCCACGTTACACAAAATTTGCTTCAAGCGAGAGGGTAAATTAAGTTTCATTGGTTGTAAGAGTTTTAAACTAAATTTCTTGTTTTAGTGTGAACGTGAATTCAAAGATTACCTAAGAGATAAATTAATGACAGCAAAAGGGCAGTTTAAGGAATTATTACAGGTAATGTGATTTTTTATAACTTAATTTAATTTTTATTTAAATGTTTCATCTAATCAGGAAACCAAATTGATAACTCATAAGAGTTTATCAAACCTGCGTGAAAATCAGGGCCACATGCAGGAAATAGAGGAGATTCTGAAAAACGACAAGCGTTTCCTCGTGCTAGACCACATTCCCCAGGAAAGGACTCAGTTAGTTTTAAATTATCTGGAGGAATTGGATAGGCGGGGTCCACCTCCGCCTCCGACGGCCAGCGAACCGTCTCGTAGATCGATAAAGTAGTTTAAATTAGGGTATACAATAATTTTGTATTCTTGAATATTATGTAAAAAAGGTTATCTTTTTGTATTTTTAACGTACAAATTGTGTGTTTGTGTTTTATATCAATAGACGAATTTTTCGCAGTGCAAATGGACTTTAAAGTTATATCACAATTGACATTTTTAAGAATTTATATGTGTAAACTTTAGGGCTTGAACATTCATAGAATTCCCACTATTAACTTCAAATATCTGTGGGGGGGGGGGGGGTTAGTACTTAGGGTGGTGTTTCATTAGATTGCTGTTTAGAATGAGCTTAAATGTAGTAAAAAATTCACTGCATGGTTTAACATTTTTTACATCTGTTTTCCTTATTTGTGATAATTTTTTATTTAAAAGTACACTTGCATTATATTAATTTTTTTAACACCTAAGTAATTATTAACAGTTGTATAACATTTTATCTTGATGTATGTCTTGTACTAATGTACTTGTTATATTATTTATTGGTATTAAAAAATAATGCGGTTTTTCCCTAAATATAAATGGTGGATGTATACCAATTTCCATGTAAACATGCATGTTCAGCCCTGAGAGTTTACATTCCATATCTATCGGTAGATGTAAAAGTAATTTGCTGTTGTATAACACAGATCTATTGTAATAAGTTCCTTTTAATAAATATTTCTAGAAAGTGTTTGTTTACCAATAGTATTATTTTATTTGTAGCATATTGAGCTATTATGTACACTTTTAGATTCAGTAACATTTTAATAGTTAATATGATAGTTTGGTGTACAAATGTGTCATTTTCCGTGACAATTTGTATTGAATTCTTCAATTCAAATCAATGTAAACTTTCATTGTAAAGTTACCGAGTTATCATACTATAATTTGATATGGCATCGTTAAGAAGAGTTTGTGTGAATCATCCAAACCATTCTTGTTTCATTTGCGGAGAGCATATGTTTAAAGATACCCTTTAAATGCAACAGCATTCGTAAATGAGGTTTACAAAAGTTACTTTGGGCACCCGCTAGAAATTAAAGATAAGCCTTGGAGCCCTCAAACGGTATGCGAAATGTGCATTGAGAATCTACGTTTATGGACAAATAAGAAAAGAAATTGTTTTCGGTACGAAACCGCCATGATTTGAAATGAACCAGTGAACCATCATGACGATTGCTATTTTGTTTGGTGAACATAACTGGCATTAACCAAAAAAATCGAGCCAAATGGGAATATCCTTGCATATGATCGGCACTAATACTACACCTGAACCTCACAGTGATGCTTCACAGGAAGAACCAGTTGACTTTGAGAAGAAAATTGACAGTAGTGATGGTGACTTTGAATGTGACCTGGAAACGCCAAAACCATTCAACCAAGATGATTTAAAACACCTAATCAGAGATCTGGGACTGCCGAAGTCTGCTTCTAAAATTTGGGCTTCAAGGGTAAAAGAAAGAAACTTAGTAACAAAAGGAACTAAAATTTCTTATTACCGCAATGTTTATTGAACAACTAATGAGTCACTTTCATACGCTTGGATGTAACATGAGCATCAAATTTGACTTTATAACCACCTTGATTATTTTACCGCTAATCTTGGGGATCTAAGTGAAGAACAGGGCGAGGGATTCCACCAGGACGTTCATACGATGGAAGAATGCTATCAAGACTACTGGAACACATACATGATGGCTGACTATTGTTGAAGCATTCAGAACAGCTCTCTGACTTCAACTTCTGCAAGGAAGTCTTACAAGAGAAAGTTTTTTTCAACTTAAGAACTTTTATTGTGGAACGTGCCATATTTTTTAAACTGGAGCTGATACAGAAATTTCGATCACAGATTTGAAATCGTCATTAAAAATTAGTATCACATAACACCAATTATACAATTATACAAAATAATACCTCACAACAACATTTCGGATGATTGGATTATTATTTTTGTATAATTGGTCGTCTTTTTGTTTTATTTTATTAATCCACACCATCTTATGGTTAAAAGGGTCCGGTTGCTTTCTTTTATTTAACTGAGGGGTCCGTATGTGTGGTGGGGTACCAAGACACTTTAGACTAAATACGAAAAGAAAAGCATGCAGAGGCTGTAGATAAAGGAAAAATCATTTAGTACAAATTTTCTTTATAAAATATACGAAAAGTCTTTAATGAAATACACTTTGCAAAATATGCAGATAATGAAAGAACGAAGAATTGGTCTTGCTTCGATGAAATGTAATATGTATGGCTATATATGTGACCTGAATACTAATTATGATGCCGATAACAGTAACAAATCAGCTATTTTGGGAGTGTTAGGAGTAGGCTCTGCGTACACCCATTTGGAAGAAATAAGTGCTGGTGGCCACAAAACATAAAACAATTACCATGATGAAGTGTACGATGCCATGAGATCGCAGCATAAGAAAGTATATCTGAAGCTGCAAGAGGAACGGCGATACGTAATCAAAGCTGTGATCTGTGACGGAAGTTGGGGAAAAAGATCTTATAGATCATGTTATACCTCTTTACCTGGCACAGCAGCGATAATTAGTGCTGGAACACAAAAAGTACTTTTTATTTTTATGTGAAATAAATTTTGTTTGATGTGTAAAGAAAATGAGCCTCAAAGTAAAGAAATTCGGCAAGATCGGTATTTCAAAATTTGGACTGGTTCATCTACTAGTATGAAGGCAGATATAATTTCAGGAGACTTTCAAAAAAGTGTAGAATTGCGGCAATTAATCTACAAAACGATGATAACAGACGGGGATGCAGCTGCCTTTAAACAGTTATTGGATTTAGATAGGTATAAAAAGTACAGTCTTAAAAAAATTATTAAGGAACTACTCCAGAAAATAAGATGTTTAGGTGAATTTGAATTTTCGTAAAAAAATTAAACCAAAGTCGCACAAAACATACTTTTAGTGAAATTATTTTATTTCCGACTATTACACAAAACATTTATTATTTGCATTGTTTTGAATGAAGTTTAATCGCCATTGTGAACAGAATCAATCATTGCAGTACATCTGGAAATGTATTCTTTTTATATCGGCTGCGTTTCCTTACCTATAAGACATGATGAACTGGTGCTCGAAAAGTGTCTGTCAACTTTTTTTTTTTTAATGCAAATATTGTGATTGTATTATAGTAAAAGTGGAAATACGAAGAAAAATCTTCAACTGCAAAAAAAACAGTACAGTACAGTACTTTTAGCATAGATAAAGATTATGGACGGTATTGCCAGAAACTAGATCTGTCTGACAAAGAGTTAGAGTAGACCCACACCCAAAATCCTTCAGGCTCATTAACCTGATGTCCTTCATTCTGAAGACCTTAGAAATGGTGGCTGATGGGCATATATGGAGGACTAGTGACTGATCCCCTGCATGTCCATCAGTATACCTATCAAAATGGCAAATCAACAGACTTCGTGCTGAATAACCTTGTCGAGAAGATAAGCCAATCCCTGGAGTGCAAAGGGATTGCGGTGGCTGTACCTGTATCCCTCTGTAAAGCTGTTGTAGCGAGAGGGGTTGCGCCTACTATGGATGACTGGGTAGGAGCTATGCTCAAGGCCAGAACAATGACCACATCACTGTGTGGAGAAACCGTTAGTTTTATTGCGGTAAGACGCTGCCCACAAGGAGGGGTTCTTTCCCCCTGCTGTGGACACTTCTGGTGGACCTATTAGCCATTGTCAGCAGTTTGGAGGTTGATATACAGGTCTTTGCTGACGATATTATTATTCTGGTAAGAGGCAGTGATGAAGCAATCAGCCCTGAAACACTGCAAGAAACGTTAGATGTTATACAATGCTGGTGTGAAGGGGAGCAATTAGCAATTGAGAAACTCAACCCACCCATACTGAAAGGTGAAATGGCGCAGGAAGCAAAATATCTAGATATAAAACTCAACTGGAACTCCCTTATGGAAAAAATGACACACAAAGCTTGATAGGCACTTTTGATGTGCCGTAGAATTTGTGGAAAAACATGGGGATTAGTCTCGAAGCAAATTTACTGCCTGTATGTGGTGATTATTAGTTATCTATCATTACGTATGGCTGACCAGCCTACAGAAAATGGCTAGCATAGCGATAACAGGGGCGCTAAGCACCACACCATCAGCAGCCATGGAAATGCTATTGGATCTTCCTCCTTTACATATTTTACTGCAAAGTGCGGCCAGGAATGCAACGTATTGTTTCTACAATGCGGCTGTACAAAGGCCGCAGACATTGGCCTTCATCCTGGGTATGAGGGCTGACACAATGTCTACAATATACAGCTTCGGACTGCCTTATAAAGTCATTGTTCCTATTAGAAACGAATAGGAGCGTAATCAAGTCGCCCTGTTACAGGCAGATTCGCGCTGGTACACGAATGGCTCTAAGACAACTGCAGGAGCAGGAGCTGAGGTTTTCTGCCGCAAACCAAGGACAGAAGTAGTATACAGCCTTGGCAAGCATGCAACAATTCAACAGGCAGAAGTGTATGCCATTGAAAAGTGTGCGAGAGAGCTATTAAAAAGCCCTCAGCTGCACAGGACAATAAAAATTTTCTCTGACATCAGAACAGCACTGCAAGTCCTTGCTGACAATCAATGTACGTTGATGTCGACCAGGGACTGCCACGCAGTGCTCTCTCAATTAGGGAGAGCCAACAAGGTTAGCCAGGTCTTGATATCCGGACACGCTGGAATAGAGGGAAATGAAACAGCCGTCTCCCTGGCAAAGAGTGGAGCTAACTGGGAATTTATTGGCCCAGAACAGGCTCTTGTGATTACAAGAGCCCTGGCCAGAACCTCAAATAAGAGCTGGATGGAGCACAAGGTACTTGAATACTGGCAGGAATGCCAGGGAATGAGACATTCCAAGATAGTACTGAAGGGCCCATTTGGTGCACGTACCAGGACACTGTTGAGCTTGGGCAGGAAAGACCTGTGCACTCTAACAGCCCTGGCTACTGGTCATAGCCGACTAAGGCATCACATGCATAGGTTGGGAGTGGCTGAAGCCACCGAGTGCCGACTATGCCTTGAAACTGTGAGACAGCAGAGCATGTCCATGTGTGCCTGCCCCGCGGAGGACCAAATCAGGTTTCCAGTTTTTGGAGAGACAAAACTTGGTCTGGGCAAACTTAATAAAATCTCACACTCTAAAATCCTTCTCTATGTAAAGAGAATGGGAATTGCGGGTGAACTAAATAGTAAATAGTTGCGGTCGAGGGGCGATTAACCGCCCCGTTCAATACAACTAACTAACTAACTAGATATATACAAATATTTACCAGACAAATTCAATCAACAAAATTGATTGTCCGATGTAACTAACCTACGTGGATATATTCACGATCGCGTCAGTTTGAAATTTATCTAGTATGAGAAAGTTCAGTGCAGACCACTGCAGATTTTTTAAATACTAGCTACTGCAACAAAATTAACTCAAAATTTTCTCCTGTTATATATTAAAACTTGTTGCATATTTTTTGAGATGTGCGTATATTAGGTAATATAAACGATTATTTTTATATTAGTCAATTCCTTTTGATACACTTATGATAACAGCAATTCTACTTCAAAATCGGGTAAGGTTTTAACAACTTTCCTAAAGTCATCAACTGAACAACAATATGAATATCCACGTTGTATGTTTTTAGGGCTCCACCTAAGCCAATTGATTTCATCGCAGATATCCTTGCAAATGATATGTTGGCTAACGTCCTGCTGATATGGGTTGTTCAAGCCAATAAAGGCCACACCGGCTTTAGTGGTGGGGTCGTATAAAACTTTCCAGTAAAATTGCGGCACTGGAATGGCAGTATTTGCGTTTTCGTCCACGTACAGGAAAAGCTCCGTCTCTTCGCCGGTTACGGCATGCGGTAATGTGGTAACTCCATGCGTTCCAGTATAAACCAATACCGTTAAACGGCGCGAGCTCACAAAATCCCTGCAGTTTTGTTCTAAAACTTTCCAATTGGCGCCGTTGAAAGTTTGCCACTGGGGCGCAGCGTTCAGAAAGTAAAACGTTACTCGGTGTTGAGCGCCGAAAATGAAGTCGGCCTTGGCAGCCAGGTGACCTGCAACGATATTGTTTAGGGGGGAAATAAACTATAAACAGGACTTGGCGGTTTGGAGCTTGTTGGTAGTAACTATTTTATGAATAAATAATGCTTTCCAACTAGCGCTCGAGCATTGACAAATAACTAATAATGTTATGTCTGGAGCATGTTGCTTGCTGCCAACTAACGTAATTTCGAATTGTCATAAAATTATTTTGCAGTTATTAATGCCCTTTAGTGATGTACCTATGAACGTCACTTTCTGTGTTTAAAAATAAAGTAATAAAAAAACCTACGATATTTTAGTAACTTAACATTAATGACGTTATGTGGGCACTAGATCACAAATCAAAGTAAATGAGCAACAAATTATCGGCAAGTAAAGAAGGTAACAACAAAAGATTGGTGGCTGAAAATACTGACAACTTACCTCTAGCTAGGAAGAAATTGTTCGTCGCGTGTATGTATTTCGTTGAATTCAGCTCCAAACCCAACAGCCTATTGATCGTGATCCTTTGCCTATTGCGCATATACAGAGTGTTTAGCGGAATGCCGCTCAAATCGTAGCAATCGCCTTCTGTCCAAGCAGGCCTCGGAAAGCCCCTTTGAAAGCCCTCAATCGCGTAGGGCATCTCAAAAAGCGTGTACAGAGTCGTTTGAACATTTTTGTCGAAACAGGACGATATCAGTTTGATAAATCTCTCTCCTATGGCAAAACCTAATTCCATCTCGCGATGGTGTCCAAGACACGTCGCCCCTGAATATCGCGCCTGGTGCACTGGATATCTGCTGCACCTTATGGAACTGAAAGGCACCGTTTGGTTCAATATTTGGAACAGATGTCCTATGCAAACAGCATCGACTATAGATCTGGCTGTCGATACACCGTTTATTCGAAGGTTTCCTCCGAGGCACGCTAATTCTACTATTTGGCCGTTGTCAAATGATATGACGTCGCCATTTTGTGGAAGGAAAAATGCGTCGTTACCGTCGCCTCCTTCCGGTCGTAATAACAACGGTTGCGGATCAGTTATATCGTTGTTGATCGAGACGGTACATCCTGAAACATTTAATCAATTTATGCAATATTTCTATTATCAAGTGAAGTATTTAGACTAATCAGCGTCGGATTCTTGCGGCATGAACTGTGACATCACTGTCAACACAAACTTTTCATGAAATAGCTACTTTTGTTAGTGTTTTGGCATCTAGGCCGTTTTTCTGTATACTCTTAAATTAATTACAGGTGTACTGTAGATTTGTTGGTGCACCAGACAAGCGAACACATTAAGAGAGTTCCTAAAGAAATTAAGACTATTTACCAAGAGGTAAAAAGACCAGTAAAGGATTTTAGCACAGGAAATATAAACAGGAGCAATTAAAGATATGAAGAGAGAATTTCCAGAAAATGCTTAACGCAGCAACTTCTAGGAAGAGGAGGATACGATCGAAGAAGAACTAATGGACGAAGAAACAGTAACACCCCCAACTTTGCATAAAACAGAAAACATTATTAAAATAGCAAATAATATGAAAAGCCCAGACGAAAAAAAAATAATCTGCTAGAGATAAATACGCCAAATAATTCGTCACAAAATCGTTTATCTAATTACCCAACAAAACAAATTTGTTAAACTTTTCTTTACTAAGTTTATAAATATATCATTATACCTACCTAGCGTCTTCTTTTCGTCAATTGTGCTGTTTTTCATTGGCAAACAAGTCGACTATTTCCTTCCAACACTTTCGTTTTATAACTCTATTAACACATATTGTTTCCTCATATTCCAAAGTGAAACAATAATAACGAAATTATAATTTACAGCAAATTTTCAAATAGTTTTGATATAAGCAATACCGCGATATACAATAAAAAGTATTGGCTACAATGGCCAACGAATTAATATCTGGGCGACGTCTTGTGCAACCCCATAAGAAAAAGTAGAAACATGACTTTTCGAAAATAATTTTTCAGAGTGAAAATAATCAACAAGGTTAATGTGATGATGTGAAACTTCATTTTCAATTTCTCTTTTATTACTCCAATATCTGATACTCAAGTTAGAAACCAATAAGATTATGTTCTTTATTGTAATAAAATTACGTTGCTGAGGTCCAATATTATGTCAAATTTTTACGCCTAAACGGTCTTTAGCGACAATGTTTAATGATGTTGTCATATAAGAAATATTAAACCGAGAAAAAAATTTCACTTTTGGCAAATGGATCAATATTATGAACTGAGAGAAGAAAAAAGCAACCAATAAAAAAAATTGCAAAAAATCCTAAAATATTGATAAAAATTTAAGATATTACTCTATAATTATTGGTAAGAAGTTAGGTTTAAATGAAAGAGACAATCGACATTGTCAACACTACAGAAATATTCCTGCACGAGAGGTTGTCAAATCGCGCAACATTAAATTCCATGTTAACGCCGAATCGTCAAATTGACGAAGCCCTTTTCAACCACCCTTCGAGATCTGAGAGCTGGATGATTGAGCGAAAATTGAACGACAAAAATCTCAACTACTTGAACGAGATAGTTAATCAGACAATGTGTGCTGTTATATCTTGGGTGATAATCAAATTATCTGTAATCTAGTAATTTGCGTCAATTATTCTTGTCCTGTGACAACCTTATTAATAGTGCGCGTGCGTCGACTCAAGAAAAGGTTCAATAATTACACTTTTTAAACTTCGTACTATAAGATTATGTAAGTCATTTAAACGGCATTAATACATCAATGTTTTAATTTAATTGCACAAAAATTAAATTTGCTTTTAAATTTCATATAAGATAGGTTTTGAAATGCAGATGAATACTAGTCATATTTCGATTTTTCCTTTACCTTAAAAATGCAGATGCAATTAAACAAGTTAACATACCTGCTTGGCTGGTTTGATCAGAACACGAAACGTGCAACAGGCACAACAATATGGATACCTTAAAAACTCGCAACATAGTTGCAAATAATACAACCGCTAATGAATAAATTTTTAAGATAAACTAATTTATAAACATCAACGTTCAAAAATGCGCATGACAAATATACAAAAGATTCAAGTGCTTAATTTCATCTGGATTAATAGCAATCCGTGAGACTGTGGAGATAACTGTACATGATTTAATTCGCGGTGATCTAATACGGTAAAGAATTTAATTTAGAAAAATACCGAAAAAGAAACGTTTTTATTAGGAATAAGTCAATTATAACTATCCACTTTACCGTTTCGATTTACTTTTTTGAACGTTTCTTTGGTCCATTTATTGTTAATGTCAATGGACAGTATATTGATCGATCTTGGACGTTTCGACACGCCATTTGGGTATTATTTTCAAAATTATCTACATTGGATTCTTAGTTGGTATGAATTATGCAAGTAGTGAATATTGTCGTGTTTTGATATATACCAGTTGTTAATAAATATAATATACATATTGCTATGATATGATATGATTATTTTATTGAAGGATTTCTATTTTCTTTTAATTGTAGAATTTAGGCACTCAATTAATAAAATTATTTAATTAATTATCAGAATCCTTTAATACATGGTATATGTTATCAGTATTGAAATAAAATTACATCCAATGTACAGTTGTCTCCAAAGTCTTATCTGCTTTCGGAATTCCCATTCGCACATGTATCCACGTTCTATATTTTCGATTTATGGTGGAATTGTCAAATATTCTATGGCACATTTATTTACAAAGGAAATTTGACTTCGCAAATTTTGTCGACGATTATTTTGATTATTCCTTATGATTTGTATTATTCATTATAATTTATCATTCAATATTTATTTGTGTCACCTCTTATGTGCAAATTTGTTTAATCTGTTAGATTGCAATTGTAATTTTTTTAGATTTCTTTATAACAGTTCGTAGGTGTGTGCAGATTATCTCCATGTCAACTTGTTATAAATTTATTTATAGCGTTCACAAAACTGAATATATTGCTAATATTCCGATGTCAGCTTATATATAATAGATTATAAAATTGACATTTATTACTAATAAACTGCTGCCGGCGAAAATACGAACCAGAGGGATTATAAAATTGGCTTTTATTACTAATAAACAACTGTCTGCGAAAATACGACCCCGACAGATTATAACATTGACTTTTATTAGTAAATAATCTATAGCAGTGTATAAGTGTTACGGCATCTTATTACAATAAATACATCACGAATACGTAAACAAATTTTCATGAACATAGATTACTGACCAACGCGGACTTTAAGATTAATTATTAAATGACTAATAGAAAATTAGATTCCTTCTATGTAGGGACCGTAAATACTGATCTCCCCTCGTATATAGCAACGTTTTCGTTGTGTCTTGTAAAATTTTATGGCACTTTCACGCCACATTTATATGCCTAAACCGTGAGCGATGTCAAAACCATAAATAAAAATAGATGGATGGGGTGCATTATCTTATGTCGGACCGTATTAAGTATTTCTGAATTTTCTATGATAATAACAATGTCGCAATATCCCAGAAAATACCCATATGGCTACCTGAATGTAGGGTAGATTATCTTCCTCATATTAGTTTGTTTTAAACACTTCACCAAGTACGGTGTATTGTACCTTGTGCTCTCCCCTCAAGTATTTTATTCCTGTTATTATAAATGGAAATTTGACGTCCATATGAAAATATACGATCTACTTCACAAGAAGTAGCGGGCAACAGTGGTGTGCACGTGATAAGTTCGGATACAGGAAACGAAAATCAGGAATTTGTGTCCAGACGAGGAAATACTCTAAAACCCCCGAACTAGAGAATATATATTGTCATGCCACGAGTTTTGGCGACCAACAACTACTTAAGGAAGCCGTTGTTTCAAAATTTTACGACTCTTATAGTAAAAATATGGTCCCAACAGTAAAAATCTGTGGTTGACACATTACAAGCCGATTCCATAGAAGTACCTTATAAGAGGACTCAATTCAGGTTAGCCATGTTTTTACAAAGAAAAGTATAAGTACTTGTTATTTATGATAAAAATGTTTTTATAGTTTTGGCGACCAACAACTACTTAAGGAAGCCGTTGTTTCAAAATTTTACGACTCTTATAGTAAAAATATGGTCCCAACAGTAAAAATCTGTGGTTGACACATTACAAGCCGATTCCATAGAAGTACCTTATAAGAGGACTCAATTCAGGTTAGCCATATTTTTACAAAGAAAAGTATAAGTACTTGTTATTTATGATAAAAATGTTTTTATAGGGCTCTACTTACTGAAATTGGTTTAACGTTTCTCAAACTTAATCGCCGCCGATGCATAATGGAGTCCCAAAGAATATAATGCTTGCGAGTTGAATATCTGGCCCAAATTGCAGAATATAGGAGATCGACAGAAATATAGTGTATTTGGATGAAACATGGTTTGACACCCATGACATTAAAACACATGGGATCGGTGACGATTCATCCAAATGTGTTCTTAAAGTTCCTGCTTCTCTCAAAAAACGTGTAATAATTTTGCATGTTGGTGGTAGTAATGGATGGGTCGAAAATAACTAACTTGTTTTTGCTAAAAACATTAAAAATTGCAACGCGGACTATCATGAGGATATGAGCTCTTCGTTATTCGAAGATTGGTTCCAGAAACAACTGTTGTTAAATATTCCCCGTGATACAGTTGTAGTTATGGATAATGCACCGTCGCATCGCCGTTTAGCTGTAAAACTTCCTAATACAAGCACTAGAAAAGGGGATATTATTAATTATTTGAGGGAAAACAATATAGAAATTCTACCAGAAGCAAAAACAAAACACCAGCTCCTGGAACTAGTTCGTGCCCAAAACTTCAGTAAAAAATATGTTGTGCATGAGATGGCCAAAAGTTATAATTGTGTTGTTTTAAGGTTACCGGCATACTTTTGCCCAATTTAATTAATTTGGAGTGATCTAAAACAAGGCATAAGGAAATTTAACAACAACCCCGAAAGTTCGCCTGCGGTTATTGATATAATCCGAAAATAAGTAGATAGTATTACTACGGAAAAATGGCAAAATTGTATAAAACGTATGGCTAATGTCGAATTAAGCTATCAAACTATCAAAATGTTAATAATCCTGATTCGGAATCAAGTAGTAGTGATAGTGATTATTATTAACAATAATTATTAATACTCTGAATGAATAATAAATCTTCAGATTGTTTATATTGTTTTATTTACCCTGAATATTCTTTAAATGTGTTGAGGCCGGTCCTGGATTACCATTGCCGGTTTCAAACGAGCGTGCTGTTTTACAAGCGCTCTTGAGGAAGGTCAATTTTGCAGTTAAGGGTTCTAATAGCACCATACAATTTTACAATAAAACGACATTACTATATATCATTCTTTATTTATTAACATTATTTGAGTAGCCCCCTTATCATTTCGGCCATAAATATTGCATCCTAAAGCTACCACAGTTACTTATTGGTCTCACCTCTCAAATGTTGTTACCTTATTATTAAACTTTCTTGACGAGTTAAAAATTGATAACTGTAAGTCGTAGATACGTTAGATGTATTAGATGTCTTTGAGACACAATTCCATCAAACGTTAATAATATGGTAAATACTTTAATTACATCCCACAGCTGTGATTATTTCTATATTTAGAGCACTTCAATTAATTATACAGGTATAGTCCGCATCTGATAAACGACAATAAATAGATTTGGAATATCGGAGATGGGCGATAACGACTATTAATTTGATACAAGAGACTACTGAATACATACCTGATATCGCCAACAATTGTGTTGCCTCGCCCAAGACACCACTTACCTATACAGAGTATGAAAAAAGAAACGAAAGAAAAAAAAAAAACAATAATGAATAAGTCTCTTTGTTATATTTGTTACTATAATATTATTTACCGCAAGATAAATAATAATTTATAAAGATTAAATCGTCAGATTTGTCAATACTTGTCTCATCGCTATCATATAACTAAATTATAAATTCTTGATTTATCTTTCCGCCTGGAAATTTTTTATATGTTTATTTTATGTTGAATACGTGTTTCTTCTGATGTGATATTCGTAATATTTCTTCGGTGGTTTAATGCATTTTCGCCAAACTTATGATTTATGTTATTACGACAAACGATTTTTTTACATTTGACTCCATATTAATCCAAATATATTAAACGAGCACTAATACAACAGTAACAAAACTTCAGGTATTTCTTTGCAGCACACTTTTCTAAAACTATCGTCGTAACACAACTCAAAAAATTGCGACATTTTTGCTTTTGAATTGCTTGATCCTGGTATCCTTTGCTGATTTATCGTGCGTGATGTGAAACATCTTCCATCACAATTACACTCTTCTGTGGTAAGACAAGTAAGAATTTGTTTTGAAGCCATTCTTCAAATAGAGATTGTCGCCTTCATGGTAATTAAGGTAGCTCGATTTGACGTAGCTTCCTGATAACCAATCCAACCATTTTCAGCGTCACAATGTAAATGATCGTCTTTTCTCTTAGACATGGTACATTTGAATTACACGATTCTGCTTTTTTCCGCATCATACCACGTTTCGTATAAAAACCATATAATATGACTGTCTTCTTTGAATTTTCTTATACTTGTACTGTTTTGAAATGTTTTTTAGTGTGTTCAGTTTCGAATCGAGAAGAACATTTTCAAAATTGGAATAATCAGTTTCAAATTGGGACTAAACAAAATCAAATTGAGACTAAACATTTCAATTTTAGACACATTAAAAATGTCAAATTTATGATAACCCCTTTAATTTATGCGTATTGTTTTACAAATGGGATAATTTATTGGAGAAAACCATAAAATTCCCGGAAGATGTTAACAGTTTGATACATATGTATACAGGTTGGACCAATTTCGATGCCCACACACTTGGACAAACTTGGTCCATGGTAGTGATACATGAAAGCGATTCACATGTTCATGGGCCAACTTTTCGAGACACATCAATGATAGAAAGACACTTTTAGTTTTTTCAACTGCTTTTGCGTTATAGTCAAAAATAGAAAATTATGCTATTTTAAAAACTTCCATGACGCGTTTATTTACAATAATATTTATAAATCGAATTAAGATTAAGATATTTTTTAGAGTTTGCATTTACATTTTTTTAAACGAAATCAAAAATATTAATCTTTTCTCTATGCATGCATATATACTTTGGTATACTTATTTTGAAAAATGAATGAGTTATTCAAGACTTTCTCAATTTTGTTGTGATTTAAAACTTTCTCAATTTGAAATTGATTATTCTCAATTTAAAATTTTTCTTAAGATGAAACTGATTGGTCTCACTTTGAATTTGAAAAGTTTGGCTGTGCCAGAGTGATTACATGAAGACGCTTAGAAGAGTTTTAAACTTAATTACAGCTGACATATATTTTTCGCGATTTCATTTCATTTGTTACTGGACTTGGACTGAGTTTTTTGTAATGTGGGTGGGATATTAGCGAAGCGAACAAATTACAGTTTTATTTTAAACGAACACGTTTTATAAACTGTGTTATTCAAAAATTTTACGTGCATGTAGTAAAATTGTTACCGCAACCAATATCAGCGTTGTCCAGAAACGGGTGCTAAATGATTGGCTCGAGGTTTATTAGGGGTTGCATCCGTTCTTGTTCTTTTTGCAGTTCATGCGGTTCGTCTTAAGTTGCAGGGGCATCGCTTCCCGATTGGCTGTTTTTAGTCTAAGCAACGTCAACTTTTGTGTTGATATAACTTTCTTCGGGTGTTTGGAACTCGCATCAGAAGTGATATAATGATGTAGTATTTTTCGCCGTGAATGTAAGGTTCCTCTCTGGTGGTGATGTTGCATTATGCGCAAAAGCGATGGCATTTTCAAGATCTGTTAATATGTGTAGTATAATTTATAAGGATAGATTTAGTTGGTCCAATATATTCCGCGTTTGCATATAGTGGTTGGAATTGAAAACACATTTGTTAATTTCGGAACTAAACTTGGTTGTTATTGACATGTGGCGGTTTGCAATTATTCTATAAATAGCTACTTCGCCATCACATGCAATATACGAGGGTGGTTCACCAATTATTGTCTCTAGCATAGAAGCAAACATCTGAGAACGAAATAATTTTATTTTTCAACATAGTCTCTTGATAGGTTAACACATTTTAAGTATCGGTTCTGAAGTGCTTGAATGCCAATTTGTATTTTGTTCCGTCAGCCACTTATTTACGGCTGTCATCACTTTTTCGTCGTTCATAAAATGGGTTCCCCCAAGACGTTCTTTTAATTTTCGAAATAGAGAATAGTGTCCTAGGTCCCAAATTTGGCGGATAGAGCGGTTGTACAAAAAATTCAAATCCAGCGTTGCGAATGGCAGCCATTGAACACACAGCTTTTGTGGGCCAGAGCGTTGTCCTGATGAAACAGCAAATCTCGTCTAAATTTTCTTCTTTTCTTTTCCTTGATTGCTTCTCGAACTTTGGTATTAAATATGCGTAATATTGGCCTGTAACGGTGTGTCCACGTGGTAAATAATCCACAAAAAATAACTCCCTCAAAATCCCACAAAAAAGGTTGCCATGATTTTGCCTGCCAAAAAACGACACGAAATTTTCGAGGCGGTGGGGCTCCCTTATCCCGCCATTCCATACTTGGGCGTTTCTACTATGGGTCAAAGTCATGAACCCGAAGATTCGTCCATTGTAAGTAATCTGTAAAAAAATATTGGGATTTGTTAATGATTGCCAAATTGACCTCTGCTGTAACGTGTCGGAGGCGTTTTGGTCGGCCGTTAGCTTTTTTCGTACCCAACGTGCAGAGAATTTTTTTTCAATGCTGTCAACTGAAATGCCACATATCTCCGCTTGAATCTGACGGTAATTTTTCTATCATCCAGTACCATATCATCGATCAAATTAATATTTTCCTTGGTAACTACAGTTTGTGGTTATCCTGCACCTGGCGTGTGTTCACAGGACTCTCTCTCCAGTTTTAAATCTCGTTACCAATTTTTAAATACGTCGTATGAAGGCGCAGAATCACCCAATACTTCAGTCATGTCCATGAATTTCTTGCGCTGATAAACCTTTCTTACAGAGGTATTTTATGCACCTCTTGTCAATATTATCCATTTTGATAGAATTACAAAAACCAATAATAATCAATAAATGACACTTCCGATGAAAACAGCTTTTCATCAGTGTCTACTATGCTAGGAATAGTAAATGATGAGCCGAAACAACAGTAAATGATATTTCGAAACTATTTACAAACAGTTCGAGATTTGGCAATTTCAGTTTTAAAAAGTAAAAAAAATACAGCATATCGAGCAGTGATTAAATTCGTGTTTTTGAAAAGGAAAAATAATGGTGAAATCAAATACGAATGAAATGTATGGGGCTCTGCACCTTCGTTAGCAGTAAGAAAATGTGGGATAGCTGAATTTATAGCCCGTCGTAAGAACATCTTTCCTTAAGAGCACCTCAGGTAGACCAACGTGTTCAGCGTGTTCAACATATTTTCGGCATTCGTCACTATGAACGAATCTTGTATCCATTACTGTACATCAGAGGCGACTGAACAGACGAAACAAATGGACTTCTCCTAGGAAATCGGTAACGAAGAAGGCAAAAGTTATTTCATCAGATGGAAGGGTTTTTGCTACAGTTTTTAGGGTTGCAAAATGCACCATCCACATAGATTTATTTCGAAAAGTGGAGAAAATAACTGGTGAATATTATCTCAATTTCAACCAAGATACGCAGCAAGTGGCAAAGAAAAAATTTCTTCCATCAAGACACCGGTTCAGAAATCCATTAATGATGATAAATCTTAACGAATTCGGCTGCAAATTACTCTCTCATCCTCCCTATTCCCCAGATTTATCGCCGGTGATTATTTTAAAAAATCTTCAGTGTCCTGCACTGGACTTTCTTATATATTTTCTTATTTCAAGTATAATACATTTACGTTTTATAGAATGAATTTTTTTCAGGTTTCGATTTTTACGATGCTCAATGATTTTTACAATCTTTTACGATTTTTTAAATATGCTTCAATTTTACAATTTTCTACGAATTATTGCGATTTTTTTACAACTTATAACGATTTTTAACAATATTTTTGTTTCCATTTTTTATAAATTACAATTATATTATTCGATTTTTATAAATTAATTTTTATAACGATTTTTTAGTTTTTCAATAATTAACATATTATAATAGTAACTATTTATAATATTTCTTTGATATATAAAACGTTTTTTACTAATTTTAACGTTTTTATTTTAAATTCGAATAATTCGGTTTAGAAAGCTTTTCGTCGACAATTGAGATTTGTTTGCATTTTCATTTTCGAATGTTTAGAACTTTAACAGATTTTACTATTACGATTTTTAATTTTTTTTGATGTTTAGATTGTTTACGATTGTTTATGGTTCTTAACAATTATTTATTGTTTATTTTTGATTTCATGATTTGTACGAGCTTTACAAATTTTAACGATTTTTTTGTTTTGATTTTTTCTAATTACAATGCTTACGAATTTTTACAGTTTTCTTGATCTGTTTCAATTTTTACGGTTTACTTTAGACCTTTTCATTTTTTTATAATTTATAATTAATAATTATAATTTTTCAATGATTTTACAGTTTTTCACCATTTTTAACATATTTGTGCCAATTTTTTACGATGGTTTGGTTACGATGGCGCATTTTTTGGAAACACTACTCAACCAAAAGTTGTTTAAAATTTTAATATCTTTAATATGTATAATAAAATAATGGAAACGAACAAAACACGATTATAATATAAACCAATAACATTAAAAACTCGCTCGGAAATATTTATCGTACGTTGCTAGGACTACTAAGAATTTTTCAACAGCCATTTTCCAGTAAATGGTAGACTGGTAGGACTTTTTACCCAAAACTATTAGTATCGAATGGTGTCATGTTTCAAGTGACACCACTCGATACTAGTCGAATCCGTAAATACATTCACCACATTCAACCCACTGCTGACGATGTTCAATTTCATTTTTACTGACTGATAGAGTAACATTTGTTAATCTTGAGTTTGTAGTCAATTTTGTAACTTTTTATCACGTTTGGCCAAATGCTAATTTACTTAATGACAGTTGAACGGTGGTTGATTTTCAACAAACGCGTAACACCTAACCGGACACATTTGTTAACTCGGCAAAATCGGCACTTTAACAATGACAAATATGTTGGCGTCTATTGTTCGATGGGTTATTTTTGATTTATGAATAAACTTGAGAACTATGTTTGTAATATTGCATAAGAAATTTTTTTGGAGTATATGATACTTTTTGTTGCCGGAGGAAGTATGTTTTAAAATCAAGAGCGTGTTAACAACTTCAAAAATGGTTATCACAAACTGACTTTTACAAAATGAAATTGCTATGTGACGTCAGAATGTTTGATGTGTCAAATGTATCAAATTTTCCAATGTAGAATGTAATTGAATGAAATTTTTACGCGATTTTTACAAAATGTACAGTGTTGTTATGTATACGTGTGGATTAATTGTCATGATGGCTGGAAATTACGACGGAGAAGTTCAATATAAAAGCAGAGATCCTAACCGATACTGCAATAAAATATACTCGTGCGGTAAAGTAAAACATACTGTGTGTGAGTTCCATTGTATACCGAACGACACGTGCAGAGATAACTACTACAGCGCCCCGAACAATGCCAGCGACAAGCAGGCCTTCTTGGACATACACAACTACCTCAGAAACTACTTGGCAAATGGAACCGAAACGAGAAACGAGTTTCAGTCGGCGGCCAACATGCACGTTTTGAACTGGAACGACGACATCGCCTACATCGCGTACTGTACGACTCTGTTGTGCGTGCGTCGACACGATAAGTGCAGGAACGCGAAACGCGGCGAGCCAAGCGGCCAAAACATTTGGGAACTGCAGAGGGATCAAAAAATAGATGCGCTCAACGTTGCGTACATTCGTGCGGCCGTCATGTCTTGGTACGGCGAAATAGTGGACGTCATGCATGGACTGAAAACGATCAGTAGGTTTACTCACAAAAACCTGAAACGAGACATAGGGCATTTTACGCAGGTCGTGTGGGCTCTAACCAGAGAGGTTGGTTGCTCAAGGTTGACTTTTAGTAGCGGTCCCCATCCAGCCCGGAGTTTGCTCATATTTTGCAATTATTGGCCGGCTGGGAATTACGAAGGAGATCCTACGTACCTACCTGGACCGCCTCAGAGCCAATGTCCAAAAAAATATCCTCCGAACAAGGAGTATAATGGTCTTTGCGGAAAGATAAAAATGTTAAGTGGGACACGATTACGGGTCGCTCCGCCAACTGGAAGGGCGGTCCAAGCAACGAATCAAAATTTCTTTGTTTTGTTATTAATTACTGTTTCTTTATTTATAATGCATTAATCAATGTGACAAAGCGTTTACTTATGTGTATATGTGTAAATTATAGTAAATACATTATTAACATATAAGCCTCAGTCCATTGTGTAACCGATGTTTTTATATTAACTTTTACATTATTTTAGTTTCAAGTGGAAATAAATTACACGTTAAGAGTTCTTGCATAAAAACTTACCACGTGTGAAATCAATTAACAGATAATCAAAAAAATTGTACCTATGATACCTGAGTAATATCGTTAGGGAGATTAAGTATTTGTAACGAAATGTTCAATTTCTTCAAATTTAAAAACTTGTTTGTGCCTTCGTAACATGGACATGAAGCAAATACCAACACGATCGACGCTATATACAATTATCTGAATGAAGTCTATAACAACATTAACATTAAGGAAATGGTAGCTACAATTTTCTGCAACTTGCAGAAAGCATTTGACTGAGGTTGTCATGCTATTCTCTTAAACAAATTACAAACATATGGATTTCGAGGCGATGTGGGTGGCTATCTTACGAATCGCAAATAATGTGTTCAGATTCCTGAACATATGTTAATTCTGATATAGACAGAATCAATTGTGGAGTCCACAGGGTTTCATTCTTGGCCCGATATTGTTCTAGGTGTTCATAAACGATCTAGCTCTGGAACTAAGTTGGATAGCAAAGGGAGTACATGAAGCAAAAACTACATCAAATCGAAATGCAGAGGCAGTTGAAAAAATAGACAAGACGTTGGAGGAAATGAAAGGAATGACCGAAGACAGGAAACATAGAAAGGACGAGTGGAGGCAACTAGCCTAGATCCAACAGCTCAAATGGAAGTAAGAGAGAAGAAGGAGAAGAAGGAATAAACATATTGTAGAACCAGACGGCAGTTTAATAAATATTGACAACCCCAATACATACACAAGTCACCAACTGTGTTTCTTTCTGTTTTGTAATATATATTAAATCATAACGATCGTAATAACCAATTACAATTTATGGGCGTCGATCATAATTATACTTAACATGCGATATAACCAAGTTCCTTATATATATCTAAATAACGTTCAAATCGATGAAAGTATTTAAATAAAAAAATGTGCTTCTCATTGTCTCGACATGTTGTACAATAAAGGGTACGCTAATTTGGTCTACATTAAAAGATTAAGTATGATATTTTTACAACATACATACTATAGATAAGTGATCACTCAACGATAATTTTCTAATTTATGGCCAGATTTTATCTAGTGAATGACAAACGGAAACGATGTATATGTGATAAGCAACAACCAAGGTTTAACGACGACAATGTTATTAACGCACGTATGTTTTAAAAACTCAATAATTATTGTTATCGTGTTACATTTATTACAAAATTTACCCGCGGCCACAGGTTAACAGGAAGATCCCGCACAGGTATAACAGAAGCCTTTTATATTTTCATTTTACACACCAGAGAATTGAACAATAGTTTTATATACATGTTTATTTTTTGATTGTAACAATGGGATGTTGGTTTGCCAAGCAGTTCCTATATTGGCCATATGGTCTCTTCTTTGCGCAGCGTAAGCAGTGCATTGGAAAATGTATTTATTTATTTAAACTAAATACCCTTTTAACGTTAGGTATTGGATTATAAATTACATGTCATTTATTTTCATTTTCCATAAGTTCCTGTCTTATGCTAAGCTCAAGTCTCACACCATTGTGATACAAGGAGACCGTTTTTCTACTGCTCGTCATACTTGTTCTTCTCATTTCATTCTAGGTCTTCCTATTCTATTCTTTTCCTGTACTTTGGCTTCGTATAGTTGTTGGGATATTCTATTTTCCTTCATTGGGTGGAGGTGTCAAAACCACCCAAGTCTCTTTCTCTCTTCGATTACTCTTTTAACTGATTTCAATCTTCTCTTTTGTATTACCGTATCATTCCTAATTTTCTCCTTTCTTGTGATTTCTTCGATCTTTCCCAGGAATGTCATTTCTATTGTTGTTATTCTATTTTGATGATTGTCTGAAACCGTCCAAGATTCACTGCTATATAGTAACGAAGGTCTCACAACCTTTTTGTATATCTGTGTTTTTATTTCCCCTTTTCCGAAGAATGCGTCTTTCAGTATATTGTAAATTCTTCCTTTCCTGCCTTTCCTATTCTCATCATCTATTAGAATTAAGAAAAATAGAGGGCTGAGTGCACAGTCCTGTTTTAATCTTTCGAATTATCTTGATTCTTCATTGTGTGTTGCTACTTTATTTGTGTTATCTTTGTATAGCGGTTTTATTATTTCAATTATACACCTTTCCACTTTTCTTTTTTCTACAGATTTCCTGATGTCTTCTAGCTTGACTTTTGTTAAATGCATTTTGTAGATCAATACAGCAGATGTGCATTTCCCGTCCCTTTTTAAGGATTTCCTCCTAGCTGTCTAACAACGAATATTAGAACTTTAGTACTTCTACCTCCTCTGAATCCATATTGCTGTTCTTCTATTGTTGATTCTAATATATCGCTTAACTTATTTTCAAATATCATTGTTAGTAATTTTCCAGGGATACTGGTCAGTGTAATTGCTCTGTAGTTTGGGTATTCTCTCATGTCTCATTTTTCACATATGGGTAATATTATTCCCATATTCCACTCTTTGGGTATTTCCCTTTTAGTCAAAAAGACATTCAACAAATTACAGAATTCTTCGTTTCCTTTGTCTCCTATGTATTTTAATATCTATTGTGATTTGGTCTTCTCCAGGTGCCTTTCCTGCTTTCAGTTTCTTGATAGCTTTTGTAACTTATTCTCTCGTTATTTATTGGATATTAGTTTCTCTGTCGTAATCTAATTGTGTTTCTTCATATTTTCGGTGTTCTTCCGTCATTACGTGTGTTAGCTCTTTAAAATATTCTCTTCATATTCGCATTATTCCTATGTGTTAAAAAATTCAATTTTTGTCTTTTATGTATTTTAACATTAGTGTGTATTTTTGTCTTAGTTGTTCCAGCCTACTGTAGAACAATTTCTTGTTTTCTGAATAATTTTCTTCCGTCTTGTGTCCCAATTCCTGCCATGATTGCCTATTTAATCATTTGTTTTACCTCCACTCTTTTCCGTTTGTATATATTGTGGTCTTCTCCTGCTCCTGTTTCTAGGATTTCTAGATTTGTTTGATCTCATTGTTCTCCAATTTATAGAACTTTGCTTTGATTTTTGTAATTTTCTTTTTCTTTGCTTCTTTATCCTCTCGTGATTTGACGTCCATTTCCACCAGATAGTGATCACTGTTTATTTTCCCATTGTTTCCACTCGTACATCTTTTACAATTTTCCAATTTTCTTTGCTTATTATGAAGTAGTCAATAATAGATCTTTCATTTATCTCTTTCATTTCACTTCTTAGTATACGAAATTACGAATTAATGTAATTGTGCACGAATTTTGTGATTGTAATAAATAATTATTTTCTACGCATAATTATATCAATCTGTTCCGGCCATATTATCCATTATTATGATATTTCTTTCTTCTGTATTTTTCTGCGTGTAATCTTTTGTAGAACTCATCTATTTGTTCTTTTCTTGAATTATCATTCGGTGCATAGGCCTCTATAATTGATTTTGCTTTATCTGGTTTATCTGTCAGTCTCATTCCGCCCCCGCTGTGGTTTAAATCTACTCCGGCCCAATATAGCTGCCAACCTTCCCTCAATTCTTTTATTCATTGACCTTTCTTTTTTCATTTTCGTTATTTCCAGGTAGTCTAAAATTTTTGACGTCATTTCTTCAATAACTTCATCCACTTTTCCATTTATGCTTATCACGTTCCACGTGCCCATTTTTATGATGTTTTTCTCGTTATTCTGACTTGGATTTCCCCTTTTGTTATATATTTCCCCTATGTTATTTTCCTTTTCCAATTCGTCATTTTTTATGTGTATTTCTATTATTCTTTCCTGAGTTACTAGTGTTTAAAAAAAAATGGTTTTCTCTCAACCACTTGTTGTTTCAGAGATACTCTATATTATCTATGGTGATCTTTCTCTATCCAACCTTAACCTGTTGTGTTTGCATTTTATAATCTCCCAATACTTCTTATTTGGACCTGCAGCATCTTCTCTTCCAATGTTAAGTCATTTTGAATATATATTCTGGTGTCTATAAGTTTCCTTTTCCTTTTCATTATTTCCAATTTTTTGGCTTCGGCTACAAATACATCATGTGTTCCATTTTTGCTTATCCTGTACGCTCTTACTATCTTTGTTTCTATTTGCATATTTTCCACATCAATAAAATAATTTGAAATTATACTGTCTAGATTTTCTTTTTTGCTCTAGCTGATTGTGCATTCCATTGTATTATTTATAATTCATTGTTCATGAATCTAGCGATTTATAACAAAAGGAAAAGAAGAAATATTATTAATTGCTGTCGGGTACATCTCATAGCAGGCATTAATTTTGTTGGTTAAACGTTTAACGTCCTTACAGACTGTTTGAATTAACTTACTTATAGTTTTTAACCTTCCGTGACTGGCGCGCGGACTCACACTCCGCAACCGAATGTTATCCGGATTTATTTCAATATTACCTACCCTAGACACCCCTCACCTTCGGTATTCCTCTAGCATGTCATGGTTGTCCTCAGTACATCGTGTGATCTATGCAGTGCAGTCGTTTGTTTTTTATGACAGATTGCGGAGCGAGAGTCCGCCGCCAGTAACAATGTTCGGTCCCACATATGTACATATTAGCATTTAATTAAGTCAATTTAGATCCGCGCAATCCAGTGCAAAATATTCACTACAATTATTTCGTTTAGACACTCAGAATATTTCATCTGTAAAATCCTGGTACAACTAGGAGAATATTTTTGCATAGACTTTCGTCCGAGTTAGCCGAACATCATATTCGTTCTCGAGCAATGCAGGATTATATACCGACAACCATAAGGCTACGAATCAAACAAATGTTTGCGATTGAAGATGTCACTCCTGAGCCCCCCAATCCTGAGAATCCTAGAGATCGTTGCAGTTATTGTGACAGGAAAAAAAATCGACCAACACGATTCTCATGTAAGAAATGCACCAAATTCATGTGCCTTGAATATTTAACTTGTGTATGTACAGAATGTTATTGTAATATGGTTTCGTAACTTTTGCTGATTTTGGTTGTCTAGTTATTATGTACAGAATATATGTTTTGTTAAATGTTCAATGAAAGCTATGTCAGCTTAACCGCATACTTTCTAAATATAAACATATTAAAATAAATAAATAATTATTTAAAATGTCTTACACTTTGACGATTTCAAAAAATTAATTTTTTTATTTTTCTAATCTGAAGGGTCTCAGAAATGAGCCTGTACAAGGATTTTTCAGATTACTCTCTAGTTCGAGAGCTATTGCATGACCTAACATGGTCCTAGCGTTATTTTTGATTGCACACGTTGCTGTGGATGTTTTCAGCTTATCCGATTTCTCTTGTCAATGTATTTGTCCTCTACAGCCTGAAACTACTCTACACAATTACGGGAGAACAATTGAACGTATCGCGACGATTTTTTTTTAATTCAGTCTATTTCCGGTCATTCATTTTTAGAAAAGTTCGTTTTGCTGATTTTTGACAGCTTCGAATATGACAAAAAACATAATAAAAATATGACTTTTTTGGAAAAATATTCGTCATTTTGCCGAAAATCGTAATTTTGATAAAGTAAAGAACGATCAGAACCTTGCTGACATAACGTCGATCAAAAGCCTTGTTGATTTTTTCTTTCCGATAACTAGAGTGGACCCAATTCTGCACACCGTTAGACCCTTCACTTTCGACAGAGGCGCTGTCAAAGCCATCTCAAGGTCTTGGGAGTCGACATTGATATTCACAAAAAATCACGCGTGATATTCAATTGATGTACAATAACACCAGAAAAGTTTCCTATACGAATCTTCTCTAGTTTTTTTACGATAAATTCTTGAAAATTGGCTTCAAAATTGACCTACAAGGTGTAAGTCCCCCTTAACCATTACAACCGCGTTGATGTTGAGTTAAAAAATATTTTCGCATTAATAATACAATTCGTAATTAAAATCTGGGAATTGGGCTATGGGTTAAGTATCAACCGATGCTGATTTGTACGTTTTTCAGCTTGAGAAGTAAATACATCAAATAAAACACAATGAAAATTATGAATATTTTAATTCATACGGAATTATTTCAGTAAACTACCTACAGTAAAGCTCGGTATGTTTGTCACTGTTTTTCTGAGGTCATCGACCGCGCAACAATAAGAGTACCCCAACTTTATATTAGTCGGCGACCAAGAGAGATAATTCAGTTGACCGCAAATATTGGTGCAAAGAATGTATTTGCTAACGTCGTCTTGGTAAGGATTGTTAATTCCTATAAAAGCCACACCTGCTTTCGTACTTGGGTTATATGCCACTTTCCAGTAAAATTTCGGAACCGGTATCGCCTTGGTGGTACCAGAAACGTACAGATATAATTCTGTATCCTTTCCCGTCGTTGCGTGCGGAAGTGTCGCAACGCCGTGAGTTCCGGTGTAAACCTGCAAGTTCATTTTGCGCGAGCTTGCCAAGTCCCTCACGTCAGCTTCCAAAGTGTTCCAATTGCCGCCGTTAAACGTTTGCCATTGTGGCGCCGCGTTCACAAAGTAGAAAGTCAATCGGTGTTGCGAACCGAATACGAAGTCGGCTTTTGCCGCCAAATGTCCCCTCGAAAAATAGTAATCGTTCGTTGCATGTATGTACTGGGTGGACGCGGCGTCCAAGCCTAAAAGAGCATTGAGTGTCGTGCGTTGGGTATTTCTGGTATACAGAGTATCCAAATAATATGATCCCAAACTGTAGAAGCTTCCTTGAATCCAACTGGGTCTTGGATAGCCGACCTGATAACCACCAATCGTTGATGTCAGATCAAAGACTGTATAAAGAGTATTTTGTGTTGCGCTGTCGAAGCAACCAGTAATGTGCTTGATGAATCTCGTACCGATTGCAAAACCAATCTCCACCTCTTTGTACTTCGATAGGCAAGTGTTGCCGGAAAATCGAGCGGTATGTACCGGTAGGACCGAGCATGTTATCGCACTGAACGCGACTGTTTTGCCGCTTATGACGAATTTTCCGGACGAGCAGGTTGCCTGGCTGGTCTCTAAAGTGGTGGAAGTTCCACTTATGACAACTTTGCCTCCGGGACAAGCGACATTGACGATCGCACTTTCGGCTATTGATATAACATCACCACTGGTAGGTAAATAGTAAGCATCATTTCCATTGGCCGTTCCCGGTTTTAAAATCAGCGGTTGGGGATCGGTGATATCGGAGTTTACGCTAATCGTGCAACCTTAACAATCATAAGTAAAAAATATTTATACTGTTTATCCAAACAAATCTTCCACTTGTAAAGCGAATTTTACTTACCATTACAAATATTTATGATTGCAACAAGCAGCACTAACGACGACAAGCGATACATTTCGATATATGCCGCGGTTCAGAATTTTTTTGTAAATAAGTACACATTACGGACACTTGAAACTTTATCTCGATCCATTATATTAACATAGTCATATATAGATTATGTTCTATTTGTGGATGTGGATTAAGCAATTCGACATCCGACACAAATTGTATATCAAACTTATAAAAATGCATAAAAATGCAAAAAGGACAAATTAATACAATCTAATTATTTTTGGACAAGAATTAAGATTACTATAAATAGAGTAATTTTTGTACAACCTCCTCTGAAACGAGAATTTTTGAAAACGATATAATTCTCAAAATAGTAAGGTAGTTATATATTATTTTAATTTCTTAAAAAAATATGTTGATTATATGATGTTCTATGTATGGACACGGTCCTTGTCACCTGTATTGTCACCATATTTCTTCATTAATTTTGTATTTTAACTACTAAATATTTTTTGGTTTATTAATATAAATGTTGCTCTATAAGCCCTTAAACAGTGTCATGTGTAAGAAATTGTTTAATTATGTTGGTATTGTATGCAGCATTATTACTTATATTTTCAAAAAATTATATATGTAATTGACTAATATGTTCCGAACTGGACGTCTTTGATTCGCCAATTAGTCAAAAAGTAAACGACAAAATAATGAGATAAGTTACATAAGTTAACAACTACCCAGAAAGAAATATGCAAGAACAAGCAAATAAATGATTCAACAAGCATACAAACGAGCACTGAACTTTCTTATGCTTACATATACTCCATTTTTCGAAAGAACTTTTCAAATAAAAGTTATTTGTAATTTCAAAATCTTTATACGAACATTTTTTTCAATAACTCTTGCCAAAGACACTTTTGCAACGCTTCGCATTTAATTAAAAAACAAAACGCAGAACACCAATAACAAATAAAAGAAATATAAATAGAACGAAATGGAAAGAAATAACAATCAATAGAAAAAATGAAGAGGAGACATTATTACAAAGAAAATGGCGGAAATTGATTTAAATGGGGAGAACCACTAGCGTTGTTATTACGAAACATTAAACGAGAAAATTAGTAGCGACACATAAAGGATTAATTCGTAACTGTGCCTGGATGTTTCAAAGTATCGTAGGGTATAGGATGGAAAGATTTCACCAGAACAAAATAGGCAACTATGATTGTATACGTGTATTACATTGCGATAGTCCAGGTAGCTAAAAATCTTATGAACCAATTCAATAATATAGTTCCAAAAGTAGTAAGAATCTGTTACATTAAATGATGATTATGCTACTTATCCATACGTCGTTTTCACAAACGTGACACACGATCTCTATGAATTGTGATATACGACTGACTGAAATTACCATTTTCGTAATAAATACGTATGTTTATTATTTGCTTCGTTCCCGGTTGAACGTATGTACATGAATTCAATGTATGATATTGTAATTTAATTTCACAATTTGGTGTAATTAATAGATTTGTATCAAAATTGATTGCAGCATTTAATTACCTTAAATTATCAAGCCCTAGTAAACAAATCAAAGTAACGATGAAAGTTGAGTAAGTGAAATTTTAAAGGAAGCCCTTTTTGCAAATTAAATAATTTCGAACATGATATAAAATTACTGTACTTTTCAAATGAAATACCATGTGCTGTTGAAAATTGAAATCAAAATTTGAAATGTTTTATTGAACCATTAAAATATTTTTTTGCAAATGTTGGTATTTACGAAATATTTTGAACTGCCAGGTATCAATTAATATTATTATTATTATTATTATTATTATTTTCATTATGCATTATGTATTAATACTTCTTAATTCTCCGACTACAAATTTATTTACTGGCTTCTCGATAATTTCGATAATAATCAGGAATCATATTCAAATATTCTTGTGTAACAATAGGCGTTTGATTCAAAGTCGTTCTTGTATTTTGAATTGGAGGTCTTGAACAATATGAGGGAAAATGTTGGTTTGAGTCAGAATCAAAACTCGAATCACATGTTTTATACCGATTTGTCGTTGAAACTCTAAAAGACGTGCACTTACAGTAAAATTAGTGTCCACTCCATTCAATCTTGACGTTCTCTCAGGACGAATGTGTGTTTATCGATGTCCACTTGATTTATCATTAAAATGTTTATTTTAACTCCGACACTATTTTTTGTTCTTTTTACTAACAAATCGTTAAAACGAACCGATATATTATATTCATTAATTGTTTCATCGTGAGGCATTTCTTAATAAAACTATTAGAGGGTTCGGCGTGATTTGCACTTCATGACTAACTCTACGTTGCCGCTGCATTAGATGTCACATTTCTGAAAATACATAGTAAGCGAATATATGATAAACAAGTCTTACATCATTATATTGAAAACATGTGACACAACCATGTAATGAGTATAAATTGCTATAGTTTTTTAATGTAGATGTAATACATGTAAATACAATCCGAGAAAGATACAATAGATATCGAACCGTAAATATAATATACGACAAAAATAGATTTTTAATTAAAATGAACCGATTAAGCCCAAAATTAACGCATAAGGTGCAAGAAATACATGGTGCATGGTGGTTAAATGTATTTCAGAGATTATCTTAAATCATGGGAGTGCTCAAAACCGTGAAGGGTGTTGGGTTGAAATGCTATTCGTCGGTGTATCGTCTGTTTATCCTCGACGAGGGGTTGAAAATTGTGCTCTAAGATCAGCGGTTCAAAGAGGGGTCTGTTCTCCTGGGAATACATCTTCTGCGTGTGGCGAATGGGCGTATCTTTAGTGAGCCCATCCTTCAAGTTGCTGACAAACCGATCGAATAATCTCAAGTTAATTTTTAGTTTTATTGGATTACCACCTAAATCAATTACGTGTACATGTATTCTACATATACATTACATATTTAAAAATTAAAAAATATATGGTAACATCTGGTTTAATGATAATGAAACAAATTAAATAATAAATAGATTGGATAATATTAAAGAAAAATATTTTGTTTCTATTCCATTTTTTATTACTTCTTCTAGTTTTCGCGACTTAAAACAAATTAAAGATCTGTTGATGTTCTTTATTTGTAAGTGTAAATATATTCTTCATTGAGACGGGTTCCCCGGATCTACATACATGCATTTTACCATCAAATCATTATTAATATGATTTAAGGCAAACAAAAATTCTTGACTGTTTCAGTTTTACACCGACATGACATTTCAAGTCATCTCAATATTCTTCTGCAGGCAGTTGTGAAAAAATTGTGTTTATATTAGCTTTTCTTGCAGTGGCAGAAAATATAGTCTACGAGTACCGTATCCTACAGATGTCTTCCTGTTGTGCAAACCCGTTCATCTATTTATGTCTAAAGATTTTTCATTTCCCATCTTTTCTTAATATCAATTGCCGTATTTTTAATCAACTGAAGTCATCCATAGACCAGCCGTCTTCTAGTTTTGTAATGATACGTGCTTTTTCAATTGTAATGAGTTTTCCAGGCATATTAGCACAACATTTCTTTGAATACTGTAGTCACAACTTTGACAAGTAAATGAAATCTGTGCCAGCTTTGTTTTAACTGTACATCGAAAACAGATTCAATGCCCCGATAATAAAACAAGTTAGCATTTCGAACTATATTCTTTAAAAATCAGCTACTGGAGAGATTCGCAAATCATGCAAATTACATTAGTGATACTCCGATAGCCATTGTGTTTAAAAATGCGAAATTTGTTTAATGAATAAATGTAAATAAGTATTGCAACTAATGAACTAAATGCAATTAATAATACAATTAATAATACCAGGCTCACACGTGTGACCTACATGCTTATTTGACTAATTACCGCTATAACATTCAAACTTTTGCTTTCTTAAGCGTGCAATTATTCACATTAAACTAAAACGTAGCATTAAACAAATATGGTAGCAAACATAAATAAAGTCAGCAACAAAGTTTTTTATTAAATAAAGAAAAATAATAGATTGCAATGCAGCGAAAAATATATAGGCTGTTCGTCATATTAGTGTATTTCTTACGTCGTCGTACCAAAGGTTAGCAAACAATGTTAATATCTAATAATACACTTACATCATTGACACACCAAATAAAACAACATTTTTGACTATAATTACGATTCGAATTACTGAAAGTTATATTTAATATTCTCTCATATTACGTGAAGCGTACAAAATTTGATGTTGAACAATGGTAAAAGGCAAAGGTAATCAAACAAGATAATATTATATTCCAGACTTACATATGACATATGATGGAACAACAAGGTACTAGACTAGGGTTCATAAAACGCTTGAAGGTAAATAATTATGAACCGGATTTGAATAGAAAACATATTAATTAAAGTTTTCAAAGTAGACTAGAAGCGACGACAACAACTAAAACGTCTACTTGAGTAAATCGGAGAACAAGTGCAAACTTATTGAAAACCCACAAATGAATAATTAAACAAATACGGATGAAGAAAGGAAATTGAACATTGAAAAAACTGTTGTTGTTAGTAAAATAAAAGAGTAATTCTTACTAAACAACCAAATCTAATAATTCGAATAAAGAAGAGGACAGGTCATTGAAGAAGGACTTTTATTTTTAATTTTTTTGTTCTAGGAAATTACGCTGGTTTTATATCAGGGTTTCTTTTTCCCTATCGCCTCGGATAATAGAGCTGACGTTTGTACATTATATAGCTTACACTACGTATAATCCTTCATACTTGACCAATAAGATTATTATTTTTAGAATTTATAATAGAACAAGCATATAAATAACTATCATCGAATCAATCATTTAACTCAAGTTATTAAAGTTTCAATTTGTAATGTATGTTTATAAAATAAAACACATTGTAGACCAATAAAAGTTTAATTCATTTAATTCCTGCCAAATTATGTCAGTACACTGCTAACAGTAAAGCTTGGAATGGCTGTCACTGTTTTTCTCAGGTCATCTACGCTGCAACAATAAGAGTACCCTAACTTTATATTAGTCGGCGACCACGTGAGATAATTCAATTGGTCGCAAATATTTGTGCAAATAGTGTGCTGCTCAAGGTCTTCTTCGTAAGGATTGTTAAGTCCTACAAAAGCCACACCGGCTCCCGTACTTGGGTTATAGACCACTTTCCAGTAATATTTAGGAACAGGTATAGCCTTGGTGGTACCAGAAACGTACAGATATAACTCGGTATCTTCTCCGGTCGTTGCGTGTGGGAGTGTCGCAACTCCGTGAGTTCCGGTGTAAACCTGCAAGTCCAATTGGCGCGAGCTTGCCAAGTCCCTGACGTTACCTTCCAAAGTGTTCCAGTTGCCGCCATTGAACGTTTGCCATTGCGGCGCCGCGTTGACGAAGTAGAAAGTGAAACGGTGTTGCGAACCGAATACGAAATCGGCTTTTGCAGCCAAATGTCCCCTCGAAAGGAAATAGTCGTTGGTTGCGTGTATGTAATCGGTAGAGGAGGCAGCCAATCCTAAAAGCGCATTGATTGTGGTGCGTTGGGTCTTTCTGGTGTATAGAGTGTCCAAAGAATTTGATCCCAAGCTATAGAAGCTTCCTTGATTCCAACCGGGTCTTGGATAGCCGGACTGGTAACCACCAATACTTGATGTTAAATCAAAGACGCTGTAAAGAGTGTTTTGCGTTTCACTGTCGAAGCAACCAGTAATGTGCTTGATGAATCTCGTGCCGACTTCGAAACCAATTTCCACCTCTTTGTACTTGGATAGGCAAGTGTTGCCGGAAAATCGGGCGGTATGCCACGGTAGGGCCGAGCACGTTATCGCACTGAACGCGACTGTTTTGTCGTTTATGGTGAATTTTCCGGATGAACAGGTCGCCTGGCTAGTCTCTAACGTGCTAGCTGTTCCACTTACGACAACTTTTCCTCCGGGACATGCGACCTCGACGATGCCACCTTCGGCTATCGATATATCGTCACCACTGCTGGGTAAATAATAAGCGTCGTTGCTGTCACCCGTTCCCGGTTTTAAAATCAGCGGTTGGGGATCCGTGATGTCCGAATTTACGCTTATGGTGCAACCTTAACAAACAAAAATGCTAAAGTTATCCCGCCCCATTTTCGGATGTTAACATTTCACAACATCTATAAGCGATTGTTACTTACCAGCTCGTATAGAAAAGCCATGGGAAATATTTATGGCTGCAAGCAGCAGCACCAACGCTGACAATCGAAACATTTTGATATCTGTCTCAGTTTCAGAATTGTTCGCAAATAAATATAGCTGCTCCAATTAAAGACACTTGAAGCTTTATATCATTCTATTGTCTTCGTTAAAAATAAACACTTATAGATTATGTTCCATTTACGCATAAAGATTTAAATCTGTTTTAAGTAATGCGACAATTGTAATATGCTATAAACGTAATAAAAATTACTATATTTATGTTTATCATACACTTACAAACCATGAACTTTAATTAAACACTTAAACGGGTTGGGTCATGAAAAAAATGCCCAATTTGAAGAAATAATATTGTAATATTGAAGAAAAATATTTTTTTATTATTTCTAGTTTTCGCGCGACATGAAACTAATTAAAGATCGCCCTAAATGTTCTTTATTGTGCATGCATTTTCAATATATTGCCATAGTTGTTCTGAATTTTGTAGTCGACTATTTCTTTTTAAACCAACAGCCTGATTGATTCTGGAGTTACTTGTTGAAACTTCATTTTTATAATAAGACTCAAAATGTTTCAAAATTTATTTATAACACTACATATATTTCGGCAATACTGTGGCTTCATCAAGTGAAGTGACGCGAAGTGAAAACATTCTTAAAAAAATTATAGTAATCAATCAATCAATTAGATTCCTTTGAGCGTATTTTTATTTTTAAAAACATTTAATTTACTTAATTCATATTATGGGCAGATACATATCATAGATCGCCACTTTATAAATTGTTACGAGATACTATTTTTGTATTTGACTGTGAACGTTCATATTCATTTATTATTTTATAGCGTTAGTGCTGGTTGTTATTTTTAGGTTTATTTTGTTAGTCTTAGATACCTGCATTTTCTGTCGATGACAACATACTTATTGAAATGTGTACATATTAAAGTGATTAATAAATTTGTTGATAAGGAGAAGGTATTATTAATGTCATATATTTATTTATAGTCACAAGGCATCTACGAGATGCAAATAGAAATGTAATAAATGTAATAAGGATTTCCTCTGAATTAGTGTAACAAATTTTGTAAATTTGTTTCTGAGAAATAATTCGATTAATCATGTATACAAATCTTGACCTTTGACACCAAGCAATAAAGACATAATCACCAAGAAGCTTTCCTTATGTAGGGATTTATTGTGAAAGACCTCAAAACGCGTATATCCCTTAAAATCTCGAGGTCCAAATTTTTCATGATTCCTGTACATACATATACATAAAGAATAAGAAAGTAAAAAACGTGATGTTCAGTTAAATATATATTTTTGCATTAATAATATAAATCGCATTAACTTTGATTAACGTGGCGCTGTTACGCAACCAATTAATTGTGGCAATCGGGGGATTATGGTATTTGTTATGTATCGGCCGATGCTAATTTGCATGTTTTTCAGCTTGAGAATTAGATACATTAAATAAAACACAATGAAAATGATGATTTTAATTCATGCAAAATTATGTCAGTAAACTATCTACAGTAAAGCTCGGAATGTTAGTGACTGTTCTTCTGAGGTCATCAATCGTGCAACAATACGCGTACCCGGACTTTCTATTATTCGGCGACCAGGTGAGATAATTCAGTTGATCGCAAATATTGATGCAAAGGATGTACTGGCTAATATCTTCTTGGTAAGGATTGTTAATTCCTACAAAAGCCACACCGGCTTTCGTACTTGGGTTATAGACAACTTTCCAGAAAAATTTCGGAACTGGTATGGCCTTGATGGTACCAAGAACATACAGATACAATTCGGTATCTGCTCCCGTCGTTGCATGTGGAAGTGTCGCAACGCCATGAGTTCCGGTGTAAACCTGCAAGTCCAGTTTGCGCGAGCTTGCCAAGTCCCTCACGTTACCTTCCAAAGTGTTCCAATTGCCGCCGTTAAACGTCTGCCATTGTGGCGCCGCATTCACTAAATAAAAAGTCAATCGGTGTTGCGAACCGAATACGAAATCCGCTTTTGCCGCCAAATGTCCCCTCGAAAGATAGTAGTCGTTTGTTGCATGTATGTACTGGGTGTTTTCTTCATCCAAGCCTAAAAGAGCATTAAGTGTGACGCGTTGGGTGTATCTGGTATACAGAGTATCCAAATCATATGATCTCAAACTATAGAAGTTTCCTTCCTTCCAACTGGGTCTTGGATAGCCGACCTGATAACCCCCAATCGTTGATGTCAGATCAAAAACTGTATAAAGAGTATTTTGTGTTACGCTGTCGAAGCAACCAGTAATGTGCTTAATGAATCTCGTGCCGATTGCAAAACCAATTTCCACTTCTTCGTGCCTCGATAGACAAGTGTTGCCGGAAAATCGTGCGACATGTACCGGCTGGACAGAGCACGTTATCGACCTGAACGCGACCGTTTTACCGCTTATGATGAATTGTCCGGACGAACAGGTCGCCTGGCTGGTCTCTAAAAAGGTGGAAGTTCCACTTATGAGAACTCTGCCTCCGGGACAAGCGACATTGACGATCCCACCTTCGGCTATTGATATAACATCACCACTGGTGGGCAAATAGTAAGCGTCGTTACCATTGCCCGTACCAGGTTTTAAAATCAGCGGTTGGGGATCAGTGATATCGGAGTTTACGCTAATGGTGCAACCTTAATAAACACAAGTAAAAAATATTTATACCAGTTTTTCAAATGAAGCTTCCACTTGTATATGCGATTTTACTTACCATTAGAAATATTTATGATTGCAACAAGTAGCACCAACGCCGACAAACGATACATTTTGATATCTGCTGCGGTTCAGAATTTTTTTGTAAATAAATACATTACAGACACTTGAAAGTTTATCTCGTTCTATTATATTCGCAATAAAGTCATATAGATTATGTCCAATTTGCGAATGAATTGCGGATTAAGTAATCCGACATCCCACACAAATTGTATAACAGGCTTATAAAAATTACCCTATTGCTATTTTAATCATGCATTGAATTGCCATGAACATAATTTTAACTTGACGAATTTGCAAAAAGAACAAATTATTCGATTTATTATTACATTATTATTATGAATTTTGGACAATAATTAAGATTAATATCAATAGAGAATTTTTGGTACAACTGAAGTAATTGTACCTCATTGAAATAAATTATAACAAGAGTAAGGTAATTAATTATATGCTATTGTTACTTCTTAAACACTATGTCACTTAAATGATATTCTCTGTATGGAACACAGTTCTTGAAATGCCCCATAATATTACCAAATTCCTCATTATTTTTTTATTTCAACCACTGAATATTTCTTGGTTTATCAATATCCACATTGCTCTTTAGCCCCGTAAACAGTAGTCACATGCTGTGACAAACTGTTTAATCATTTCGGTATAGTATGCAGCATTCTTACCTCCTTCAAAAAGTATATAAATGACTTTTAATGTTTCGAACTGGACGTCATTGATTGCTATCTGGATTTATAACACTGTCATTTACAGCCAAACCTCTTACCTCTTCAAATTCGAATAAAGGAAGTGTATTATTATTATGTGTACAAATTGTTGATTGATTCCGGAGTTACTTGTTGAAACTTCATTTTATAATAAGACTTAAAATTTATTTATAACACTATTGTAGTGTAGCACAAACAATAACAACTGATAACTAAAGCTACAAAAATGCAGCGATAAGGGTTCAAAAATAGAAGTAACAGGAAATTGGAAATATTGATAACAAAATATATATCTTCTAAAAGTCAATGCTTTTATCTAAAATTGTAAACATCTAGTGTTCCACTTAAGAGTGTAACACCCTCATATCTTTTTTATTCTTAGTCCAATTTTAGTATTTTTTTTCCAAACGTAGAATACTTATTGCTCTATTTACTCCCAAAAAAACAATTGTGTTCTTTAAATGTAAAGCACCGTGCGGTGGCAAAATAAATGGCAAAATTCAAGCAATTTTCACAGCATATATTTACGGAAAATTTTAACATTTTTAATTTTCATGAAATTTTGGATTTAGGGTTCTTGGGCAATTCTTAACAATTATTACTAGTAAAATTTTTCGATAAAAAAATCCCTAAAGTGATTTTTTGATTTTTGTCATTTATTTTGCCATCGCAGGTTGCTTTGCATTTAAAGAAGAGAATTAGGTTTTTGGCAGAAAAATAGAGCAATAAGTATTCTACGTTTGAAAAAAAAGATTACTAAAAGTGGATTAAAAATAAAAAAGATATGAGGGAATAACGGGAATATTAATTAATTAATAATACTATCTTATTAAATTAATATAAAAACGAATACGACCCTCCAATTACGCTCGGTACCAGCTGAACAACAAGCGAGTCCAAAACCAACGAAGAGTTGGATGGGAACGCGCGACCGCTCAAACGACGATTTTTGGTAGGGACACCCAGGTACGATATATAAAAAGACGGGAAACCGGGCAGAAAGGACAGAATTCGCCGACCAGCCGAGGAGAAGGACGAGGTGAGCATTGACCAAGAGCAGTCAGCAGTTGAGTGAAGACGGCAGGAGTCCGAACGTGCGTTCAAACGAAGTCAAGAAAGAAGAAGTGGAAAGAAATAACAGTCAATAGAAAAAATGGATTTAAATGGGGAGAATCACTAGCGTTATTATTACGAAAGCATATTCTTTACTAAACCAAAGTAAAGAATACGCTAACAGTTTGTATGTACACCGGAGAACAAGTGTACTGTACAAAATTATTGAAAACCCACATATTAACAATTAACCAAAAACGGATGAAGGAAGGAAATTGAAGGAACTGTTTTGTCCATTTCGTGTTAGAGGTCGAACTTTCTAGTACAGTCAACATTTGATCAGTGTCGAAGGTCAATTGAACTTCAATGTAAATACATTCGCATGTTAGTCCCAAACGTCTGACAAATTTCAACCATACGTATGAGCTGGTTTAACAGAAATGTTAACAATACAGACAGTAAAAGAAGAGAAGGCAAAATTGACAGAAAATAGGATAAATGCTTGTTTGAAGACTCTTACTTCACGTCAAGTTACGGTAGTAGTATTCTCATGCTCCCACTACAGGGCGAATAACAAACACAACAAAAAACATTTTTCTGTAAACATTTGTTTCCATGCTGTTCGGATGCCAACCGGTCGATAAACATAAACTGGATATTGTAGTCTTGGTTACAAAATATCTAGGAAAATTCTGAATGATACGTCAAGCAATAACTGGTAGTTTGTGTACTGTTTGCACAAGAATAAAACATGCCATTTGATTATCTTGATTGTTTAAGTTATTATAGTAAAACCTTAACACACTACTCTAGTCTTTTTTAGCACCGCCAATATAGTTGCACGTGTGAAATACAAACTGTGACGCGCATGTTTTTGAGCACTACATACTTGTAGAACAATACGAGCTAGCACTTGCCCAGACACAACAAGTATATCAAACTACCGAAGGAACCTCAGGGAGCAAGTTAACATTTACTACCGTTACGTAGGAACGGCCTCATCCATACTACTCTTCCATAGTAAATTCCCTAAAATGGCACAAGCAGCAGAAATTATATATGTCTTGGTGAAGCACAAATAATTTGCAATTTTTGTGTAAGCTAATATTGTTCGCCAAGAGTGCAGAACTCATTGAGACTTATTGCGCTGCACAAAAGTTTATGCACAAACAGCACACGTGTGCACACAAATTGTGGCGAATTCTGACCCTAGGCGACAACAATTATCTAGAATCGAAAGAACTGGGGTTGTTTTGGTGGCTTTAAAATATTTTTGAAACTTAAATTATTCAATGAATAATTATGGAAGACAGTAGTGGCATATACTCTTGTATATGTTATAAAGCCTGTTATGTTATATTTTTGCAAAGTGTCGTCTTGGATCAGGTGAACAATTTGCCGTTTGAATTAATAAAATAGTTATTCTTACTATACAACAAAAACTGTTGGCGGACAGGTCTTTGATGAATGAGTTGAACTACATTTATTTTTAATTTTTTTCTGTAGGAAATTATCCGGATTTTATGCTTATGTTTCTTTTTTCCCTATCACTCCGGATAATAGAGCCGACCTTTGTATGTTATACAGCTTACACTACGTATATTTTCCATTTACAATCCTACATAATTGACCAATAAGATTATTATTTTAGGAACTTATAATAGAACAAGTATATAATTATAGTAGAAAAAATAATTTAACTGAAGTTACTGAAGTTTTGGCTCATTTTTGTTTATCTATATATGTAACGATTTGTATGAGCTGCAATTTGTGATGTATGTTGACAAAATAAAACACATTTTAGACCAAGAAACGTTTAATTCATACGAAATTATGTCAGTACGCTGCTAACAGTAAAGCTCGGAATGTTTGTCACTGTTTTTCTGAGGTCATCGACTGCGCAACAATAAAAGTACCCTAACGTTGTATTATTCGGCGACCAGGTGAGATAATTCAATTTGTCGCAAATATTTGTACAAATACTGTGCTGGTCAAGATCTTTTTTGTAAGGATTGTTAAGTCCTACAAAAGCTACACTGGCTTCCGAACTTGAGTCATAGACCACTTTCCAGTAATATTCCGGAACAGGTATAGCCTTGGTGGTAGCAGAAACGTACAGATATAACTCGGTATTTTCTCCCGTCGTTTCGTGTGGGAGTGTCGCAACACCGTGAGTTCCGGTGTAAACCTGCAAGTCCAGTTTGTGCGAGCTTGCCAAGTCCCTGACGTTTGCTTCAAAAGTGTTCCAGATGCCGCCGTTGAACGTTTGCCATTGCGGCGCCGCATTTACGAAGTAGAAAGTTAAACGCTGTTGCGAACCGAATACGAAATCGGCTTTTGCTGCCAAATGTCCCCTCGAAAGGAAATAGTCGTTGGTTGCGTGTATGTACTTGGTAGAGGAGGCATCTAATCCTAAAAGCGCATTGATTGTGGTGCGTTGGGTATTTCTTTTGTATAGAGTGTCCAAAGAATTTGATCCCAAACTATAGAAGCTTCCTTGAGTCCAGTGGGCGGGTCTTTCATAGCCGGTCTGGTAACCACGAATACTTGATGTTAAATCAAAGACGCTGTAAAGGGTGTTTTGCTTTTCACTGTCGAAGCAACCAGTAATGTGCTTGATGAATCTCGTGCCGACTTCGAAACCAATTTCCACCTCTTTGTACTTGGATAGGCAAGGTTTGCCGGAAAATCGGGCGGTATGCACTGGATGGACCGAGCACGTTATCGCACTGAACGCGACTGTGTTGTCGTTTATGATGAATTTTCCGGATGAACAGGTGGCCTGGCTGGTCACTAACGTGGTAGCTGTTCCACTTACCACAACTTTTCCTCCGGGACATGCGACCTCGACGATACCACTTTCGGCTATCGATATTTCGTCATCTTTGCTGGGTAAATAATAAGCGTCGTTGCTGTCACCCGTTCCCGGTTTTAAAATCAGCGGTTGGGGCTCCGTGATATCCTTATTTACGCGTATGGTGCAACCTTAACAAACAGAAATATCAAAATTACCCCGCTCCATTTTCGGATGTTAATATTTCACAACATATATAAGCGATTGTTACTTACCATCTCGTATAGTAAAACCATGAGAAATATTTACGGCTGCAAGAAGCAGGACCAACGCTGGCAATCGAAACATTTTAATATCTCAGTTTCAGAATTGTGCACAAGTAAATATAGCTGCGGCAATTAAAGAATTGAAGCTTTATATCATTCTATTGTCTTCGTTAAAAAATAAACACTTATAGATTATGTTCCTTTTACGCATAAAGATTTAAATCTGTTTTAAGTAATGCGACAATTGTAATATGCTATAAAAGTAATAAAAATTACTATATTTATGTTTATCATGCACTTTACAAACCATGAACTTTAATTAAACACTTAAACGGGTTGGGTCGTGAAAAAATGCCCAATTTGGATATCTGGGCGATGATTTCATTATTATTTATTATAAGCGAGAAATAACAAACTTGCTCATTAAACCCAGTTAAATTGTTTTTTAATGTCAATTAATTTAATTTTTATTCAGTATAATACATACATAATCAAATGGAGTTCCATTATTATCGTCTCTTAGCACATTTTATGGACCCAGCAATTCCTCTACCCTTGTGTCGGTGTATTTTTTTTTCGACTATATTTTCGTATACCTTTAACGCCATGCTTAGACGCGTTATTCCTCTATAATTATAACATTCTCTCTTGTCGCCCTTTTTGTAAATCGATATTATAACTCATATCTGCCAGTCTGTAGGGATTACTCCCTCTTCCCAAGCTTTCTTACACATTTTCATGAGTAGGTCTACTCCGTTAGTACCCATATTATTTAACATTGTCATTTCTCATAGTTTTGTAGCTTCTTTTACTTCTTCACTGTCTATTGTCCTTCTTTCAACATTCATCTTATTTTTAACATATCCCCAATTATTTTCTAAATAATATTCTTGCCCATCACACATTGCTTTCATTTGTCCATTATATCTTGGTTAATATGCCTCCTTCCTTGCTCTTCACCGTTATATTACGGTTTGTTTTCTCTTTCATCATATTTTTTTGTATTTTGTAGAATAGAAATTCTCTTACCATATTTTTCACTTTAATTTTTTGTTATTTATATGCTTTATATCTCGTTCCGGTTCTATCTGCGAAGTATTGTTTCCATGTATCCTTTTTCATTTTTATCGGCTGTTCGTGTCGGCATTGGGGCCGTGTACTGCTATTACTGTTGTTATTCTTCCATCTATATTCATTTGCACTGCGGGGATTCTTTGTGTATATTTCTTCCATGACATACTTTTTCCACTTCGTATTTATCAGGTATCCCATTCCTGCCTCTGCCATATTTCTATCGCTAGCCCACTATATATCCATACACGACACCTTTCTATGATCTATTCTTCTCTTCCTTTCTTTTTAGTTTCTGTTACCGTTAAAAACTGTCCAATTTAAGTTTATTACATTCCTCACTTATTTTTTTGTCCTATCCATTTCTAATCTTTACATCTATGTCGCTAACTTCCATATGTTTTTACTTTCCTTCTTTCCTGTTCCATTTCCACATTTCCTGTCCTTTTTCTTTGCCCAGTTCAAGACTCCCTGCCTCAATTTATGCATTTCTATATTTTCATTCCACCACTACACAATTTTCCAATTAAATGTATCTTATTATATCCGATTTTGACCTAATTCACTTTGTGCCATTCTTATTTATTATTAATTATTGTTGGAATTGACCGAAACATAACTAGATGTTTCGTTTCAGTTTTGCTATTTTTGTAGATCACGCTCTATTTCATAGTATTTACGTAAAATTCATTGTGAGAAAATTCATCGCCAAAAAAGAAGATATTTAAACCAACCCAAATCAACTGAATCACAATTTTAACTTTCCAAGATGAATTTTCCAGACGATGAATTTTACCTGACGATGAATTTTCCCACGATAAACGTTCGAAGTTTAATTTTTCCACAATGACTTTTTTAAAAATTGTAACGGATGATGAAACTTGTCACCACTGTGATCCGACTATAAACGGTAATTAATGCAGTGATTGTGCAAAGGCTATCCACCAGCGAAATTGCCGGAAGGAAAATTGTCTAGAGATGTACCACAGGATTCTACAATTATTTAAATTTTCTGCAAAATAATTCAAAATGATAAAAAATTCTTAGATGCAGAAAACTTTGTGCCACGCCACATATCAAGAAATTATTTACGATTCCGGGTAAATTAAATTAAAACACCCACATGACTTAGCCCTCTGCAGTTATTTCATACTCACATATTTGTAAAAAATCTCAAGGAAGGAAGTATTATTGCGCACGAAAACTTAAAACGAGCTGTATCCGTCATTTGCCAAAAGACTTTTTCTGTGTGTTTTTCTCAGTTTCATTTTCACAAATCGGACTGGTATTGATCGCAAGTCAAAACAGAGCAAATATATTTTTTAAGAAATCATTGTTAAAGAAAAATAACGAAACCAAAACAGAATTAAGATTTAAAATCAATTGTTATTTATTATCATCATTAAAAATAAAAATGGTTGCGTTATCGGAAAGTATTGACTGGTATGACAAAATTTCGAAACACGATATGACTTAATCACGGCAATTGTCATACTCATAAATAATTGCACTCGTCAATGCTCACGATGTGTGTGGGACAGGCTTGAAATGTTGTACTATACCCTCGTTTGCAGGAACAAACGTACACCTATTATTTCCTATATTTATTTCTATAAATCGTAAATTGGAAATTTTTATATAATAAAATAATTATAAAAATAATTTATAAAAATACCGCTACAGAAGTGACAATAGCACATTAATAATTAGAAGATGGCCGGTCTATTAGAGCTAAAGATGAATAAGTTCTTCAATTTGTAATGATTTTAAAACGTTTACAAAAAGATCAATTTACGTTACTTAAATGTTTCAAAATTATAATATTTTGATCTTTAATTTTTTCTAATATTAATACTTTTCAAAATTTTGATTATTTTGATATAAAATTTAATTTTGAAGCGCAACTGCAACGGTTTTGAGTTTATGTATGTACGTATCGAAATCCATTTCGATACGCTCATAACTTTTAATGAACTACTGTGATTTTGTTAAATGTGCGGATGTTCCATTACAATATTTTATTCAATTAAACATTTAATAATAATGAATATTTAAAAAATACAATTGTAGTAATTTAATTACCAAATAATCCCCTTTATATCGTATTCAGGGATATCTAAGTTTACGAGTGTGATTTTGTTTATTTGTTTGATTATAATTAAATATATAACTGTTCTCACCCTTAAACCATATACCATATATTTGTGTACTATTAAATTAATGATATTTAGTAGAAAAAATATACCTGTTATACCTATTATACCTGTGTACTATTAAATTAATGATATTTAGTAGAAAAACCCAACAAAATACAAGATTTGTCTGAATTTACAATAATTTAATATATTTCACAATCATCCATCGTCTATCGAGTGAGTTTTGTTCGATATCTTGCCGGTTTAATACGGCGCTCGATGCCAACCTGTCTGAATTAACAATAAAAAAAAACTAGGTTAGTAACAAAGCTATTTTATCGCTTTGGCGTATATACATATATCAAAATAACTACGCCTTCCGCCTGTTTATTGTTACAATGACTGTTGATATAATACTAATCTCACACGACGGCCAAAAATCAATAGGACAAGCGCATATAATTGAAAAGTCAAAAATGTCTATTGTATAAAAGCGGGTGGCAGTGAATTATTAATTATCAGCTTAATAAGCATTTATTGAAAAGCGAACTTGAGTACATACATCTAAAAGAAAAATGTTTTGCCATCGCACCATTACTGTCTATCATATAATCTAATCGACGAAATAATTTAATTTGTACAATTCGGTTAAAATCGAAAATTTCGTTATAAATTGCAACAAAAAAAATCGAAAAAGTCAAAAATGTATCCTTAAATGTTGTAAAATACTTCTTAAAAAATCGATATATAAAAAAATTCAGTCATAAGAAATTGTAAAAATTGTAGAAAGTCGATATAAATATAAAGTCGAGAAAAGGGAAAAAATTCGCAAACAAATCAAAACATATCTAAAAAATTAAAAAAAAAAGTTATAAATTGTGATAATCTGTTAAATCATTATAAATTGTAAAATTCAGAAATATAAATTGTCGGAGCAAACAACTTGAAACAACGAAATTCTAAAATACGACTTGCAAGTAAAAGGTTTGAAAAATGCCAAAAATTGTAAATATTTTTAAAATCGACTAATTGTCAAATGCAATAAAATTAAGAATGTCGAATCTGTGAAAAATGCAAAAAATCTTAAATATAAAAGTGCAAAAGAAAAACGATAAAAATGATAATAATTTTATCATACGCCCCAAAATGTTTTCTAAAGTGTTTCAATCCGGGCTTTTGGAAGGCCAGGGTAAGATTCCTTCCTCTTCAAAATTCTCCTGACTTTTCGATCGCGATGAATAGGACAGTTATACTGGAATATAAAATGTTGCCGCCCAGACACGGACAGGACTCATGGAAGCACGGCTTGCATAAAAAGGTTCTCCTTTATATTTCAGGGTAAAGGAGCGTTAAGTCTTTCATTATTACACACCTGCTAATCAGAACAACAGAAAGAAAATCGACCACTTTGATGATGATCTTAGTAGTGTTTTCATGGACGGGTCGCGAGGGGCATGTTATTACAGACATGGTTCAATATGACTTGATATGGTGGGTACGTTTCAAAGTGTAGCAATACATGTGAACAACTAGATATCTCTCTATTGTTTTTTGCCATAGAATTCCACACATCTTTATGATACTATAGATTCGTTCTTCAGGCCTTCAAAACTAGCATTGCAACAAATTCTAGTGAAGTGGAACGAATGATTCGCGCGACGTGTATTCGATTTTTCATTAGTTTTCAAGGACATAATAGAGGAAATAAAACTTAATTAAAGCAAATGACATAAGATTCGGTTTTGAACATCTGGAATACTTCCAATTAACAAATAAAAAGGTAACATGGTGATGTAGATGAATGAATATTTAATTGATTTAAAGAAAAAGCATGAAATGTGAATTTTACGAAATCCAAGGCCAAAGAAGAGAATCTTGCGAAGATATAAGTGATCTAGAAATACTATTCAGAGTCATGTAAAAATATTACTGAACCAGGCTTGTGATGATCAACGTTGAACGTTAACCATTTCAAATAAAATATTGCAGTGAAACCTCGAAACCTAGCGCAGATCCGATCCATCATTACTAAAAAATAACTCAGTTGACTGCCGGCGCTGGTTTCTGTTCTAGTATATTCCAGTATCACTGTAGTAGGTAACAAAAGAGGGAAGTACAGAAATAATAATATATATTAGGTTTATTAAACATTTATATTATACATAGTAACGGCGAAAACAAAAATAAATTAAATTCTCATAAAAATAAACGTAACGTAAATTAAAACTAAAATGTTTGGTAAGTCCACCCTTCATAGTAAAGCTGCTTTGTAGCCGTTCTCGGCCTTCATCAGTTTTACTCCAACCTTGTTTCTAGCCGTTCCTTCAGAGCAACCTGCAAAAGTATACCTGGATCAAATGCTTAATTAAATAAAATTTAGAAATGATCTACGTACGTGGTGAGTCATTGAGACGAACAAGTGGACGATGGTCGTAAGGTATTACATCACCATCCTCGTTAATATCGAAATTGTAATGAGGAGCGTCAGCAATCTGACTCGCTATTGTCGGATCTTGGTCAGCACCTGAGTAGTACGACGGAGACCATTGACATACTCGTTCTGTCAACTACAAAAGAAAATACAAAAATCTTGATATTACTTTTATTAAACTTACGTTTAATCGTTTTATAATTGTATGAGGTTCTACCGATTTAGTTTTCCATTGTGTTTTATCCACGGTAGCCTTTAGCAAGTCACATAATTCCAGATTTGGCGACGCCGTTGCTTGTACGTCACTTACCCGCTTGATTTCGATAGATGGTTCAATGAGCTTCGGATTGGCGCGAACGTACGATTTAGCAACAGGAACAATCGTGGTGCAGGCAGGTAGCTTGTATAAAGATCTCAAATAGCCACAATTTTTGGAAATATCTTCCCCAAGCGTCTCGTCCGGTCCAGTCAAATCGACGGTGCAATCCTCGTTTGCCAAGTTTTTTGCAGGTGGAACCGGACCGCGTGATTTTCTTTTCATCGTATTATGTTTACTGATAGGGTTACCAGTGGGCCTTTTGAAAGGATTCTTGGTCATCATATCTTTGCAGTTTTCGTATTGCTTGGCAAATGAATATTTATGGGCCAATTTCTTATTTTTTTCCAAGTTGCCGTCGTTCATATTTGCAATGTGCGGTGTTACCTTTGGCAGTATTAAACGGAATTTGCTAAGATTCTCTAACAGTGCCAAATCAGTGGTTTCAGTTTCGTTTGGGCACTAAAAGACAAAACAGTTGGAATTAGCACAGTTAAGTAAAAATTAAAAACAATTATAATCAGACGTTCGGTGCCATGAAAGAAACCTTCCGAGAAAGAAGAAGGTTCGAAGAAATGACGCACTTACTTGAAGTTAATATCGAAAGGATGGGGGGATGAGCCCTTGCCCGAAGAATGCTTTGACATAATAAAGCTAGCATTTAGAGGAAAATAGTAAATAATGAAAGATAGCTGTTGCGAAATGAACAGAGAGAATATGGGTAGTTGCAAGAGTGCTTAACGAAGTAACAGCAGGAATTCTAGTGGCCGAATCGACAGAAGAACGTTGCTAAGCGCAGGATATAAGACTTGAAAAGATAATACGACAGAATTTACAATGGGCCTACAACACGCAGCAAAGAAATTAAACGGGGAAGCACAGAAAAGATAATCGTACGCACGGCTACAATGCCTGCAATAAATATAAATCATTAACAAAGTGTAAGGAGTTAAAGTAACGAAACTGGAAACATACGAGGGGAGATCATTATTTAGCGTCCCTGATGCGTTGAGTGACGTTGAATCAATTTGACACATTAAAGTATTAATCATTTGTTGTCACGTTGGTTCAATTGTAGTTTTGTTACCTGTTCAAATAATTTAGAATTTAAGTAGACAAGTTTAGAGAAATTCTAAAACAGAGGTTCGTGCAGTTATAAAATACTTGCAAATGAAAGGGTTGTCACCAAAAGAAATTCCTGAAGACATGGTAGGTGCATTTGGTGCGGGTGATGTGAACATGCGAAGGATGTTGGACGACCAGTGACTGTCACTACTCAAGAAAATCTTAATCGTATGCACGATATGGTAATGACAGATAGACGACTGACCATTCGCCGGATAGCTGTAATTACGAATTTTTCTTGTGGTACTATAGAAAATATTTTAAAAAATATTTTGGGGCTAAAAAATGTGTCTGTACGTTGGGTCCCACGAATCCTGATCAGAATCGTTCTAGAGTATTGCATTCTGAAGCCAGTTTGGCAAAGTTTAAAGCAGATGATTTTTTGGAACGTGGACATACCTACAATAGCTGCTACTATGCCAATTTAATTTCAAGAGTGCGCGATTGTGTCAAGGAAAAAACGGGGAAAATTGAGCAAATGAATTCTGTTTCATCAAGACAACGCTCCTGTCCACAAAAGCCATGTTGCCATGAGCGCTATTCTGAACGCAGGATTTGAATTGTTTGAACGCATATTGACCAGACCTGACCCGTAATGATTTCTTTTTAGTTTCAAAATTAAAAAAATATCTTCAGGGGACCAGATATTACGACAAACATGACGTGATGACGGCTGTAAACGACTGGTTGGAAGAGCAACCGAAAGATTTTTTTTTCTAGAGGAATCAAAGGTTTGGAGCATAGCTGGACTAAATGCATCGATGACGATGACGTTCAGAGAGATTATGTCGAAAAATAAACGTTTGATATTTCTTCAATTTGTTTCCTTCTATGTTATGGACCGTAAATATTGATCTCCTCTCGTAGAACAAATCAGAGAAGAAAAACAAAAATATTTGAGAAAAGAATACATGGGCAAAAAAATTAAGAACAATACAGAAGACTATTTAATCATGATACATATGTGATATTGGAAGGACAATATATAATACGAATAATAAAGTATAAACGAATTTTATGTTATGGCCCAGTGCATTATAGAAGAGAGGATGAGTCAGTAATGAAACCATTATGAAGTTGAAGCCCATGAACAGGCCGTGGAAAACTAGGTTGAAGGACCAGTTAATAAGGTCATAAGGAGCATATGAATTTTAAGATGGGGTTATAAAAAAAGAATTAGAAATCATGAAAAAAATATCAGAAGATGCGAAGTCACAACAAACTATAAATTAATATAATATATATATTAGAATAAAAAAGTATATAAGTATATACAATAGGTAGCAATGTTAGAATATAATTGTGTCATTAATATTCATTTAAAATTCTAAAATGTTACTGTTTAAACTAAATGTTACTTTTAAGAAACCGAATAAATGTATATTTTAATGTTGATATCTTTTTTAAATCTAATATGGCGTACGTAATGGCGGCAGCGGTAGCCGACTTGGATGCATCGGGCCCTAAATTGATCTACATGGCGCTGGTTTTACCCGACACAAAGCGACATACCCGCAGCCATTGCAGCGTGCGGTGTTATTAGGAAACACAAACCATACCGATTCTCGAAATGAATTACACGCAACACATTCGATACCGGTCACTTGTCTTAAAACGAAACGGAAAATAATAAAAACTAAATCTCACCTTATTAACACATTCACATGAACAAGATAAAACCTGCACTTGTATAAAAATGGAGTAACACTTTCGCCAGTAAGTGACGTAATGCAGGGTAAAACACGTAAGCAACCTAAGCGTATCTTACCAACTTAGCTACAAAATATATGTGCCAACTTTTTAAACAAATTAACAGCAATGAGAAATATAATCGTTTTATTTTCTTATGCTTAATGTATAAAGCACAGTAATTGTGAATTTGAGATTTTTACGAAAATGCACATTTTGAGTTTTGTGCACATATTATAATACATAACAGAATATATATAAGACAAACATGATTTTAAAAAGTCTTTTAATAAAATCAGAGAAGAAACTACAGTAAAGGAACAAGTTTGAAAACTTTATTTGTTTATAATTGTAATTTAGCAGTCATTCTAATGCTTCTTCATCGAGTTCGATGCTCTCCTTAAGAACTATAGTTTTTTGTTCGTAAATTCTTGTGTCTATAGACAATAATTGTCCCGTGGCAGAACTGCATGATAACCAATAATATTTTCATCATGTATTATATTAATATTTTATGTACGGAAGGTGACACAATGCCAATTGTATCGTTTGTAATAAATATTAAACTTTTTTATTTGCTGATGAATATCATATATGCAAGCATAATTGAAGAATCGCAGTATTTTCATCATTGATACATTTGCAATTATTTTAAAACGTTCCCTTACTTTCAGACTTAACTTGTAGTAAATTCAAAGAACAATAAGATGTCACTGCTCATTTTGTGGTTAATTGATATAATTTTAAGTCATCACAGATATTGATAAAAATAAAACTTAATTATTAGTAATGCAAATAGATATTTTTTATTGCACTTGGACAAAGAAAACTATTTTTATTACAAAAATGTGGCAAGTCTTCGTAAAAATAATTTAGGAAAACTGAAATTGTAAATAACTAAATACATTTTTGCAGTTTTCAAAAATTACTTTACGATATCTAACCGCATTATTTGCGATAAAATTTATATCGCGACAAAGTTCAATAAAAACTATAAATTATCAAATTAATAGACAATTACTAAATAATTAATAATTTTTTCTTTGTACAAAAAACTATCAAGTGTTTATTAATGTTTAACAATTAAAATTGAAAATTGAGATTAGATGATTTAATTTCGCCTATCTAACCTTATCACAATAGGTAGTGTGAACGATAAATATCACAATAAAAAAAAAACGATCAAGCACGTATTGCTTTTTTAAATGCAGGCACGTGCACAATTTTGACTTATGTGTAACACAATGCAATTATTTTCTGGATATCTTCATCTGCTATCTTCTGATTGTCGAAATGAAACTATTAGAAGAAGGCAATATTTATTAGTAAATGTTATTGAACGGTGGATGTGGTTTTGTTGCAAAATAATAACGAAACATACTTTTAAAAAATTAAATTATTGTTTAGTAATAAAAAATTTACTACATACGAACGGTTTTTTTCAGTTCCTGTCATACCGAAAATTAGCCTACTTTTATTTCTAGAAAAAATAAAATTAACGTATGGAACTAAAGTTTTGAGAAACATTTGGAGCTAAATTAACGAAATTAAACTACGCGATATCACTTTGCCATTGATGTCAAACATTCTGTCAACATTGTAGTAGTTTATATTGACACCTCAAATTTTCCGATGACATTTTTTAAAATGTCTTGTGACTTCTTGAGAAACTGATATACGAAAGAGCATTTATGCATTGGTAGGACGAATGCCTAAACGTGATATTTTGACGTGTTTACGGACCAAAATGTATCAGTGGCAATAATTTATCGGACAATTAAAGAAAGCGAAGAAGGTCTACCGTGTTTAAACCTCCCAAAAAGTGGACGCCCGAAAGTCTTGGCGGGGCAGACCCTCCATAGAACTATTAAGAAATGCTAAAGACAAGGTATCAATTCGGAAATTAGGACATTTATATCAATCGATGTCTTACAAAATTGGTCAATTCCATTAATGAACATCATGCAGACGATGAAATAATATTTTGGCGAGATTTAGCTTCGCCTCATTATGCCAGGGCAACAACAGAATGGTTGACTAGAAACATACCATTCGTCGGAAAAAATGATAACCCACCTAATGGTCCTCAGACAAGGCCTATCGAAGAATTCTGGAGTTTGCTGTCGCATAGGGTGTGCGATAATGGGTGGAAAGCCCAAAATGATAAACAGATTCTCCGTCGCATTTTCCAGAAGATTAATGAAATTGACTTGGAAACTGTCCAACGGCTTATGGGACATCTAAACAGAAACTTAAGAGCTATCGAAAACGATGGACCATTATCCATTATCTAAATTGTGTTACGTAGTTAGGATAGATGTAGTAGTATTATTATTATTAATAAGAAAATAATTGTATAGTTAACTGTGAATAAAATATTTAGCCCCAAAATTTTCTCAAAACTTTAGTTCCATACGTTATTAAAGATACAACAGCCTATTTCGGAAAGTTTGAACTAAGAGTATATATTGTCCTTAATTTCGCGCATATCTGTTGAGAACAATGTGATATTTTTAAAGTGATTATTGAAAAATACGACGATTTTGACGATTTTTATACAGGTCGGACACAACAGATGCAGTTTTTTAAAGGACAATAGATTATGATCCAACTGGCGTAAATTGGGAATTTTTGTAGGGTCAGTTTGCAAATATGCGTCGGCTAAATTTTGAAATTTTAAATCTAAACATCAATTCGGATTGGTCACGGCTGTGATATGTGTCTGACACACGTAACTGAGAACGGTCGAATTGAAAATGAGTTATACTCATTTTTACATGTACAACATATTTTTCTATATAAATTCAATGTTAGATAAATTTCTATTATTTTTGTACCCTATGTAAAAATTATTTATTAAATTCGGCCGTTGTCGTTGTCTTTGGCTTCTGTAGAGAAGCTAATGTTTTCCATGTTAAATGTTATTAATTGCCGTTACTCGTTTTAATTCACAATTTTTGATCACAGATAATTTTTGTTTGACAAAACAGATTTTCATTGAAATAAAACGTGCACATATTTGTTGGTATATTTGTATTTTATTTACAATATTTATTTAAAACAAACTAAGAAAAATGAAATTAAAATTGCACTCAGAAATTTGTGCAAAGTTAACCAATGTGTGTCTGTTTAAATATATCATAGTTTTATGGTGAGGTTTAAATTAAATTATTTATTTCTAAATTCGCCCGCAATATGAGCTCTACGGGAATTGTTTATTTGCACTTTCATATACGACTGATACAACAAATAAGTATTTATTTTTGGTCGCTGGCACACGGTGATACGATAATTGTTTATATCTACCCTATCTGGGTGATACAGCACCGCACTTTAATCTAATACATATTAAAACATTAACTTTAATCATTGCTTAAATAGCAGTAATATTGCATCATCAAAAAATAAATCGATATTAATAATTATTAAGAAATGAAAAGATGGCCTATAAGAATTTACTATAAATGTTACATTAGCTGACATTAGCGTTTTCTTTGCAAAGTTTTGTGAATGTTTTGAGATGGCACAAGTTGTAAAACGGAGAAAAGCACGTTGTTAAGCTTAGTGCACAAGTAATGCAATGATTACTAACGAATTTAATACAGAAGCCCGAAACACAATTTTGCGTTCCCAACTCAAGAGACTGTACTTAAACATCGTCCAAGCAACAATAAAAACCGATGCTAGTGAAAGAAGTGACTTCTACAAAACTGCAGGAAGAAAGAAAAAACTGTTATCGATAAAGACCCAAATTATGGCTTAACATTAGATATAATAAACAAGAAAATTGTCCAAAGTATGTGTAATACATTTGATACGGATTATATTGACCAAAATGAAAACCACCCCGGAACCAGTAAGTCATCTCTCGCGAAGCCCGGAAGAAATGATAATTTTAATGAAATTGATGTGGAATTTGGAGTCAACGACGAAGTCTATGACGAAGACATAGATTTAGGACAATTTTCTACGCACGAAGTATTGTCCCCCGACTTAACATCAATAATTTCAAAAAATAATGAAGAGCCTCGTGAAGAGCTAACATTAAGCATTTGTAGTCAGTTAACAACACCAAAAGCCAGTACAAGTTGTATTGGAAAAAAATACAAGATCCAGCGTTCGTCGTAAGTTTCAAAGACAGGAGTATGATGCTGGTCGATGTAGACCTGCAGTTACTGCACGGACTTCGTAACATCTTGGTGAGATGTATGAAACATTAGTTGATCTTCGTATGAAAATTGCAGAGGTTGAAGTTGAAAGAGTTATGAAAGCATCTGGAACTTGAAATAAAGCACTTGAAAAAAGACTTAGGTTTGCGTGAATAATATATTGGTTGTTTTCCAAAAATATTTGTATTTTAGTTAATTACATACATTATTACTAGTTTAAAGTTAAATATTGCAATGACGTATGTGTATTAATACAAATTAAAAAAATAATGATTTATTAGTAAGTTTCTTGTGTTATTTTTTAATTGAGCGACACTGACAGCAGGAACGTTTAATATGTCTCCCTCACCGATTAAAATATCAAGCTCTTCTTGATTAATATTTTCTGCTGGTGGAGGATCAGTTTCTATCATACTTAAGAAAACATTTTGCAAAACAGCTGTTACCACAATAATTGTGAAGGTAGTTTCCAGCCTAACTCTAGATCCGTAGGCCAGAACAGAGAATCTCCTTTTCCAACAACCAAGAACCCTTTCTATCACATTGCGAGTTCTAATATGGGCTCGATCATATAATTGCTGGGCTCTTGTAGCTGGTTGTGCCAAAGGCGTCAAAAATATTTTTTTATGGGGTACCTACCGTCTCCTAAAGATAAAAATTTAAAAAATTATCAATAGCATAATTATACCAAGTAAAATACGGGAATTCCCGATTTCAAATCTTGCTTTAACCCGCTGTTATTAAATATGGTGGCATCGTGTGCAGAACCTGGCCATCTTGCAACAACGTCTAGAATTTTCATATTCGCGTCACATGCTATGTACTTGGCAGTTTATAGAAAAATATCCCTTTCGGTTCAGAAATATTTAGGCATGTTCACCTCCAGGAGACTGTATACGTATGTGGGTACCACCAATGGCACCTACAACTCTTGGAAAACGACCAACGCGAAAAAAATTGTTTTTGGTATTTCATCATTTGCCGGGTATCCTAATAAATCGCGGACGTAATCCAGCTATGGCTTCCGACACACCTTTACAATTCTAGATTCAATTGATGGATGCACTCCCATAATATATGCCACGTCTGAGAGGTGACCATTAGAAGCAAAACACTTTAACGTAAGAAGGAATTGATTCATGGGCGAGACGTTATCGTTCCTTAATGCAATAATTCAAAGGTATAAGAAATTCAATAAATTCTTCAATCAAAAATATAAGCAAGTTTGTGTAGTTAATCGAAATCTTCTGTAAAACGTAAATTCATCCATGTCAGGGAAGTGATCAGACCATGCATATCACAACCTTGGAAATCCATAGTCAATAACTTCTAATATGTCTAAATCATCTTCAAAAATGTCAGCATCATCCAATATGTTCATTCTTGAGAAATTATAATCTTATAATATTGGCCAAAACTTTAATAAAAAAAAACGTCATCTACGTCAATTTATAATTTTAATATTACTTTAAACAACCAAATTTGGCGCGGTGCATTAAGAAATTCGATTTTAAATAGTATTAATAATTAATATTCATAAAAATATTTAAAAATTGTACGGTGCAACCGCGCGTAAATATATTAAATTTATTGTTGCAGTCAAATGCACCAATCAAGAAACATAGACGTTAATCGGATGACCTTATTTGCAAATTTAAATGAAAAAACATAATTTGGTTGTTCCATGAAATAACACATTTTTTTAACATTAATTGTAATTCATTCTTACTGCATTACCCCTTATGTTGTTGGTTTTTTGATGTTGCCTCTTTTAGATTCTGGTGGATTATCTAAATATCTAAACGATTTTATATAAATTCGTGGTTTACGTTAATAAACGCATATATAACATTTCTTTTTCTAACCTAGTAATCTTTATTTATATTTGCAGTAGCTTTTGTTTGCACTTTAACTAAGAAATTAATTCTTAAGTAAAAGTGTTTAAACCCCAGTCCCATTGCTTTTGCAAAATTAACCACTAGACGCGCCAGTTAGACCATCATGTAGCGCCCTTTAAAAAACTTAAATGGAATTTTGATATAAAACCATCAGGGAAGCCAATATTTGAATGTTTCAGAATTAACTATGTTGGTATATATGAGGCCAAAGAATTTTGCTCTTGCTGTCTTCTTTTGTTTATTCCTCGATTAGTTTTCTTTAATTGTATTCGCCTTTATTATTTATTTGTTATTTTCCTTATAGTCTTACCTTACATAGTGTTTTGTGATTATATTTCATTTTCATTTAGGTTTAAAAATATATCCAATTAAGTTTGTTTTTTATTTACTCAATTTATTATCACTTTCATGTATTTTTGGAATTTGTTTTATTTTATCTCCAATTTCTGTATTTCGATATTTCCACTTTGTTTAATGTTCTTTGCACTTTCTCTCCTGCCGTGTTGATTTTTTTTTAGTTTTTACATATAAGATTTATTTTTTGAATAAAATGGAATTGATTAAAATAAAACAGCAATAACAACAAAATATCAAAATCCAACAAAGAATGAAAACTGAAAACTGGTGTAATTTGTCTTAGTTTTTAATCGCTTTCATTTGTGTTACTATTTAGTTACTTATGAGTAACTGAGCCAAATTACCCGACCTTAATTAAAACAAAAAAAATAAAAAATAAATTTTCACTGAACGCTATTGAAATACGGTAGACAATGCGCATATTACTGATATTTTTCTGGTAGTTTGAATCCAACCCAACCCAACCATTCTCATTTAATATTATTGAAATTTCGATGGCAAATCTGTAGGAAACTGAATATGATTTAACTAGATTTAACTAACTACATTTCAAAGACGAATGTATATTTATTCAATGTAACAAAGAAAACCATTGAAGAGCATACCTGCCCCATTTTTACGATTTATTGTAATCTGCAGCCAATTTTATTGTTGTTATTGTCGAAAATTTGTGTTACAAAATGCTCGACAATTACAAACAATTACAAAAAATGTGTTTTAGACTATTTTGATGAAAAATCTTTAAATTCATGTGTCACCGCAAAATATACTAAGTTATATAATTAACATAAACTCAACAGTTGGTAACAAAACCGCCTGTGAATCCATTTATATGGTTGCGTGCCACAAGAGATGAGATAAACGTGTTTAGAACCACGCCTGTTATTTCAAGAAAAATGGAGCTACTCGTGGCTCTCCCACCAACTTCTTGTAGACGCTTGCGCGAACTACAGAAATTGTGAAAACTCTGCAATAAAATCGATAATAATGACTTTGGCATTTTTTAAATTTAAGAAATTATTTGGAAATCAATGCCAACTACGTGGAATTACAAAAATCAATAAAAATGGATAATTTTACAAAACACAGCGTAAAAAAATTACAATTGGTTTAAAACATTACCGAAATTGTATAAGAATGAAGGCAAAGAGAATAAGAGTGGTCTGTGCACTCTCGCACTTTTGCGAAGATTAAATAAACGTGCTGCCATCGCCGAACGATAATGTTGGAATTATTTTATTAAAAATTCACTTAGTTTTTATTTATTGCCAGGTTGGGAATCTGTGCCAGATTCCCTAAAATAAAAAATACATGCAGTGCTCTAATTAAAATACAAATACAATTTCTGACAACACCGAAAGATAAATAAATTTAAAATTTTGGATATGTAATGCAACTATGTCTAGATGAAGTCGTCCCAACATGTTTACGATTATACGTTACGTTAATATTTTTGAAGCAAATCTCTGTCAATTGCAGTAATAATAATACACCTGGCATGTTTATACTTCTCTTCTCTATCTTGTCTGGCTCTAACATTATATCAAAAATTTGCAAATTTGTATAATTTTTGAAGGAAATGTATTAATTACAACTCGTACGGTTTATACAATTATTTAACTATTTGAAATAAATAATCAATTAATCAACACGCGTATAAATCTACATCGCCTTTGCCAAGTGATAACATTGTATTTATTTATATTATATTTGCAATTGAAAGAGTATCTTCAACCACATACCTTTGCCTCGTTGCAGTTGGCATAGTTGCATTCTTCACTGAACACCTTGAGCGGTGTTTTTAAGTGCGGAAATGATTTAGGATCCAGAGATTCCCACGGTGACCTCATTGGCGGGTTTAATTTGATGTACTTTTTGAAATGCATGTCGAACGCGCTGCTCACTAACACTTTATCACATAACATTCGTAAGAATGATTTGTAATTAAACCCAGGTCTAAAATACCACGCCGGTGTACGTTGGACGTAAGACATAAAATTTTAGGGACTCGAAATAATTTTACGACCGTTCTTTTGAAGGGATTTTTTGCCTGTCGAGGAAAAAAACGTGCGATCGCTCTCGATTTCTTGTGGTTTTATCTTGCCTTTTTTTGTTTGAACGTGAATAAACGAAAATGCGTACTACACAACTACGGTTCATAAAATCGCCGCGTGGAGAATTGTTAAATGCTTTTAATGTAAAGATGGGTACTCTTTAATTGATTTATTGATAAAGAAAATCTTCAAATATACATATGAACTAGACTTATTTAAAAGTATTTTTATTTTTCGAAATAGGTTTTTATTAATAAATTCAGATTAGGGCCGATTCCAAGATCGCCACTTTACTAATTGTTATAGGATACAATTTTGAAGCAGTTTGCAAAATTTTAGTAATATATTATTGTTGAATAACGTTAGTGTGGCAATTTATGTAGTCGTCCTAGTTTATAATTTCGTGATAATATCAGTCTTTACGATTAACCGTAATCCTAAATTCCTAATCGTGTAATTAATTAGTACTAATTATTATTATTATTATTATTATTATAACTACTTATCCAGTAAATTAAATAAAAATAAAATCTTTTATTTAATAAATAAAATAAATTCTGAAAACAACAATAATTACAAATCGTAAATCAAAAATATAATTTTTGATATTTTGGAAGTTTTTAAACTGGCTCTTATTTCAGTTAAAATGTTCCCTACTTTTGAAGATACGCGCTAACAAGGCACATAACTTCCATAAACATGAAACATGTTTTAGCCACCATTTAGATGGATCGCGTTTTCTTGCCAGCATGGGTACTATGTATTTATTAAATTCTACCAAGCTTGCTGCAGTTGCATTCGAAGTTAAACCCATATTTTCGACACTGGAATCGAAATCGCTCCTTGGTGAGGATGAAATGGGTGTTCCCATTTTGCTACTGTAGGTTCAAAAATATCAGATTCTTCGATTGTCGTAACTTCTGCACGTTGCGCCTTTTCACATAAAAACTCATAAGCATGATTACTTGAACCCGTGTTTCTTAAATCGTGGATGCAGGACAGTTGCCTCGTCATCTTCTTCTTTATCGCCAATACGTTTTCCTAACGCCTCATCGTTTTTTTGTATCACTCGTAGTATATCTTCGCGTTCTTCCCTGATTAAAGAGAATTATCTTTGAGATTGTACCTTATTTTTCTGAAGTTATTTCTCTCGTTACTTCTAAGAAAGGTTTTAGAATTTCGCATATTTTCCTCAACACTGAGAATGAGTGAGTTTAATAAAGCTAGTGTTGATATTATGGGTTCTTTACTTTCAACAATGCTTCCAAACAAAAAGAAGGTAGAGTTCCAGCGGGTGGGGACGTCTTGTTTTAGCGTTTTTTCTGGATAGCTAAATTGTTTTTGAAATGATTATAATTTTTTTTCTTTTATTTATTGTGCAATGTTTTTGAAGGTATGCCGTTCAAAGCAGTCCAAAAGTGCTGAACACAATTCATATTTATCGTCTATGTAATGGATAGTTATTGCTAAATAATTGCTCTACCCATTCCTCCACCGTAATCGAGCATGCTGTAGTAAATTTGAAAGATTTTTTGAGGCTTTCAACAGTCTCAATAAAAGCTAAAAGACGAGTTTCCTTGACGGAATAACATATCCTTGATTAAATTCTTGCAAAAATGTCTCGAATTCTGGTTGTTCCACTATGTGAAATGGATCACTGTTTTACAATTAATTTTCATAATAGTGGGTCGAGTTTGTCTTTTTTTTAATTGGTATAGGTCTGTGCAAAAACTGATTCATTGGTGGTTGTAAATGTGTCACTTTTCTACGAGCAGTTATCTTTTGGCCTATGTTTTCTTGACTTTGTGATGATGCTGTGGATGTTGACGGTTGGGAAGGCAATATAACATTTTCATTTTCAGTTTCTGATGTATTCTCATCTGACGTGGATACTGACTGACACACATTGGTTTAGTAGTTTTACAGTAGGGTGTTTGTTCTTGAAATATCGATTTAGTTCTCGCATTAAAAGAGCATTTTGCTTTGGACTTGGGAAACGTCTTTAAAATATCGCCAAATATTACTGCGTTTTCTTGAATTTCTGTCCATTACAAACAGTTCTAAACACTTTGTATTTTGGTAACGTCTGTCGTCCGTTTTCGAGTTCTAAGATTGTTAGATTGTCTAAAATATTCTTAAACTTTGTGCTTTTAATTAGTGAGTTTAAATATCAGTGTTGTTGTAAACAAAGAAAATTAATTACAACCACAAGGATCAGTCCCTTTGGTTATCTGTTTCATTTATATTAGCAAGAGTCGAAAAGACTGTCAAAGTGAGTTGATGTAATAAGTAATCATATTCCTCTTAATTAATATAGTGGTTCTCAATATTTAGATGCCTGGAACTGGATGCAGTGTTGCTATTTGCAAGTGCAATGTGATAAAGGCAAAAATAGCGGGAGAAAAAATGGTTTTTAATTTTCCTAAAAATGCAGAGGTAAGAAACACATGGATAAGGTGTTGTCATAGAAAGGATACATTGAACCCAAGTACGTCAAGAATTTGCAGTGTACATTTTACCAATGATGATTATAAAGATAGTCTAAAAGCGAACCTTTTGAATATTACTCCCAAAAAAATGAAAAACAACCGGTAAGTAGATAAATAATAGCAAGAAAAGAATTTGCGTTAATAAATCATTGTATTCATTGCCACAATCTACATCAAAAGCATTGCCTAGTAAAAGAGTGCAAAGTGCTAAAAGTAAAGAACAAAGACAAGTTGTAGAAGTACTAATGAAATCTTCAGATTCACAATCATCTCACATAGTACGGCCTGAAATAGAAAACATACCGTCCACTACTTCAGACGCTGAAGTGGGCATTTTACGTCGTCAGTTGAAGGATCTCATTTAAGAAAATGAAAAACTGCATAAATTAGTAGAAGAAAAGGATAAGCTGAATGTTATGCTACAAAGAAAAATTCAACAGGTAGAAACTTTAAGGCAAACAGGAGCTGATGACTTTGAAGCCAAAGTGAAAGACATTTTTGCCAATTTTCTATCCGGCAATGAAGTAGATATTCTCTTAAAGAAGAAATCAAAAGCTAGATGGACCACCGAAGAACTTGCTCAAGCTTTACGTTACATATTTTAGTAAACGATTTATATTTATCTAATAGAGGTAGAAACTTTAAGGCAAACAGGAGCTGATGACTTTGAAGCCAAAGCGAAAGACATTTTTGCCAACTTTCTATCCGGCAATGAACTAGATATTCTCCTAAAGAAGAAATCAAAAGCTAGATGGACCACCGAAGAACTTGCTCAGGCTTTACGTTAGATATTTTAGTAAACGATGTTATGTTTATCTATGAGAGGGTCCTCTGCCTGGACTTTCTATGTTACAACATTTGGCTGCAAACATGAGCATAAAATCTGGTATTTTGGAGGATGTAGTCAGAATAATGGATATTGCAAGACGTTCCAAAACAGAATTCAACAAATTAACAGGCATACCTTTTGATGAGGTAACAGTATCATCAATTTATGAGTATGATCAAAAAGAAGATGAGATAATGGGGCCTCAGTCGTATCTACAAGTTATTATGGCTCGTCGATTATTTGATAATTGGAAACAACCAGTTTATCTTGGTTTTGACAAAAAGATCACCCGTGCATTGCTGCAAAGTATTATCACAAAACTAAGGATTGTTAACTATAACGTAGTGGCATGTGTTTCAGATTGTGGTGGGGGAAAAACCTTTAGAAAGAATTAAATATAGACAATAGTACCACGTACATTTTACATCCAGTGACAAAGGCGAAAATTTGCTTTTTTGCTGATGCCCTAAAACTGTTGAAACTGATAAAGAATTGGTTTTTGGATTGAGGTTTTGAACTTGAAGATAGGAGTTATCATCAACAAGGAACCAGATGCAACTTCAGCCACTTACCAATACAGAAATTAGCTCCTGCCATAAATTATCCACCATACATTTAACATCTCGTGTGAGAACTAACAAATCATCGGTTTGATGTGGTGAATTTTTATATTCTATTTCCCAAAGTGCCAAGCAAGAATCTATATGGCAAAGATTTGGAAAATCAAAATAAAACTTTAAATGAAGTGATAGATACAATGAGCACGATGCGCTGTATTTCTGAAAAACGAAAAACTGAAACTTTTTTTACAAGTATATCAAAAAGGGGTAATAATGTCATGTCGTTCACTCCAAAGTCTATACATTGATTTGAAAGAAAAATACAATATATCCTACGTATTAACGCACCGGCTGAATCAAGATTGCCTTTAAAATTTCTTTTCACAGGTTGGTACTTATTACCTTAAATTATGTTTACATTTTTTAATATTATTATTTTTAGCTGAGAACTCGAGGAGGATTGCATGACCGGATGGTCATGCAATCCTAATAAAGCTTTTAATGGATATCTTCATTAAATGCTTTATACCGAATACGCATGGTACTTTTGGGGAAGAAACCAGGAATCCTTAAGACTTCATACCAATGTTCAGTCGCTTCCTGGAATGGAAGAAGAACAATAGTTGTCGCCAAAGCATTTCAGCAAGCAAAAATTGTTGAATTGACGTGTGTCTGTGTATATGATATAGAAAGTGATTAAATGACCATATGGAGACCTCGCTGAGTAATGGGGAGAGTGGGGAACCCATAGTTAAACCACCCAATTGCTGGTAGACTTGATTGTTGAATTTGAAGTAGCTTTGTTTGAGGCATATATATGCTGATTGCAAGGGGTAATTCTTCCTTTTTATTTTTGTTAAGATGGTGACAGCCCAAAGTGTGCTTCGAAACTTCGAAATGGTTGTTAGGCCTGTCATGGGCATTGAAAGGAAAACGCAACGATAATTTTAGAAATGGCTTAAACAGCCGAAACACCTGTCGAGCAATAAGAAAGTTATGAAATTAAACCACATGTTTTATTTTTCTATTATTATTAAATAAGAAGTAAGATAAAGTTACAGGGTACTTGTATATATCAAATATTTGAGGGTATGAAAGCAAAGTGGAGGAATGTGACGAAGAAGAAGAGCAATCCAAGAAGCGACAGAAATGCATCGACATCCAGATAATATTCACTTCGTGAAGGGCAATGGATAAAATGACATATGCGTAAAATTTAGACATGTGTATATATGGAAGGAATGGAAGGAATAAATACGCCCCACCAAAAAGAAGTAATTTGACAAAAAGATCAGATTTAAAGAAATAATAAGGCGCATATTTTTTCGACATGGCAGCTATGTACATGCTGAGAAAGCATGTAATTGAGCAAGACAATTTAGTTACAATAAATGTATGAAGTGGGCGTGGCAACTATGTAAATGCAAAATATCAGCTTAATTCGTAAAACCATATCCAAGATACTAAACCACAATTTTGTTTCAAGACGATTTATTACATCACATATCACGTCAGAAATTGTATTTACGAAGTGAAATATGATAAATAAATACATTTGAAATAATTTTTATTGGTATATGTGTTTACTAATAATAACAATTATGTGCGGATTCGACTCATCTTTGTCAGCGATTATGCGACGTGATTTGGCATAAGATCCGGCTCATATCTGTACACCCCTTATCTACTCTTTACTTCGTTCCAATATGCGATACGTAGTTCTCATTTATTGAATTTCGATTTTATTGACGTGATCAATAGCGTACGTAATATTAATAATCATCAATTAATATTATATGCATTAAATTTGGGAATTACATTATTTTCAAATTTTCAAATATTATTTACCATTCAAATAATTTAAGAATCTTGAAAATAACGACACGTTTATATGCGATATTTGTATTACTTACCTGTGGCCGTTTCTTGACATAGTCGCCCTCCACAATTTGATAGCGCGATCCTGTTCGAAAATACGGAAACGACTTCGGATCGTGAGATACCCACGGTGATCTCATGGCCGCATTCAAGAATTTCGTATCCTTTTTGACTCTCATATCGCACACACCAACACTTCGACGTCGAATAGAATAATAGGTACGTCGCCACTAAAGAACGTAAACGTAAAACTGAAAATGTCTGCCGTAGGTTGTGTGATGAGAAATGCGTTTTTTTGTACAGACGAGGCGCAATAATCGACGGTTCGTTCGAATTCTAATTTTTTGCTCCTGCCGAACGACTCGGATATTATTGTAGTTTTCGTTGCAGTTTTTTGAACCACGTACGCGAAACATTACGCGTATCTACGATTACTAAATACAATACAATTTCACGCATTAAATTAAAGTTTGTTTCAAGTAAGAACGACTTTTATTAGAGAAAAAAAGTAAACATAATTGTAAATTAATAGTATAAGTAACTCTAAGACTCTAGATTCGATAATTTATTGGAGATTTGTCGTTTGCATCGTTTAAAATACCTTCCAAACTTGTTCACCCTTGGTTAAATTATTACATGCAAATATTAAGTTATTTTTACTTCCTCAACAGCAACTAATTAAAATGAATTACTAGCGATTTATTTATTGCACTTTCCGAAATTAGAAAAGCGTGATAATCACAACTAAATGAGGCCGGATTTATTCAGATTGCCCTATTCACATTTTAGAAAATTCCCATTTATCCTGAAATATAACGAACAGCGCATCTACACGCCCGTGTATCTACCATTGGGCATGGCATATACCAAACTAGATGTCACATTAAAGTAGTTTGATTCATAAATTTGTATGTACGTAATTAATTGTTTTAATTGTTTCAGTTAAAATAGTCATAATTGAAGGTATGGAAGTGACATTTTAATATATTGATATAAAAAAATTGATATAAAAAATATTGATTCAGTCAAAGTTTTGTTGTTCAAGTGATGAGTCATCACGAATTGCTTTCAAGTTGAAACTGATCTTGCTTGTGTTTAATTTTTGATATAAAATATTAATGGAAATTACCATCAATAAAATAGTTTAAAAGAATGAGCCTCAAGTGGTCTGAGAGTTTGTGATGAAATTTTTGGAAGCATGATCGTCTTTGGAACCCTCGAACGGATGAATATAAAAATAAAGAAGTACGAGAAAATGCTTTGAGATCTATTGTCCAGAAAATGAATATTTCTTGTCTCACTACTGTTAACCTGAGGAACAAAATCAAAACTATTAGAACGATGTATAAAAAAAGAACATTCATTAGTTTTGAAATCAATGAAAAGTGGTATGGGAACAGAGGAATTGCACGTGCCAAATTTGTTTTGGTATAAAAGAGCAGACATGTTTCTAAATGGTGTTACAAATACAAGTGTGATCTTATCAAACTTTCTAAATATTTCATTGTTTATTTTTGTTTACATTAACTATTCATCGTCGTATATCATATTCCGTTGTCAGGCCACATCACCATGTCCAGAGAACGATTCGGCATATTCATCAAGCATAATTTTGTGTAGTTGCGACTTTCTAAATTAACTTGCAAATTAACTAATTCTGTGGCTTTAGTTCTTTGTGTTCTTCAAGAACATAATATAATGTGCCTCGTATTCAGATCTTGAGTATCAAGAGAATTGGTGTATATTTTTCAGCCGAACTCATTTTTAAACAATTATGTAATGCTAAAGCTACTTTAGCAATTCCGCCCACCTTGGCAATTCCAACCACTATAGGTCGCTCAAAGACTTTCGCGACGCCATCTAAAATGGATTAATTTGGTGAAAAAAATGTCAAAAATCAGTTGGACCAAGAGAAGACGTGCCTCAATTAGTTAAAAAAATTATGAAGTGGGGAAATTTGACAGAAAATCAAGACTAAAATGTGTTTTAATTTATAAATATTAAGTATTATATCTACTATTAAGCACGACAACACATAGCATCAACAATAAATGAAAGACTGTATATAAATATATTTTTAAAATCCTTAATGAGAGTTGATTTTTTGACGACAGGATACGATTTGCAGAATTCTATGCTTTTACGTATAAAGTAACCAGAAATACGCAAATGTCGCGAAATTCAACTTGCTTTTGCTCTCATATTCGTCTCGAAATAAAAATATTTTCAAACTGTAAACTGCTTCAATGTTGCTGTTAAAAATTTAAATTCAGATAAGTCAAACGCAATACACGATACTGCTGCGATTTTTTTTGGGCTTTTGTGAACTTTAATTCCAAATAGACGAACGATTAATAGCTAAATCGTTTACATCGTGACCGAGAGCATGAGCAACTGCAATTATAATTTGTACTGCACCACCATCAGTTAGTTTACATTTATCCAAGATCGCGGTTAGTTTTTTTGTTCGACCATGCAATTTTTTTTGCAGTAGCCAGTAGCTAGTAGTAGGTTTGTAAGTGTTTACGTCCAAGTCTGAATACAATACTTATTTCGCCTGTATCGGATAATTACTTTCCTTCTTCGTTGAATATTGGTGATTATGATGATGCGTTTTTTCTATTCCTAAATAATTCGTTGGGTTTTTATTTACATGTATTTTTCAGTGTTTTCAGTTCCTCTCAAGACGTAGGACGCTTACTGTCGTCGGGACGATTAAACTATATGGCGATTTGGTACCTTGCGTGCTGTTTATAAAAGTATTAGTATTGTTAATAAGATAATAATCATTTATAAACAGTAACAAATATGTCTGACTCCGAGAAGAATCTGAATGTTCTGAACAACAGAATAGTAGCAAACCATCGTCGCAAAAATCAACTAAAATGGCAACGGCCATTTTATGCCCGGTTTCACAAACGCTAATCGGTCGTTAACAGCTTGTTAACGAATCGTCAATAATTTGACGATTCATTAACGAGTCCTTAATTAATCGTCAAATATTTGACGATTAATTACCTTGACGAACCGTTAAAAGCAAAATTACCATTGTTTTGGATTTCACAAACAATAACGAGTCTTTAATGGCTTGTTAACTAATTCATCATTTGACAAGCGTTTGTGAAACCGGGCATTATGTACAAAAAAAATACTAACGTAGAACATTATCACTTTTCGCAATCGTCGTTTTCAACCCACTTTTCAATACTTCCTTGAATTTTCGAAATCTCGTTTTTTCATAAAGAACCTCTGTCTCTTTTATAGTTAAAGTAGCTCCCATACGAAGATTTAACGTCACTTTACGCATATTGTAAAATAATACCTTTAAAACTTTTGATGGCAGTTTAGCATCTTTGCAAAAAAAGGTTATAACAATAAATTTATATCAGTTAGCAAGAAATAACAGTGATAATACACAAACGTTTTGTTACATGGCTAGATGTTTCAAAAAGATCCGACGAAGAAATTCAAAATGGCCAGCGACCACACATCAACGGACTGAAAACTTAAGCAGATGCACAAAAGGCGATAGGGGAGGTAGTAAAATTGACTTGGGCGTACGCGGAGCCGCCAGCTGACATGGCATGGAATATGTATGGCGACAATACAATATATCTGGGCCGAGAGGGTCGGGGCTTCAGGACGTACTACACGACGACGTCGAACCGGTGAGTACAAAATTTATTACAAGCGCGTAGTTCGCCAACAACTCTCGACCTAGGTCTCATCACCGAATCGCGAATGGCTGTGCTCGAGGACAAGTTCACCAATGAACACACCAGATTTACTACATGAAAGTTATGTTCCACTTGCAGATATGCCTTTAACGCTACGCTACGCTAATATGTCGACCATGAACAGAATATGATACCATGATTAATTTATATTGTTGCACCATATATTAAGTTCGCTTTGAGGAATGGTGTGAAAATAAAAAGGTTGAAAATTCATGATTAATTAAAGCAATACATAGCAAGCGTAGGTTTCTTCAGCCAACTTTAACGTGCGATCGTTCGATTGGTACTCGACAATGACCTCCTCGTCAACCTACTCTCCTATTCATCTGAGCTAGCCCAGGCCATTAGTCGGCGTCCGTGATCGAGGTTTTGCGGAAGATCGAAGAGGATCATCACCAATGATGTGAAGGTGATGAAAAAGGGAGTTTAATAAATTTAGTTGTTTATCATGAAGTAACAAATTCGCGGAATTTTTAACATTCAGTTTGAACTATTTGTTCTATCGTTTTTTCTTATGACTAAAGTATCTGGATTGGGTAATCTGTTGTCTTTTTCTATTTCCGTGGTTAAATTTACCTCAACTTTTTAATTCAGTTCTTCGAGGAACACTAGATAATATTTACTAAAAATGATCAGTAATACTAAAGACGTGCCTCAAGAACAAGAAAGTTTTGCACTTGTAATTTCATTAGAATTTGTAATTACAAAGAGGTGAAATTTTGGTCCCGTTTCTTGATAATATATATACCAATATATAAAAATAAATGTTCATAATTCATATAATGGGTCTATACCTAATTCAGTTTTGTACTGTAACTGATCTTCGACCAGGCATATTAGTCCCTACTACTACTACTACTTTATTTACTGTTGTCACGGAGATAATTTACGTTTTCTGCTGAAGATGACAACATAATTGTCAATGTGTACATTCATATTGAAGTGCTATGTGCTAAAGGGAATATTTATTTTATTTCATTATTTTTATATGATTCATAAAATTATGTAAATTCTTAGAATTCTCTGATCATCAGTATGATACGATCAACAGAAATCGAAATGTTTTATTACATTATTCAGGCACCAACTATCACAAATTGTAGTGGGGTCAAAACATTTAATATAATAATTTTTCTAGTACACCATGACTTAATTATTGCTCGTATGCAATAATACACGGCGCCGTCAATAAAACAAATGTTTATTTACGATTATGACAACCAACAATAGGACTTCGTGTTGAACGTCAGCGATGATAAGTGCAGATGATGTCGGCAGTAAGCCCTTAAAAGATTAATTTATAGATTCAAACTCGGTTTGACGTTTTCAGGTGTCACAGATTCCTCGACGTCGAGCGAGAAGAAAACCCAAAATAACTCAAAATTGCAAATGCTGAACAAGCCGGCCAACTGTCCGTGGACGTCGAGGGCACCCCTGACTACGAATTCTCGAATTAGGAACGTAAATTTCGTCGAATCCAACGATCCATTATCGAACCATCACGTGCCATCAATTTCAGTAAATTCAAACAATGTAAGAACACCTTCCCATACATAATAGTTATGGTTTCATATATCAAATACTGCTCGTTGAGGTTAGGTCATTAATTTGTTGGATATACATCAATTTTTGTAATTGAATTGTCAATAATTTTTGAAATATGATTACAGTTGCAGGTAATTTACGTTTGCATTATTATATGATCGATGAAGTTCACATTATAAAGACTCAAACGTCAAAATTGATAACGTGGTGCTTTGTGCAAAGTTTGATATAAAGTTTGATGAAGTAAAATAATTTCCCAGTAATGTTGTTCCTGTGCACACCCATGAATCAAAATCGCGTGGTAGAGGAACCTGTCCTCAAATAACATACCCTAAACAAAAAACACTCCAGTCTAATCTTTTGTAATGATTAAGGATTTTTTATGGAATAAGACTCTGTTGCAGGGTTGCATCTTATATTGTGCAGTTATCTATGTAAAATATTTTAATAATCATTACATTTGATATTACAAAAGAGGCATATCATTTTATCGTATGTACTATGGGTAAATTGACATATTTTATTCTCTACCTACAAAGTTCACAAACATTTTTTTTTGCTTTAGCGGATGGCATACATTCACGGTGTGCCATCATATAGCATTTCATTCATTTCAGCCACACTTTTCTTGACCTAGAGTGACTATAAAGCCCAGTACAATACAAGCAAGCCACCTCTTCATCATCGTCCTCTGCATGGAATGCCAGCACCCACTTCGCCATCATATATTGCAACTAAATTTCTCCTATCCCGTTTTGCAGCAACCGATGCGTATAGACGCCGGGCTAGCTATTGCTTAATTTCACCCAAACAATGAGTGCTTATCGATACTTGAGAACCCTCATGTTTTTTCTTTCTTGGTTGAGACATAGAGGGACATGGAATTAATGATAGATCAATAGGTCTTACACTAATTCCAGATTATGTTGTAGCAATGTGTGCGGCATATGTAGATGTCCTAGTGAGGATATTGTGTCTGGAGACACTTCTACAGTGGCTAAGTTTTCGTCTACTCCCCCAGTTATGCCTAGTTCACTCCAAGACTGACGATTGCTTTTTCTTTTGTAGATTCCTACCATTGTTCCCTAAATAAAAATATTCCAGTTTCATAAAAAAAGACATAAATATGGGGTATGTCGAATAGATAACCGGATCTACCAGCAGGTGGCATAAGTAGACAGACGTTGAGCTCTAAGTTGATCAGCAGCCAGTACGTAATAATTTATGATTTAGCAATTCAGTCCACCCATTCCTTTTATTTCTGTAATTGTAGATTTCAATTTTCTCTTACTCTTTCATGATTTTTGCCTTTTATGTATTTCTTTCGTCAGTTGGAAAAGTTCTGTCAGTTATATTCGGATGAATTTCTTTATTGTTGATTACATATTTATTTGTGTGGATTTTTTCTATAGATTATTTCGGATTCTGACGAATTTATTATCCGTTGTTTGGAAATATTTCAAGTAGTCAGTTTCGAAGTTGGAAGAAAATCATGAGTCATCATAAAATATCACAAGTTTGCAACGAGTCGTTTAACAACAGAATTAAATGATAAAACGAAATAACATGTATATGCAATAACTAACAGCAAGAACCCACTCCAAGGGCAATATAAAAAAAGCAGAGATTTCAATACCAACCCAAGCTAACAACCCAAACTCAACCCAATCCAACCCAACTGAACCCAACCTAACTCAACCCAAATGCAATATAAAAAACGCAGATTTCAATACCAACACAACCCAAACACAAGCCAACCCAACCCAATCCAACACAAATCAACCCAAACGCAATATTCTGCCAATACGCTGCTAGTCTGCATTAAAACCTGTCAATAGGTTACTGGCGTTCTGAGTATTCGGCAAAATCTGGCAGGAGTTGTTAGGAGTTAAATGAAGCTCTCCCTGTGACAATGACTTCTACATGTTTTCCTTACAAAGATTTACAATTGGTTTGGCAATATTTTCAGTTTTATCATAATTTTCCAGATAAACTTAAACACATTCTTGTTCCACAAAAGAAATTTTCCTGGAGAGACGTCCCAAGAGTCGTCGGCTCAGTTCTTTCACTTCCTGCGCCTGATGCAGCTATTTCCCGATGTACATCCGGCGACACTCCACACCGTCATGTCACTGTGCAGAAACGATTTTTTCATGGCAGTCGACAAGCTGCTGTACGCCAAACGCTGCAAGGACCTTTGCGCGCGCCGTAAAACTTTCTGTGCGGCGACGTGCAATAGCACAAAAGTGAGAATTTCCCTTGATTCGTGCAGCGTTAACAAACATTGTTTCTTTAGTATCGGCTCCACCCGTATTCTCAAATTTCGATCCCCAACGGATGCGTAAGGATAGGCATGGGCGAAAGTGGTGGACAACGTGAACAGCCGAAACTCACAGCGAACCAAAAGCAACAACAGGTCAGCCAACGCAGTGTTGGTGCTGAGTGTGAAGCGCCGTTTCCGAGTAGATCAATGGATTCCACGCGATACGTCTACGGAAACAAGTCAAAAAGCAGAGAAATCCAAACTTGTGGGTTTTATTAGTCTATTTCAATTTATTAGATGATGATCTTGGCTTAATTCGCTACACAGGTATTGATTTGCCGCCAGTGGCTTCTCCGAAGTGTTCGTTGCCCATTCGACCATTGTCGCCAGCTTGTTCGTCACCACAAGACCTTTCCATTACACAAAGTGAAAATATGTTGGACTAAAATTATTTCCCATAGTTAGATTACGAATGTTTCTTGATATTTTGTTTTTAATAAACATTTGTTTTTCATTTGACTTCTTATTATTTAGGGTGCCCCAATAGGAAATAAATTGTGTGAGAAGCGTCCTGGTTTGTTTCAAAACAAATCGGATCAATATGAGCGCAATGTGGAATTACCACAAAATCATTAAAAGTGTAGTGTCGGTTTAGTGTGGAAGCTAATTTAGCAGAGGGTTTCAAAGAGATTAGTGTAGGCTCCGATAATAATAATAATACTATATCCAATGAGGAACCAAAAGCATCATGGAAGTATGAAAGCGTCTCATCCGAACTAGAAATATGTGAACCTGATACTCACACACAAATTCTTTGTCATTCAACGCCTTGATGGTGCTTAAAAAGTCTTATAGTAATTATTTTCTCTAATATGTTTTCTGTTGTTGCTATTATTATTATTAATTTTAGAAATTTTGTAGTATCTTTCATAGTCCACAATTAGCAACGATTTTGATAATAAAGCAATAGATTTTTTTTAGAGCCAAACCATGAAAATTGTAGTAAAAGACACACCTCTACCAGGAAATAGTTTTCGTGGTATAGTTCAAAATAAAAGGGACAAGGGACAACATAGTGAAAACGTTGTCCTTTAATGCCCCTAAATAGAAAGCAGTTTTAGATTGAAATTCAGGTCAATGACATAACAGATTTAAATAGTAAAGATGATTAAATTATGTTATTATTAACTATGTCTTGTCTTAGTTTATATATTTTTTAAAATTATTACGATTTTAGTAAATTCAATCAATTGTTTAGGTTTTTGTAATTTATTGAACTTTTATATATTATTTGCAGCCACAAATTTAAGCAAACACGTAAAATAAAATAGACAACTTCATACAATTTTGCAATTACCACCTTTTTGCTAAGTATCTGAAGAGATTATGGTTCAATAAAAAGAAAGAAACAGACCATATAATTGGAAAGCAAACGCAAAGAAAAAGAAGTTGTATTAAAAAGATCACATTTTATTTCGGCATTAAAATAGGATCCCAGTAATCCTTTGCAGCCTTATTTATTTGTAAATGTTTAATTTCCACATAAAAAAATCGGCCGTAGTCCGTTTTCAACATCTCCTTAATGGCTTCGCATGTTACGAATAAATATGCTGTATGAGCTCATACCTTTCACATTTTGCGAATATGAAACAAATTTAGTTTAATATTATTATTAACATTAATATTAGTATGACAACATTTTAACACTTACAACAAAACCTAATTAATAAATTAATAATTATGTAAGATCCCGTAGAAAATTAAAATTAAATCAATGAAAGTGTATTCTAAAATGTATAATTTAGGGTATAAATTAATTCCGAAAATTAAATGTGTTTGAGCTTTTAATTTCTAAATCTAACATAATATAATATATTTCTGAGCGACCCGAAGCTATTTCCTCACTTAGTTTATACCACTAATTACACACTTCTGTAACGTTAAACATTGCCTTTGTCAAAGAGTGAACGTCATAAAACTACAGGAATTAATAACATCAGAACAAAGTGAACGTGTTGTTGAATTGCTGTTGACCATTGTCATCCCCTCCGAGGTTAAATGTAAAGCCACTCTGTTGAATAGGCTGAGAAGATGTTAAGTTGAAAGACATGTCCTGTTGAAACGGATTAAAATCATTTTCTTGCATTAGGAAACTAGGTTGCAAATAATTTGCAGATTGATCTGAAAAAAAAACAAAAATCAAGAGTTCACGAATTTCAGTTTCAACATACCTGTCGACATTTCTATATCTTCCTGTTCATCTGGAATAGAAAATAATTACTACAACACAAACATTATGGACCACCCTCAATTATTCAACCACCGATTACCAGCTACTCGTTAACCAGCATCACTACATTTACCTTCAAAAGAACAATGGAACACTCGTTCTTCACCTCCCAGTTCGAAATCTATCGGTTGTGCACCTTGTTCGTTTCCTGGCTTGGCGAAATACGGCGAAAATTTCGATTCAGGCTACAACAAAGGAAATTAGAATTCCGCATGGCGAAGTTTTCTAACATCACCATGTTAACATTCTTTGCGAATGCAGATTCCGAAACGAAGGTCTTATCGTCAGCTTTCACACTTTTCGTACCGTTGAGCTCATTAGAAACGTTGTCAATTGTTGACGGTTTTTGTGAATTACTAATTTGAGGACTAGATTCCACGTCAGCATTTTTAAGGGGTTTGGGAGTATTTGGTGGTTCCATCAGGAACATCACTTTCTTCGTTTTTTGAGGTAACGCAGCCTCCGCAGGTTCGCGTTTAGTCTCTTCCCTAATTTGCGAATTCGCCGGAATCTTATTGGCGCCGCTCAGAATCTGATTATCTATTATGTTGATTTTTGTTTTTTTGGGCGACTCGCGAACAATCGGCAGCTTGCGCTTTTTCAAATCGGTTTCATTCATACTTTCCTCCTTGCTCTTGCGATATCTCTTCAAATCCAACTTTTCGCAACTCTCGTATTTTTGCATCAAGAGTCTTCGTTTGTTACTTCGTTCCAGATATTGCGTATACATGTCGGCAACTGAAAGCAGTTTCACCAGAAGCCGTAAATTTATTGTCGTGACTTACCCCGTGCGTCGGATTCGCCATCTTGCTCCGTCGTGGTGTTAGTTAAAGAAATTGAAATCGGGTCGTTGAACAAATCTGGCAGTTTCGTCATTGCCTATGAAATAATGCGAAATAATCAATAGTAACGAAAATTAGAATTGTAAACCTACTGGTAGAGATAATGGGGGTATCGGAAGAAGAGTTTCCATTTCTTGGATTGGTTTTTCTGAAATATTAAACGAGATTATACATTGGTAATCTAGGGATCGTTACCATTAAATCCTATAAAAAATCCTTTTCATAAGTTATATTAAAAAAAAATCAAATAAAACTAATTTTTACAACCCAACGTGTCGGGAAAACCTGAGCAAATTTTATTATAACGATTTTATAATCCAATCATACGATATCACTATTATGATGTGTGATATGACCTCCTTACGAGCAAAAGCTGAATAACACCATCCAACAACAATGAAATCCACTAACCTTGCTTTTCAGGTTGCGTCGACTCGGACGTATTCACCGAAATCTCCTCGACCGAATTCTGATTTTCGATTTTCCTGTTCTTGTGATAGAGTTGAATCGTTTTGACGAACCGAACTATAGCGGCGTTGAACATTTTCGCGCGTAGCTCTTCGCGAAATCTACACTTTCCCCCCTCGTACCGGGCTTCTTTCTCCTTCATCTTCACCTCAAACTCCAGCAATCTCGTTCTGTTCTCCGCCTCTTGAAGTTGTTTGTAGAGAGGCGAAGAATGTTGGAGGTCGATTCTATGCTGATGGTAAGCGTTCAGTTGTTTTTCGGATTCAGCTGCAAGTTTTTTGCACCACGCTTCCGTTTCCTTATTGACATCGTGTTGGCGTTGTTTCATATGGATGGTGCTTTGTTGGCGTACTTTTAAAGATTCTAAAAGACTAAAGAAAAAACACAATTTTTAAGTCTAATATAAAATATTATTAAATAATATATACTCAGTGAAATATAAACTGCACCACCTAGAAGGGGTGGGAATTTTTGAAACAAATTTGGCAGAAACATTGGACTAGTCTAAGGCAACAATTGATTAAAATTTGATAAAGAAAACACTTCATCTTTTTGATTTTTTTTAATAATGTGTTGGTCCGCCCCTATTTCTGATACACTCATTGACCAGCCTTGGCATTGATTCCAGCAGGTGATCAATGTCTTCTTGGGGTATGGCATCCCAAGCAGCCTGTACTTCATGCCGTAGAGCTTCTATTGTCAACGGTGGGTTCGGTAGATTCCTCAATCTTCTACCCATTTCATGTCCCACACGTGCTCAATGGGCGACAAATCGGGAGATCTTGGCGGCCACGGCAAAAGATTAACATTGGCCTCTTCAAAGAAGTCAAGAGAAACCTTGCTACGTGAGGTCGTGCATTATCTTGCTGGAAAAGTGGGTCTTCCAGCCCTCGAAGATATGGAAGAACATGTGGTTCTACCACTTCGTTAATGTAGCCTCGGGCGGTCATACTGCCCCGAATGAAGAGCAAGGGTGACCTACTGCCGTAAGCAATAGCACCCCACACCATCAACCCCACAGTTCGGTGAACATGCCTTGCAATCAAAAAATCAGGATTATAATCAGGATTCGTCTAACAGTCATCCGACCATCATGCATTCCTAAACAAAATCGCGATTCATCACTAAAGACAACTCGATGCCACTCCAAGTTCCATTGAAGTCTTTCCGTGCACCAGGCCAAACGTTCCTGGCGATGTTGAGCAGTGAGGGGTAGCACAAGATGTGGGCGGTAAGACAGCAATCCAAAGGTTCTTATTCGACGATAAACTGTTCGCAAGCCTATCGGACGACCTTGTTCACCTAACCATTGATGAGCTATTGATCTAGTTGTAGAGAATCGGTCTCTCAAGGCCATTGGTCTTAAGCGGCGATCTTGACGTTCATTGGTTCGTCTTTGAGCCTCAGTGCCTCTTCTCCGACGTTCAACCGCATGTTCAGACCACGATTGATAAACACGCATTATTGTTGAGTGGTGCCGTCCCAAACGATTGCCGATTTCTCTAAACGAAAAACCTGCTTCTCGTAAACCAACAATCCGCCCTCGGTCAAAGTCACTCAACTGATGTAAACTTGAGATCTCCTTCCTCTAGGCATTATTAAACACTTGAAACACTTTAAACTAAAGAACGGGATCCGAAAAAGTGGAACAAATTCAAGAAATGACTCGATAATTGCTTGTCTATCACTACCTCTAAAAAACGACACAAACGTCAAAAATCCCATGACTAGTTGATGATTGGGTTTCAAATTTTAATCAACTATTTCCCTGGACTAGTCCACTATTCCTGCCAAATTTGGTCCAAAAATTCATACCCCTTCTAGGTGGTGCAGTTTATATGTCACTGAGTATATAAGGAATTTGTGGGTAGTTGAAATAACATCAGCAATTAATCAAACCCTGAAACAAATAATATTAAATTCACAATTTATCCTCTTTTTAGCATTTCACATATAATAAAATAAATTGCCAATCGTCTCAATTCAGGGAAAACAAAATGACATAAAAATCACCAGTTGTGGGTGGCGTGCTATATGAGTGAGATTTGGTAAGTGGCTAGTTAAATAAATGTTTATAAAAAATACAAAACCTATCTTTCATTTGAGTTTGGAATGTTATCGCTTGTCTTAGTGTTTTTTCTACATCTTCAAGCGTTCTAATTTGTTCGTCGATCAGCTTGTTTTCTATTGCAAACTTCTCCGATTCGATCTTGTAATCTACAAAAAACGATTAAATTATCTTCAATGTAGTTACTCAATTAAACTATAGCTTTGCCGTCATACACTTTACAAATGCATGTTTTGGGTTGTGTATTATTGTCTTCAACTACAATATTTATGAATAAAATTTTATGAAAATATAGTGTGGTATGATTATATTTTATTCTATATATTTTATACACAAATATAAATCCTATACAAATACCGAAATGATTTTGACACTGAGTACTTACAGGTTTACGATTACGGTAATCGTGAAAGCACTAGTAAAGAGTACGATTACTTTCGCAAAACTATATTTTAAATGAGAGAAGAAAGAAGAAAATAAAGTATAACAATTACGATTCCGATTCTTGCTACTTCCGATTCTAAAAAACTGGATTCGTTCTGAGAGAAACTTGTACTAGGAATATTCTCGGAGTCGTCAATATCAAAAAATGCATCTCAATCAACTTTATCAGATGTTTTATCTATATCTTCCACAACAACAAATTTATTTGCTTCATTTATGACTAATTTTTCTATTGATGATATACGGGGGGGGGGGGGGGGGGGTCAGTGGGCATGAAGCTATTATAGCGCCATGCGCCGTTCATTTTCATTAAATCAGTTTTTTAAATTCAAACGTGGAAAAAAGTTTCTAGTTTATTTTTGTTTTTTAGTATCTTGTTGATGGAATCATAGTAAGAATTCCAGCGTGTTACTCCTGGATAAGATAGTGTATCATCCAGGGTTTCTACAATAACCTCTGAAGATTTAGGAAACGCTTTCTTCCATAGTATATTACACTTTGCTAGGCCTTGAGAGCGTCTTAATTTTAAATCGGCATTGCAATTAATTGCAGTTGTCGGTCACAGTTTATCTTTCATGTGTATATCTTTCAAAGTCCGATCGTAGGAATGAGTACCTTTAAACCTCTGACAAGCCAAGGTCGCTGATTTACGGCTAAAGTCGTTATTTACCCAATGGCAGGTAACTCCAAAAAAAGTCTTGTTTCACCAGACAGTATATCTGCCGTTGTACAAACATATTGGATGTTCACTAAATCCGACTTTATTTTTACTTGTCTTTCCTGAAATAGTTCCGAGATTTGTTTAGTCAAAGTACTTCTACTAAGAATTTCTACATCAAATCCATCAATCAACTGTTTCAAACTGACATGTACTACTATTGATAATGGACTAATGACCGGTTTCACAAACGATTGTGAAATGGTGAATTAGTTGACAAGCCTTTAAAGACTCGTTATTGCTTGTGAAATCCAAGACAATGGTAATTTTGCTTTTAACGGTTCGTCAAGGTAATGAATCGTCAAATATTTGACGATTGATTAAACACTCCTTAACGAATCGTTAGCAAGCTGTTAACGACCGATTAGCGTTTGTGAAATCGAGCATATGAGTGTCAATTATAAATTTATGTAATGTCTGTTTTCGAATTCCTTTTTGGTAATTGTTTTTCGACCCTGCTGAAATGATACAAAATTTTGCAAACTAGTTTGGTTCTTTGATTTTTCAATTTTTGATTCTCACTTTTAGTCTTTTTATCATTTTTATATTTGAGATATTCAGTATAGGCGTTCTAACGAGTTTTCAAATGTTTAATAAAGTTGGTAGTTGTTACAACAGACCCTTTAATATTTTTAATTGTTGGTTGGCAAATTTTACAAATCGCCTCAATATGTTTTATAATTTATTATTTGTTTGACGTACACAATATTTTTAAATTAGAAATTAGAAAATAATGTTAAACACAATTTTTTTCTCACTTAAAAAAATGTCCCGTCCAGGGATGTTTCATAAAAATAATAGAACTTGTCCGACAAGTACTTTACTACTCAAATATTATAAATCTGACCAATTAGTGTTTCATAAAACTACAAATTTAAATTATTAACCAGTGACAAGTTGAAAATTTACGAGAATATTTTCATCAAGTTACTAGGGGTTTGTTTCATAAATTGGTAATACTTGTAAAATTAGTTAATTTAATCTGTACAATTTGACAAGCACCGTACTTATTAAAAATATGGATTTTTGGTTAAATGATAGTGACAATGATGACGATGCTGAAGCTCAACGAATAAGAAGACGCCCTGGAGAATTTAGGAGACGAATTAACTTTCATTTCCAAACTTTCTTTGTGTTTAATGAACGTTTCCGTTTAAGTGCCGCAAAGATGGAATAACTAGCTAGTGCCATTGGGCACAGGTAGCAACACGGAACAGAAACAAACTATGCACCGAGTGTACCGCAACAAATACAAACAGCATTGGTATGGTACCGGCTGCCAATACCATAGTCTTGGAAATATGCATGGTGTTTCAAAAGCGATAGTACACAGGTGTATAAAACGAGTCACCATGTCTATTAATCGCGTACTTGGACAAGAACTTATACGTTGGCCCAACAATATGATGGAAGTAGTGAGAGGATTTAATCGCATTGGAGGTTTACCATTGGTTATTGGTGCAGTAGATGTTGTTCTAATACCTATAGATGCGCCTAATATAGGTGAAGAAGCTTTTGTTGACCGGTACGGTCAGCACTTTATTAATGTCATGGGTGTATGTGGACCAGATTCAAAGTTTTATTTTATAAATTCTAATTGGTTCATTATGCAAGGGTTTTAAGAATTTCCAGTTTGTATATTGTATATTGGTGACAGCGCTTCTCCTCTGAAAAACTTGCTCATAACGCCATTGGTTAGAGATCCGAATGATCAGGCAGAAATTCAATTTCAATTTCATTTATTACAGAAGATATAGACAGACCCGCAGTGTAATAGAACAAGCGTTTGCCATTCTTAAAGAAAAATTTCCTTGTTTGAATTATCTATAAGTACAACCTGAATGTGCAGCTAATGTAATTAATTGTTGCGCTGCACTTTGTAATTATGCTGGAAATGGCGATCACGATTTAGAAATAAGACACGACATGAATTTTCCAAATTTTCACAGAAACGACCAACCTATTTCGAACGATAATATAGACGTTGCTGGTAGACAACGTTTACAAGAAATTATACAACACTTTAGATAATTTAAGATTTAGATTTTATTAAAGGAACATTAAGTTAACATAAAAATAAATTAATTATTAACGAGTAGTATTCCACGAGTTAATTTTGTTTGCAAGTACGAATAATAAGTATTTTAAATTAAAAATACTTATGAGTAAAAAAGAACGCGTATTTTGTAACTGAATTACGAGTAAAAGTACTCTAGTACTTGGCCAGCTCTGCCCTGGACGCGTTTCAACTTTCCTCGAATGATAAACCCCATCGGTAAATTTATTACATATTTGTAAATGATACTTTTAGAAAATTTTATTTTTAAATTTGCTAAACAATTTTGATCTTTATCATTATTTTTCAATATCCGATTTCCATTAAAATTACCAATCTGTAAATAGCAAAGATTCACACCATTAATGAAGATATTTAACTTTCGGTAGAAATTTGACGTTAGCGCTCGGTAGAAATAACGACAAGAATTCGAATTAAAGCTGCAAAATCGATTGTATCTCACTCCTTAACGAATCGTTAGCAAGCTGTTAACGACCGATTAGCGTTTGTGAAATCGAGCATATGAGTGTCAATTATAAATTTATGTAATGTCTGTTTTCGAATTCCTTTTTGGTAATTGTTTTTCGACCCTGCTGAAATGATACAAAATTTTGCAAACTAGTTTGGTTCTTTGATTTTTCAATTTTTGATTCTCACTTTTAGTCTTTTTATCATTTTTATATTTGAGATATTCAGTATAGGCGTTCTAACGAGTTTTCAAATGTTTAATAAAGTTGGTAGTTGTTACAACAGACCCTTTAATATTTTTAATTGTTGGTTGGCAAATTTTACAAATCGCCTCAATATGTTTTATAATTTATTATTTGTTTGACGTACACAATATTTTTAAATTAGAAATTAGAAAATAATGTTAAACACAATTTTTTTCTCACTTAAAAAAATGTCCCGTCCAGGGATGTTTCATAAAAATAATAGAACTTGTCCGACAAGTACTTTACTACTCAAATATTATAAATCTGACCAATTAGTGTTTCATAAAACTACAAATTTAAATTATTAACCAGTGACAAGTTGAAAATTTACGAGAATATTTTCATCAAGTTACTAGGGGTTTGTTTCATAAATTGGTAATACTTGTAAAATTAGTTAATTTAATCTGTACAATTTGACAAGCACCGTACTTATTAAAAATATGGATTTTTGGTTAAATGATAGTGACAATGATGACGATGCTGAAGCTCAACGAATAAGAAGACGCCCTGGAGAATTTAGGAGACGAATTAACTTTCATTTCCAAACTTTCTTTGTGTTTAATGAACGTTTCCGTTTAAGTGCCGCAAAGATGGAATAACTAGCTAGTGCCATTGGGCACAGGTAGCAACACGGAACAGAAACAAACTATGCACCGAGTGTACCGCAACAAATACAAACAGCATTGGTATGGTACCGGCTGCCAATACCATAGTCTTGGAAATATGCATGGTGTTTCAAAAGCGATAGTACACAGGTGTATAAAACGAGTCACCATGTCTATTAATCGCGTACTTGGACAAGAACTTATACGTTGGCCCAACAATATGATGGAAGTAGTGAGAGGATTTAATCGCATTGGAGGTTTACCATTGGTTATTGGTGCAGTAGATGTTGTTCTAATACCTATAGATGCGCCTAATATAGGTGAAGAAGCTTTTGTTGACCGGTACGGTCAGCACTTTATTAATGTCATGGGTGTATGTGGACCAGATTCAAAGTTTTATTTTATAAATTCTAATTGGTTCATTATGCAAGGGTTTTAAGAATTTCCAGTTTGTATATTGTATATTGGTGACAGCGCTTCTCCTCTGAAAAACTTGCTCATAACGCCATTGGTTAGAGATCCGAATGATCAGGCAGAAATTCAATTTCAATTTCATTTATTACAGAAGATATAGACAGACCCGCAGTGTAATAGAACAAGCGTTTGCCATTCTTAAAGAAAAATTTCCTTGTTTGAATTATCTATAAGTACAACCTGAATGTGCAGCTAATGTAATTAATTGTTGCGCTGCACTTTGTAATTATGCTGGAAATGGCGATCACGATTTAGAAATAAGACACGACATGAATTTTCCAAATTTTCACAGAAACGACCAACCTATTTCGAACGATAATATAGACGTTGCTGGTAGACAACGTTTACAAGAAATTATACAACACTTTAGATAATTTAAGATTTAGATTTTATTAAAGGAACATTAAGTTAACATAAAAATAAATTAATTATTAACGAGTAGTATTCCACGAGTTAATTTTGTTTGCAAGTACGAATAATAAGTATTTTAAATTAAAAATACTTATGAGTAAAAAAGAACGCGTATTTTGTAACTGAATTACGAGTAAAAGTACTCTAGTACTTGGCCAGCTCTGCCCTGGACGCGTTTCAACTTTCCTCGAATGATAAACCCCATCGGTAAATTTATTACATATTTGTAAATGATACTTTTAGAAAATTTTATTTTTAAATTTGCTAAACAATTTTGATCTTTATCATTATTTTTCAATATCCGATTTCCATTAAAATTACCAATCTGTAAATAGCAAAGATTCACACCATTAATGAAGATATTTAACTTTCGGTAGAAATTTGACGTTAGCGCTCGGTAGAAATAACGACAAGAATTCGAATTAAAGCTGCAAAATCGATTGTATCGCTCAAAAGCGATTGCTGTCAAAGCTCATTAAAAACGATTGCCAAGTTTTAACAAAATGTTGACTTATTATAGCATACACACACACACACACACACACACACATATATATATATATATATATATATATATATATATATATATAAAGCAAAGTATACATATACAAGGCAGTTACGCTACCATTTGCCAGCAAAATGGCAGAACAGGCACCCATTCGAACTACCCAATCTGCACAAATGTTTACCCAACATTATTTGTGATTGCACAAAGATTGTCGAACATTGAAGCATGTAATCTGTGGAAATATATTCATGTTGCATTCGCTTCTATCTACAGTATTAGGATCCATGACAACAATAGTCAATCAAACTCATTTACTTACATTTGGAACGTGCCTGTGTTTTCCATAGTTTCACGTCAGTTTCGGTGATGGACTGGTTTAATTTGAGCAAACTGCTTAGAATTTCCGACTCTGCCTGCTGCACTGCGGGTTCTGTCATTTTAATCACTTATTTAACTTAAACCGATATTAAACTAGACTTTGGCAAATGAGGAATAACAAACAAGAGACGCGCATATTTAAAATAAAGGCGCCTTTGATTATTTATAACAACAAGAGAAAGCGCCCTCTAGAATTATTACGATTTAAAATTGAATCTCAACAAAGCTTACGAACTTTATTTATTCAAATAATGTAAATCTGAAAGTACTGAAACTGAAGTGCATCTGACAAGGATCATTATTATTATTGAAACAAACGCAACAACTATGCTCCGATGAGCGAATTGTTGCCACGCGCCGCTAGACTGAAATACCTGCTTTACCGACCTAATGTCAAATTTTAAACGAAAATTTACTTCGTTTTTGGCATTTTTTAAAGCTGGTTCCTGTTTAGTTCGAGATTTGATAACTGGGTAATAAATAAATGAATTTATGTAGAAATAGTTACATACATAACCTTAATAAATTAAAATTATTTTGCTCTAATTCTGCTTTTAGTGGTGATAAATAACTTTTGTAACTCGACATAATTGTTAATAACATTGGCAGCCTGAGAATAATTTATACCAGAATGTACTGGCAGTGCATTAATCTTGAGGGTGAGAATTCGTTTTTACAGCTCAAAAATCATCAATATGAATGGCTAGGTACGAGGTTAGTATTTCTCTCAACCGAGAAGCCATACATATGAAGTTTTCTATAGAAATCAGCTTCGAACGTAAATTCTAGCACCAGATATGTCAACATGCCAAACGAGGTCTTGAATGAAGAATTTTCGAAAGTGGGTTAATATTACACAATCTGTATTTCTATCACAATTAAAGGAAATGTTTTAAATGATATACTTTATTGACAAATTCGACTTTATTTTACTTGTTTTGTAGGCATATCAGACCAAGGAAGGATTCAACATAAACATTTTGTTAAAACTTAGCATAACAACAACAAGCATCTAATTAATTAATTAATTAATTAATTAGCATTTCCCAACCAGTTGCTTAATCTTTCAAGTCATTTATCTGACATTCGACAAAGTATATAGACGTTATTAATGTTTTATCTAAGATTTGGCGCAGGAGAGTAAATTGTCACCAGTTTCTACAATTTGTTGAAGATGTAATGAAGAAATGACAGTTTTTGTAAACTTAAAACTTCTAGAAACTCTCTGCCCTCAAAAACGTACCTTTGATGAACGTTTTAAAAATGTAAGCAATGGAAGATGGTGTTTAAGACAAATTGTGGAGATGATTATAAAGAAGCAATTAAATGTACATGTATTGTAATAATAAAGTTTTATGAATAATACTTGTTTGAACTTATAAAAATGATATGTCATTATTTTAATATTTCTTTTCCTGCTAAAACAACTAACGTCGCATCGTTTTAACTAAACATGTTGTATACTACTGTAAAAATGAAATCCAATTGTGTAATTTATTGCAGGTTTCAAGAATCAAATCACAGCAATGGACTAATGGAGAACATCGGTATACCATGTCCCTAAAAACTGGAAAAGTCGGAGGAAAAACTTAGTCAATGAATTATTATGGTCTTTATGAACAAATAATTATTATGTAAAAATTTGTGGTAAAACCAACTGCAATCATGTGCAATGGGTCACATATTTAATCAGACGAGAAAAACTATTTCACCTGTGCATTTTTATCTGTTTATTATATAGTATACTACAACTATCGTAATGTTATTCACAGCAACTAAAACATTTATGCCCGGTTTCACAAAATTTTATCGGTCGTTAACAACTTGTTAACGATTCGTCGAAAGTTTGACGATTCGTTAATGAGTCTTTAACCAATCGTCAAATACTTGACGATTGATTACATTGACCAACCGTTAAGAGCAAAATTACCATTATTTTGGATTTCACAGACTAATGAGTCTTTAAAGGCTTGTTAACTAATTCACTAATTCAATTGAAAGTAAGAGAACTTATGTTCGTTTCTACTTGTACAGTTCAATTGGTGACTAGTTTATAGGGATGTTTATAATAGTAGATCATTAGTTTATGCTTGACTTTATTATTTGCATAGTACGTTATCTTCAAAGTTGTAGTACTATTATTAAGAATATTTTTCTACGACAGTCCTATAAATTAAACTCTTATTATACCGTAAAAGGTTTGAGGGTAAGATAATTCCAAGTATTAAGAAAAGAACAACCCTTTGTGGATAACCAACCTTTATTATTTTTAATGCTATTGAATTATGACATGAGCATAAGAATTATAGTGCATACATTTATAGCCAAATGAACATGCCACGAGCTGTGTCTTTGGTGTAAAAAAGAGCAAGTTAGATGATGCCCGTGATGTTCTGATGTAGTTTGATTCGCTAGATCTCCCTGCAAATATGTCTTGATTGATGTTTTAATTTGTCAATTTTGACTTGGATTCATTTAGTTTACGGTGGCTGAAACTAAGAATTCTTCACTGCAGTGCCAATAGTACCTATCAACGGTAGGTAGCCTTCGCCTTGGTGCTTAAGTCTAATAATCCTCTAGCCAATGTGAGGAGTGTCTGCAAATCCATCTTGATAGTTCAGTTGGTCTTTACATGAACAGTTGAGATGTGTTGACATTGATCGCAGTTGAAAAATTGATACAGTTTACTCCTGAAAACTGCACAAACTTGATATTTTCTTGCCGCTCCAAAGCAATTGGTAACGTGTTATTACATGTCATCTGAAGCAACTCCAGGTTTATCGGTTGGCCAAGTATGAACATAAACATTGAACTCACTGAAAGGAAATAGAGGTGCATTTCTTCTACTTGGTATTAATAACTAAAACTACAATTTAAACTAAAACTAAAAGAAAAATACAGCTTAATTTAATTAATTTAATAAATATGCGTGAACACGAAGCTAATATCCATATGGAAAAGACCTAAATGACCCAAAAAATCAAATGAATTGACACATACTAACATAATTTATGATTTTCGAGCAGCAGCAAACGAAGTCTTGACCTCAATATATTATTATTGCAATGCTTTAGACGATGTGGTGCATTATTCTATTGCTTGTAAAAAATACAGTTTTATTATTATTATTTAATCACTTGTAGAAATAAAGAAAACCACATAAGACATATTTCTTTGCAAGATACTATATAAGCCAAGCAGTTTGTTTTCAAGTAAATTTTTATGATTTCATCTGCAGAAAAAATTAAGTTCATAAAGTTCAATATTTATTGATGAAATCGAAATTACTTATTGAAAGTGAGGAAGTCACTTATACAGGTTATGAAGAGAACTACTCATTACATTTTTGTGTAAGTTCCACGAAGTTAAAATTTGTTGAATCTAAGTGTAAAGATTGTTGTATATGAAATTGTATATTTATGTAAATATTTATTTATTTATAGCCGAGTGTGGCACATCTACAAAACCTACTTATATAGGTATATTCTTTGTTTGCAGCCTTAACAGTTCTTAGAAATTAATAATGGATTCACTGTAAAGTATGATGAGACTCATGGAACCAGAAATGTTAACATGTCTTTTAAAGAACATAGTTTAAGTATATTACATCTGTCATCAGGCTGATTTATTAAACACTTTGAAGAACATATGTTTAGTAAATTGTTTTCTGCAGTTTCCCTTTGGAACAAGCTATAATTTCTTGAACAAAAAGCGTTTTGAACCACTCTGAAAACTACTAACATGTTGAATTTATGTTCATCATCTCTGCTTCCTTATTTTACAAAAATAATTTTCAAAACAGTCCTTATTGAAAAAATGGTGTAGTTATTGGTGGATATCAATATGTTCGGTCCGACTTATGTAGATATTAGCGTTTTTAATTAAGTAAATTCCCATTCCCACCAATGACACAAACGAACTTTATTATGTAAGGAACGTTTTCACCATTATTTAAGGCAACTTAAGTAGTAACACAATAGTGTTATTCACTGGAACAGTAATCAAACAGCAAATAAGCTAACATATCGCAACAGTGCCAATTGTAAATTGTAAATAGTGGTAATAAGTAGTGTACACTGTTAAAGGAGTTTATTATTTACAATAAGCTTTCAAGCTTTCGAACTATTAATAAAGCCCAGACGATAGCGACGCAAATCATTAAAATGCGTGAGCGAGAGGCATACTCGTCGAACTTACAACTCGCCACGAGTCGAGTGCACGCAGTTTCTCCGTTCACGTAGTACAAACACAATAAAACCTTTAAATGTTGCAATATAATAATAAGATTTTTAAAGAAAGCTACCTACAAACGACATGGATTTCAAAGTTTCTATTGCGTCCTTCCAGAAGTTCACATGCCGTGATTCTGTTGTTACTGCGCCGATGTGTAGCTACATTAACACTATCAAATAATTGTCAAACAATTTTTGTATTTTCAAGGGCCCTTTCGTTTTGAGGGTTTTCGTCTAAAATGGTAGAAACCATTATAATCAAATATTATTTTGTATAATTAATATTAATGAGTTGTGTACAGTACTAGAACGTAGCTCATAATGTTAGATGGTACCATTTCGCTACAAGAAGTGGTCAAAATATTTTGATACAAATGATTGTTGTTCCTTAGTGGTGACTATGGTGACTGGTACTATGTGAGTAGTAACCACCTCTGGTCAGTCTAAATAGAGCAAAACGATGATACCCTACATTCCGGCAATCATCAAGAAATTGTAAATATTTTTTTATTTTAACATGGTTTTATAGTTAGTTATAGTTCGCTACACTTTATGTGCAAGAAAACGCCATTAGGGTGATTTTTATACGTAAATTAATACAGTAATTTCCATAACAAGTTTACCGTTTAAGTTTTATGTTAGAACTATTAGTTTTATTCGCTCAAATATTCCTACCATGAAACACAAATTACATATAAACGTTTATTTCGACACATTCGTTTTGAGCAATTTGCTTTAACTCGCTGAACATTTGACGATTAACCAATCACCTTAAAATTTGCAATGAAATTATAAATGGGGAGTGAGAGTAAAATGTACACATTGTACATGAAACTGTTGATGTGGGTTATGAAAATTTTTGGCTTGTGGCCCTATTATGACTCACACCAAAATAAATTCGTTCTGACTAAAGTGCAGAGATCGTACAGTTTATTTATATTGTTTTATTTATTTATTTGTTATGTGCTTGATTACTACATTCAATGGATTTCGTACCAAACAGTGAACTTATCACAAATAATGACCGTTAATGTCACAATAGTTGCTTTACTAGTGAATATAAATTCAATAATGAGTCTAAATTTTTGGAACTCGAACAAATATTTAAAACTCCTGAATTCGTTGATTTACATCGACAAGGAATTGAATACATTTGTACGATATGAAAAAGGGCAAAAATGTTACCTTTACTTGGAAATCGTCATCTTTCAAATTGTAATACTAATGATGATAGGCACAGACGCCATCATGTGGTATTACGACAATGGATATGACGTTACAGAACACATACCAAAATACCACATCTACGTAATCGTTGGGTTGCTTCACACCTTGGTGACGTCGCTGAAGTATAAGTTCCTAACGGTGAATCAACTATTCGAGGAATTTGGCTGTAAGGTGGCGAAAAACGAGCACAAACACGTCTTCAAAAAAATTAAAAATGATGTGTTTAATTTGGGTCAGCTGTACAGCATGTGTTGTGAATCGATAGAGATGATAAATTGTACGTTTGGTTACGTAATGTTATATTTTGTCAAGTACGTATTGATGACTTACCTCATGCTATTAAAGAACATATTGTGCCAGCAAGAATTTGAAGTCATGACTGCTTCCAGGATAGTGTCGATGATAATTATTTTGGTAAGTCAGTTTTTTAGAACTTATTATTGCGTGCACGAAGGCGAATGCGAAAAATGATTTGTTGTTAGTGTGTAAGTGACCTCGCAAAATTCATACACTTGTAGTGCCGGATGATAGTTTTTTAACACTTTCCTTGTTAAAATAAGTGAAACAGTTATCTAACGAAAGACAAGTGCCTTTGCTATCGGTACGGGTTGGCAAAATAATATTGCAAGAGCGTGAAATACATGTTTTAGTGTGGAAGAGTATAAATTCATTCGAAGGCATTAAAACATTTCGCACCAGCGATGCAAACAATCTTTCGTCATTTTTAAGTGAATTCGCTTTATTTATCAAAAAAACATTTTTGCACTGTTGTGAAGATAACAATGTAAATGATAGTGCCATTAAAAATGCACACTTTGTGATGTATTAGCCTTGCAAAATACCAACTTTTCTAACAGTTGTAGAACCATGAATTATAAACAACTAATTATTACGATTGCTATATAGTGGGCCTGAAACGTTTCTATTAAGAAAAGTGAACATGGTAATGCTGAAAGACCTGACAAAAGATATGAAAGAAATAAAAGCAAAACTAAACAAAAGTAATGCTGGTATATACTAAAACAATATATAAAAGAAATAAATGAATTGAAATAAGTATGGGACAGAACACAGAGAAGTGAGAAAACTAAAAAATGAGGTTGGATTGAAAGAAGAAGTAATTGAGACACTAGAGAAAGAACAGAGAAGACAGAATATAGTTCTGCAGGGTATAACAATAGATACAAAGCCTTGGAGCTGTCTAAGACAGGCAATGGGAACACTTTTGGAAGAAGAGATTAGAGTTAAAGTAACAGTACAAACAGCACGGAATCTGGGTGAGAAAACATGTCTGCTAGAAGTAATCAGTAAAGAAAACACGACAAAATTGGTAGAGGATAAAAGTAAATTGAAAAGGAGGGAGAAAAAATATTTATTTATGAAGACCTTACTAGGGATGAAAGGAAGCGAAAGAAGAAAAGACCAAAGGAAACAAATATCTGGAAATACATGAATTTCAGAAATTAATGGTAGAAGGGGAAGTCTAGAACAAGTAAGTAAAGTAGAAACAATGGAGGAGCCAAAAACCAACAGATGAGCAACGGGGGGAAGAAGTTTGGGTATGACTGAGCAAAAAAATAGACTGGAAACGGGACATCCAAATTTACAGGGAAGAAGTTCAAAAACAGCATAAGATAAGATTAAGTACGTGGAGTGTAAGAGGAACATCTGCTGAGGGGCATTAAAACACTTAGTGGTGGAGATGATTAAATGCAGGCGAGATGTTCTCGTAATATAGGAAACGAAACAGAAAGGCAATGCAACAACTGAAGTGGAAGACCATATTTCTCAACAATGGAGCAGACAATAGAAGATTAGGAGTATTCTTTCTGATTAGTAATTTCTAATAGCTTATGCAGAATAAGATTTAGAGGCAAGTGCAAGAAATTGAACATAATAAATGCACATACACCAACAAAAGAAAAAGATGTAGATACTAAGGCAAAATTTTATAAGGAACTGGATACTGTTATGGGTAAAATCCACAAGTTCGATATCAAATGTTTATTATGAGAAATGAATGCCAAAATCGAGAAAGATCTAAAGATGTAACAGTGAAAGCACTTTACATAGGGATTTACCGAATAGAGGGGTACTAAAATTACTAAATTTCATGAGGTAAAAGCAACAAAAAGTTTTTAGAGAAAAGAAGAGAAGCCACAGCAATAGATTAACAAAGGCAGCAAAGTTGCAAGGTTGTTAATGAAGGTTTTACAAACGAAGAATATTTCGGCCAAAATAACCGAAGACAGACAGGTGGAAAGAACCTGATTGGAAGGAGAAAGAGGGAAGACGTGAATACAATAAACATAAGGAGATTGCTAGAAGAAGTGAAGAAAGAGAGGCTGAGATAAGTAGGAGTTTCGGACTAAAAATAAGAGGCAACATATAGAAGAAAATGGCAAAGAAGAGGAAGCCAAGAGCTTCTAGGCCTGCACAGCTGTTCTATATATAATACGACTATTAATAACATTCCAAACATGCCGATTTGCACAGAATTCATATACTGGACCGCAGTATTCACGTGTGGTCAATTCCATCGGGCAATTGTCTTCATTATATCGTATGATTGTAATAGTCAAGTAAGCACATTTTAATTTCACATCCGCGTAGACGATAATGAATATAATACATCCAGGTAAATATTGATAATAAATATAAAAAATGAACTTTCTTATACTTGCGCGCACAGATCACACAGAGCATAATTTACCTACGCTATTAGATGTTACCAGCCGACATTAACAAAATATACGAAACCAGTTTCGGTGACAACGAGGCAACAAATTACCAAAAACTCGCGATTATTACCTAGAAATAACAATAATAATAATAAGCGTTTTGGGTAATGCACTAGTCATCCGCTTTGATAGAAAGTCACTGGCCATTAGTTTTTGCTTTGGACGTGCACTTATTGAAATAAAAATAAATTTTCGACTAAGTACGTCATTTTCAGGTGATAATTGTTGCACCGGTCGCAGCTTGCCATGAAACCACAAAAGAAGCTCAGAAAACAGGAGACATTTGTTTAAAATTGGTACACATTCTAGACAGCACACACCAAGACGAGCAATTCCGAGAAGACGTTTTGTTATTGGCCCAGCAATCGTACGCCTCTAAACTGCAGTTTTCAGCTTCTGGATATTTCAACATGGATTACACCCTCCTGCACACGATGTTTGATTTAATGACTTCAAGCCTTATAATTCTATTACAGTTTATTAAATGAATTGTCGATTTAAGTGATATAATCACGACTTATGATGAATTGCAGAAGTATACATAAATATTTTAGGCATCTTATATTATGTCACCGGCATGCACAAAAAATAAATATGTTTGGCAATGTTTGATGCATTGGTTCAAAAGTAGTACTGTAACTTGAAGTGACGTTAAATAATCGTTAACGGTTTTACATAGTTTAATTTCTTGTGTTGGATCTGTACTCTTATAATTGTTATACGTCGTTAAACCAGCTTATTTGAATTATTTATTTGAGCTTTTTCATATATTTTTTATCACAATTTTCTTACAATTGCAAATAAATGTTTAATATGTTATTTCATATTAAAACTATATTTAACAAACACAAGTCGTTATATAAAAATCAATGAAAAGTTTACGGAAACTTTACCAATTTTGTAATCTAATACATATTTAAACGGAAAAGTTTGATAGAAAATCTTATCATTGATAATTCACTACAATCGCACGAAAATTGGTGCGCGCCATGGAACTGTGGGCAACTATAAATACTTACGATAGAAAAAATAATATTTTATACATCGTTCCATTCTTGTACGTTGCAAAATGCATGGGAATAGCTCCGAATTACGATCGAAAACGAAACAGGTTCGTTTTGTCGAAACTTCAGCGTTATTACAGCCTGTCTTTGTTGCTGGCGGTCTTGTTGTTTTGCTGTGTCACATCCCCAACGCGACTAAAAGCGTATTCGGCGATGAACCGTCTAGAAGTGGTCGTCGACGTTTTATCAACGAGCACCACCCTTTCCACCAGCGTCACTATGATCCTCAGCGTTAATTTCTGGAACTACGTCAAGTATCAAAAATTGCTCAACATGATGATTTACATCGACAGCAAACTTGGCAGATACGGCGGTCGGATGACTCAAAATAAATCAATTTTCTTCGTCGAAATTTTCGCCTTTCAATTCGTGACGCTGTCCAACATAGCCTACGACGTCTATCTTTGGTTTTATATACCGGGTGGAGAGGCGTTTCGTTATTACATGGGCGAGGATATTTTCCGATACCACGTCAACGTGATACTCATTCTGATTTATAATTTAATACTGTGGATTAAGTACAGATTGGAGCGGGTCAATAAATTGCTGGAAAAATCAGGTTGCCGACCTCGGGGCGTGTACGACATAAATGAACGAGTATCCCACTTGGGTAACTTGTACATCACAATTGGCGAAATGATCCTGATGATAAACGTCATTTTCGGCTACACCTTTCTATTCATAATTTTAAGTAGCGTGGCGAGTTTTTTAATTACATTCAACATCATTTTATCAAACGGCGACGGTGTAACAACATTGACGCAGAACGTTCAATCTGACATGATTTATTGGCTGATCAATGTACTGGTGAGTTCAAGTTTTAATACTTTATTACTCCTTCATAAATAATTAATATTATAATTAATTGAAAGTATCCCTAATTTTGCATTGTCCCTTTATTTAAGGAAAAGATTCTCAAAAGTTAGTCACTACGTTCACGTCGCGCCACGGACTTTTAATTTAAAATAAGCAAAACTCTATTGTTGTTAATAGGTTACAATCCCCAGATTATAGGCATTATATTAAATATATCTAAAATGAACATTTCAATTAGCTAATAATAAACATATTTTGTTTCAGTGCATGATAATCGTTATCAGTTCCACATGTGATAGAACGACAAGAGAAGCTAAGAGCACATGCGGAATTTGTTTCAAACTGATTCAAACATTAAGTAAATCTCCTGAAGACGAACTAGTGACACAAGAACTATTGACATTAGCAAAACAATCGGCCATGCCTCAACTGCACTTTTCAGCTGCTGGGTTTTTCAAAATCGACTACAACATGCTGTACACTATGATAAATTTAATGACGTCGTATATTGTAGTATTAATACAGTTCAATAAATAGATGTTTTTGTATTTAGATTCTCTATTCATTAAAGAAATCACGCCATTGCAGGTTTTTTTGCCCCGCTCCAACAATGTCCTGGTACACATAGCATATGTGCCCTTCAGTACTGTCTTGGAATGCTCCATTCCATGGCACTCATGCCAGTATTCTAGTACTTTGCGCTCCATCCAGCTCTTAGTACAGCTTCTGCAAAACTCCTTGCCAGGGAATCGGCTGCTTTGTTTCGCTTTATGCCAGAGTTCAGAAAAGGCAAACCTTGTTCGATGAGAAAGTTCTCAACTAGGGAGATCCAACAAGGTGAGACCGGCGGACATATATCCATGCACATTGACAGTCAGCAAGGACTTGCAGTGTTGTTCTGCTACCAGAAAAAAAAATATTCATCTGCGCTACCCAGGGCTTCTTGATAGCTCTCGTGAACACATCTCAATGGTAAACTCTTCTGCCTGTAAAATTATTGGATGCTGTTGAGAGAATTTTGCCATAGCGTCACTGAAAGCACATAACTGAGCCACAGAAACTAGACAATTGTACTTTTGATTGTCGTTTGGGAAAACTGTATACAACTGTTGAGATCTAAAACTGACATTTAGTGAAGTGATTGTTTATAGTTTTATTTCTAAACACTGTACAGACTTCCTTGCATTTTTAAATATTTTATAGTGGCGTCAAACATAAATAATACATAATCATTTTAATGTTCAATGAGCAACTATTTCGACGAATTTTCTGTCAATTATGATTTTTATCATCAGTAGCGTATGCCATACGACAGGCGAAGCCCTACTGAAATATATTTTAAGTAACTCTCGCGTGGATGAACTGCTGAAGGAAAAAATGTTGATATTGGCTAGAAAATCGTCGCTGCCTCAGCTGCTGGATTTATAAAAGACATCATGCTGCTATATATTATGTTAGTTTTACTATCTTGTAGTAACAATTCAATTCTACTGGTGAGATTCTACGATTTGACGTGTTGTTTTGTTATTGTTTTGTAAAATTCGAATAGCGTACCATAAACAGTAAAACGTAATTCACTTCGTTAGTAACACTATTTAGAAGTTTCAATGAATTGCTTCCCATTTGAAAACTTTGATAATTATACTACATAGACAAATTGATAGAAATTTGACTAATAATCCAAGTTTGGATAAGTGGGTCATTATCGGTCCAAACGCAAGTGTTATTAGTATAATAAAAACAATTTCGATAACTTTTCTGAATATTATCGTTCATCGAATATAAAACATTTTAAAAAGAAATCGACACAAATACAGTTCGTATGTACGTCTGTACGTAGCAAGAACAATAAATTATTGCCATGTGGAAAGGGGCAAAATATAACAATGTGATGTACATAAATTTATTACTGAAGTTAATGGTATTGTCGCCAAAATACGATTTACAACGAAATAAGTTTACCAAATCCAACGCGCAGCGATATTATTGTGTAATAATATTGGTGATACTAATTGCGTCTTACTTTTTCTTCCATAAAATAATGGACACACATTTCACCACGTGTCAATTCATAATCGTGTTACTTGAGCGAATTACCTTGACCTTAGTGAATCTGACCAGCATGCTCGGCCTAAACTTATGGAATTCCGACGCCTTTCTGGATTTCTTGAATTCATTTTGCTCCGTCGAAGAAGAATTCCACAAGCACAAGTGGCAGCAAACGAACACCAAACGAAATTTTTGCACACAGCTAGCTATTTTTCATATTCTAATGGTTGTGAAGATGGCAATCGATTGTTATTACGCACCGCTCATGTTGATCGACAATTTTCAAAGATATCATATTTACATAACGGCCACTCTAATGTACATATTAATCAGCAGCATGAAACATAAATTTGAAATTGTGAACGGCTTGCTCACCTGCACGGTAATAAAATGTATGGAGAGCGGGGAACTTAGAAATGACTCCACAGCAGAAAATATGGGTGTAAATGAATTGCTTCGGCTGATCAAAGTGTATACAGTTGCTCGCAAATTAGTACAAAAAATGAACAGTATTTTTGGCTTAATTTTATTCTTTCTTACTTTGAACACCGCTGTAATTTGTGTAAGTTTTCTAAATCTTACAATGGTTCTCAAATATAACTCCACTGGATGGTTTTATTGTTTTCTTCTCTTGTGGTCAATGTATGTAATGGTAAGTTATTATAGTTTGTGAACTAACTATGTCGTAATACTATTTTCACATCTCATTTGCGCATAGTGCGTGCTTTCGAGAGAAAACCAAGGTTCAATCAATAGATAGTTTAAAATCCCTTTATACATTAAGGGGTTAGTGGTCTCCCAAAATAAGTTAAATATAGCAATTCTATCTATTCTGTAATACTTGGTACTTCACTATCATTTTCTGTCGATTAATTAATACATTAATAATCTCTCTTCCTCAAACTGCGTGTGTGTTTCTCTTCAAAGTCGCTCACCTCCCACTATTTTTTGTGCACATTTTGCTAAACTTGAAATTGTATCAGTCGTTATTTACTCCCTCCATTTTCACTCAATCCCTCGCTACCAACTATATTCCTTCCTTTCCAAACTTATCTAAAATCTTTCCCAATAGAACACCTAATGAAGTCTACTAACAGATACATCAAGGACATTTTACAGATTGTGATCAAAACATATTGGTAATCAAGGAACGCCAGCAAATAATAATACATATGAAATTTTCAGGCACCCATTGTTGTTATTAGTCGCATATGCGAAGCAACTACCAACGAAGGTAAAAAAACTGGGCGCATAGCATTTTTATTGGCATTAGAATTATACGACTCCTACCAATACGACCCAGTAATCGAAGCACTCAGGCTTGTGACACCACAGTCATCTTTACTGAATGTACAGTTTACTGCCGCGGGGTTCTTCAGAGTCGACAACTCTTTGCTGTACACTATGCTGAATCTGATAACTTCTTATACGATTGTATGTATTCAGTTTAACTGAATGTTATATCGTTATATTGTTCGAGAACACTTCTTACTTTAATTATTAGTGTACGCATATTATGTATGGATATATCAGTGTAGATAGATCTATTTAACGTTGTTAACAAGTCATGTTAGTTTTAGAATTAACCACTGTTCAAAACTAAGTGATGTCTAATAAAGTGATAATATAATCAAAGCATGAACGGTAAACCGATGTCTTAATTGATCGCGAACTAGGACACGGGTTGTGCCCGTAAATTAAACGAAAAGACGAAAAAGCGATGAGATTTCGAGGAACTCGGTCATTAAATAGCCTTCCTTGCAGAGACGTACAAATATTTTTACCAGTGGGCTAGCATAGACGATTCCTAGATTTTCTTAATTGATTCGAATTTTCTTAGGTTTTTTCCCGCTAAACATAGCCCCAATAGTATTATAAATGAAAATCTCGTCTCCTTCTCTCTCTCTCTCTCTATAATCCCAAATTGACGGTAAGACGGTTCAAAACGTTCCTGTTCGATTTTCCTTGCGCACTGTATTTTAACATACGACTCGCAATTTTACAAAAAATAAAGAATAAAAAAAACTATTGGCTTCTAGCAATAGAAATTTCCTCTTAATTAATCTTAACATCACGGGCTTAAGTACTTAAGTGGCTGATTGCTTCCCAAATCCATTGCTTCTTACTTTTTTTATTGTTGACATAATGGGCAGGTACACCATTACGTCTGAAATTGAAGTCCGATTGTTTTTAGAATTCAATGGTTTTGGTGAATCGTGTTCAGCTTCAAATTATCAGATTCTGACGTCTTTTTGCAATTTTTTGATTTGTTCTGCGTAAAATTTTACTATTACTTTACTATTTACTTTTATATATGAGCTATTTTCTAGTTTTGGTATTTCGAACTGATTGAATTATAGGCAAATGCAGATCTGATTGATAAAATTCGCAATAGTGCAATATTTAATCCAATTGGTAAGACATTTTGATCACTAAATAAGTACAAAGCACGGTTATAATAAAGTGAATGTTACAGTTTGATAACTTTTTAGATTTTGCAAAATGATAGAGAGGGGCAAACATTAATAATATTAATAAGCAGAATAGAGTGAGTGAGGATTGGTGGATATGGAGAAAATATAAATCACCAGAATTTAAAATTATCACAAACTGATTGTAATAAGAAAGTATAAACTTTCGCAAAGAAAATTTTAAAGAGAAATCTAACACCTGAAGCAACTGAGGAGTTTTATGAATCTCGCATAAATATATTATATAAATAGAACTATTTTAATATCCAAGATTGATTGGCGAGAAAGCCAGATAGACTATTGATGACAATATGATGATATTTTAATGATTCCCAAAGGAACGCCATTTAACATCCTCGTAATTTGTAATATTTCATCGGCAATATTGTCTAGTGCTATATGATAAGTCATAAGCTACTGTTTAAAAATGAATCTCTTGAATATATTGAAAAATTGCAATCGAAAAACAAATATTTTGTACATGGCATTTTTTCTATATATTACGAAATTCATGGGTATATCGCCAACATACAACCAAAACTTGAATAAGTTTACGCAGACGAAAATTCAAAGATGTTACAATCTATCAAAGTTAATTTTAATCCTGGTGACGTACATGCTGTTACTTCCTGCGAGAATAAAAGTGAATTCGACCTCCAAACCAGCGAAAAATATTGTGGATTTATTGTCTTCTGCCACGACAATATTAGTTAACATCACCGTCATACTTAGCACGAATATTTGGAATCACAAAGAATACATCAATTTCTTCAATCAGTTGATCTACATCGACAAAGGGTTAAGTAAATTGAAAAATAACGGTCAAAGCAGGCTTTACTTTTATTTGGAAATTACGTTCTTCCAATTAACCAGTCTGCTTGCGGCAATAAAACAAATTCAGCTTTGGTTTTTTACTCAAGATGGCTCACCATACCGAATTTACATAATTGATAGTGTTCAAAGATATCATGTGCTGATGTCGTTTGTTTTGATTTACAATTTGATTTTAACTCTTAAGTACAGATTTGAAGCAATCAATAACTGTTTGAGGAAATTTCGTGGAGTCGATGAAAGAACGTTTCACCGCAAAGAAATATTAATGGATTTGAATCATTTGCTTAAAATGTATACTATTTGCTGCGAGCTAATAATGTCGTTTAACCAAGTGTTTGGTTACACTATGTTTTTCCTGATTCTGAACACTATATTCAGTTTTCTTATATTTTTCAACAACATTACGACAATAAGCAACGCATACATTTACGCCATAATGACACTACTAATGCTGAATGCTTTGGTAAGTAAATGAAGGTCGTTTTCTAAATGTTTTATCAGATATATATTTCTTCAAGGCTACTATCGTTGTTGTCAGTTACACGTGTAACATGACTGTCAGTGAAGCTAGAAGCACTGCTGGAATTTGTTTTAAACTTATACAATCTTTGGATATGTCAGTCGAAGACGGGCTGTTAAAGGAAGAATTCTTGATCTTGGCTAGGCAATCGTCGATGTCTCAACTGCATTTTTCTGCAGCGGGATTTTTCAAAGTAGATAAACCGATGTTGTACACGATGCTAAATTTACTAGCATCATATGTTGTGGTATTGATGCAATTTAATAAATAATTATCCATTTCATAATTCGATCATTATTGCAACTTAACTTTTATTGCTGTATTTTTGTGGATCTAGTTATTAGTTTTGTTTGTAAAAATGCCGCCAGTTCGAAGGCGGACTAATTTTTATCACTCAGGAAAGGGAAGATCGACTGTTGAGAAGACCCTTGGGAACCATCACGCTCAGTTGCAATAAACTCGGTAAGAGCAGTTGGTCACAGGGTATCTATGAGTACCATTTATCGCCGCATTCTCTCATATTTATTGAGATCATACCGTCCAAACTCTCGTATTCCTCTAACAGTTCAGCTCCAAGTAGCCAGACTTCAGTGGTGCCAAGCCAGACAACATGCTACGTGAATGGGATATGTCATTTTCTCTAATGAGTCTAGGTTTTGTTTATGGCACTCCGATGGACAACGATACAATTTGCAGTTTGTAAAACGAAGACATACTGGCCTAACACACTTGGTGTAATGGTTTGGGGTGGCATGAAAATAGGAGGCTGCTCCCCTTTAACGTGTATCCAGTTTTACAACCAGTTGTTCTTCCTTTGCTTCAAGAACATCCAGAAGCTATCTTTCAATAAGATAACGCGCGACCTCATGTGGCTGCAGTGACACAAAGATTTTTTGAAGAAAATAACGTAAATTTGATACCTTGGCCTGCCAGATAGCCTGACTTATCGCCTATAGAACATGTCTGGGAAATAATGGATCGAATTGCGACAACAGCTTCAAATAGCCTGGGACGAAATACCCCAGGACGCAATAGATCGTCTACTTTCTAATATGCCTAGAAGGAAAAATGCTTGCATTCAAGCACGTGGTAATGTTACACATTATTGGCATTTCTTTAATAAAACACCTATTTTTTTTCCAAATTTTCATCATTTGTTTGTGTATATATAACAGCTTTGCACACAAGGTTTTTTACTCCTTCTATGTAGTGCATTTTATTTGAAACCAGGTGTATATTTGTAAAATCAACAAAATTTGCTACTGTTGCTGGGCTTTAGGATATGAATCCTTCTCCGAATGCTTTAAGTTACCCACAATTGATTTCTTACGAGTTACTACGAGACAATGTAATCGCTGGTATAATATATTTCCTTCCTCTAAAATGGGCAAAATCTAGCTAATGAAAGCCTCTTCACTGGTACGTAAATAACTAACGATTGCATCGTCGTATGTATTTCTTTTACAGCAAATTATTGATTAAGGATCAATCATACTAACGTATTATCAACTACTATCCGTACCAAAGTCAAATTGACAAAAACTTCAACAATAATTGTTCCTTTACTGTTAAGTTCAGTTTTTCTGCCGTCCGTTTTTTTTTTAAATTTCATGATTACAAAAGTGCCAAAAATTACTAGAATTTAGCGATATCTAACCGATGGTGGTCTTTACAATTTATTTACTCCTACACCGCCCATAAAAATGAGAATTGAGAAACGACTACTATCGGTGCAAAAGTAATAGTTGGCGACGTTTGAAGGCATATATCAACGAAACGGCTTGGCGGAAATAAATTGAAATAAATATTGTTACAACTCGCAATCATTTTTATGTAACATACTGTTAGTTCATTTACTTTTGCCCTTTGGTTTCGAATAATCATTAGGGAAGTGCAAAAATGCATTCGATTTTTTCTACTACATAGTTCAACAAAAAAAAAATAAACTTCGACTAGACATAGATTGACGTGCATGCAGTTGTCGCCCGGGTTAGTCTCGAAATACACTAATATTTGATTTTCGAGACCGATGTAAATATTGCAACATCCTTCGCGCAAGTTCATTTTTAATAGTCTATGTGAAGTTAAAATGTGTTTACTTGAGTATTACATTCAAAAGTATAATGAACAACAATAGCCAGATGAATTGACCACACGTGCATCCTAACTGCGGTCCAGTATATGAACGAAGAAATTCGTTATTAATAATCGTATTATATTATATAAAGGAAATGAAATGTTATTGGTAACCCTGTAAATTGCAAAATGCGACCAGTCAAATTAAATAAACAAAACCATATGGTAATGTACTACAAAGCTACTGGTGATGCAAAATATTTAAAGCGACGCATATTTTCAAAACGGACTAAATTTAAATCCATAAGTTATAACTTATAACTTAAATAAATATTGTTTAGGTGTCCGTCTAAAAGTCATTAAAATTGTGTCTGGGGCATTGTTTACCTAACCAGATCTTTATTTTACTTTTCATAACTAAGACATTCATTCTAAAGAATAGGATTAGGAGCTGACATCAGCTTCGTAAGTACTTGAAACCGCCGAAGAAGCACGTCCATAGTGTGGTAAGCAGCTGCAGCCTAACATTTGCTAAATTAATTTTGAAATCCGATTTCATCCCCCTCATATGTATGGCCGAAATCAAAGCGGAATACTTTACAAATTATATAGAATTATATTATACTAGTACATGAATGGCCTTGTAAAGGATAAAATTATTTGATTATATGTATTGAAGTTCTTAAAGATTATTCTCCTAGGAGTTATGTAAAAATTGAGTGAATGTAGCTCTCATGGTGATGAGAGCACACATTAAAACATAGACCGGTCGTTCGTTTCAGGCAGCGAAGCACTGAGTGTACGCTTATATTTTAGCCCAGACATTGGTCATAATGTTGTCATCTTGCTTTCTTGTTGGTGTTTGTGTTAATGTCTTCACATCGAAACACAGGATAAGGACATAGTGGTATTATGATGAATTTAATAATACAACTTTTTGTATTTACAGTTACTCAATGCAATTTAGACTTACTATTTCTTTACTATTTGTATGCCATTATTTAGCAAAGAAATCGTGGCAATTTTTTAGCTATTGATGATATCGCTAAAGTGTCCAGTCTAGTTAAAAAATCAGAAATTATTTAACGCTTAAAATTGATTGAAAACAATTAGCTTCATTGATACACAGTTATATTTAAAATAAAATCAATTTTATATAATATATAATATACTATATTGTACATATACAATATGCAGAAATAACATAAAAATCAAGAATAAATTAATACAACAATAAATGTAATGATGGAGCCTGTGGATTTATAAATATGTGAGAAGAGGAAGGTATTATTATTATTGAAATATAATACAACAATGCCGAAAATGTTTATTCCTTGCTTCTGCTGCCTCCTCCGATAGCTGCCCTATTGGCAGAAGAGCATGTTTAATTAGTTCCGAGTCGTGAATTAAAATCTTAGGTAAAGTCGGGGTCATTGGATCAATTGGATCTCTCTTTGTGGATTTTGAAACCGCTCGATATGCATTCAAGAATTATTTTAAATCTTTTTATGAGCGTTACATCAATTTTCGTTATTTCTGCCGCCAATTCAAGGTCACTGAAGAATCTGCGGCTAGTATTCCCGTCATTGAAGTTGCCAAAGCCGGCTTTAGGGTAGTCAACCCTAATTCCGAATTTCCTTTTAAATTCATCTTGAATTCTACTTCGCGGGTAAATTCTTTACAGGAAGTTTATAGGCTGTGAGTCTCAAAAAGCCGAATCCTGGCATGTAAAATGGATAATCCGAATATCAAAGTTTCTTTTTTGACTGGTCTTGGCGTTGGCACTGAGATATCATTGAATTCTGTGTATGTAGCACTACAGGTGTAGCAGCGCAAGGTAGATTTAGTCCATGTGGCAGCATTACAAACTTTCCCATCTACCATTGTGAGCAGCATGTTACATTTCATCTCAATCTCTAGAGTCTAGTGTCACTGAAGTAGGTCTTAAGTTATTTGTTGCATTTTCTATATATTGAATTTCTTCATTCGTAACGTCCATTGTTTCTTTAATATATCTAACACGGATAGGTCGGCAGTAATTAAGAGATGACGTAGTTGCGTTGTGCCACAGGATCTTATTAGTTCCATATATTATACGCAAATGCACAAATGAACTGAGAAAATGTACGAGTCTAAGGCACTGTCAGTTTTGTTTTTTGTTTATATTCTGCCTGTTGCGATCCATCGCAGCCCCATTTGCAAATCATATTAAGAGTATTGCGCTAGTCGTCTTACAAGGTATGTAAGTAACATTTCTTTTAAGTGTTCTAAATGTCTTTCTGCAGTATGATCGATGACGGCCTGCAACTGAACTTTTGCAGAATCTTCAAATACTTGAAATGACTCTTTAGGAGGAAAGCACATATTTTTGTGTTTTTGTAAAACGGAATAACATGAAATGTTGCTAGTTGTTTCCCTGATTATTTCATACTGGGTCACTGTTAGATTGGCTTTCACAAATATTTTAAGAGCTTCTTCAGGAGATTTTTGCGGCTGGGTTATCTTCGAACACTTTACATATTTATGAGCACGGTTTTTGAGGATTTTTGATGCGTCTCTCCCTCCTGTGGCCCTTAATTTTATTTGAGCGGCATAAATAATTTTATTAGGACTATCAGATTGTCGAAGTTCCTCAATCTTGCGTCTCTTGCTTCTTTCACTAGCATCTTCCTTGGCTGTCCAGCTGTGTTTTGTCGGTATGTAAAATGCTCCATTTAACCAATTTTTATTATTTTTTTCGAAAAGTCCTATTCTTGATTTCACTGTTACCCACCTCATTTCATCCTCACTATGCGTATCCAACGAAATCAAATAATTGTCGGCATATTGCAATTTCCCGTTAATATCCCGGTCCTTTGGAGTCTTCGTGACATCAAATATTTCTTTACGAGTTAGTCAGATAGGCTTCAAACAAAAACAATTATCTATTGTCAAATGATATTATTTTAGGACTATTTGAAACAATCATAAATCGAAAGTTGGTTTAGGCCTTTGATTTAACAGAGCTTAGGATATACATATGGTCTACTTTTTTTAGGTCTATACAAGAAACCCCTATCGAACCCAACAATATAACAAAACACTTTCAGTTTAAATCATTAAAAAAAACACATGACAAATTAGGACGTTTTCCACGTTGGAAAGAAATATTTCTCGGAGTAGTACTTTAATTTTAAGTGTTATTGGTATTTTTAATTCGCTCAAAAACATTCAAGTTCAAGTACCGTTATATTAATAGTGTTGACAAATTGCATAAAATGTTTACATTTTCCTATTCCTCTTTCACATTTGCTTTAAATTCAAATTAAAAAAAATCGACATTTGTCCTGCTAGACTGGCCAAATCTTACACAGTGCAGCGTATCCATGAAGCTCCTACAAATAATTGCAAAATATCAATAAGTCTCCACAATAATTTACATTACCTTGTAACGCTAATTACGTGTAGGTTTGAGTAAAAGTCATTGATGCTGTAACAATGAATATTCAGCAGATGTTTAGACTGAAACTGTGATAATGTGGTAATTAATATTTTATTTAAATTTGCATCATATTTCAACCTCGATCTGGATTTAATACACTAATGATCGTAATGGTATTTTAATGACACCCAAAGGAAAATGATTAACAACGTTTTGATTTAGCTAGTCAGTTATTTGAACCACAATTCATATATTTTGTATGCTCGCCAGAATGAACTACATAGATATTTTAAAGTATTGTAACCGGAAAACGAATATCTTATACATTACGTTCTTTCTTTACATTGGCAACATTTTGGGAATATCCCCAACTTACGATCGACGACTGAATAAGTTTAAATTGCTGAATAGCCAAAGATATTACAGTTTATGGTTGTCAATTTCCATGTTCTTGATTTACGTAGGTCTGCTTCCAGTTAGAATTGGTCATTTTTTGGCCATGGATCCTTCGGGGAAAAATCTCATCATACTGACCGCGGGTGTCGCGGTCAGTTTCGTGAATCTAACCGCCGTACTCAGTACAAATCTTTGGAATCATAAAAGATACGTAAATTTCTTCAACCGCTTAATTTACGTCGATGAAGAATTGGATACATTGTGGAAAATATCGGGAGAAAATAAAATTTTATTTTACGCGGAAATAATGGCTTTTCAATTGACCCGTTTGTCATTGGTGGTTTACAAATTGGTCTTTTCGTTTCCCAGCGATGGATTGGAATGGATAATATACCTAATTGAAATCTTCCAGGTCTACCACAAGCAAGTAACAATTATTTTGATGTACAACTTGGCTTTGACCCTTAAGTACAGATTTGAAAGAATAAATACGCTGTTGGGAAACTTTCGCCACACACTCACTGTACCCATGCAAGTGGGCCACAGAGACGACAAAACTGTAAAATATTTGTGTCGTTTGAGAGAACTGTATACGACTTGTTACGAACTAACACTGACGTTTACTGAAGTGTTTGGTTATAGCATATTTTTTTTATTTCTAGACACTGTGCTTAGCTATCTTGCATTTTTTAACATGTTTTTAGTGATGCCATCGTATTCTGTTAATTTTTTTGTGATGATAACAATTGTCATGTCGGAAATACTGGTAAGTAATATGTACCTATCCAACAAACAATTACAATATCAACCAACAATGTTTTTTGTAGATTATGATTTTCATCGTCAGTAGCGCATGCCATACGATGATAAGCGAAGCTAAAAGTACAACTGGAATTTGTTTTAAGTTGGTGCAAATTTTAGGCAACTCGAGTTTAGATGAACTGCTCAAGGAAGAACTGTTGATATTGGCGAGACAATCGTCGATGCCTCAGCTGCATATATCAGCCGCTGGTTTTATCAAAGTGGACCACAGCATGCTGTATACTATGTTAAATTTACTATTCTCATATATTGTAGTACTAATTCAATTTCACGAATAAAGACTTGGCATTCTTATACTTAAATATTATGAACATAAATGACAATCATATACCGAGAAAGCGATTACCGCGAAAGTACTTCCTACCAGACTACAGTTCGCACTCGACCGCCGTCTAGTGCAACGTTGCCGCAATTTTCCGTTTGGTAATGTTGCGAAAGTCGTCGTACAAAAGCAGAACATCAACGACAACATTTGCGAGTTATACAGGACGTTAAAATCCCAAGGATATCGATACGGCGGGTTGTATTTCTTCACTCTTTTGCAAACGCTAGTAAGGCACGTTCAAATATCCTACACATATGCTTAGAATGCGTTGATAATGGATCGTGTTGTCTTGTCAAGTATTCTAGGCTTTATAAATGTAGTAGAATTCACGTGGGTATCATTCAAAATTTATTCTAAAGATATAATTCGTACTACTTTAATCTGTTAGATTAGTAAAGTTGTTTTGTGTTCATTTCTCGTTAGTTTCATGTCTGTTGCTCCTTGATTCTTTTATTTTCATGTATTGCAGATTTTCATGTATTTATTTTCATTTATTTTTGACGTCTGATTTTTCCTAAAATCATTACCGTTTCGTTTTGTTAATTTTATAGTACTTTTTTTTATTTTCAAATTATAATACCAATATAATAAATAGCAGTACGATTGTAGAGAAAAAAAATATGAAAAAATAAAATATATGGACGATAAGACTAAACAAAAAATACCAAAATTTTTTTAATACAAATTGAAGAACAAGTTATGAAATAACATACAACACTAATAAAAAATCAAGGCCTTGATAAACATAAAATGATGATCTAATTAACAGCAAACTATAAAGTAAAATTGAAAGAATGATTCAGATGGGCAACCAAACATACAACTGCGACAACCATATAGTCTCATAATTTAAAGTTGCAAGCTACTCGTAGGAAGTTGACTTTTACACATGTATCTCTGGACTACATGCGCGTTCAGTTTTAATAAGAACTATGAATTAGTTTTATAGCCTTTCATTTTTTTTATCTAAAATAACGAAATAGCAAACATCCCAATTAAATAGTTCTTAAAAATTTTATTAGATGGCGCAATCCATAAGGCACGTACATAGACAACATCTATGGGCATGTACTAATTTATAAAATTTAGGAATCCGCAGTTTCAGACAACTGTTCAGTTGCGTGGAAATAGAAACCAAGTACTGATTGGCCTAAATATTAAGAAATTATCATCGTTTATAGTTTGAGCAAATCAAAAATTTAACCACTCAACCTATTTCTTGAATAAGTTCATCATTTGTGTGACAGATGGTAGTTATTGAGTTTGTCGCAACATGATACTGAAAAAGTAATAAAATATACTATCGTTGTACAATCGACCTTCCTTGTCTTGGGGAGCGGAATGTGCCAATGAACGTATAGTGAGGCTATTCTTGCTGACGCCAACATTGTCTAAACCCGCACCCGCTTATTGCGAGTGCAATTTTTGGACATGCCCCCTTACTTACAGGGGGCTGATTAAATCACAAATATTTTATAATTATTGCTTATAAATAAATAGTTCATTTGTCTTGATTGTTGAAACCTCTTACATTGAACTAATTGATAACATATAACCTCACTTTGTAAATCGCCCTACTGCATTTTGTACAAGATTATAACATATAATTTAATTGAACTATTTTAGTGTATTAGTAATTACAAAATGGTGACAGATCATACAGAGTGGCAAGATTTGAGACATTTAACTATAAGCGAAACATACATAAAGCTGAGCAAATGAATGCGTAGCACTCTCAGAGTTGAAACAAGAAGTTATTATACATCATAACTTTTTGTTTCAACTTTCACTGCCAACCTCACTCGAAATGATTGATGAGTATTTTGAAACGTTTTAATTAAATCAAATTCTAAATCACTTGTGCATCATATTTGAGGATGGTTATTGTGACACACAAAATTCTTAACTCACAACTTATTTTCAGTGAAAACAACTGCAAGTTAACTAAAACGATACAAGAAAATAGTGCTTAATTTCATGTTGCGCTCTCACTGAACTAACAAACAGACAAAACTCAACAGAGAAAGACTGTGATTGCACTGTAGAACGATTACAGTTGCTACTTGTTTTTGGTGAGATAACTTATTTATTTCATTTATATTACTGATGTCGACCAGGTACTGCCGCGCAGTGCTCTCTCAATTAGGGAGAGTCAACAAGGTTAGCCTGGTCTGGATACCCGGAAACGCTGGAATAGAGGGAATTGAAGCGGCCGACTCCCTGGCAAAGAGCGGAGCTAACCGAGAATTTATTGGCCTAGAACCGGCTCTTGTTATTACAAGAGCCATGGTCAGAAGCTCAAATAAGAGCTGGATAGAGCCCAATGTACTTGAATACTGGCAGCAGTACAAGATAGTACTGAAGGGCCCATCGCTGCACATATCAGGACACTGTTTGGGCAGGAAAGACCTGCACACTCTAACAGCCCTGACTACTGGTCATAGGCATCACATGCATAGGTTGGGAGTGGCCGAGGCCACCGAGTGCCGACTATGCCTTGAAACTGGTGAGACATCAGAGCATGTTATGCATGCCTGCCCCACAGGGGACCAAATAAGGCTCACAGTCTTTGGTGAGACTAAACCTGAGCTGGACTCACACTCTAAAATTCTTCCCTATCTAAAGAGAATGGGAATTGAGGGTGAACTATAAATAGTTGTGATCCTTGCGGTTACAGTGGAGGGGCGAGTAAACGCCCCACTCAATATAACTAACTAATTATTAAAAAACTTTCTTCGGTTAATAAATCGCTACAGAAATTCATTTCTTTGCCGAGTTAATTCTACTCTCTGGACAATCATTATTATATCCCAAGAAACACAATTGAAAGAACCTTTGCCATGATTAAAAGGAGGTTTCCCACATCTTTGCGATTGAGAGTGGCGCTAGCTTAAATAATGTTCAGATAATGCAATAATTATTTTATATGAAATAATATTATTCGTGCCATAATATATAATTATTATTATAACATTCATCGGAGTTAAAATCACTACTGTATTCTTTTTTAGTTTAATAACTTTTTCCTGAATTTCCACTGTAATCTAATTTATAAACATCACATAAGTCGTTCACTTTCTTTCTTTTTCATTTAATTTTAGTTTTTCTTCGTCAACTTTTCTGCAGTATCATTTTTCTTGACTTTTGATAAGGAACTCCACGTTTGAGGCGCGCGATAAAAGTTCCATACTTTGATGTTGGTTTTGAACTTGGCATTTTTATAGAAATATTGCTCTCTTACACGGCTTTGACGACATTAAAATTATGATAAGTATAAAATTTGATTATAAAAGATTCTAAATATGTCTTTATTTACTTTCATAGAATTGTATCTATCTGCGATATTTCTTTGAAACAAAGATATATTCTATATTTTATTTTTAATTACATAAATTACCGTCCAGATGCAAAATGTCATTCAGAAACTCTTCTGCACTACAGAAATTAAAGCCAGGCCTATTAGTATACAATTATGTTGAAATTCATAAAACAATTGTGAATTTACAAATCAATTGTCAATGTCAATTTATGCTACAACTTTTACATGTCAATTTGAGAACTTGTTTGAAATGTATTGCTACATAAAGTACGCAGGTAAGTACGCAAATTAATCGCCTAACGGAAATTAAAGTTTGCATTTTAGATGTTCTTCCCAGTAAAAACAAAGAAGACACTGGTTCCATCAAATCTGGAAGTACCTTAAGCAAAAGTGTTTCGTCCCGAAGTTCGCTGACCGAGAATAAAACTTTGCTGGTCAATCCTGATTGTTTTATTCAAATTTTACTTGATTATATTGCCGGCGAGATCAAATTTGACAAAGAACGTACGTATGCGTTGCGGCCCTATACTTTCAATTTTCTCGAAGAATGATGCAATTGTAGGCGACTTCGATTTGTGTGACGAATTTGGACAATTGTTGAACATACCAAAGATGAAACCGTGGCACCTCGCTACGGACGTTATGAAATCACAGAAAGTCTACTATATTGTAATGTTAGAACGTAGGTTATTAAATCAATAGCCTGTTGAATGGATCAATTTATTGATTTATTATTAATGTAAATATACATAATTTGTTTATCTAATTGTATTGTTGATGCTCAGGTGATGAGCATGGGAATTATAAACGTCTAGATCCAATCATAAATAAAAATTCGAGAGAGTATTTCGATGTCATGGCACGTCTGCGGCGGTCTTTGCCCTCGGCCAGGAGATTTTCAGTCGAAAGGGTATGTTTACCAAAATATCTTTGTTCATTATTTATTATACCTATTGCAGTGTGTAACTATTAAGTGTGAAGATTTTATAATTCTGACAGAGCAATTTTATTCTCTTATAGCAATAACACAGATTTGTCTTGGTATTATTAAAACATAAAATTTTTCTCTTGTAAATACTTTTGATGTACTCTTGAAAGCGCTTATACCAAGATCATAAGACTGTCCACAATGTATTGGTATATTCTTTAACTACCCTAAAAACATTATTAGAATATTTGTATATATTTAGCTTGAAATAACTAAATAATTAGTAAATAATTAGGACTCCTTTCCTCATTGTTCTGAATAGCTCAATACTCCATGAAACATACACATTTCATTTAGCAATATGCATATGTAGGAGTGATCTAATTTGTTGTTGAAATTATGTACTACTCCATTAAATTACGGAGATCTCATTCATCAGGTCATTTTTCAATTGTGAAACCAAAGCTTCGTTTTAATATTTGGGATTGAATATGACTAATTAGTGTTAACATTTTTTTTATATACGCAGCTTCAAACTTAACAAAATATATTATCTGTCGCTTTGTGCTATTTATTTTTCTTTAGAAATCATCCAGAAGAAGTGCCGAAGATCGTTCATCAAGAGCCAGCCTAAGAAAGGCTACTAGAGGTTCACTAACGCCAGACGATACAAGATACAGCAATAGGTCATTAAGTAATCGGATAAATTCGTCACGCCCGAAAGTTGAAGACTACAAAAAGAGCACCTCTATCATAATAAAAAACAAACCGAGCTCTAATATAAAAAATGAGTAAATTTATATTATGTACAAATAAAATATTTACAATTTATTTTTGTAATCACATTTTTTGTCTTCTTCGGCTTCCCATTCTGGTATTTCCTTTGTGGTCAAGTTGTGAGTGGTTCCATGTCGACCCACACCAGACATAAATTTACGAGCTCCTTGTACCGATTCCTTAGCGACCACCGGTATTCCATTGTTCCTCTCAAACTCCAGCAATTCCAAGTATTTTGTCGCAAATGTAGCGTTGTAGGCTGATCGCCGGTCGGCTTTCAGACATTCTTGTGGGAACTTGACTAGAGAGGTCGCCAAATTAATCGCTTGACCAAGAGCTGTAAAAACAAGAGAGAATTAAAATATACGTAACAGGTAAAAATCGATAAAAGTGAAAATAAAAATGACAAATAAATGAGACCTACATGGAACGTAAATCGAAATAATTATAAAACCTGGATAGTATATTTAAATATGTATATCAATGTAATCTAATGTAAGATAAAGCCCCTGAGTGTCTGTGCAAGATTTATTGAAATTTGCAATGGTTGTGAAATTATTCAACCAAAAATATAATTCAAACTAAATGAAAAAGTCCCGAATTAGTAGTGTTGTATCTCCAAAGCAATTTAACCATGATAAGCACTTAGTTTACGTTATATTTTTTCAAATCTGCATCTCTTATATTACACTAATAAAAAATGTAAAATATACCTGTCCCGCAAGCAACGACTCTGTTCGCTAGTCCCCATTCATAAGCTTCTTTAGCATCGACAGATCTTCCTGTTAATATCATATCTAATGCTCGGGATAATCCGACAATGGCCGGAAGCCTGACTGTTCCTCCATCAATCAGCGGAACCCCTGCAATACAATAAAAGATATTAATTTCATCTGAATAAGTGTGTAACAAAAAAACATTATCGATACCTACAGCAAATGAATGAAAAACGTAGAAATTGATTTAATTATTTCAAGCTTAAATATTTCTGCATCCTTTAATCTATAGCCACTTATAGAATATTGATTGGCAAATCAGCTTCAGCTAAAAAATCTAAATTGGGCGACCATTATTTGCAAAGTATTCTCCCTACTGCAAAGAAGCAACGGCCGAGAAAGCCTTGTCAAGTTTGTACAAGAGCTCAAAAACTCAGGGAAACACGTTATTTCTGTCTAGTCTGTGAAGACAAGCCAGCTCTTTCTGTTGAAGATTGTTTTAAAATTTATCATAAACAAGAAATATATTCTTTTTTTGTTGAATGAATAAACATTGAATGTATACTTTTGCTTCATTTTCAATAAAATTTCTATTCATATAAGAATAGAATCGTAACGGCTTAAAAGTGGCAAGTCAAGAAACTACGAGATAACTCATATTGGGCATCCTGAGGAAGATTGCTAATACGAGTTATCTCGTGTTTGGTAGTCACCGTGTTAATGACTTCGCGGAAATACAATAAAGTGTTATAAAAACATCAAACATAACTAAATATGTTAACTATTCATTTTTGTTATCTCACCGAATCTTCTACAATAAACACCCATAATTGCAGTTTCCTCCATAACTCGTAGATCACACATCAACGACAACTCAAGTCCTCCAGCAACCGCATAGCCACTAACCGCAGCCACCATCGGTTTCTTAATAAATCTTAAGGTGGGGCCCTAGCATGAATAACGTAAGATAATGCAACCCAACAAAAAATGTCTAAATACCACAGTTCCGTCTGCAGTCATAGGGGTGATCGTTTCTTCACCCACTTTGGACAATTCGCTCAGGTCATATCCGGCGCAGAAATTACCGCCGATTCCGTACAGAACTCCAGCGTATGCGGTCTCGTCATTTTCGAAATCTTCCACTGCGAGCTTAAGCAAATTGGCCGTGTGGCTGTCGACGCAGTTCCTTTTTTCAGGCCGGTTTATTCCAATCGTCGTCACGAAACCTTCCTTCTTTACGATGACAGCTGAAACATTGCGAGGTTATGTTTGGACTGTCTGCAAGTTAACAATGTGAAAGGTATTCACTTTTCGCATGGAAATTATGTCAAATACGTACTCTTTTCTGAATTTGTGCAATAATATCTAGATGACTTTAGAATTCGCGACATTTTAAAGATCTTAAACATCATTTTACTTACGATTTGTGAACATGTTAACATTAACCGATAAGATTTTACGTGATTTGTAGTGTTATAGTACTTTCGACGGGTGTTTAGTTTTAACTGTGTGCAGGAATGTTGGGAAGTTGTTTATCAAGTGTTAAAGGTTATTTATGCATATGATTACGGTGTTTTCTTTGAATGTTGCGTACTTTGCCCTGTTTGCATGCAGCATTTAAGCCGGGTACACATTGGTAGCTTTCAAACGCGCGCTTTGGTAACGCGCGTTGTGAGAACCAAGAGGTAATTATGAGGTGTGCACATGCAAGCGCGCGCTTCTGGTCAAGCGCGTTTCAGACGCGCGCTCACACATTTTCGTTCTTGGGAAAGGTCGCATTAAACAAACTTGCGATGGGAAAGCTTCGTCACCGATAAAGTAGAATGGGAATTTAATTCCACTTATATCTTGTGGAAGTTGCCTGGGAGCGGGAAATTGCATACCACCCTGTTTTATCCATCGTCCCATTTTCGACATTTTAAAGATACCGCCGTCGTTATTTCTTCCTTGGAATCCAACTTGTATCATTGTATAGCAACCATCTCCATCCGAACAAGCCATTAATACGACAGAATGATAACCTTTATAATTAAAATTTGATGAAACTGTATTTGGAAAATTTAGAATTCTAATATGCTTTCCACCCAAGGCTACTAAGCAATTTCCAACATTCCATAATTGACAAAATCGATCAGAAATAGCTAACCACTCATCCTCATTCGGTTCATATAAATTGTAAGGAGAAGTGGCGAAACATTCGAACTGTGTTTTCAAGAAAATTGAAAATTCCGAAGAGTGGATCTGGGAGACTATTTAATACTATTTAATGGACTATTTACAATTTTTTGTGACTTTCTTAGGAAATAAGAGGAGTGTTTCTGGAAATGTTCCATCCTCCCCGGAAAACCTATCAAGTACCGAACCAAAATATGAGTTGTCTGAGTAACTTACGAATAAAGATGGCTCCTCAAATAATTCTAGTGAACAAGGGGATTTAGAAGTTACAGGAACACCTTTCAAAAGACCCAAGCAGCAAACGAACAGAGTTGATATTGCTTTTATTAAATAAAAAAATTAATTTTATTAAATATTTGGAAAAAAACGCTGGCAGCACAAAAAAGAGAATCCTCGAAGAATGTTTCTGTTAAGTTTGATTCCTGACGTCCAAAAATTAAGTGAACAAAAAATGCGTAAATTTCGAAGACAAGTTTTGGTAGTCTTGGGGACTCATTATTAGGGGACAGTTTAGCAGACTGTTATCAAAATTTCAGCAGCCCAGAAAATTTAAGTAATTTGTAAATTGTTTTGTATCAAACATTGTAATTTTTTCATGTACAAAAAAATATATTTTAATAAAGTTACCTATTATTAGAAGTTTTTCATCTGCTGTAATGTACCTCCTAAAACTGATATCCCTTTTTTGTATGGCAGGAATAATTAGGTCAAGTAGTTCTAAGAAGGTCGTTGGACTCATCCTATACAAAGATTTTAATTTAACCGGGTCATGGAGTTCCCCTGCAGCTACAAACATTCTTCAACATTATGCAAAATAGGAGTGCACCCAGAAACGTCTTGTCTTTCTCCTACGAAAATATCAAGAAATAATAACATCCTCATCTTCTGATGACTCCATTTCGACTAGATTATAGTCGCATCGATTGTAAAACAATGTGAAAACATCGATCTCATGCAACTAGTTCCTTGAGTCGGTCGTGTGAGTTGCGTTACATTAGTGTGTAAGCTGCCTAACAGCCTGCTCTTCATAATTTCTCGCTTTCTTAAAAAATGTATTGCATTGCTAATGTGACAATGGTGTTTTGATTTTGCAATTTTCTATCTTCTTATACTTAACGTATGGAAGTATATGAATCATGAAAACTTTCGACCTCGAGATATACACGTTTTGACGTCCCCTGAAGCGATGGCTATCGCATGCATTGTGCTTGACGCTGGCCTAAAGGAAAAATTAAACATTTGTCATTTTAGCACGATGTTTTGTATCAAGATCTTGTTTGTCAGGCGTGCAAAGTGGCGGCGGGAAAGAAGGAAGAGAAAGAAAACATTTGATCAATTTTATTCAAACAAATTTAATACCTAGCTAGAAAAAACGTAACTTTGTAAAATAAACTTATGGCCAACGGAATATAAAAATACAATATCACAACGATTTTGAGGTGTTATTCTAAAAGTTAAACACCAACAAACACACATATATTTTATATAGTTTTTTTTAGGGCATTGGAGATTCCATAGTGAGAAACAACGTCTTGAAAATCGACATGATAAATATACACAATAATTATATTCAAGATGGTTTTTACAAATCAATGTATATGTGCCAATATAGGTAATATATGTAAATGTATATTCACATCAGCACAGAGCCTTAAGATAATTTCATTAGACGTTAGTGGAAATTTCATTCATAACAAATAGATCGATAATGCTTCAATTTTTTCGTTATTTCCTCATTTCTGGCCACCAACTTGCCATTCAATGATTCGAAATCAATATCTACAGTACCACCGTACTCTTTCGGCAGATTGTCCGGACTGATAAACTTATGCAATGAACTGAAGTCGTTGTAGTGGAACTTTAGCTAAAATACATAAAATAAATTCATTACATAATTTGACGTTTGTAACAACAGTTGATTACTTGCTCTTTAATCCTGGCCGGTAAAAACGGCATAATTATTTTCAGGGCAGCATTTAGCAACGAGGACGTTTTAACAACATGTATCATTACATCCTTGGTGATAATATTTTCGATTTTCCTAACAGCTTTCTTGACGTTACCTGGCGTTACCCACCCGAAGAGCCTCCAAGAGAACCCCGATACGTCTATAACTATGCTAATTCCTTTCATTTGCACGTTAATGTCGTCTAGCACGGACTCCATCCACAAGTCGTCGATTCTCGTCAACTCCGGTAAAGTGATTTTGGAAGGGTTAATTGCCCCTGTAAAAGTATATGTTAGAATTTAAGGGAAGTTTCATATGACAATTTAGACGTTTATCTTTAGACACGTTATGTTTATTGTACCATTTTGTCTCATGGGGAAATAAGTAACGAAAAAAAAATCAAATAACAACGCCTTGGTAAAGTACTTCGATTCAATCGATCCAATAATTTTATTTCAGATAAACGTTTCAGACAAGGCTTCGCGTGTAATAATGAAGGAAACGCCACTAATACTTTGAAACAAGTTTCTGTCTATTTTAATCAAAAGAATATCTTACTACACAAGTGAGCAAGTATGTGGGAAACAATGAGTAGAGCAAAGTAGGAGAAGGACATAATGGTGGCATGAGGAAGTAAATGACAAAATAAAGGAAAGGAAGCAAGTTTGGAAGACATTTCAACAAACGAAAATGTGGAAACAAAGAGAAGGGTACAATGGAAAGAGAAATGAGGTAAAGAAATCAGCAAAGAGGCGAAACAGAATACCATGTAAACAAACTATAAAGAAATAATAGGCTTTTTTGGAGTGACATAAAAACTTTAAAACGGGAGATATAAGGTATGACAAGAAAAAATTGAAAATAGAAACAGCAGAAATACTGGAAGCATGGAGGGAATATTTTAAGGAAAAGTTTAAAGAGAGAAAGAAATGAGATAAAGAAGAAATACATAGGATTGCTGTGAAAGGCGGAAAAGGCTAAAGCATTGGAACGATATAATGAAAAAATAAGTAGAGGAAGCTATAAAGAATATGAAAAATAGATAAGCAAGTGGAGAGGACGGAGTGACGCCAGAGATGATCAAATGGGGGAGGGGAAAGAGTAAAGGAGTGGTTGAGGATAATATGTAAGGAAGCAATGAAGACAGAAACAATACCAACAGATTGGAAAAGAAAGGCAATAATACCACTGTATGAAAAGGACAGGGACAAGGACGGATATGGAAAACTACAGGGCGATATGCCTATCCTCAGTGGCGAATATACATACACACGAATAATAGAGCGAAGACTAAGGAAAGATAAAAGAGGAGCAAGCAGCGTACAGGGAGGGGAGACAAATACAGGATCATATAAGCACCTTAAGAAACATAATGGAAAAAAAGAAAATAAGCAGATCTATATATGGCTTTCATAGACTTAAAGTCAGCTTTTGACACGGTAAAGAGAGAGGAAGTTTGGAAAATATTAAGGAAAATGTCGGAAAAATAATAAATGTAATAAGAAGCATATTTAGAACAGTGATGGGAGGAGTAAGAATGGAGGGAGGGAAATCAAGAGAAATAAACAAACAAACAAAAAAGAAGGTGTATAACACAATAATGCTACCAATAATATTGCAAGGGTCTGAAAGTTGGGCGTTACAACGATGGCAATGAAGGTGATGTGGAAAATTCTGAAAGTGACAAAAAGAGGCTGGAAGACAAATGAATGGATACTTGAAAGACTGGAGCAGGATAAAATAACAAGGAAACTAGAAGAGAAACAATTAGGATGGTTTAGGCACGTAATGCAAATGGCAGAGGACAGAACAGTACGAAGGGTAATGGAAGCAAGAAGAGAGGGAAACAGGAAAGTTGGAAGACCACGAAGGAAATGGAAGGATAGAATACCGGAAATAGGAATAAAAAGAGGAAAATAATTTAGGAAATGAAGGGGATGGCAACGAATAGAGAAGAATGGAGGACATGGGCGAAAACACTAAATCCGACGCCGTAAGTGGCATAAGGAAAAGATGAAAGAAAGACAGAAAAAATTCTGTACTATTATTTGTAAAACTGAAGTGGTCTCTGTCGGGCATGAACTAAAGTTGTGGAATGACCTAAGATATGCCATTTATAAGAGCAATACTGCATTCTGACCGATAAATATAATTTTATCATGTCAACTAAGGGTATCAAAATTATAATATAGAGTAGTTTATTTAGTAAAATCTCATGAAACACAAATTCAAACGCATTGGTTAGATCGTTCAATGATGCATATGTGCCTTGATACGCCTCTTCTCTTGTCACATACTCGATGAGGATATTTACAGCAAGAGTGGTTGGTTTTTTGAAGGAAAAAGTTATCTTCTTCACACAGGGTAGTAATCTGGTCTTTTAGGATTTACTTCAAGGTCTTAGAGAATATCGGTAGCAGAGATATTGGGTGATAATTTGTGGTCACTTCTACCATTGTTTATAAATTGGTACAACCTCGATAGTTTTTAGTGCTTCACTCAGCTAACCACTTGTATTCATGCAAGTTTAATATTGATTAATATTCCTTACAATACCATTTTTTGATGAATTGTGTATTTACGGCATTATTTTTAACTGTGAATTTTATAATATAATACATTTTGGATTCTCTAGTTGGCCTGTTGGTCCAATGTATAAGTTTTTTTCGGTGATTTTTCCTAGTTTATACAATCAATTTAGGTATATAGAAAGAAAATTGAATGCTGTTTTCAAATGTAAAGATCACATTATTATTGCAGGTCTTGACCCACAGTTTTAAATCACATGTTAACGATTGACTCTATTGTGTGGTGATGCAATCACGTTTCAACACGCACGTGTGGCCGCAGGTCGAATCAATTGTAAAGACGTGTTGTTTGACCGGCTGGATTACATCTATAGTCTATAGGAACTGAAGATGTAAGATGAAGCCAATGAAAGTAATAAGTTTTTTGTTATTACTATAACAATCATTATTATTGATGGTATTACATAATGTAAAATGTAAAACAAAACGAAATTTAATCAAGTTTGTAAAAATTAAAAAGCTCTAAAAAATACATTTGACAAACAAGATATAAAAAATTTAAATTGTCAAAAAAATAATGAAATCTAAAATAGGAAAAAAATCATGGAAGAAATGTACAACTGTCAAACTTTAAAAATGTCAAAATTTCCCTTAACGCAAGTTTAAAAAAACGGAAAAATCCAAAAATTGAAGGAAAACAAATCAATTGAAAATGTAAATAAAACTAATTGTAACAAACTGTTAATAAAAAGTCTAATTTGGCGCAAATTGAAAAATGAAATTTAAAAAATGCGACAATTAAGAAAAATCAAAAAATACTTAAAAAAGTAAAAAATCAACAAATTGAAAACAAAATATAGCAAAAAAATAATCTATTGTAATTTTTTAAAAAATTGTCTGATGTCAAAAATGAATAAACAATACAAATGGAAAAATTAAAAAATTAAATCGTGCAAATGTATCTAAAATTCAAAACGTTAAATAAAACAATTTTTTTCATGTTTTTAACTTAATTTAACAATATTGCAGTATTCTATCTCGAAACACATGCTAAAATTTAGCATTTACATGGACTTGGCCCATACGCTATGAGAAAATGCGTTGAAGCCAAAATGGCGGCATTCTATCTCAAGAACGTATGCATCTATTCTATTAAAATTTTGCAGACATAGCTGAAATAATGAATTGAATCATTGGAAGAAACTACCAAAAAACGGATTACTCAATACTGAAAACTTAGTAAATTAGTGCTATTGGAAAATGATTAGGTTATTATTAGGAATTAGGAATAATTTATGTGCATTTACTTTGCGATTTTTTTCTTAGTTTTTGTTTTTTATCATCTTGAAGAATAAATTTGTGATACATCAATAATATAGTTTTATTCCTACACTTGTTTTTCATTATTGAAAAATAACAAAATCGTGTCCCCTAAAGTTTCGCTCGTAAACCAGCATCCCAATCACTAGGCTATTAGATCGACAAATAAAATATGAGCATATTTGCTACTTTTTCTTTAGAAATTGCATTGCTTTAATGTATGCATATATTTCTAGACTAACTACATGATTCACTAATCTAATCCATTGTTTAATTGTGAACTTGCACTATGTGCAAATAAGTAATTAACATACCTGTTCTACATAAAAATATTCGTCTTCCATTATTATCGCTTGTTGGTAATATGAATCTCATGTTCATATCTAGGAAATGTTTTACATCAATGGGACCATCCACCGCAATCCACTCTTTTTGATCCAACAGGAAATCATAGAAAGCCAATATCTACAAATTGATTGAATGAAAAAATTAAATATTACAATTAATATCATCGTACCCTCTTATAAGCAGCATCGATGTTGAAGCTACAATTATGTAAAAATCTAAGCAAATATTCGTCATCACTTCTCAGTTTATGAATTTTATTATTTGCTAAAAAAAATAATAATAAAATAAAATTTGTCTGACTAAATATCAACATTATTAACTAACATCAAGCGATCCGCATCGACAGTCTAGAAACTTTGGTATTCAAAATTTGTCATCGTCATTTAATAAGAGTTGAATGTTAAAAATAAATCATCTAATAAATTGGTTAACGTAATATATAAATATAAAATATAGTAATTTATTATACGTAATTTTTTATGTTCAACATTTTTGATTATCAAAGCCAAAGCAAGAGATCGTCACTTACCTAGCGTTAAACTTCTCAATCGCTCTATCGCTTCTTTTATATCATCGTCTGTTAATATTTTTCCCGTATAATCGGTAACTTGCGGCCAATTTGTACTCATTGTGCAATTTAATCGTCGCAACTAAAACTATTTAGAGAGTGTAATATGACTTCTGTGCGACGGTTACTGAATATAAAATGAGAAATTGCCGGACAATATCGTCGGAGTTTTAAACTTTGGAACTGTCGATAACAGAATTCAAGTTTGTCACAACTTTATGTACAAACGATTAAATCATTTTTATGTGAGACTGATAAATTTTATCTACGCTGCGATGATTTAGTGGTGGACATTAACATTTCGAGTGTCAAGAAACAAAGAAGTATTTCAGTTGATGTAAAATCGTCAAATTAGAATGTAACTAATCAATCACGGTATCAACATTCAACGATATCCTCATTAATAAACTTGCAATTAAAATATACCTTGTAACGCCATTGAGATTTGTTGGTACAATTAAATTGGTAAGTCAATGGCTCTCGACGTACGTTACGAATGCGTAATTTAAAACGATGCGAAAATAATTTATATTGTTACTACCAAAGATGTATTAAAAATAATATACAACAATTCAATGGTAACACATACGGTGAGATTTAAGTTCCATTTGGATTTACAAACAAAAAATAATGAATATAATTGTATATAATAATACATATACTGGCGTTCTAAGTAAATAATAACAAACATATACTATTAAAAACAGTAATACTATAAAGTAACCATGTCCTATTGCCACTATCGTGATCTTGAATCCTTCTTACTTTTCTTTTTGACTCCATCCTTGTTGTTACCTTTCTTGGTCTATTCGAATATTTTGTGTTCCTGATGGTAGCTATTAACCACTAGTCCAGAAACTGCAATTGTGCAAGTTGTGCAAAATGTGTAAGGACACCTCCTATTTTTGAAAGCAATATTTCAACCGAAAGTGCCGGTTTACTCTTAGCACCTTTTTTCATATTTCGACAGCGGTACGAGTTATCGAGTGGTTGTTATAAACGTTAATGAAATGTTAAACAACTTTTGTTTGAAAGGTTCTTTGGAAAAATCTACCATTTACTGGAAAATCGCTATTTAAATCGACGTTAAACGATCATTTTTTGTAGTCCTAGCAACGTGCGTTAAATATTCCTGGGCGATCGTAATGTCGTTAGGAGTCAGAGTTGCGGTGGCTGTCAGAACTAACTAACCAACCTATATCGACGTATTCATGAAACGTTCGTAGTTCAGTGTGGACCACTGCAGATTTTGAAATAATGTGAATATTTTAAGGTAAACCGAGATAAGTAAAACCTCGTAAATCTGCGTAATAAAGAAATAAATAAATAAAGCTCTAATTTTTATTAAGACTAAACTAGACTAGGTAAACAAATAAAATAAGGCGTGGGATATAATATTAAGCTGTATTAATATTCTATTTCAAAAACAACTGAAAAGAATTAATGCAGATAAGTAATGAAAATAAGCATTTTGTGTTTTTTTTTATCATTTTATGGATTCTTGACAACTTTTGCAATTTTGTTATTAAATTTGTATTTCCAATGTTGTATTTATTGCCAATATTTAGTATTTTGGCATTGTTAGTTATTTTTCACTTATTTTTGGTAGGAATTTTTAATTTCAGTATTTGAATATTTTAAATATTTTTGGTAACTTTAATATTTAATAATTTTAATACTTTTAACATTTGTGACTTTGAAATGTTGTTAACAATTGCAACCTTTGTACACCTCACACTTGCAAGTGCAACACTGAAGTTTAAGAAATTATCATTCATGGCTTAAGCTCTCCGAAGAGCTGCGGGAGATTTTCATGACATTAATTCTCTCATCAACCATTCTTTAACTTCAATACACATTCAATACAACTTTGGAACCGAACGGATTGTGAAGAGATGATGGAAAACGTCCAGATGGCATGATCTTGGTTCCTTGGTTTAATGGTCGAGCTTTAGTTTGGGATGTTTTGTCTGGATAGCTACCTTTTGAAAACTTCAGAAATCTCTGGTTCAGATGCTGAAATTGCTTGCAAACGGAAACATAGTAAATATCAGTCGATTATTTCTTCAAATTACATTTTTAAAGGTCTTGCCTTTGAAACCTTGGGCCCTTGGTGCAAAGAAGTGGTGATCGAATTTATTAACATAATTGTCGAACGACTTATTTTTCTTTTTAGTAATCGGAGTTCCAAACAATTCCTTTTTGAGAGGATTTCTCTCGCCATTCAAATAGGAAATGCAACAAGCATTCGATGAACTTTCCCGGACTATTTGTTTTATCAAATAAAATGTTTTGTTAACAATTTAATGCCACCTTGTAAATTTTCTCAATTTTGATATTCTTATAAATTTTATATTTCTATGAATTTTGACTGTTTTGAGTTCATAGCTGCTTGTTAATAATATTTTACTAAACTTGAAGAATGAACCAAAGAAGAGACTGTAGTAGGAGCAGCTATCGCAGCTGGCAGTCAAGAATGAAACGGAATCTGAGAACTTTTAGTTATTGTTGCTAATAATACAAAAAAATAATATTTATAACTACAGTATTATTTATTCACTCAATGTAAAAAATATAATTTATATATATATATATATATATATATATATATATATATATATATATATATATTTAAAATGTGTCTTGTCAAATATGACAGAAAAATGTAAAATTTACACGAAAGATGGTCTAATCTTACACCTCAATGGTGTAGTGAACATTAATTAAAACAGGTCCATGAAGACTAACTGGTGGATCGCTAGACAATATTGTTTCTGGGTTATTACCCTTCGTCAGTAGCGATTACCAAGAACCTTAGTTGTTGTACATGTAGTGGCCATCAAAACTTCTTGGCGCGAGCCAATCACTCCTAATGAACCACTGACAACAGAACACTGACAAGACGATACCTTGTCTAACACCTCGCGGCGAGTAAACAAGACGACTGTCAAATGTCCAGTGTCAACATATAAAAGGATTGCTGCAATTAAGTTCAAAAACAATTCAAATTGAAAATGTGTCTTGTCAAATATGACAGACCATCTTTCGTGTAAATTTTACATTTTTCTGTCATATTTGACAAGACACATTTTCAATTTGAATTGTTTTTGAACTTAATTGCAGCAATCCTTTTATATGTTGACACTGGACATTTGACAGTCGTCTTGTTTACTCGCCGCGAGGTGTTAGACAAGGTATCGTCTTGTCAGTGTTCTGTTGTCAGTGGTTCATTAGGAGTGATTGGCTCGCGCCAAGAAGTTTTGATGGCCACTACATGTAAAGGTATTTCAACAACTAAGGTTCTTGGTAATCGCTACTGACGAAGGGTAATAACCCAGAAACAATATTGTCTAGCGATCCACCAGTTAGTCTTCATGGACCTGTTTTAATTAATGTTCACTACACCATTGAGGTGTAAGATTAGACCATCTTTCGTGTGTATATATATATATATATATATATATATATATATATATATATATATATATATATATAAGTTATTTCCATATATAAAATAGCATATTTAGACATAATTGTTGAACGTACATGCTGACAGAATAAAATATAATTTCCTCCATGGATGCAACGATGGCGGTTGTCCGCAAGGAGGAGTTTTGTTCCATGTGTATCAACGGGGAATTTAGCAACATCGTGTCCGAATGGATGGAAGCCCTTTCCACTGCGGAGCAATGGTGTATATGTCAATCGAAAGTTTTCCAAAATCTGGGACCACTTTCTCTTTGGTAAAAGAATACCAAAATCAAATATTTGGGAGTCACATGTAGAGGCCGTTACTGATAAAGCAACGTGGACCTTTTGCACTTGTATACGAATGTTTGGCAAAATTTGGGTTCTACGACCCATGATGATTTACTGGACGTTTACCAACATTGCCATCCCACTGATAATGTATGCTTCCTTGCTGTGATGGTATAAAGCCCGAACCTTGACGGAATTAAACATACTAACTAAGGAAGAAATGGGGGTTACGAGCTATGTCCTCAACGCACACGACTCGTACGTCGGCGCTTATAAATTGCCAACCCCCGCTTCTCTTAGTGGAAACTGTGCATGTTGGAACCTACAGACTTAAATCCATTGGGTAAGGGCGATACTGCGGAAAACCAGGGGCCTTTATTCTAGTACGTACACCTACTACCGTCTTCCAGAAGCCTTATTAGGTTGTAATACCGAATCGAGAGGAAGTCGAGGAGTATCTTAAATGACTACGACAGTGGGAAATGGTACACGAGAGAAAGAAGTGGAGAGATGTTGCGCCGTAGCTCCGTCCGTGGAGCAATTTATTTTTATAAATTGGTTCGTAGATTCTCGCGGGTAAAACCTGTTTTTCCAGGTTCTCGGGTGAATAGCGTATTTGAATTGTCCCTAACCCGGTTATTCCGACGTTTCCGCAAAGTCACATTTGCCATCCTCAGATAGGTCTTCTAGGTCGAAGCGATCTTATTCTTATCACATTTATCCAATCTAGAAAATGGAATTTTAATCAACTTTTATTTGAAAAGTTCTTGAGGAAAATGTTGTTGTTGTTCAATCCTACTCTTTTCCCCTTATCTTAAGGAACTGGGAAGAAATTTGGCAGCAAATATTGTAATTTGCTACCAAATTTGTCCCCAGTTCCTTACTGTTTATTTTCTTTTTTTCATATTAATTAATATATGCATTTTATTTTGCCTATATGCATTAAATTAGATTGGGCTTCGATTTAAAAACGGAATAGTTTGTCAAGATTTATGGTCACTCAATTAGTCTGATAAGATATGGAGCAAATATTTATCGATAACTATTTTCAAGTAACTGACATTAGAGTCAACATTATTTATTTACTTCGCGTGCGCTACAATCGGAGTAAAAACTTCTGACCCCTGACACTGGCGGCGCCTATCTTAAAAGCAGGGGCCACGTTTTATAAAATTCTCACAACTTTTCACTATGTTATTTTTGAGTATATTGGAAGTTTCGAATTTACTACTGAGACTGTTGCCGAAATATTGAAAATTAGTTTCAAAATAGTTCCATATTTTGTTTTACTATGATTGTTAAAATAAATGTTTTAAACATATCATAAATTGGTTATTTCTCTACCGTATTGTGTACAATTTGACAATTCTATAATAATAGTTTCTATAATTAAAAGTTTGTTATGAAATACTGAAAAATGACCAAAGACTCTTATTGTATATTAACTTCTTCTATTGCTAATTGCAAACGTTGACAATTTTCCCCTCATATACCTCTATTATACACTTACTGCTGGTGTTTCTTCTAAATATCCCAATGTTCTAATATTTAAGTCCGCAATAATTGCGATGAAAATTATTTATTCTTTTGTCAATGACCGAAGGCTAGGTGTGACTTCTTTACCTTGAAAGTCTTATGTTGAATGCCGTGCATTTTAAGGTATGATTGGAATAATTCTTCAGAGGCAAGAAGCCGTAATTATCTTCATTCTAAAATTTGCAGCCTTGTCCAAGTATCCAATGTCTGACTTACCTATATATGTATTTGCCAAATTCCTAAATTGGCCACATTTATTACAAGCAGTTCAATACCTGAGTCCAAGATTAAATGAAGTAATTAAGTTGATTATTACAGATGGAGCACTAGTCACATGTGCTTTCACATCTTTCTTATGTTTGTTAAAATGTCTGCATCTTTATTTACATTTTTTCAGCATCTTTCTCACAACGTCATTGAGTTCCAGTTTATGTTTGTACTGTTTTTACCTGGACCGGTTGATGCGTTTTTTCTGGGTTTCATTTCATTACGATTTACAAATTATTATCCTCGAATATTATATAAACACATTGTGGTTGGTTGTCGGTTGAAAATGTTGGACCTAAAGTTACTAAATTATTAAACGTTAGCTCGACACCTTGGGTGTTAATTTTGAACCGGGGCCTTATGGGTCATAGGTATTATATACATGCGGCGTGCCAAAGGGGTTTTGTTCAAACAAATAATAACTTCAAGGACCAGCATCGATCTATTGCTCCCACGGCAACACCTGTTCTGGTTACACTATCATTTTTAACCAGAGAAACAATTCATGTTCACTATTCATAGAAATATCACTTATCTACAAACGTTGCTCGTGTTGTTCCTAAATTTGTTTCTATTTACAGTAATTTGGCAAAACTGGCATATCAGTAATCTTTGTCACCGTTGACTACCTCCAGTGAATTGATATAAAAGAAGGTTTAATTTGTTTAATAGGTGAGTAAGCTAATTTTTGGTAACCTAACTGCGATTTTTAAATGGCGTAAGAATTGTATTGTACCAATAATAGTGCCACTTTGAACACTTGTATTTTTAAAGATGTGAATAAGTCAATTCTTAAAAGTAAAAGTGTGTTTACTGTCAAGTGAATCAATTGAAAATTATCGTTGTCCGTAATGACATTTAAAGTAATTTGCTCCACGCCCATGGAGCAAATACAATTTTGTATCTTATAAACATTTTTTATACTTGCTACTGACTTAAATTGAATATTTTTTTGCAAAAAATCTATTATATTAAATTAAGACACTCATTTCGTTTACACCAAATATATAATAAAATAAATTATTTAATAAAATATGTGACACACATAAATACTTCTATTTCGTTGAACATAATTAAAATATCACAAATCCCCATATTACGATTATGTATACATTTCCACATAACCTGCCACGGTATCACAAAATGCCCGACTTAAATAATTCCGTGACTCAAAGCTTCTTGTTCTTCTTCGACATTATAGTCTAACGATTTCAATTCTTTCAAGATGGTCTCATTTGACTTAAAAAACTTTATCCAATCGCTATAGTCGTAGTCTTCATGTACGCCCCCGTACCTTTTGGCCAAAAATTTCGGATCGATGTGCTTATGAAGGGATTCCATATCGTCACCGTGAAAGAAAATGCGTTCTTTCATCTTCTCGTCGAGGAGCGGCTTGAAGAGCTTGTACAACATTTCGAATATCCAAGACTGGAAAACTATGTGGATGGATTTGATTTTCATAGGGAAAGACGTCTAGAAAAGAATGGTATTTGTAGTTATTGCACGGGGAAATAAATTTGGATAGTTTACTTACCACCATAATTTGTACCATTTTATTTGCTAAACTGGGTGTCATGTGCCAGGCTTGTTGTATCGTGAGACCACTCAAATCGAACATTGCGATACCACCCAATATCTGCGCGCGCTGCTCCAAAATTGCGAGTTCTAATATGACTAAAGTTGCTTGAAAAAGTTCTGTGACTGCGATTTCATCCGTGTCCCAATTCCCTAAAGTCAATAGTAAGCTTTGATATCTTTTCGCATAACTATTTGTGTCGAAATAACCACATAACACGTTTTAATAAAGTGATGATAAGATACAGGTAGAGTACAGCAGATACCAACAGCAGATCCCAACCTAACCCAAAAGAACTCGCACCTAGCAATGCGGAACATAGAATGCCGAATTTATTACCCAGTGATGCTGAACACAAATATGAAACTTGGTGTCTGCTGTGCATCATGCATGCAATTATAAATTAATTTACATAAATAATTACGCGGACGTGGCTGCCTGATGAAACACGTGACTAATTATATAATTTTTACAAAGGCCAATGACGTATTTCTTTTGCATGTGAAGCTATACTTTTAAATTAAAAACGTTATTAATAAAAATAAACGTTACCTGAATAATAAAGTACACCTAACTAATTTTTCCAAATATCAATGACTTATTATTATTATTTCGCAGTGGATATGACGAACTTTATTTCTAGCATTACATTAATGGGCATCAAAATGTCGCTGCTCGGAAACTAAGGGCCTAGCTAAACATTATTCACTATAGTATAATGCTTATATATCAAGCGATCCTTTAGAATTATTTTCAATAAGGTATTCTCAAACATGATTACAATAAGTAAAATTAAATAAAATCTAATGAAAATACCTCTTACATAAATGTACAGATACATTGATATACTAAGCGCCAGTGACAGGTGTTGGATTGTGACGGAATATTTGAATGTCCCTCGCGCTAGAGTATACTCAGTGACATATAAACTGCACTACCTAGAAGGGGTGGGAATTTTTGGACCAAATTTGGCAGGAATAGTGGACTAGTTCAGGGAAATAGTTGATTAAAATTTGAAACCCAATCATCAAGTAGTCATGGGATTTTTGACGTTTGTGTCATTTTTTAGAGGTGGTGATAGACAAGCAATTATCGAGTCATTTTTTAAATTTGTTCCACTTTTTCGGATCTCGTTCTTTAGTTTAAAGTGTTTCAAGTGTTTAACGATGCCTAGAGGAAGGAGACCTCAAGTTTACCAGCAGTTAAGTGACTTTGACAGAGGGCGGATTGTTGGTTTACGAGAAGCAGGTTTTTCGTTTAGAGAAATCGGCAACCGTTTGGGACGGCACCACTCAACAATAATGCGTGTTTATCAAGCGTGGTCTGAACATGGGGTTGAACGTCGGAGAAGAGGCGCTGGGGCTCAAAGACGAACCAATGAACGTCAAGATCGTCGCTTAAGACTAATGGCATTGAGAGACCGATTCTCTACAACTAGATCACTAGTTGATGAATGGTTAGGTGAACAAGGTCGTCCGATAGGCTTGCGAACAGTTTATCGTCGAATAAGAACCTTTGGCTTACTTTCTTACCGCCCACATCTTGTGCTACCCCTCACTGCTCAACATCGCCAGGAACGTTTGGCCTGGTGCACGGAAAGACTTCAATGGAACTTGGAGTGGCATCGAGTTGTCTTTAGTGACGAATCGCGATTTTGTTTAGGAATGCATGATGGTCGGATGACTGTTAGACGAAGACGTGGAGAAAGGCGCAATCCTGATTTTTCGATTGCGAGGCATGTTCACCGAACTGTGGGGTTGATGGTGTGGGGTGCTATTGCTTACGGCAGTAGGTCACCCTTGCTCTTCATTCGGGGCAGTATGACCGCCCGACGCTACATTGACGAAGTGGTTGAATCACATGTTCTTCCATATCTTCGAGGGCTGGAAGACCCACTTTCCCAGCAAGATAATGCACGACCTCACGTAGCAAGGGTTTCTCTTGACTTCTTTGAAGAGGCCAATGTTAATCTTTTGCCTTGGCCGCCCAGATCTCCCGATTTGTCGCCCATTGAGCACGTGTGGGACATGATGGGTAGAAGATTGAGGAATCTACCGAACCCACCGTTGACAATAGAAGCTCTACGGCATGAAGTACAGGCTGCTTGGGATGCCATACCCCAAGAAGACATTGATCACCTGCTGGAATCAATGTCAAGGCGGGTCAATGAGTTTATCAGAAATAGGGGCGGACCAACACATTATTAAAGAAAAATCAAAAGATGAAGTGTTTTCTTTATCAAATTTTAATCAATTGTTGCCTTAGACCAGTCCAATGTTTCTGCCAAATTTGGTCCAAAAATTCCCACCCCTTCTAGGTGGTGCAGTTTATATGTCACTGAGTATATTAACACAGCAAGCAAGCGAGGTGTAAAGGTTATCATGAAAAAAGAATAGAGACAATTTATTTCGTACTCTGTGAAAATATCATGTTTAGGTAATCTAGGTAGGGTATTTTTTATAGTAGCTGATTGAATAGTGACTCCCGATAATAATTCTCAGTAATGTAGTATTTCACCATGCATCATTTATTACTCCCTTGCCCCTTTTAACGACGTCCACCTCATTCTTTGTCTCGAGTACATTCATACACAGTTTAGATCTAAGCCCCACGATTTTCCACCAACTTAAAAAAGTGTCGTATCTTCTATATCTACAATATCTAGTCCTAGTTGTTTTTTTTTCTTATAAGCTTATTATTTCTATCTTATATATTTTAATATCCCTTCTTAATTCGCAAAAGTGCCCCTTACCTTCCATATGCCCATAAAAATCCTCTCCTTGACCTTATTTAATTGTTAATGCAGTTCATACCTAGTTAAATATTATATTTTGTGTGTATTGTTTCTACGTTATAACCATGCGAAAGTCGTTAATCCGACAACAGTTTTAACAACACTGTTTTTGTTTTTGATATATTATCATACGAAAATGTGTTTGGATAAATTACATCCCACACTAGACGAATAAAATTCGATGAACTTGAACGGAATATATACGGTGCAAATTAAATTGATAATGATATAATAAATCAAGGAAACTAGTAGTAATATGGCAATCTTACCCATTCTATATAGCAATATTCTTCTTCCAGTTTGTTCCCTGTACGGTGGTACTGTTATAACTTCATAATTGCCAATTTTTCCCAGGTCATTTAGACTAACGTCTTTGAAAAAATCTGGGTTGTTTTCCTTGAATTCGTAATAATTCACTATCTGAAAAGGGCAAACATGTAGCAATCTGACGTGATGCGTGCAAAGTTAGTCTCTCATCATATAGGAAATCTACTGTAGTATAATGTCAAAAGAGACTTACAAGCCGGTGTGCTCGTTCAACTACGAAATACCTAGCTCTGAGAAACCTCAAGAGAAAAGCATCGTCGGTGCGGTGTGGTTCACATTCCCCTCGCTCTGAAAAATGAAATCGTTCCTATCTTTCTGTATGGTTTGAAAATAGTGACGGTGATATATGTACAACGGATCTTTCATTTAATTTCAGATCAAATGTAACAAAAAATACAGCATAGTACAACATCTAAAGGCGTCTTTCCATCGGAAGCGTTTGAACAGATTTAAGTTTAAACAAGCAATAGTTGTCAAATCGTTTCGAGCAAGTTATGGATACAGTCAACAAAGAAAATTCAATTTTATGTACATACCGTATATCATGTTACGAAAATCAGAGAGAATTTGATCCCTGGTGTTCGGATTTTCGCCCAATTCATCCCGTGCCCAATCTAAGAGAGACTGGGGAGGTTCTCCCAAGTCTAGTTCTGACAGAACCGGGTTGTCGGCTGGCATTACTATGTCTGCAAATGTAAAAATAAGAAGTAAGCCTTATTACAAAAAATCTGTCGAAAATATAGGCCATGCAGTTAATTCATTGAGGAGCAATGGTGGTAAGATATATAAGGTTTGTAGCAGTAGGAAGTTTACTTCGGTAAAAAAATTAGAATATATGAAATGAGCATTAATTTATGTACTTGGACATTAAAATGTTTTGCGAGATTGTCCAACATTGGCTCCCAATTTTAAGTATTACTGGTATAAATTATTGTATGTGTAAGTGGGCTAAACTCTCGAATCTTTTGGCAGATTCTTCGTCGTAGTTCTTCTTCATTTTGGGGTTCCCAGTTACCGTCGTAAACTTTTCTACCGAGTAAAGCCCAAAATTCTTCTACAGGACGTGCCTTTGGAACATTCTGGGAGTTATCATCTTTAAGTACACATGGGATATTTTGTTGCGTTAACCAATCTTGGGTTCTTCTCGCATAATGCCACGATGTCAGATCCGGCCATAACATCATTAACATGACGCGTTTGAATAAAATTCACTAATTCTTGGGGAGGCATCTTCGAATATAAATGTCTGCGTTTATAGCTTCGCCCAACATAAGGTCGTAATAAACCAGCTTCCGAAATGGCGCACCACAGTAGTACCTTGTCCTCAAATTTCACTTTTTTCTTATACTTTACGTCATCAAGAACGTCCTCAATGTCGTTTCCTTTTATTTTGACGTTAGACAATATAAAATATTTTTCGTCGTCTAAAATTATCGTGGGATTGTTTCTGATATGTTCTAATCTTAATTGTTTTCGGCATCTTGGAATCCTATCTAATTGAGCAGCAGCGTATTTTGGATATTTTGTTGCGTTCAATATTTTTAATTATATCTGCTAATTTCCCTCTTGGTTGTGAAATCTTCGGCCTAATCTTCTCGTTGAAACCCCTTTTCTATTCTTGCGGATTCAACGAAGAAAATGTTCCCAAAACTTTTGTTACGTACGTTATTTATCACTGATGACAATTTATATTCTATGTAAACGTAAATTACCGAAAACTATATGCATCGTAGATTTTTATTCGACTGCTTTGCTGCCATAAATGTGCTTTGCTAATTTGATTTATTCTGAGCTGTTATATTTCCACTTTTAATATATGCCACTCATTGAATATGCGTTCATAAATAATATTAATAAAAATAACATTCGCCGCGAATGATTCGCGTTCCTTGTAATAATATATTAATTTTAATTCTATTATAATGCATTATTTTAATTATGCAACTTTCGCATAAGGTAACGAGGTAAAACCACTTTACTCACGCATGTGTGCATGTACACGCATGTATGTTAATCAACCTTCACAATAGTGAATTTATTATTTCTATAAAAATTTCACGTCTACATTATTTAAGGTGTTATATCAAACCATTTATGCTAAACGGGCACAAAGTACGTGGGTGAATTTTAAACTTGGTATTTGTATGGGGCCGAAAGAAAACTTTGTACGTTTGAAGGTAATATATTAACCAGCATTTTTGATTTACAAGGGTCTTATAAAAGATAAATATTTCTGACCAATTTTGTTTTTGAAAGTGATAATGATAACTTCTAAACTAAATAGTTGAGAGCAAAACTATGTGCAGCTCTAGGTTTTGAAGAAAATGTAATATATAAAATTAAAATTAATTAAAAATAAGAATGACATAACGTTTCACGTTAGATAAATTTTGAAAATTAAACATTTTGGCTTTATAGCGACCTTTAACAGGATATAATATTAAATTGGTGAATACGTATCCATGTATTAAGTTTTGATTTAAAATTAACCATGGACGCATATTTGAAAAAACTTTTCAATCAAAAGTTGTTTGAAATTTCAATATCTTTTTAGATTACTGGATAAATTGCGAAAAACGCATGATTCTCATTATTCTCTCTGGAGAATTTTGGAAAATTGTAAAATTGTCAGACGGCAATGTTGAAGTTCACGAAATTTCATTAAAGACACAGATACATAACGTGTAGTAATTATGAACTTTCGTCGAGATTTTAACGGAAATGACCTTCGCTGAATATGTTCTACGCGTTTTCAACAAAATCATTCTTGTAAAGTTAAAGATATAGTAATTTTAAGAAACTCTTATTTGAAAAATTCGTTCGAACATGCGATTGTCGTCGCGACTGCGCCAATTTGCTGGAAATTCATCTAAATATAAGCAAGTTTAGTGCGGACCACAGCAGATTTTTTACTAAGCAAAGATAAGTAATACTTTAATCTGTTTACCACACACTTATTTTATATACAACATACAAATTATTGTATAGTTACATACCCCACGATGATTTCAATGACATCTTAGTATATTGACTTCACAATTAAACCAAGATGTATAATAGCAAATGTTACTATGTATAAGATATGAGATAAGATATATTTTTTGAGTATGTTTATGAAAATATTTTCTGGACTTTGATATCTAAATTAATGTTATATAGTAAGATTGCGATAAGTTGTGTCACAAGCATTGATTTAAAGTTGATAATTGTGCGTTAAGATCACGATTTGTTGACATCCTATTTAAGAATTTGAAGGTCTGAGTACTCACAATGTGCATAAGCATAAGAATTATTTACCTCCTGGAGTAAGAAGATTGGATTCAGAATATACCAACGCAAGTTTAAGTGGTGGAATTAATAAATACTGCATTGCATCACTGACGATTAGAAAATATGCATATTGTGCAACGGCAAGAACAAGGAAAGCGGGTTAGGAAATACATGTAATGCACGTATGAGGAAATTAATGATATGAGAATACGTAATGGTAATAAAGGTACCATTTTCATGTTTCCAACAGGTGTTTCTTCTTCAGTATACTTCGGGGCTGCTTTCACTTATAGTTGTGTTCAATGCTAGACCTATATTATTATTATCTATTTTATTTTTATTTTATTTTAATAATACACTGTTCTACAGGTTATTGTGCAACTACAGAACAAAAAGGAATAAAGCATAATGAATATACAAAATAACAATAAAAAGGTCAAAACGAATCAATAATTAAACTTCAGTTTCATGTCGTTAAGGCTGCAATTAAAATCAACGCAAATTATAATTTTAACACGCTCGACACATTGGTGAAAATTTCAATATTTATTTTTTTTCAATATTTATATAATTTCGTTGCATTGAAAAGTAAAAGCTACAATTGTTTGCGTTTGCAATTTGTGCAGAAGGGTTAAGTAGTCAACATAGTTAACGCATACATCGATTGCGCAACATATAAATATTAGTATTTATGGTTAATAAGAAATAGTATGTCAAAGTCTTAGATGTATGTATGAGTGTTAGAAGTTTTGGCCTATAATTGAACAATATCCTTCCACGGATGCCATCAAAATTTATCATTTGTCATGGTATTAAAGAAGTAAAGGTAATTGTAAGAAGTAAATAAATAAACATATAAATAGAAAAGACGAGCAAAAATATAAAAATAATTTGATAGAATGCATACACAGATATACGAGGATAATGTATCCTTAGATTAGAATTTCATATTATGTCTACGTCCGTTAATAACAGGATCCGTTCCAAATAACGTACTCATTAAAGAACAATAAAAAGCCAAGTTAATACATAAGTCATACTCACTAACAATTTCAAATTCACATTCACTTAGTCCTTTTTCATACAGGAGAGGTAAATGGTTGTTTCACGTAGCCGTTTGCTTTTCAAATAATGCTTTTATCACACCTTGGTTATTCATATAAAGTTACTCCTAAAACTTTAAAGCCACTGGCTCGAGTGAACCAAATTTGGTTACGTTTGTGATTTCAAAACTACAACTTGTTTATTATTGCCGACACAACGGCGATCTTCTAGCGTTAGTCGACCTTGAAGAACTTGCTTGTTTATTTGTATCTTTGATTATATATAAATTTTACTTTTATTTCACGCATTTTATGCATTTGAAATTAAACAAGTATTTTAACTTAATGTGTTAAGTGCTTGCATGTTTATGATTATTATTAATTTGCCGGAATAAATAATATGTATTGTGCCACACAAGTACAATAAGGATGAAACAATTCGAGACTAACCCGGGCGACAACTGAATGCACATCACTTATGAAGCCTGTTTCGTTTGCATCGTTCCATGTTGGTCTCAGTCATCATAATATTTATATTGCAGGTCCCACGACCCTCTGAAATGGCGGAGGGCCGCAGATTTATTTGCATAAATTGTAACGTAAAGGAATATTGTAAATTGTTTAAAAAATGTATTTTGCTAGAGTTTTTTAAAACAATTAATTATATCATTTTATAAATGATTTATGAATTATATTTTTATAAAATGGCATTGCATTTGTTTTTATATATTGTTAATACATTTGACCGTCATTCTTTCAAAATGTATGACAAATACATATGTTTTATTTTTAAACCTACGACGATAATATCCTTTTTATACGGGCGTTCTCCTCTTCGTCTTCTGAGCCTTGCTTTGCCTTGAAGGACTACAGTGAAATGTCGAATGGAATAGTATCGTCTTTGGTAACGAGTCTCGGTTTTGCGTGGCCATGCATGATGGCCACTTCGTCAGAAGACGAAGAGGAGAACGCCGCAACCTGGAGTTTGCGATAGAACGGCATGTACATCGCATTGTTGGGGTAATGATATGGGGTGCCATTGCCTATGGAAGCAGGTCACCTCTAGTCTTTTTTAAAGGCAATATGAATGCTCAGCGCTACACCCATGACATTGTAGAGCGCCATCAGCTACCCTATCTTGCGACCATGCCAAAGTCTAGAGTTCTCTCAAGCTGCCGACGTTTTGCCATGGCCCCCGTTCACCAGACCTATCACCAATTGAGCATGTTTGGGATGTGATGGGTAGGCGACTCACCAATTTAGCCAAGTCTCCGCAGACGTTAGATGCTCTGAGACATGAGGTACAAGTAGCCTGGGATGAGGTGCCTCAAGCAGATATCGGCCACCTGATTAAATCCATGCCTAGACGGCTCAATGAGTGTACGCTGCTTCGAGGTGATCAAACCCACTATTAATAAAAACTCGTTTGTCTTTTGTTTTTTTTTACTTGAAATTTTCATCGGTTGTTCCTCCATGGTAGCCGACTATGTGGTGTTAAAATTATTAAAAAAATCACTTAGTATATTTCAAAAATATTTAAAGTATTATAACCCCAAGCGATTACGATTTTTTACCTAAACTGGTCAATCGAATAAGATGAGTATGAATAAAATATAGCGATGCAAGTTTATCGGCAGTTAAACGAGATACACCTCATATCTGACGGGCATGCAGTTGTCGCGCGGGCTAGTCTCGAAATAGTTGAACCTAATTGTACATACCGGAACAAATATTTTGTTCGCTAGTTACAATTCACGATAAGCTACTCGCAGAGATAAGCCGCACATACTTATACACAGAATTTTCCCTCTACAGTTAGTTGAAAATTCGCTCTCGTTCTATTCAAGTGAATAGAAATAAATATAAATTCAGTTAAATTGCATTGTGTTTGTTCTTAAAAACACCAACCGCTCACCACGAAATTTAACTCGCGCATTGTTACACACAGTACAGTAAGAGTGAGGCACATGTGTGTAGCACCGTAACCCATCAATGGACAAGCGAGTTAAATTTTAATTAATAATTTAATATTTATTTCTGATTGATTACTTATCATTTTACGTAATGAAAGTGTCAATTAGAAAATAAAAAATTATGTGTCCGTTGCGAAGGCAATTTTGCGTGTAAGCATCAAACCGGTACGAGTACACTCAGTGAAATTAACATTTACAAGCTAGGCTATAATGTCCGAATTCCTATAATTTTGGCTAAAATTTAAAAAATCCACTGTTTCGTCCAAATTCTGGCAAAACGGCGAGAAAAAACACTTGGAAAATCAAGCGTTTTTTTATCGGGAGAAGGAATTGCTTCCTTTGCATCATTAATAATCACTCGTTAAATGTTTATAATTATTTCAAATAAATTTGTGTTAAAAAATATAATATGTATGTTTATGCCATCATCGCGGTCAATACAGAATGCAACATTCAACTGGATTTTGATCAAAAATGTATGCATATAAATAATATCTTCGTTATTTATTTTAATTATGTTGGCTATTTTAATTGTAAGTATTCTATTAATGTACGATATCACAACCGTGGACTAATTACGCTTTTCTTTACACAATTTATTGCAATATGTTAACCAAATAAAGTATGTTTTAACACATATTTTATAAAAACATTTAAAGGATTGTGAAGACGCATATCCGTTAGAAATAACAAACTGGGGCAAACACATAATAGAATGAACGTAGCACATGCGAGTTAGGGTGGGGTATGTCGCCTAACCTACGATTACTCGACGTATTGCTAGCATGTATGTAACTCTACTCCTCGCTGCAAACTATGCATATGTTTTAAATACCTGCGTTGTTGCTGAAACGACAAGGTTTGCGTATTTAATATAATGTACTATTTTCTAATGCCTTATACTTAGGCCGTGTGTCCGTTTAGTTGATCGTAACAAAAATACGTAACGAAATATAATTACGTAATAATTATTACTCCGTTGTTACATGTTACATGCTAAAAATACTAGTAGTATGCTCCAGTCCGATTCGACGTTATATATTAAATTGTAACATTAGCCTGGATTCAGAATAATAATAACATTAATAACAACAAAATAAAATGTCATCAATTGATATTTTCACAAAAAAAAAATTAAATATGTTCAAAATTGTAATAATTGCCTAACTTATATTCAGTATTGACAAGATTATCACAATTGCAAAAAACTGTAATAGCAGAGTTTAAACAATGTTGTGGCACCTGGTATTGCCGATGAGTTTATTTAAAATAAATGAATCAAGCGCAATACGCAATACATTTCTCGTATCGCATCGTGTACTGTATTACTGTAATGTAGGTATCTGATAAATAATTAATTCATAAATTAACCCTATACTGTTACAAATATTAGATCTCGCCTGCATAATTTCTTATTCTAAATGCTATGAGGTTAAAAACTCTAAAGTAGATAGACCGTGGCAATTTACCGAACTTTCTTAGAATGTTATATATCTATATTATAAAGCAATGACTTCATTAAAATATAAAGCTGCCACTTAATATATCCATTCAACTCCAAACAAATCGCGTGTGTTAATTGATGAAACATGTTTATTTCGTCACCTACATTAAAATAATCACGCCGCTACTTTCTAGTGGGTTTCTATATATCTAAATTATCATCTTTTTGTAAAAAAAACAAACATTAATGTGCTACGATACATCGTGGAGCATATGGCGGTATATTTATGAAACTGAAAGTTTTTAAAGATTTCTTGACTTTGATGAGCTATATGAATTCAACAATGTAGTATTATAAAGAGAATATATTTGCTATGGGTTATGTGTTACACGTGTGGGAAGAGAGAAGAATAACATCAGTTCAATCAATGTACACGCCTCAGAAGAAAAAGAAGAAGAATTAAAAAAATACTTGGCATGAAAATAGTGTTTGGAGATTACAACGCAAAGATTTGAAAAGAAGATACTTACCTATCAACAAGAGAGGGCACAGTAAACACGAAATATCTAATGATAATGGACATCGAGTAATTAATTTTGCAATAGAAAAAAAACATGGTGACGAGGAGTACACAACTGGAACGGAAAAAATATATAAGGGACATGTACAACCCCCGTAGGGTATGCAATCAAATTGATCATGTACTGGTATAAAGAAAACGTATGAGCTTAACTACTACTAACGTGAAAAGTATGAGAGGAGCACGCACAGGGTGCGGTCATCTATTAGTAAGGACAAAGTACCAAGAAATGGAAAATTTTATGAAAAGGAAAGATTGCAGAATGATGATGTAACATTAGGGGATTGCAAAACAACTGGAAAAATGCTACCAAACCACATAAGTTGATGAGATGTGGAAACATATAAAACAAGCCAAGGAAGGATTGGTTAGATGATGAGTGTGTGGAGATAACAGAGGAGAAAAAGATAAGAATTACTTGATAACAACACCAATAGGACAAAAAAGTATAAGTGCATAAGAAAAGAATCAAACATGTGTAGGAAGACAAAAATCATAACCATTGAGGAAAAAATAAAAAATAAGGAAATCCGAGCATTTTAGTAATAAATAAAAATACAGAAAAATGCCACGACAGCAGAAATTGGTATTTTTAAAACCAGAAACGAGTTTTGCTAAGTGAACCGACGCAAATGTTAGAAAGATCGAAAGAACACGTTGATAAACTCCTAAATACAGTAAGTAAGGAAGACCAAAAAGAAAAATGGAGATGTAGAAGTACCAAAATAATCAAGGGCTTAAAATAATAAAAATAATAAAGGTCCCGGAGAAAGTAGACCCTTAGCTGTTGAAATACCTTTACATGTAGTGGCCATCAAAACTTCATTTCAACAACTAAGGTTCTTGGTAATCGCTACTGATGAAGTGTTATAACACAGAAACAATATTGTCTAGCGACCCATGGATCTGTTTAATCAATGTTCACAACACATATAAGGTGCAAGATACTTAGTCCATCTATCATGCAAATGTTACATTTTCTGTAATTTTTGACATGACATGTAAAATCTATTTTCGACGTTTCTGAGGAAGATTGTCAGCAAATTTAAATTCTCATAAAATTAACAAAGATGTACTGATACGTAATTGCAGTGGTCTTTATCGACCAAGTAAATTGGTACTTGCAACCGTCGCCACGGAAGACCGCTTTGTTGAAAATAAATTTCAGCAGGTGTATTAAGATGTCGAGATATGTTTTCCTCCATATTGAGATCGTCAGACCACACACATACATCCCCTGAAGGTACATTAAGTTATACAAGTGCAAGTGACAAAGTAAAAAAAACAACCTTTATTGGCATTCTTTACAATTCCACTATTTCAATATTTACAATTTCATGTGCCTGCCCCTTTCCCTTCTGTCCTCCTCACCGCTTATTAGTGAGTATTGTAAGCATTGTGAGTGTGAGAATTAGTGACACCTACACATCAATACCTACACAATCTCACGGCTACGTAATTGCAGTGGTCTGATGAGCTCAAGACAGAGCGAAGCAGCTACTATTACCTTAAATCATTCGCCGAAATATATTTTCGTTGCTATCCAAAATTTTGCAATGCTGGTATGTGCAAAATAAATCAATACACAATACATTCAGCTCAAAATATATTAAGAAAATAAACTTTTACTACTTTGGGTTTATAACAACTTCGTTTTAGTTCCCAAAACAGTGTTAAAATGAAAATTCCAATGTTGAAATGAATCTGGTATAATTTTTACTTTCTTACACTTTATGTATAAGTAAGTATAGGAATCATGAAAAATTTCGACCTCGAGATTTTAACGGATATACGCGTTGTGAGGTCCCCTGAATCGATCCTGACTATTTTTGGAATGACGTCTATGTGTCTGTCTGTGTGTGTGTCTGTGCGCTCTCTAGCGTCCAAACGATTGAAGCTATCATCATAAAAGTTTAAACTTAAGATTTGTATATAGCTGGAAAGAAAACGTCCTATTTTGAACGCAATAGCTCAACCGGAAGTGATCGTTTACTCTTATCACCATTTTCATTATCTCGATACGAGGTATCAAAAAATGTTCTTATATAAGTTAAAGACATTGAAATTATAAACAACTTTCATTTGAAAAGTTTTTTTCGAAAAACGTAGTATAAATAAGTATAAGAAAGTTTCGTGCGGACCACCGCGGATTTTTTTTCTTCGTGTTGGTCCTGAACAAACTAATGTCCTGAACAGCCTTCTTTTGCGAGTGTTTTATACTATTTTTTCTACTTTGCGCCCTTTCTACGTGAAGAATTACTAACCCGTGCAAATATCTCTAAATGTTGAAATACTTAACAAAGTTTAATTTTTCACGAAAAAAGGGCGCAAAGTAGAAAAAATAGTATAAATTCTCGTACAGAAGGCTATTTACGGCATTCGTCCGTTCAAGTCACTCGCCTTCGGCTCGTGGCTGAATTTCGGGCTCGTGCCTGAAACAGTGCTTTCTGTAACTTGTTTTTTAATATATTATTTTTCTATTTTGATTTTATAATAACGCTATTAATCCTCCGAAAGGGGTACGTTAATAGGTTATTGTAGTGAGTTAACAGCCTGTCGAGTTAACTATCAAGTTAAATGAACAGTGACAAGCGAAATATCAATAACTTTTAATTAAAATTCTCGTTTGACATTTCAATGAGAGAATTATTATATGCATTGATAAAACAAAGTTATAAAACAGCCGATTCATCTGTGGAAAATTCATGCAATTAAACCTGTCTTATGAAACAGGTGCTTTAATATTTATATAGCATTACGTACCGTAAAACGGGGAACTTTGGCCCCTTGAAGTGACTGGCCAAATCAATAAAAGTTTTTATAGGCTACTTATTTACCCTTTTATCATAAGTTGACTAAGCAAATGTGGAGGATTCAAAAGTTTTCATGTAATTTTTGCAAACATTAAAATTTAAAACGTGTCCTTATTAAGCACAGTAAGAGAAATTATTTTCTTACACTATTCTAGCAGAGGAACTTCCTTAGCCGAAGATTGCTTTAATGTTTTCGGCAAACTTGCACATTTGGATCGAATCTTAGAAACGTGTGGTAGATTTTTGTATAATAGACTTTTACTTCAACTTTTCTATTTTTTCAAAAGTTATCCGTTTATATTTTTCAAAAATATAAGTATAGAAAATTATTCCCCGTTCACAGTGGTTTCAACAAATATAACTTTCTTACGACTTTTACATTTAGTTGAAAATTTAAATCTTTTATATTCGCACTTTTTGAAATACGAAACCCGAAAATTTCTATCAGTGGATTCAAACGATACCAATTTTAATATTATTTTTCTTCGTTATGATAAAACAAAAATATAACAATATTATTCATGATTGCAATCTTAATATAAATATGCAATTGAAAAATATATAAATTGCTTGTGGAGAAAAGTTTCGAACCATTTCATTTTTACATAATTTATTACAAATTAAATGATGGTGTATCGTTGGTCGTTTTTGTGTACCTCCCTGTAGATATATCCTTATATACGTTGTAGTGAACATTGAAACAAAGTTGTATGTAGGTACGTACTTGAACTCAAACCGGTATGCAATTGCATGCCCCATTAGTACTATTTATAGAACTGATCATATATCTTTTTGTTAATATAAAGTAATTTACACTTCTAATCTCAAAAAATTCCCATAAAAACTGCCCGAAAGTTAAGAGACAAGAGTTTATTTTATCAATTTTGAATATTTTATCTTGTTACGTATAGGAATATTTGAAGAATAATCATTATCTGTGACTTGAATTGATACTGGCATCTATCTTAAAATTCTAATCAAGCATGTACACATATCTCGTTTAATCAAGCATTACGTACATTTAATTACATTGTTTTGATTTCTTTGATTCATGCATTTAAAGTTAGAATAAAATTAGGTTTACCTAAATTTGGATTATCGCTGTCGCACATCTCAATAGTCGGAAACATCAGACATGCACATTTACACAAAACAACAAAATTCCTAACAAATTAGCGCAATCGGTGATCTGAATGCTTGCACTGAAGGTATCGCAACCGCACATTGACGAAAGCACACAATGTCATTAAAACATGTTTGGCTGACTCAGCGTTCGGAAAAATTCTGTATCACTAGGATTATTACAGAACCAATGTTTGCCGAAGTTCAAACGTGAAATGAAAGTGATCGAGAAGGCGATGAATGTAACACAGTGCGGTTGCACTAGGTAATTGCAATTCGAAAGCAAGTCGTTTTATTATAGCTAAAAAGAGGACTTTTACAACCGTTTAGGATTTCTTACGCAACCATGAGACTGCAAATTGTTCGTCGAATAAATATTTAACACGTAACAGACTTAAATGACATGTTATGCAGTTGCACTATATAAATAAATTGTGAACGACACGCACTATTAATCACGCCGATAGTTTATCTCGCTTGAATTAAATCGCTATTGGAACAAACATCTTTTTTTTATGAAACTGATTTAAAATAATTTACACCTTTTAATTGATATATTTATTCAAACCATTTATTTAACACATTTAATTGTATATAATGTACATAGATAGAAATAATCTGATGTGAATCGAGCACATGACCTTATCGTGCATTACTAATTCCACGTATATTCTTTGTGGCTGCAAGTAGGACATGTTTTCATTTTATACACTATGAACCTTGATGTGCCTCTGTCATAAGTCAAAAACTGTGTCAGTCATATTTCACTCACAAAATAATAGGTGGACTCCAATTACATTTGCATTAAATAAAGATGTATAATCCTTTAGAAGTCAATATAAATAAATTAACGTTTAAATTCTTTGTTTATGAAATTTAATAAACACACACACACAAATCTTCACTTTACATGCCGTACCGTGCCATAATTCAATTCAAATCTACAAAGACTAAAATGGTTTAACTCACCTACTTATCCAACTTAGACTTAATTTTTTAGAAATAAACTAGGCCGGAATTAAAGTAGAACTCGATGGATTATTTTCAATTTGCCACAAACCATAAAATTTAACTATTTGTTTTGTTTCATCATGCCTATGGTATTTCATTTTATAAATTATATATTTGTATATCCTTTAGACTTAATTTTTTGATGATGATGACCACGAGGCGAGGAGAAACGCCTGATGACCGGCAAGTAGAAATAACCCACATACAAAAAATGAGGCAACAGTATCATAATTATTACAAGGAATAACCCTTTTAAGCAGTGGAACAAAATGTTCGTAAAAAGGCGCGTACAAATGCAATATTTATTTTAAAACTAATTACAACACATGAGAAGATGAAACGTCCACCTAGGTTTCATTGATTTAGGAAAAACCTTCCACAATGTAAACTGGAAAACTACACAGAAAACATTGGAGAAATACATCAAGAAATAATTGGAAGCATAGAGAGTTTATACGAAAACACGAAGAAGTAAGAACAAAACAAGAAACAACATATTTGCAACAACAAAATAAGTGTGGCAAGGATGTATCCTCACGCGGATGATATAATATTATTTGCAATGGATGAAAGAACAATACATAAAACACACAAAAACACATAAAAATAGAACAAATTATGTGACAAATGCGTCAATAAAAACTTTTGTGGAAATCTTCTATTGTGTTGTGGCGAAGCCTATCCACAGTCTTTTTTGAAGCCCCAATGAAAAAAATCCAGCACTGTTAGATTTGGAGACCTATGAGGCCACCTCACAGGTTCATTTGTGCCTATCCATCTATCGAGGAATCTTCGCTAAAGCATAAAATAAGAACATCAGATAAGAAAAGCAGCACATTTGGCGCCAAACGTGTGTCACGAATTTCCGACCCTTAGATCAAAAGTCTCATGCTCTACCGGACTGGTTCAATTCCAACGATCGAAGTACCAATCCATTTCGTCTCTAGAACGTTAAAAGACAGTGACATTCGAGATATATTACGTGTTAGGAAGACATTTGCAAGAGGAAACCGACCACATCGACCACAGGTGGAGCCTACTATAGGATAAGTACAATTTTACAATTAAATTCAGAGCAAGGAAGGAAATGATCATCTGACATCTTAACTGAAAATTAATAGAAATGTTCGGCGGACAAAATTAAAGAAAGCAAAAGAAAATTTGTGAATTCAGAAAATCAACGCAAAATTAGAAAAAAAAACCCGACTACAAAGGATATTATTTGGAGAAAGGAATAGTAAAGAAAAGAATTGAACAAATGAAGATCACACTAGAGAAATTATGAATTCATTACATCAGAAATTCGGACATATTGGCACTGGGAAAGTTTGATCGACATTCAGAGAAGCTCTCTCTTGTACAAATTACTACAAAATTACAGAGGACACCATACGCAACTGCAACAACAATTTTCAATTGACATAAATATGCATCAATTCATGTTCCAAGAAGCTACGAAGCTAGTTGCTTTTGTTTGACAGATATGAAAGGGTTTTCGTCCAAATCCAAACATTCCCTTCGGTATCCAAACCTACCTTCCGCCATTCAGCCAGTTTCTCATTCTTAAGATGCTCCAGATAAATATAACCTTGATTCAGGGAAGACATTTCCGATGCTCTAACTGGAAAAGATATCGAATCTCAACCCCCTATATCTATGAGATGTTCACATCCTCAAACAGGGAGTTGTATGGGACAGACATTGGAAAAAACGCAACATTACTGAGTCTTGTTTTCTAGAAGCCCGAGAAAATAGTTACATTTTTGTCAATTGAAATTATTATTTCTATTTCACACATTACATCTAACAAACCCCTGCGGTTTTACTTTTAACGTTATGTTTTTGAATTTGCAAATTCGGACGAGGGGGTCCCAACTGATTAATTTGAACACGGAGTGTTACCAAAAATTAAAAATATATGCGATTCTATTATCGGTTAGGAGTACGATCAAATTAAATCGGGTCAAAATTTTGTTTAGGTTGAAATGAAGTTTTCAGATATCACAGCACAAGTTTCACTAACATTTAGATTGGTTTTTATTTTATTCTTTATACTTATTTATTTTTTATATTATAATTTACATTTTTTGAACGAAAATCCTCTGCGATTTGTTTTTCAGATTGATATCACATTTACTTGCATTTCCAACATTTTCTTGAAATATTGAAGTATCTATTTAGGATTATCATTTTTTTTTATTTTAAAACACATACATTCTTTTATCCCAGGGTTAAATTTCCTGGCCGTAACAAATAAAATCAGCAAGCAACATTGCGAAATGTATATGATTTATCAACTGATGTTTACATTTCAGATGATGTTTTTCATAGCGGCATTTACCATACAAGAGAATGTTCCGAATTTCTAATAGAAAGGTGGGAAGTCATTGTTATGGTAACTGTACCATCTAGGAACTTGACGATTGACCACCTACAAACGAATCGGACGCACAAGATTCGCCGCGGTACTCTGTAGAAGAAGTTGAACGAGGTCGTTGTATTGTATTTCTAACGCGACGAAATAGGAGTTCATAACTCATTAATGTGGGTATGTGTGAAGAACTTTTGCGCCTATACACCCGCTCACATAATAAAAAATCTGCAGTGGTCCGCACTGAACTTTCTTATACTTAGTTATAGCATTTTTCGAAAAAACATTTCATATAAAAGTTGTTTAATATCAATATCTTTAACTTTTGTAAGAATAAGTTTTTCGTTAACATGTGCCGTTTTCGAGATATGGAAAAATGCGATAAGAGTAAACCATCACTTCCGGTTGATATATTGCTTTAAAAATAGGACACACAGACGTCATTCTGGAAATAGTCGGGTGAGCGTGTGGTGAGTCGGCGACTAATATAATTGTTGCACAAAAATTTATATAAGAACTAGGTGTTCGGCTATATTCGTCGTTTTTATCTATGCCATTTGCACTGTTCGATTTTTTGAAGTTAACCTCCGCAATTAAAAATTGAAAATCTGTAGAATTTAATAATTTTCAAGAATTACTTAGTCATAGTTTTTGAAAATTTTATAAATTTTTCTATTTTTTTTTGTTTCTCAAAAACATGTAAACCAACTCAAACACCATGTAATAATAACAAAAGAAGTTGTTATTTTTTTAATTTTTGATATTTATTTTAAATATGTTGACCCCCTATTTGAAATATAGCGCAGTTAACCTTTGCCGTATTAGTACAATGGTAAATTTTGCCTTTTTTAGAATTGTAAATAATTTTCGAGAATTAATTAATCATAGGTTTTGAATCTATACTATTTTTGTATATTTTTGCCTAAAAAATATCGAATTAAAAATGTTCAAAAATTCAAAATATTCTCAATCCAACCCCCATTGCAAAACAATAAAACTTCGTATTCACCTACTTCGAAATCTTTTTTGGGTATTTTTATATAATTGGCACGCTATTATTTAAAATCTTAGAAATGTTGACTTGTGGTTTTGTATTTTTAGAAAATTTCGCAATTTTTTACATTTATTAATTTATTATTTTTGTGTAATTAGCGCTGTCTGCATTTTTGATAATTCGGCATTTTTATAATTTTTATTTTTTAATTATTTTTTTAATTGAAAAGTTGTGTACATTAACTAGGGATCCAACTATTTTTTCCATTTTTTATCTATACTATTTATGCAAATTGAATATTGCGATGAAAATTCCCAACCCAACCCGAATTTATTGACTTTGAAGTGTGTTTTCTACATATTTTTTAATTTTCAAAAATTAATCAATTAATTTTGACATAAATTAGTTTCGACAATTTTACATTTTTTAAAAATTATTTACCGATTTTTATGTATTCGGAGGAGGAGGAGGAGAGCCCCCCTCCAATTGACAAGTACTGAAGAAAGTTTTCAAAAATTGAAGACTTTTCAAAATGTTTTTGTACAATTGCATTTTTAGAATTGTTAATAATTTTCAAGAATTAATTAGTCATAGTTTTTGAACGTTTTTGTATATTGTTTGCCTAAAAAATAGAAAATTAAAAAAATTCAAGAATTCAAAATATTCTCAGTCCAACCTCATTGCAAAAAAATAAACGTTCGCATTTATCGACTTCGAAATCGGTTTTGTGTATTTTTATGTAATTGCAATTTTTACAAATGTTATTATTTTTAGTATTCTTTTTTAATTAAATTTCATCACTCCATCTACAACAATTTAAAAATGTCTTTTTAAAAATGTTGCCTTGAAAATATTTAAAAATGCTCCAAAATGTAGAAGTTTTAATTGTAAAAGTTGTATTCATTTTATTTTTTAAAGTTTGGTATTTTTTTGATTTTATTTGGGATTCAATTCCGATGTTGAATTTCTGAAAAGATTAGTCACAGGTTTTCAACATAGACAATAGAATTACAAAAAACATAAAGATTCGCCTACATTGACGATGAAATTTGTTTTGGGTATTTTCATGTACTTGGCATGCATTGTTTGAATTTTTACAAATGTCGGAATAGAAGCGATTCAGGGGACCTCAACACGCGTAAAAATCTCGAAATCGAAAATTTTCATGTTTACTATACTTACTTATTCATAAAGTATAAGTAAGTAAAAAACATATGAGGTTTACGAATAATAAATTAATATCTAATTTATTTTAAATAGTAATTTGTACATAAGCAACTGATGAAGAGGTAATCTTAGCTTCTAATTGTCGCCGGTACACATATCAAAAACTCGATAATTACTTCCCCGAAAAAAATGCAAAGATAACATCGCTTAGGTGCAATGGGCAGTTTTTGCGCCAAAAAAAGTGATTATGCAGTCGACGGTGACTCATAATTGCGACGCTTCTTGTCTCATTTTTGAACGAGCGTTACAAGTTTTCGGAGATTTGTTTCGCGTTGCATTGAAATGTAACTTTCCGTCGCGCCGATAAATAACTCGAGGGACGTTAAACGCGACTGTTTGGTGAGTGCACAATCGCGTTTGTATTTCGCGTTAAATTAAATCGCAATTTAACGATTCATTGATAAACTGAGAAACTTTAAACGTTTAGTGAACGGACTTTTTGCATGGCGGCGTCGATCTTGCATCCAAATGGACGGAATCGTGTCGGAGGAGGCTACTGTTGGGGGTGAGCTCTTCAATTTCTTAAATCGCGGATTTTGCGTGTACCCGGCAATTTACGTTGTGTAACGTCGCCGAAATAATCAACACCGACAGATGGCGGTGCAAATGGCACGCATGTCACGGAAAAATTGAGTTGTTTCATTCCGTAACAAGAAATCTAATAATTAAGAATTTAAGTGTTTATAATCTTGGATTTCTTAGGATTTGTTCAAAAATTCCTCTAATTGACTCAAACATGAAATACAAATTTCGCAAACTTTTTTAGTTGCGCTTATTTGGCACTTTTGGTGGTAGTTTTTTTACAAAGGGTGTGAAAATCGTAAGTTTAAAGTTTCGTACCTCTAGCTTTCATCGTTTGGGCGGTAAAGCGCGCACAGACACACGCACACGCACACACATACACAGACGTCATTCCGAAAATAGTCGGAAGCGATTCAGGGCACCTCCGTGTATATCCGTTAAAATCTCGAGTTCGAAAATGTTCGTGATTCCTATACATTCTTATACATAAAGTATAAGAAAGTAAAAATCACGTATCACTGAGAATAAATGAAATACGAAATATACGAAATATAACTTATAATCTACAACCAGAAATTCAAAAAATACATAATTATAAAAACAAAAACATTCAAAATAATTTCGTAAAAAATAAAGAATTTTGTTATTTGTCAAGAAAATCATTTGTAATTTTATCATGTCCAGTTTTATGCGAACAGATGAACGGTATTATAAAAAAGATTAAAAACTGAAATTCATTGCTCTTTTAATAAAGTAACATTTTCCTGCAACTATTATGCAAAGAAATATATTTACTTTGGTAGAATATTTAGAATCGTCTCTATATTCATGTTATTTTGATAGCGATGAGGCGTCACTTTGCAGCAATTAATTTTAAACTCTCTACAATTTCTTTGAAATTCGTCAGACATATAACAAATAGAAACTAATTAGATCATCCCGTGCATTTAAAGCAAGTTGAAGATTCATTGATGAACACTGATTTTGCACAATTCTCCACATTGAACATATCGTATCAAACTCTAATACAAAAATAAATATAAACATGGTAATGTTTTCACCCAAATTGATATTTGGATCGTTCGTCCAGTTTTGTTGAGTGGTTACAAATTTCATATAAAACATCATACCCTTCACGTAAGAAAAGTTTTTGTGACATCAATGCTACTTGACCAGTATATTACAGATAATGACTTATGGTTGAATTAGCTATATGAGTAGTTATAATACTCAATCAAACTGAAGAGGGAAAAAATTATATGACTCTTGAATTATCTATCAGATTTAGACTATTTAAACATGGGGCATACAAATTCTGGGGATTTAAATCTAATTTTTAATTTTAAATCAGTAACAAATAGTGCTAGATCCCATGTATGGCATTTGAAGTTGGATAGAGTGCTAAAAAGTATTCATGTGTTTCAACCCTTTTATAATCTGAATTGAAATGAACGAATCTGACGAAGATTATTTGATCAGTTATGTGATTGGTCCGTAGTACAATCTAAAATATTTAAAATATTTGTTTCGTTCACACAGACTAATAATAGTAGATTATACCACGAGTCAATAATGATAGCTATTATTCCGGAGGAAAAGTATTTACGAACCGAGCGCGCAGCGCGAGGGAGTAACACTCCGAGGGAATAATAGCCATTATTGCGAGTAGTATACTCTACTTTATCTACGACTAAAATATATAAATTTGAGATTTTTAATGAACAACTTAGTTATGGTTGTGAACCATCAATTACAATGACACTTTTGAGTTTGTGTATTTTGTTTGTATGGTATTATTTAATTTGAGAAATTTTGTGATTGGAGAGCAAGAGGAAATAATGACTAGTAATCCCTCGTCGTTATTCCCTCATAGAATATTTTATGGCATTATTGTTCAAAAACCACAAATATAATACTTCCATTATATACTAGTCGTAGATAAAGTTATTTTTAATAGTTGGTGCCAATAAAGCGATTATGTCATTATTCAAGTTTGTCTCCTAAATAGGAACGTGTATAAATCAGTACCATAAGCTACACGCCTTGTGTGTTCCGATATAAAATGCATTAAACAAATATCCAATGTTGCAATCGTAAATTTTATTACTTTTACTACGAAGAGCAGTAAACCGTTACGTCCGGTTCAGATGTTCTTATTCTTTAGAGCAATATGCAAATCTTCAGTTGAAAGTTTCGTAATTTTAGCCCATTTAAAAACAGCTAGCAGAGCTACGAATCCATATATCAGACTAATCATTAGTATTAGTATTTGTCTTGACGATTTTCTAAATCTAGTTAAAAAATGATGGTCTGCAGAAGTTACAAAAACGTATGTATAATGTTCAACCACTATCATCCAAAAATGAAGATAAAAAAATACTATAATTTCGTATGATGATGTTTTCAAGTTATCAATTAAAGAAAAAAATAGTTTTCATTTTTTGGGAATAACGTAACTTCTTGAAACTACAGAGAGTAGTTGCTAAAGACCTTTTATTTGAATTTAAATTTTACAAAAATTGCAAAAATATAAAGCCAAGACCGATAACACTTCTTTGCAAGTTTGCTATTCCATTCGGTTTTTAAAAAATTCGTCCGCTTTCGTAAAGCATAATAATTACAATTACATACATTTTCCTAATAAAGGGAAATACAACAAAATTGTGTTTAATATTAATTACGTGATTGCGAACATCATGACTTTGAACTAGATTTTCTATTGCAGACCTATTTAATGTCAAAAATGGTTGCTCGTTGGCATGTCTGAATGAAAGTAGGCACTTGCTACACGACATTCGTAGTACAAACCACATGTATAAACTTTCTAATAGTAGGAGCGTGAAGCGGCATTCACTGGTGCACGAACAAAATAACATTGTTTAACACTTTAGTGGTTCCCTCGTAGAAAAACGATAATTCGCGTAACTGTTCGCTCTAATATATTCATGTTGATGAACTTGTGTGTTGCAAAATGCAATACCAACTTTCTTCATCGTTAGATGAATTGAGCTCGAACCTATTCGAATTTAGTACGACCACACGAGGAAAATCTTAAATGTCGAAATTCTAGTTTGGGGGGGGGGGGGGGGGGGTATGCGGTTTTAAAATCGTTTTTATTATAATTTTAACAATCATCTTTTATTAAATGTATTTTGCAAATATCTTCTTGTTTGAAACCGTTAGACTAAAAAATGTGGTATTGAACTAAGCTGTTCGATATTTTCACTTCCATTCGCAAAAACACGACGCCGCGCCGGTCGCCGGTGTCCGACAATGAACTTTCCATTCAAGCGGTGTTGGGTTGCGATGACATACTACAATATATTGAAAGTAATGCAGTGTAAACGGAAATATTAGAACAACATTAAGTTACATTAATTAACATTATTTACTGTGTTATTTCGAAATAATTATCCCGTAAACTTAGTACGTCCTCTAAATTAGTCTATTTACAAAATACTTATATGTATTACAATTTACTGTTTCCTAGAAATATACTGACTGACAAAAGTAAAAGAATACCAAGAAGTAGTCATTCAATTCAACTGATTTTAATATATTATATATAAGTGGTCAAAATAAGTAAACGATCAATATTTGAAACAAACCAAAAGAACAATACAAATTTGCACTGGTGCTTTATGCATTCGCTAACACGTCGTGGCATAGAGTTGATGAGGTTGTCAATTTCCTCCTGGAGTATTTCATTCCATGCCACCAGTATTTGGTGTCGGAGCTCTTCCAGAGTCTGTGGAGGACGAAGTAACTGGCCCAGTCGTCTGCCGATAATATCTCAAACATGTCCGATAGCGGATAGGTCAGGAGATGTTGGAGGCCAAGGAAGAAGGGTGGATTCTTCAAAACAAGCCATAGTATCCCTGCCAATATGCGGTCGGGCATTATCTTGTTGAAAAACAGGGAAGAAGATGAGGCTCTATAATATCCGCAACGTATCGTTGAGCATTCATGGTACCCCTAACACACAACTACCAAACCCAATTGCCCCCACACCATAACTCCAACAGTTTGGTTTACATGGCGTTCCACGAGAAACTATGGATGTCGCGGTTATTCACGTCGTCTCCTAACCCTTATACGACCATCGTTCATACCCAAGCAAAATCTGGATTCGTCACAAAAAACCACTCTAACCGTTGTCTTTTGTGAGCAGCGGCGAGTGGTAACACAAATTGCGGCCGGTAAGACATGAGCCCAAAAGATCTTATTCGCCTGTAGATGGTTCTAGTTGTTACCGTTTTGCCTTCTTCTCCAAACCGTTGGTCCGTAATCGAAGGGGTGGTCGAAAAACGGTCCCTCACAGCCAGCAGCCTTAAGCGATGGTCTTGACGTGCTGTTGCTTGTCGGGGACGCTCTGAACGTCTGGCTCGTTGTTCTCGTCTTTTTCAGACCAAACATGATAATATTTGCCAGAGCTGACACCGTTTGTTTAAACGGGCTGCAATTTGGCGAAAAGATAAATACCCTTCTCGAAGGCCCACTACTCGACCTCGCTCAAAATCACTTAATTGCCTAAAATTTTGACGCTGGCGAATTCTATACATTTTGAACAATACACCGAAAACGTCAAAGTGATATAATTTTTTTTTGGTCACCTACAACTCACATACAAAATTTGATTGAAAAATAATAATTTATTATTGGTGTTCTTTTACTTTTGTCACTCAGTATAGTTGTATTAAGTTGTATTGTATATAATGTCAGCGATATTTTAGTTTATATTTGTTTGTGTTTTTGAACTGTAGATTAAGTTTTAGTGTCGTAAAATTTAGCAGTAGATCTTTATTAACTAAAGTATAACCAAAGTGTTTTTGATATCAAACAATTAACGTATTCATTTCAGTTTGCGTCTTGTATGATTTATGATACATAAAATTCATGCGGTGATGTAGCATTTCTAATGATCCACGCAGTAAGAGCCGCGGAGCAAAATCAACCCAGAAGCCGTGAGAATAGCGACTCAAAAGTTGCCATTTTTCGTAATGCACCATTCGATAAAACTAATTTAGTTTACATAATTAGAACAATTGATTCTAGAAATACTAAACTAGTAGTCTAACTTAACTTAGTAACTTAAAGTGCAATCACAGCAATCGAAATAAAACAATTTTATTCACAATCGTTTATAATTCTAGAAAATAATAAATGTTCAATGCTCCAATACTCAATTTCAGATGCATTGCTTCGAACAAAATAGAAATATAAGAAAACTATATTGGTGTACTATTAAAAACATATATTACAGAAATATAAGTGTCAAAGCAATGTTCAAAAAACCGTTCAGTCTTTGTCAATGAGCAACTGCAGAAAATTTCTTACAGGTCACATATAATCGCTAAAGATCAATACATTTATTATAATAAAACAAATATTTTGCATATTTATCATCAATGACATGTCGATTTCTAAAAAATAAAAATAAGATGACCTATTCATAACACCTAGATATTAATAAAAAAAACTTATGTAATATAATGGGATCTTTTAAATTAATTAATTGCCTGTAATTTTTCACACTGATAAATAGACATTAAATTATGCAAATAACAAAGCTGACCTTTACATAACCGTGGACTGAAATATTTTTTTGTCTAATCTGCATATTACCTCATTTTAAATTATGTGTTTTAAATAATCTAATATAAAAACTATAAACATAAACAAAATCTGGTGAGAATAATTAATAAATGAAAAACATGAAAAATGTTGGCATTATTAAAATGTACAATTTTTCAATTTATATTTATTTTACTCTAAGCATATAATCGTTCAATTTTTAATCGTGTTTTCTTCACTTTAGCTTCAAAATTTAATTTATTTTCAATTGCTTGGATGCCTATTATTTTATGTAATATTTTATTTATTATTTCGACTGCGCCACTTTAATTTTGTTGATTTACTTTTTCGTTTATTACTTTAGTTTTTGTTTCCGATTTATCTTAATTTTTATTTCACTGAGTTGGGACGAGTTGCGTTGAATTGGGTTGTGTCTAACTTTAGATACACTTTAGAACGTCGCAATAACTTATTAATTTTTGACGATATTTTTAAAAATTACTGCGACAGAAATAAACGAAAATATATATAAATAAATAGTAGTATTACACATAGCGCAACCTAATTATTTTCAAGACTTTTCTGCAATGCAGTTCTGTTCTATCTACAACTTTTAATTTGTTGGTTTTGTAGAACTTTCGAAGTCGTAGGGTTGGGATTATGTTATGTGTTTATTAAGGTGAAAATTAAAAAATTGTAAAATACATTTTTTTTTATTTGAAAGAAATGTAAAATTTATAAAAATTTGCAACAAATTCTCAACAGCCTTTTGAGCGGCTTCGCGTATGTACGGCGGGGTACACCTAAATTCAGGGTTTTCTGCCTCTATTTTGTACACAAATTACAGAAATTATGACGGCTATTTGATTATTTTGAAATGTAATACAAAGTGTCAATATCAGTGAACGCAAAAGTTCCTAGTCTAATATGAAAACTTGAACAGGCGAAAATGGAATTTCATTCCACGACAGGGTTTTTAAACGTTAAGTTGTTGGCGAAGCTGATCAGTGTTTTAAATTTTACTTTCGCATGGTAGTTACCTTAACCTAAGTTTAACAATATAATAAATAAGATGAAGGTGAAAGTAATAAGTAGAAATCCAGACGAATACTTACGCGAAACAAAAAAAGACATTCACAAAGGTAAGCACCGCACCAAAAACATTATCAGGTAATCACACATATTTTCAGTGCCTCGGAATTACGATCCAGGCTTGCACCATTTCGAGGCTGCCAGAGAGTACGTGCGTGCCTTAAACGCAGTGAAATTAGAGAGAGTGTTCGCAAAACCTTTTGTAGGTAGTCTAGACGGTCACAGGGACTCGATTTCGTGCATTGCGAAGCACCCAAACCGCCTGTCCGTTTTACTCAGCGGATCTTTCGATGGCGAAGTGCGAATATGGGACTTAGTGCAGAAGAACTGCGTTCGTGATTTTGTCGCACACGAAGGCATCGTTTACGGAATCACGTACACACCAAACGGGGAATCTTTCTTGACTTTGGGAGACGACAAGACCATTAAAACTTGGAAGGCGTCACTGGAAACTGGCGAAAATGAAGAACCCATTAATACGATCATAAGTAAGTCGGTTTTGACGGGAATCAGTCATAATAAGAAAAATTCAACTTTTGCTACGTGCGGGGAAATTTGCCAGCTGTGGGAAGAGAGCAGAAATGAACCGATCAAGACGTTTCAGTGGGGTGTCGATAGCTTACATGATGTCGCTTTTAATCCCATCGAGACTAATTTATTGTCGGCGTGTGCTAGCGATAGAAGTGTTATATTGTACGATACTAGAGATACCGGACCATTGAGGAAAGTTGTAATGAAGTTAAAAATAAACAGACTAAGTTGGAATCCTATGGAAGCTTTCGTTTTTACTTGCGCTAGTGAAGATTATAAGTAAGTTGCAGTTAGTAATTAATTTGAGTTTTACCTAATACTAATAATAAACAGTAAATTGATTAAATTTAAATTGACTTGCTTTTGAAATAAATCAATTAATACTTGAATGTTTGTAGTTTGTATACTTTCGATACGAGAAAATTGAAGCAACCTGTGAATGTTCATATGGATCATGTCGGCGCAGTAACGGACGTGGATTATTCTCCAACTGGAAAGGAATTTGTTAGCGGAAGCTACGACAAGACGATTAGGATTTTTGAGTGTGACAAAGGCCATTCACGAGACGTCTATCATACGAAGCGAATGCAAAGGCTCACCTGCGTCAAGTGGACGTTAGATAGCAAGTACATTCTTAGCGGGTCAGATGAAATGAACGTTAGAATATGGAAGGCGAGGGCTTCAGAAAAATTGGGTCCTGTAAGTATTGCCGAATGAATGTAGTAACTTAAGGTAGCGCAATTCCAACGGAAAATATCTATTTTTACTGAAGTTGCAAACTAGTGCATATGCAAATATCTATTTGTTAGGACTAACACACCTTGTTCAAAAATATGGTATACATCTGGGCAAGGTGTAATCTATAAGCATTTAGGTTTATTTTTTATTCTGTCTTACCGTACATAATTTTAATAATATATATAAAGTCGGGGAATATGGAATATCACATTTATTTTTGGGATTATTTTGAAATTTGTTGAGTGAAATATAAATAAAAAAATGCCAATGACTGCGGCAAAGGGTTTATTACATCGGATCATGGTAACAATGTTAAAAAAAATGTATAAATAAAAAGTATTTCTAATAATGAAAAAAATTCTGCCAACAAAATGGTCGGGTAATATGAAATGCTTACATAAGGTAATAAGGAATACTATTATTTTCGATATGAAAAATTCTAACGGCAAAAATCGCAAATATAGCAATCCCGATTGGAATCGGCTCAAAGTTCGTGTGCCCAAAGGTCGCATCTAAGGCACTGTATCCAAATTTCTCCTCTTGCGTCAGCCGTGAAACGTTCTGAACAGAAAAGACATTCTGCATCATCTTTTGGGTTACTATTGCTTTTCGGAAAATCTTCATCATCAGCCGAGTCATCTACGGGTGGGACATCTTCATCAGCAGAAGATTCGTCGTGTTCTATTAGTTGCTTGCTCTGTTTTTTATAACACCACTCAAACTTGCTTTGGCTTCATCATCAATTTTACTGGTACCAGGTTTTGCATCATTGGTTGGCTTTTTCTTTCCTTCGAACCCAATTTTTATTTACTTTTCGATATGAGTGACTCTTCCAGTTCATCCTTGTTTGGAGTTGAAGTTGAAAATATTGGCTGTTCCTGATTTTCGACCTTTTGTGTCTTGTCGTTTTTTAAAAACTATAGAATAGGAATTAGGTTTTTTGGAAAAAACTGGTTGTTTCGCGGGTTGTTCATCTGTTCCTTCATCAGGATCGTCCTGGGCACGCTGTGGGTTTATCTCATTTTCACATTCAAGAGGCACTTCTTCATTTTTGTGTGCTTCCACTAGGAAATCTTCTTCGGTAAAAACATTTCTGTTTACTGGAAACTGACCTATTTTTAGAAATCCATTGACTGCTCTTTCGCTAGTTTAGATTTTCAGGTAAGTTTTACCGAATATTTCACCGATGTCAAAATGATATATCGGGAGATTATTTTGCCTTAAAAATTGGCGAATTTCTTCATTGTAATAAGTTTTCAAGGACCCCATTACGGATTTATCGAGGGGTTGTATTTTGTGCATTGCGTGAGGTGGTAAGCACAATAAGGTTACATTCTTTTCTCTAGCAGCGACAAGTTTGTAATGTGGGTGTGATGGCTATCCAAAATCAAAAGGACAGGGTTTTCAGCACTTGGACATAATCTATGAAATGGTTGAACCACTGCGTGAAAATGTCAGTCTGAATCCACCCCGATGCATGGAAGGCAAAAACACTTCCTGGTGGAGCTCCCTTCATTATCAATTCGTTGGCATTCTTGCGAGGGAATATAAGCAAAGGGGCACATAATTACCACTGGCACTCATGCACAAGACGCAAGTCACCAAAGAGCCTCGCTCTGCAGATGTCAGCGCTCCTAATTGCCGTTTTCCCCTTTGTGAAAAAACCTCAGGGCACTTTGATTGTACTACTAAGACCACTTTCATCGACGTTGAAAATCTGGTTAGGTGAAAAGTTTTTTCTTCCATTTGTTTCTCTAACAGATCAAAAAACTTACCTTATTTGTTTCCTCATTGTAAATGAAGCTCGGCGGCTAAAAATGTGATATGGTCTTGCAATTAATGTTTTTCTTAAATTTATTGCCTTGCTGTTCAAATTCCATCTTCCATTGAACTAAACTACAGTCGAATGCAAAAAAAGTAGACAAAAACAGTTTCCTGTAATTGATTTTCCTCAAATTGTTGTGGTATAAATGTGGCTTTTTAAAATCCTTTTCCTTCAAAATTTGACAATCTTTCAAGTTGACATTCATTTTAAAACGAAGTTTCTTTATTCCAATAAAACTTGAATTTTTTCTTAATCCACGTGATATTTCATTTATTTATTCAGTAACGGTGGTTCGGGGCTCTAGTTGGGGGTACCTACGCTTACGGCTCACTAGTTCATTAAAATGTCACTAAAATGATAATACTGACGTTTACGTGACATTGCTAATATCAAGCAAGTTTGTTCAAGCAGCCGAAAATTTCGTGTCTACTTTTTTTTGCATTCGACTGTACTAACTACAACTTAAAATTAACTTTCATTAATTTTAAGCTATATTGTATATTACTTATGATATTTGATAGATTACATAAATAATTTCCTATTAGATAGATTTTACAATCCACTTTTGAGGTGAAAAATTGACCCGTATGGAGGTACATGTCGCAAATTACTGTACACATTACTTTCACCATCTCCAACGACTCGTCATACTTGCTTCTGTCCGTAATTGTATACTTTTATTCCAGTTTTTAAGCCAAAAACATTAATACTGATCTAATAGATTCCCAATCCTACAAAGAATACTTTCGTTTCACATGCTTCTAAAATATATTTATTATATTAATTAATTGTTATTATTATTTAAGTTACAAGTTACGTTTTCCACTGGTATCACAAGGTCCCAGGAAATGCTTTTAATTCAAACATGACCGTTTACTTTACTGTCTGTTGAATTGTACCCACGAGTCACATCTAAAGACTCATCAAACTCATTCTGCTAGGTAGTTGCCACAAAAACTGGTAATTTATGAATTGCATTACCGTTATGGTAGATTTCGGTATATATATCATCTCCAGGACATGTTTACAGTTTAGTATGTTAAGCTGGTAATGCTAATGTGTTGACTTAAGTTCATCCTGCAGGCTATATTGATTTCTGTCATATAAATCCAATACAGTGTCAATATTTCAATAGACAAATTAAAATTTGATTAGATTAGAAAGGTACTTATTTTTTGTTGTGAGAGATCAGTCGGTTAATGAAATGCGATGTTAAAGTTTACTGTGACACTATTTTCGCAATAATTTTTAATATTATTAAAAGTGTTTCATTCACTGTCTGATCGCTCGCTATAGTAGAAAATTTGAATTATTCTACAATTCTTAACATAAACATAATTATAGAATAATTCAAATTTTCTAGTATTGTGAGCAATCACACAGTGACAAATATATTTTTGGTATAATCATTTTTCAGTTGCTTACTGTGTGGGGTCAAAGTTGGATGTCAAAGTTATACATTGGGGTAAAATTGAATTTTGTTAAATATTTTTTTAGCTAAAACCAAGAGAAAAGGCGGCATTGAACTATAGTGAAGCTCTGAAAGAAAAGTATGCAAGTCATCCACAAGTGAAACGTATCAGCCGACACAGACACGTTCCCAAACATATTTACAGTGCACAGAGGGAACTCAGGACAATAAAGGAGAAAGCAAAACGTAAGGAAGGAAATCGTAGAGCCCATTCCAAAAAGGGAACAGTTCCACATGTGCCGGAGAGACAAAAACACGTTCTTAGGGAACATAAATGAGCCATGTACATTTGTTTTGTGTATTAAAATTATTTGAAAGATTTGAATGCAACTTTTTTTGAATTACTACTGTTAAATAGGCAATATTTACACAGGTCCCAAAATGGTGATTAATGTCAAAGCTGTCGTATTTAACATTTCAAGGCAGTTTTGACAAGATTTTCCTCTTTGACACGTGTAATATTACGGGCATTTCCCAATCCTGCAGTGAGGTACTACTGTTTTTAACACGAGCGTGTTTTTTAAAGACAAGTGTGGATATTATATTTTGTATACACTTAGCATAACATTGGCGTAAACATTTTAAGAAGAATTATGAAAAATACATTTATGTAAAAGTCTAGATTATTGGCCACTGATGGAGAATAACATACACCTACAAGTGTGAACAGAGCTAATAACTATTTCATATCTGTAAATTTTGTATTTCTCAAAAATTGTGATATTAATGACTGTTACAAATATCCCCTATGGGTGTATAAGTATAGGTTTTGCTAGCTTGCCAAAAACCTTATCCAATTTCTTAGAAGCAATACATTTGGATGACCGCTCAAGCGGCAGTTAGCTCATTCGCATTCCCAAAATCATATTGTTTATTGGAGTATTCAGTTGAGTGCAGTACTTACTTATGCTTGACGAATGTTAACATAATTGACCAATTAGCATATTATTAACAAAATATCTGTTTAATGAAACTGGTTCTTGTGCGACACAGCAACTTCACTACCTGTATCAGTGCTGCCGCTGATATATTGAGTAAGTTGTATATTCAAGAAACTTTACTTGTGGGGGACCATGCTGAGAGGATGCATGGCTGGATAGACCACCAGTTGCCACTGGTTCCAACTCCGGAATACCAGGCAATCTTCCGGAGAATTAACCTTATTATAGCATGCGGCTCAGGGGAGATGTCGTTACTCCTACTGAGCGCGTCCCCCGGGTGGCGGATGGGGGAGCCCGCCTTTGCAATGACGGATTGGCCGGAATATATTGAATAAGGGCCCGTGGACCAACAGATGAACTCAAGCCAAGGTGGAGGTATCGTGCCGATGGCTGAATGGCGAGGGGTTGATAAAAATGCTTGGCCTTAACGATCCATCCTGCCCGGCTGTCCTGTCGTGGCCAAGGGCCTGCACAAGGATAAAACGATGCCGGTGGAGGACTGCATCTTGCAAGCTTCGCCGTTAAACCAGGCATTTCCTGGAAGCCTAGGCGGAAAGGTAGTGCGGGGGGTCATGACTTAACCGTCTTGGCCAAGAGGAGTTAACCTCAATAAAAATCCTAAGGTGGGGGGCCAGGCTGAAGGGATGCATGGCTGGTTAGAAGTCCAGTTTCCACTGGTTTCCAACTCCGGAATACCGGGCGACCTTCCGGAGTATTAGCCTTATCATGGCATGCGGGGCTCTGCTATGATGGACCTTTTCTTCCCTTGCTACTCGTGGGACTCTTATGGCCGATGAGCATTTTTGTAACCCAAACGAGGCGGGTATAAGCCTCGATCCTTGGCTTGCCGAGGAAAATATGGAGATTGGGATTGAACCCACTCCTGTAACTCCATCAACAACCCCTGTACGTGACCAGGAGCCGCTATTGCCCCTGGAAATTGTGGAGGAGAAGGTGGTGGAGAGCTCGAGTGCCGAAACACCCCTGAAAGGCACTCGAGAGGCACGGAGACACATTAGACTGTGCGGAGCCGCAAGGAAACGCCTCAGTCGTTTACTTAAGGGCGGGATGGATTACCAAACTGCCCTGACTACAGTGCTGGAGCGGCGGGTGGTGAAGAGGGTGGAAGAGGGGGATCAGACCTCCACGGAAGCCTTTGCATCATCTAAGCGGCTCCATTCGGACGACAGCACACCCGAACAGCAGGCTAAAAAGCACTGCAGGGAGGATGATGCTGAAGCTGCAAAAAAGTCATATAGTGCAGCGGCGGAGGGCGTAAGGGTGGGACTCTCTGGCTCTCCCCGAGGCAATATGACAAATGAGCAGCTGAGAACCCTTCGGAAAGCGATTCTGAACACTATGGAGTCGCTGACCAGGGAGGATCTGCAGGTGCGGATCCAAGGCTGTTCTTTTCGGCCTGGATGGCTCCTGATGACCTGTGCTGATGAGCAAAGTGCCACCTGGCTTGAAGGTATAATTATTAACCTCAAGCCGTGGGAGGGCGTTGAGCTCAAAACGGTACGGGGTGCTGAGCTACCTAAACCTCATGTCTCTGTGGCATTCATCCCTGATGATGGGCCTGAAGAGAGGCTCACACCGGAGGTGGTGCTGACGAGACTGAGAGTTAGCAACTGGGGTCTGTTCACGGAAGAGTGGGTTGTACTGCACCGTGAGGTGTCAGGCCCCGGGCAGACATGGACATTCTCAATTGATGAGGTGTCCATGAAAGCTGTTGAGTCCATGGACTTTAGACCCTTCTTTTGCTTCGGTCGGATTCTATTCCGGCCGAAGGGGAAGCGGCCGGGTCAGGACACAAGTGCTGCAACTCCTGGGCCCTCTGGCGGAACACCGGCAACGGCGAAAGGTCGAGCTACAGCGACCACCAAAAGTGTGCCCAGGAAAGAAGGCGGAAGCAAGATCGGCTCCGCAAAAGCTACTGCCGATGCAGCCTATAGGCCAACGGGTTACACCAGCGGGTCGGGTTACAAAGGCAAAACCCCTGCCTCTGGCAGGGGAGCTCCCAAAAAAGGGGGAACCCACCAGGGGGGGGGGATATCCCCCTAAAAAAGGGAACAAAAATAAGCCTGCAAGGACGGAGTAATGACTACATCCGTCAAGTGCTTGCAGGCTAACCTGCAACATGCCAAGGCGGCGTCTTATCTCCTCGGCAAGCGCTTCCAAGAAGAGCGGATTGATCTCGCCTTCATTCAGGAACCGTGGGTGTCCAGCACGGGCAAGAGCAGCGGACTGGGGAACACCTCTGGCAAGCTAGTGGTATTTAACACAGGATGCAAGCCTAGAGCTTGCATGCTTGTCAGAAAAGAGATACAATATTTTGTACTTACAGATTACTGCACCGGTGATGCGGTGTCAGTCCACATGACCATCCCAGTGGAGAAGGGCAGATTAAACATCGTAGCCTGCTCTGCTTACTTCCTGGGGGACAATGTGGAACTACCACCTCCTGCGGTAGTAAGGGACCTAATCTCCTACTGCAAGAGGAAGAATGCCCACCTAATTGTTGGATGTGATGCGAATGCCCACCACATGGTGTGGGGAAGCACAAACATCAACAAAAGAGGTGAGTCATTGTTTAATTATCTCATAGGGGAGGGCCTAATAGTTAATAACGTTGGCTCTGAACCAATCTTTATTACGAGAAATCGTAAGGAGGTACTGGACATAACGTTCAGCTCAAATTATTTGAGCACCAAGATACTTGACTGGAAAGTGTCTACTGTGCCCTCATGCGCAGATCATAGAAATATTCAATTTAGTATTGAAGTAGGTCCCCGACCTGTAGTGGAATATCGCGATCCTAAGAAAACGGATTGGGACGGATATAGGCGTTCCCTCCGTGAACTTACGGGAAACGTGATCACTACAATGAATAATTGTGGAGAGATTGAGATAGCCGCGGACCAAGTAAGGGAGGCGGTTGTCTCTGCCTACCATGAACATTGTCCACTCAAGAAGAAGAAAGACAATAGGAACGTCTCTTGGTGGAACCATCAACTAGGCAAAAGAAGAAGAGAAGTCCGACAACTTTTTAATCGGGCTAAAGAAACAGGCAACTGGCACATTTATAGAAGCACTCTAACGGACTACAATAAGGAAGTACGCAGGGCCAAAAGAGAATCTTGGAGGAGGTTCTGCGAGGGGGTTAACGATACCCCTAGCAGCGCACGAATTCACAAGATTCTATACAGAGAGCCGACACAGATGCTAACGACCAGATGGCACATTTACGGACTCAGGAAAAGAAACGTTAGAGATTCTGGCCCAAACTCACTTCCCTGATTGCCTGCTTCTGAGCGATGAAGTAAACGTCAGCCCGGCCCATATACGTCGAGACAAACGACCAAAAAAAGAGGACTGGGCGACGCTGAAAAAAGTCGTCTCATATGAAACGGTTAGCTGGGCGGTTAAGTCCTTCCACCCGTTCAAGTCACCGGGAGGAGATGGTATCCTACCGGTACTACTGCAAAAAGGACGGGAGACATTGATCCCGCACCTTGTTAGATTATTCAGAGCTAGTCTAGCATGGAATTACATTCCATCCAGCTGGACGGAGGTGAGGGTGGTATACATACCAAAGGTGGGACGAGTAGACCCACACCCAAAATCCTTCAGACCCATTAGCCTGATGTCCTTCATTTTGAAGACCTTAGAAAAGGTGGTTGATGGGCATATACGGAGGGTGGAACTAGCGACTAACCCCCTGAATGTCCATCAGTATGCCTATCAAAAGGACAAATCAACAGACCTGGCGCTGAACAACCTTGTCGGGAAGATCACCCAATCCGTAGAGTGCAAGGGAATTGCGGTGGCTGCCGTCCTTGACATAGAAGGAGCGTTCAACGCAGCACTACCTTTATCCCTCTGTAAAGCTGTTGCAGCGAGAGGGGTGGCGCCTATGGTGGCTGACTGGATAGGAGCTATGCTCAAGTCCAGAACAATGACCACATCATTGTGTGGAGAAACAGTAAGATTTAGGGCGGTAAGAGGCTGCCCACAGGGAGGGGTTCTTTCCCCTCTACTGTGGACTCTTCTGGGCCTACTTGCTATTGTCAGCAGTTTGGAGGTCGACATACAGGCCTTTGCTGATGATATTGTTATTCTTGTAAGAGGCAGCGATGAAGCAATCATCTCTGCAATACTGCAAGAAGCGTTAATGTCACGCAATGCTGGTGTGAGGGGGAGCAATTAGCTATAAACCCTCGTAAAACAGTTATTGTTCCATTCACCAACAGGAGCTTGAGAGTCTCAAACAACCCACACTGAAAGTTGAAACAATACCATTGGTAGAGGAGGCAAAATATCTAGGGGTGACACTAGATAGAAAGCTCAACTGGAACTCCCATATAGAAAAAACGGCAGAAAAGGCTAGACAAGCACTTTGGATGTGCCGAAGAATTTGTGGAAAAACGTGGGGATTGGTCCCCAAGCAAATGTACTGGCTATACGTGGTGGTTATTAGACCAATCATTACGTATGGCTGTATTGTCTGGTGGACTGTCTCCTCACGAAGGACAGCCAGAGTAAAACTGGCAAGCCTACAGAGAATGGCCAGCATATCGGTGACTGGGGCGTTAAGCACCACGCCGTCAGCTGCCATGGAAGTGCTACTGGATCTTCCTCCTTTGCATATTTTGCTGCAAAGTGAGGCCAGGAAGGCAACATATCGATTTCATAATGCGGAGATGCAAAGGCCGCAGACATTGGCCTTCATGCGGAACAGGCTGTCGCCCGACACTGAAGCGGATGACATCCTGGGGATGAGGGCTGATACAATGTCTACAACATACAGCTTCAGACTGCCCTACAAAGTCATATTTCCCTCTCGTGACCAATGGGAGTGTAATCAAGTCGCCCTGTTACAGGCAGATTCGAGCTGGTTTACGCATGGCTCCAGAACAACTGCAGGAGCAGGAGCTGGAGTGTTCTGCCGCAAACCAAGAACTGGATTAGAGTTCAGTCTTGGTAAGCATGCATCGATCCAACAGGCAGAAGTCTATGCCATCGAAATGTGCGCAAGAGAGCTATTAAAAAGCCCTCGGCAGCACAGGACGATAAAAATTTTTTCTGACAGCAGAACAGCACTGCAAGTCCTTGCCGACAATCAGTGTACACTGATGTCGGTCAGGGACTGCCGTGCAGTGCTCTCTCAAGTAGGGAGAGTCAACAAGGTTAGCCTGGTGTGGATACCCGGACACGCTGGAATAGAGGGAAACGAAGCCGCCGATTCCCTGGCAAAGAGCGGGGCTAACCGAAAATTTATTGGTCCAGAACCGGCTCTTGCGATTACAAGAGCCCTGGCCAGAAGCTCGAATAAGAGCTGGATGGAGCACAAGTTACTGAAAAACTGGCAGGAATGCCAGGGAATGAGACATTCCAAGTTAGTACTAAAGGGCCCATCTGCGGCACGAACCAGGATACTGTTAGGTTTGGGCAGGAAAGATCTGCGAACTCTGACAGCCCTGGTTACTGGGCATAGCCGACTAAGGCATCACATGCATAGGCTGGGAGTGGCTGAGACCACTGAGTGCAGACTATGCTGTGAAACGGAAGAAACAACAGAGCACGTGATGTGTGCCTGCCTCGCCGGGGACAAAATCAGGTTCACAGTCTTTGGTAAGATAAAACTGGAGCTGGGAGAACTTGACAAAATCTCACCCACTAAAATCCTACTCTATTTAAAGAGAATGGGTATGGAGGGTGAACTATAATTAGTTGTGAGCCACAATAGACCCTTGCGGTTGCAGTGGAGGGGCGACAATCGCCCCACTCAATTATAACTAACTAACTATACCATGCGGGGCTCTGCTATGATGCACCGTACTTCCCTAGCTGCTCGTGGAAACGTTATGGCCGCCGAGCACTTTTTTAACCCGAAAACATTGAGATTGGGATTGAACCCACTCCTGTATCACTACTAACCCCTCCTGTGCAAAATTGGGAAGCGTCATTGCCCCTGAAAACTGGAGGAGAAAGAAGCGGAGAGCTCTAGTGCCGAATCGATCCTGAAAGGGGGCAAAGAGGCACAGAAGCACCATAGACTAGGTGGACTCGCAAGGAAACGCCTAAGTAGCCTACTCAAGAGCAGAGTAAAGTATTAAAATCCACCTCCAAGAGCAGAGTGCCCAGGCAAAAAGACTGTACCAAAATCGGCACCGTAAAAGCTACCGCCGGTGTAGCTGACATGCTAACGGGGTCTACCGGTGGGTCGAGCTACAAAGGCAAAGCCCCTGCCACTGGCAAAGACGCTTCCAAGAAAAGGGGGAATGTACCTCCCTAAAGAAAGGGGGACAGACCTCCTAACCACGGGAACAGAAACAAGCCTGGAAGGACGAAGTAATGACAACAACCATCAAGAGCTTGTGGGCTAACCTGCAACATGCCAAAGCAGTCTCATATCTGCTTGGCAGACACTTCCTGGAAGAGCGAATCGATCTCGCCTTCATCTAGGAATTCTGGGTCTCCACCACAGGCAAGATCAGTGGTCTGGGGAACACCTCTGACAAACTAGTGGTATACAACACGAGATGTAAGCCCAGGGCTTGCATGTTGTCCGAAAAGATATACAATATTTTGTACTTACAGACTACTGCACCGGTGATGCAGTGTCAGTTCACATGACCATTCCAGTTGTGAAGGGCAGGCTGAACATCGTAGCCTGCTCTGCGTACTTCCTGGGAGATAGTGCGGAACAACCACCTCCTGTGGTAGTGTGAGATTTAATCTCCTACTGCAAGAGAAAGAACGCCCACCTGGTTGTTGGATGTGACGCGAATTCCCACCATACGGCTTGGGGCAGCTTAAACTATTTGAGCACCAACATACTCGACTGGAAAGTATCTATTGCGCCTTCATGCGCAGACCATAGAAATATTCAATGTAGTATTGATGTAGGTCTCTGACCTGTAGTGGTATATCGCGATCCTAGGAAAACGGATTGGGACGAATACAGACGCTCACTCCTTGAATTTACGGAAAGCGTAATCACTACAATGAATAATTGTGAGGAGATTGAGATAGCCGCAGACCAAGTAAGGGTGGGGTTTATCACTGCCTATCATGTACACTGTCCACTCAAGAATGAGATAGATAACAGAAACACCTCTTGGTGGCATGAGTTAGGCAAAAGAAGAAGAGATGTCCGACAACTTTTTAATCGGGCTAAAGAATCAGGCAACTGGGACCTTTACAGAAGTACTCTAACAGACTACAATAAGGAAGTGCGCAGGGGGTAAACGATACCCCTAGCAGCACAAGATTCTATCCACAGATGAGATATGCGATAAAATGACCAGATGGCACATTTACGGACTCCGGAAAACAAACGTTAGAGATCTTTGCTCAGTTACCTGATTGCCTGCTTCTGAGAGATGAAGTAACCGTTAGCCCGGCCTCCACATGTCGAGATAAACGACCAAAAAAAAAAAGAGAACTGGGCGGCGCTGAAAGAAGTCGTCTCATTTGAGACGTTTAGTTGGGCGGTTAAGTCCTTCCAACTGTCAATTCACCGGGGAGGTAATGGTATCCTCCCAGTACTATTGCAACAAGGTCCGGACACTGAAGCCTCACCTTATCAGACTTTTTCAGGCAACGTATCGTTCCTACAATGCGGCTATGCAAAGGCAGCATACATTGGCCTTCATAAGGAACAGGATGTCGACAGACATTGAAACGGATGACATCCTTGGTATGAGGGTTGACACAATGTCTACAATATACAGCTGCAGACTGCCTTATAAAGTCATAGTTCCTACTAGAGACAAATAGGAGCGAAATCAAGTAGCTCTGCTACAGGCAGATTGGCGCTGGTTCAAGGATGGACAGCTGCAGGAGCAGGGTTGAGGTTTTCTGCCGCAAACCAAGAACTGAATTAGTATACAGCCTTGCCAAACATGCAACAATTCAACAGGCAGAAGTGTATGCCAATGAAATGTGTGGAAAAGAGCTATTAAAAATTCCTCGCCAGCAGAGGACAATAAAAATTTTCTCTGACAGCAGCACAGCACTGCAAGTCCTTGCTGCCAATCAATGTATGTTGATGTTGACCAGGGACTGCCGTGTAGTGCTCTCTCAATTAGGGAGAGGCAATAAGGTCAGCCTGGTCTGGATACCCGAAACACACTGGAATAGAGGGAAACGAAGCAGCCGACTCCCTGACAAAGAGTGGAGCTAACCGGGAATTTATTGTTCAAATAACCTGCGCACTCTGCAGTCCTGGCTACTGGTCATGGCTGACTAATGCATCACATGCATTCGCTGACGCCGCCGAGCGACGACTATGTCTTGAAAAACCAAATCAGGTTCTCAGTCTTGAGACAAAACCTGAGCTGGGCAAACTTGATAAAATCTCACACTCTAAAATCCTTCTCTATCAAAAGAGAATGGAAATTGAGGGTGAACTATCGTTAATATAGTTGTGACCCACAACAAATCCTTGCGGTTGCAGTGGACGGGCGATTAAACGCCTCACTCAATACAACTAATTAACTAGGATAAATGGCGATTCCAGTCAGCACATCCAATGCCTGACGCAATGCAAATTGCTGAGAGGATGATGAGTGAATTTTATATTCATTACATTTAGTGCTAATGCTGGAACTGAATGTAATGATTGGATCAGACGTGACTCTGTGAAGCAGACAAAAATTAGTGGACATATATTAAATATTTGTAAATGTAGGACTATAGACAATGTCTTCCCATACCTAAAACTGGGTTTGGTACACTGATAATATAATGTAAGGACATATGGTTTATAATAAAACACACCCCCGGGGTATAACTTAACTTTATTGTATGAAATAAATAGTTTTCAATTTTGTACAGTTGCTGTATAATTCAAGCACGGAAAACATAACCGAGGATATTATTTTTACACAGAAAGCAGGTTGGTTTTTTTTGACAACGTATACATTCGAGAGGATCCTGAGAAAAGTACGTGCAATTTTACAAAAATTCAATAAAAGATACAGTGACTAGTACAATAAGAGAACGGTTGCGAATTTTGCTTAAAAAACATCACGAAAAATTCTTCGATTATTTTGCTCAAATACCAATAACAATTCGAGTAACAACATGTACAAATGTATAAACATCGAAACTATGGAAAAATTTCAAATTCGATTTTCCTTCATTAAAAATAGAAACTCGGATATATCTTATATTAATTATTTTTAGGTATATATTTACAGCTAAGGTAAGAAAAAAAAACACTTGCACAGGACTAGGTTACTTGATTTAAACCCTTCTTTGAACGACGTCGTTGGTCCAATATGATCACGGTAAAAATTTAAAGCGGTCGTTATGCGCGCGATAAGCTTACGTAAACGGGAATTTTTATTAATATTTTAATAAAGAAAATAGTTTTTAAAAGAATCACTCTTAAGTAGACTGTCGTATGAAATTAAAACGAAACGTAAGTAGCCGTATTTAAATGCAGGTATCACAAGGTACACAAATTGCGTCTTTCGTTAATTTGCACTTGTCGATTTAGTCAATGTTTCTAGTTACCGACGCGAAAATCGTTTTTGGACTAGTTCTTGTTGAGTTTTTAGCGAAAACACTCTACACGTTTAGGTCGGCCATCATTTTCCTAAAATCGGCCAACGTGTTGTAGTCTGGATCCAGGTCGATGTCGGCGAAATCCCTTTTGGAATCCGACTTGACGAAGCTCGGGTTGTAGCGGCTCAGCGACAACGGACAGGGCAGTAACTCAGGCATAACGGAATGGTGGGTGATCAGAGACGTCAGTGTAGTAAATTCCTTTGTGAAGCCCTATAAAAAAACGATACTGGAAATGTTGCAAGTGCAATCTACAAATTCAATACAAAAATTAGATTTTCATCTAATTATTTATACTACAACAGAAATTTTTAAGACAATTCAAGCATTTAATTAAACACTTGATAAAAGCAAAGCTATTTTGAATACAACATGTGATTTGTTAAGAGATCGTATTTTTGCAGTATGCGCTTTGAGGCTACTGCAAATAATGTGCAAATAATCTGCAAATAAATATGTTACAACCTCTGTATGGCCCAAGTCCTTAAAAACGGGATGATCAGGTTCAACCTGATCAAGGTGTGCAAGATTTCATTATCCTTTTTTTCTACTTTATTAATTTTTTTCTCTATTTATCTTTTTATAACATATACTCTGTTATAACTTTTTCATTATCTTTATTACTGTTTAGTTTTTGATCTATTTAATCGTTATTTATTGTTCTGTTCTAATATTAATTTTCGATTGTTTATTTCTTATAAATTTAGCTGGGATGTTTTTATTTACTTTACATCCAAACCCAACCCAACACAACTTTTTCGTTTTTATGTGATTTCAATTTTTTTGCCGGCAGATGTTTATTTGGCCCATTTTACGTTTCCTGTTTTTAAATATATAATATTTTAATTAATTTATGAAATTAGAACGAAAACGCAATGACACAAACAACAACATGAGAAAATTAATTTATAAATGTTTAAATATATAAAATTGAACATCCTTTACCACACTATATTTTTAACAACTAAGTTGCCATCTTCAATAGAATCTAAAAGAAGGTGAACAACTTGGTTTTTTTGAAATTAGATTGCTCACCATGACCACTTCGTTAACACTCTCGCTTACTCTGTCCTGGCATTGGATAGGCGTGCATATCGTTACTATACTGTTGGCGCCATGTGTTTACGCTGCACTTCTATTGCAATGATTTGTGCAATCTAGGTCGCGTGCTGGTTACGTCAGCTTATCCATAACGTCGTTAATTATGTTTTTTGTATCACTTGTTTTTGTGTGCTCATTTGTTTGTTTTTTATTAGTTTTTTTATGGACGTGATTCGAATTTTGATTTGTAGTAATATTTGTTTGATTTCAAAATTAAGCTCGCTCCAATGATTTCCGAGGTTAGTCTAAATTAAAAATAAATTTAAAACCAGCTGATTGACACAACCGAGCAATGAATCTACGTCTTCTGCTAGTTCTTGTTGAAAAATATACGTATTGCGTAGGCTTAACTTTAACGATCTTAAGTTTAACGATAATAAGGCAATGTGGACAAATGTTTGCAAAAAATGTAAAATTCAACTAGAACTTGATGGGTATTTGCGAACAATCGTCCTGAAAATAAACACAATTATAAACAGACTTTAACAAAAATTTAAATATGTAATGTTCCGAGTAGCTGCGTAACTAGAAAGAATTTGGCCAAATGTAAAATTGAAAATGCTCGTGGAAGGCAGCTCTATTGGGACATCGTATGGAGGAGAGTAGGGGAAGTAATGGTGGGGAAGGGCCCCAACTTTGGGCCCTTGACTAACAGAGGTCTTTACATTAACATAGTTAATGATGTTGAAATCTAAATTAAAATTAGATTATAGTGATATTAGTGTATATTAAGACGATTTAATTTTTAAAACATAAGTTAATTATAGTTTTATTGTACCTTGGCCTCGAAGTGAGTAATTTTATGGTAGGTGGAAAAAAGAAGAAGAAATTAATGGGTGGTCAAAAACATCTTATATTAGGTACAGTAAACATTTGCAATTAGAATTACCTTAATTTTGTAGCCTTTGTTCGTTCTCACGATGAGATAGTGGGCGATCCCAGTTGGTTGAAAGTTTCTCGGCACCCTCAAGGAAAGAGCGTAACAACCAGGCTTACTAGTGCTTTCCCGAACCATAAACGCACCGACCGGTTCCTGTGCCAGTATTTCCAACGCAATTTCTCTGGGAATTCCCGCCTGGAACCAGGGCGCCAGGCGTAATTCGCCTTCTTCTTTATTGTTCAGAGAGTCGGTTCGTTCCGGCAGAGGAGGCGGAGTTGGCGTCAAGCCCAAGAGCGTACTCTCTGTGCTAGTTTGTGGGCAAGAACTCGAACTGCTGGAACTGATTTGCGAGATTCGCTTCGTTTTGAATTCGTGTTCGGTCGATGCCGGCGAGCTCTGCAGCATCTTGTCGATTTCGAGATGCTTCGTGAGACTCGTCGGAACGTTCAGGTTTTCTACGTTGTTCGTTTTGTTTTTGGCTTCGGCGTCGTTCGTGGATTCGTTCACGTAACCACCCGATAGAGGCCTGTTCGTGGGACTACTGGGCGTGCTGTTTAACGAGCTGTCGTTAACGAGCGGACAACTATCGTCGTCCGTGTTGTGATTAGTTCCTGTGAGTCCCATGGCGAGTCGTTTTATCAGCGGCGGTTTTTCCGTCATCCGCTTGTAAGAGTTCATCTCCGTGGGAGAGTTGCTTTCATCGCTGCTGGGGGTGCTTTGCTGCGATTGGTTCTTCTCGGACTGTGGACATAGGACGTTGTACTTGTGTGTGGGTTTTAAACCGGGAATGGAACTTGGAGGCGCAAGTCTCAGCGTCGACGCGTCGCTGTTGTTGAGTTGAACGTCCATTTCAAGTGTTTGGTTATTGTTGTTGTTGAGTGATTGGGAAGATTTTTCTTTTTTTAGCGCAACTGTTAGTTCTTTTGTCTGCAATAGAGAAAAATACTTAGACACATTTGATAATTCGAGATATTTGAATTGCAAAGTGTGGTTCGTAATTTTGGAGATACATTTTCTGTTTAATTAAAATTTAAAGTCCAAAACTAGTTCTCATGGTCTAACGGTTACAAAAGGACGCATATTACTGCAAGTCAACTATTTCAAGTTTTTAATATTTTGATGTCTTTTGTTTGTTATGTCTCAGTACAAGTGACTCACTTGGAGATGTAAACTGAACAAGTCATGTAAGTTTCGTCCCTTTGTTATAAAGAACATAATAGTTATCACAATGGAATAATGTATGTTTCTACCTTGCAGAGCTACCATTTGGCCACCCAAAAAGCAATCGTAGTTTTACCAAAAACCCGCTTCATTAGGCAACACATAAAAGAACAGAGGAATATATAATAAAAGAGTAAAATAAAAGAAATGAGAGAAGAAAATCAATAAGTATAAACTCGAAATGAAAGGAATCAAATATTCGACTGAAATACAAACGAACGAAATGTTAAACAACTTAACACAGGTCGCTTCGATTATCATATAAATAACAGAAGTGAAAAAGAGTGCAACACAAAAACGCAAATGAAATAAAAATAAATGATGAAGGTTTAAGTTATTTCAAAAACAAACAAAAATGAATGAAAAGAAACATGTCAGTACATGACTTGCTTTTCACCATAATTCGAAACTCAAAGATTTTATTGGCCAGATAGACTGAGCCACACTCAGGCACGATAGAACAGCTGGCAGACAAAACAGTGAAAATAAACATAAAAATAGAAAAGGAAACAAAATAAAAGTGTACTACAGATGAATTTAAATAAATATACAAGGATAAATAGAACGATAAAAGTATTTATTAATTTAAAAAATTATCATTTTGTCGAGCAGCACCAACGAAATGAAATTTATTTAACCTTATTTGGCATTAATCTATGTTTTGAATATGCAATGACAAAACTTCTTAAACTTAAAATTAATAAATCTTTTAAAATTCTCATTTCTAAACAGTGCGATTAACGTTTCGAGTCGTACGTAATACGACAATACTTTCTTAAGCAAATTTAAAGAAATTAGAAACTCGTCCTGCGAATAGAGCGTAAAATAAACGCAGCTAGGCGGAGAAAAGGACGTCATAATTCCACTCACCCAGAGAACTTTGTCTGTCTGTGACTGATCCAGCTGTGAGGCAATTACGTCTTGAAAAGTGGGCTGTTTCTGCAGTTGGGCCGCATAAGCCATCCGAAATGCATTTCCTACGATCGAATTCAGTTCCTCTGCCTGCAACGAAAACGGAAACGTTTATATGAGTCCTGTCTCCGATATTCGTTTTTAACAACTAAAACTACTATTTTAGAAACACGTCGTGTATAACGATTATTTTTTTAAATAGCTCTGTATCGCGCTACGACTGACTGTCAACTGATTAATTTGCGCTAAATGAGATTATTTTATTCATAGTAGACTGCTGTATGAATGGGAGCTGTCTGTGGAATGTGCTTACTAACGCTTTTCGTTAAGATACGCCGACATTTATGCAAACGTTATGCGCGCTAAATTTGTCGAAAATGTTTTATTCGCCCGACATACTTTATTTCATTGTTCAAATTTGTATCTATTTGAGCGGTTTTGAGTTTGGAAATATAAAACAATATTATCATTGTCGTTTTTATATACAATTCATAACAGCAAGTATTATTGTATGAACATTGAATTCAAACTGATCGTACTAAATAAGGATCTATATATTTCGCTAATCGCAAAATCTATTTCTCTCCGGTATATATTATAGATTGTGTGAATAGACGAGGACAAGAAAAGGAGTTAACCGTGTGAAATATAAGTTGTGTTTGCAGTGGCGTGCGTTGGAAACAGTTCAGCAAGGGCAACTAGTACAAATGAGGAAAAGCCTTCCTCTTAGGAAGGTAAGAGTGCAAAATCATTATTTATCCCCTACGTTCACATTAGGCCACGTTTCAATTTTAATCATCAACTATTTAATCATTGTCTATCCATATTCACTACTGCCAATATAATTTTGCGATTGTAGTAGTGTTTTGGACTGGCTGATGTTCACCGTATGCACTGATAACCTTAGCAGAATGGCATCCCTGCTGGTCTCATCTACGCAGAACTAGTGTTCCCAACAAGGATTAGTTCTTAATAATCAAAAAACTATGTTACTTTTATTCTCAGCAAAAGTTCCTGATAAGGATAAGCGGTCAAAACGATTCAACAATTCAATGTTGCACCCAATTTCTTGGGAGTTCATATAGCAAGTTATACGACGATAAACGAGGTTACGAATAATAAAATCCCACACAACATAAAGCACATAACGGTGGCGAACGTTCCTATGATAATCGCTGGGATAATGCATTCTCTACAATTGTGAGAATTATTAGCAGATTATCTGCAATACTGGAAGACAAATGAGATGAATTTAAATCACCCCAGAATAAGTGCATAGCTGTGGTATTGGCAACAAAAGACAAAAATGGGAAATGGGAGGAAAGATTCTAACAATAACAAAATTTCAGTCAGAAAATAGCAAAGTTGATATGGAAGATGAAGAATGAAAAACAGTACGAATAGGGATAAAAAGGGCATCGCGACGTATCTTCCATACGCATCATGAACGGTACCTGATATTGCATATAAATAAAGTTGTAGAGAACTGAATTTTCCAAATTAACGTCCACAAGGACATACATTCATTTTTTCTGGTTTACAAAGCAGACGATTTCAAATTTGCAACTCTGCGTTTAGCAAAATCATTTTTCGACTTTGGAAGCCTCCCGCTTCAAAATCGTTGTAAACAGATACCGATTCGATTAGGTTGTTTCATTCTTTCGAACATTTTTCATATGTCGCGCGGTTTTTGTAGCACTTCGAATAATATCGGACGGTGTTCCATATATCGGCGAATTCGATCCAGCAAATTGTTCGACTACGTACCTCATCACATTGTTCAGCGGTTTTTGTTTTATGCCAAACTGATTTTTAATGAACACTTAGTTCAAATTAATTATAGTTTCAAATTGTTAACTTATTGATATCGATAAAACTTAGTTCAAAACTAAATCGTTGAAAAAACTTCAAGTTCAAATTAAGAGTAATTTTTAAAATTTTAAAAATTGTTACTGATCATTTACGATGTGTATGGCACATCGCACATAGAAAATTGAAACACGTTTGAAAGTCGTAAAATATTATGTAAATGGTTGTAATGGAATCTGTTGACATTTAAAAATTGTAAACCCTCTTAAAACGAGGTTAAAATTGCAAAAAGGCAAAAACAGCCGAACCCAACTCAATTCCACTTTATCTATTATAAAGTTTAGAATATTCAAGATTGACGAAAAACGAAAAATAACAAACTCATCCAAAACATTGAAAATTACCAATATTGTTAATATTGAAAAACATCCAAAAAGTACCAATAATTGGACCATAAGTATTCAAGTTACATTTATGTCTTGTCACTGTTTCAGAGTGTTGCAGAACAATTTCCAATTTTCTGAATAATTTTCTTGCATCTTAAGTCCTGCACTCTTGTTTGTTTGTATATACTACGGTCTTCTTCTGGTCCTATTTGTAGAAACTTTTCCATTTGTTGTTAGTCATGTATGTCTGTTGTCCATCATCTACTTTTTGGTATAGGAATTTGTAATTTTTGATTTATCCACAACTAATGTTTATTCCTTCTGGTATAGTTACCTTAATAACTTGGTTTAATTGTTGTCTATTTCCATTGTAGATTTCAGCAAACTTTTTATTTTTAGTCTTTATCTATATGTTCTTGATAGATGTTTGATATCCCTGTTTTCCAATTGGTATTGTGAGATATTGAACTATCGTTGAGAAGTTTTGAAACATCATGAGTTAAATAAAAATTAAGAGACGAGTAAGGGGCCCCTTAATATAAAGCCCATATAACCTTAAGGTGACAAAGCTTGTTCATTAAAACTTTTTGATGAAACGCCTTTAAAACAATTTTTTAAACATTTTTAGAGAAGAATCTTAAAATGAAATTAATTCATTATAACATTTAAACTTCGAATTTCTAGTTAATAACAGAAGATAAAAATTACAAACACGACTTCAATTTCCATTTCCATGAATATGTTATTTCTATCATTACCAATTTTCTTCATTTCCATTTAATTAATTTACCTGAATGTTTGTTCGTTGATTTTTCGTGCCACTTTAAGTTTTTGCTTTCGTTAATCGTCTTTAGTTTTTTCATTTATACACCATGGCTTTTGTTTGATTTGCCACATGTGTCAATTTTAATTATTATTTTATCGCCCTGAATTCAACCCAACCCAAGGTACTAGTCTCCAATCAAACCCTACTTAAGTTAATCTTACCTTAGTGGACCTTATTGGTCAACTACTAAAAACAATCTAGTGCTTTCTAAATGCGACAAACACCACTGAAGTAAACCCAGTAGAAGCAAACTGGGCTTCTATACCAACTTAATGTAGGCAACATAACTTGGTGAAACCGAATAATACACTTTTGCCGAAGTGTAATGTGTTTTATTGGGGGTTAGAACATAATTAAGTTGCGTATTCAAGGGACGTTGGTATGTACATGTACGGTATCCGCATTCAATTCAATAGCAATGCATCGTCGGTGTGATTGGCACTGACCCTACTGATCACACTGATCATAAATGTACTAGTCTCATAAATACTAGTATCATAAATGTAATAATCTCCAAAACAAAAGCACTGTTCTGGATGTCATCACTATGTGCAAAATATATCAATTGCAAGGCAAAAACTTTTAGTAAACATTTCTATGACGGTTATTTGCAAATAAATGTAATTTCTCGAAGTTTCAAAATCATTATTTCTAGAACCAGAGAAAAACATTTGAGACAAGATGAATGAAGTAAAGATGAATTCTTTACTTCTATATAGAATATCTGATAGAAGTTCTTCGTGAATATTTCTGTGAAAGTACTAATGGATACAAATGATTATATTTACCAGTTTTTTGCTGGTAACAACTGAAAATAATAAAGTCTAAGTAAATTCTCTTTTAATAGCTCAAATTGTTTATTTACATAACTCTCGCATATTTTTAAAGATGCGTAAAAATGTCTAAAGCTACAGTAACCAAATAAACTAACTATAATGGCAGGAAGTAAATCCGTGTTAATGTCTTACTAACGTTTTTCTTTTAATAGCATCGGTCGACAGCACATAAATATCTTGCAACCAAACATTAACTTCGTTTTGAGTATAAATTAATTACCTAATATTGAATGGTAAATTTGCTTTTCAGGTTAGCTTAATGAGGAAATCTGGATGAAAATTCACACTTGGCTGGACATCGCTGTTAACATCGAGACCGGATCTAAAAACGGACGATTACGCGAAAACTGACGATCGCGTCTCGCGATAAAGAGGAGAAAAAACAAGGCGAGATCCGCGGAAATAACCCGCAAGGTTTTTTCCCTTTATTTCTTAGCCGCACTTGTTAGACTAATTAGCGTGACCTGGCGCTTGTTTCGCCCACTGGAAAGCTCCGAACACCGTCGAGAAGAAACAAACTTGCAAATTCGGTATTTATTTTATTACGTAATGGCTCTTGTCTCGAGATTTTATTTCTCCGCGCGCTCGCGGATACTACGAGCGGTGGAGTGGGAGCCGGGTGGTGGAAAAGCGACGGCAAACTCTCAATTTGTTTGGCTAATGAAGTGGTTAATCAAACCTTCAAAGACACTCGATTACACTTCGCAGTTTATGCGATGCCTGCTTACATTTTAAAATCGGTTTCATAAGAATCGATTTAATTCAATGCATCGGGGATGGCGAAGATTTAAATATAAGAGTTAAATTATTTTCAAAGATACTTGAGTTACCAAGAAAATCGCATACTAACAACGTATTATTTTACGTGTAAATCTCGAAAACAGCAAATTAGAATTAGAATCGCAAGTTAGGATTTTTTTATCATAAAACATTTGCATTAGTCCGCGCTGGACTTTCTTATACTCAATACTGTTTAATAATGTTACTGTATTCTTTGCAAACACATATTCTGCAAACAGCACAAACAGACGAATAGTTCATTTGTTTACACGATCCTAAAGTTCAATAATTTTAACAGTTTCATTTGAATTTGAATATGACATCGCTATTCTCCGCATCTTCTTATCGTCATCACTGTCGTCAACAATCATTATCGGACATTGTCATTATCAGCAAAAATATTAGTTGTTCAAAACGAAACGTACTGATGAAGGTGAAAGTTCTGGAAAACAAAAACGTCGGAAATTGTAAATTTAAAGAAGTATTTTGCTGTCATTTTATGGAAATTAGAACATCAGCGTCTCCTGGATTTAAAAATGGAACCTGTACATTTAATTTAAACCATCGTAAGTGATATAAAACGGAAGTATTAGCCCTTATTCATTCAAAGTTATTATGGAGTTTTGAGAACTAATTTAGATATGATTTGATGCGAGGCCAGTTTGAATGTGTTTGGGAAAAATTATTAAAGAAACGTTGAGCTCTAAGGAAGCCATACACTGTAATCGTCGTTCGTACACCCGCTGACTGACGGGCATTAATTATTTATTAGGGCTTTCGAGGCGGATGTGACCCGCATGCCTCCAACCGCTTTGATTGATTGAGAACGTTCTGGGAACGAAGCGGCGAATTTTTTAGTCGCGTTTCTTTACGAAATTTCTGCACGTGACAGGTAATTAATTCATCGCGGATTCATGTAAATTTATGTACTTGTTTCGTGCGGTACGAACGTCTACGAACAAAAGAAGCATCGAAAACACGTTTGTTGTGAACAAGTTGCGGGGGGGATTTATGCCTTCGTAAAGGAAAAGATGATGCGATATGATCACTGCATTCTTGAACATCGGTTACCTACACATTCACGGTGTTAAATCAAACGCGTAAATTTTTCGGTAAGAGAAATCTGATGCAATAATTGTTGCAAGTGAACAATTCTAAAAATTAATTAAATCAAATATATTGTTTATATCTACTGTTACAGTTAATAGAAAAATACATATAATTAGCGTACATCACTGAGCACTTGTGATCGACCATTTGGTATGATTTTATACTCTCAATGTCGGTTATAGTGTATATGTGCTGTTAGCAGTCTAGTACTTGATTTTTTGATTTTTTAAATAATTGGTATGTTAAAAAATTAAATTGATATACATAATGATTTACGTACGATTATAAACTGCTTAAGTTCCTCACACATGTTCGTCATAAAGCAGTAGAACATAGTTTCAATTCCCATGGCATTTGTTATTAATAGCGTAAGTGTAAAGGTGGGTTAAGACAGGTATGGGACATAAATCTCTATTGTGCGACTGTCGACACCAGGTAGCCGTAGTCCCACAGGTAATAATACATCATAATAATCCTGGGGTGTACCAGATGTGTTAACAAAGAGCCTGCAGATGAACAACGTCACAACTTCTCTCCCCAACAACACAGACGTCTTGTGTACGACTCGTGTGGGTGCGGTAGGTAGTAACTGGAACGAAATTAATTTAAAATTCACCAGCGAGGAGGAAAAAATCACAATCTACGACGCATAAATTTTCCACCCTTGGACGTTTATTGATGCTCTCGAATTAAGTAAGGGCCATTTAACGCCGGAAAAATGAAAGAAAAATTCCGTTCGCATAATGTGAAATAAATTACCGTTTTTCGTCGTTGATCTCGTATGAAAAATAAAACGTCACGAGGTTAAAAAGTCGTAATGTATGCGATTTTATACTTTCGTCGTTTCGTTTTGGTAGAAAGCCTTCGGAGAAATTAAGTCTCCAATGTCGACGTCACGTTTGGAACTACTGTAACGACAAAACACGAACGTTACTTTTTTTATCTTAATTAGTATTTTCGTCCCTATTAATATGAAAGTAATAAATTGGCGAACGTCAGACAGGCGTCATTAATAAAATAGTCAAATCGTATCCGTAAATCTCACAAACATTACTGTCCCATATACCTTGCATGCAGATAGTACAAACGATAGTAAACCAAATGACAAATGAATGGGACAAATGAATGATAATCAACATACAAAACAAATATACACGTAATGAGCATAATATAGCATCAATAAAAATTGAAAACGGAAATCTTATGAAAACAAGAATGAAGCATCAAAAAAAATATATTAAATATTAAAATCTTTAAGGAATATCAACCGAACTTTGAAACAATAAAACGTTAAATATTGGGGAAACGGTCAGTAATTGGGCTTCAATGAAACTCAATTATTGTTTATCCGCAGAAAAACAAGACTCGTAAAACATACAAGCGATTGCAAAATCAAAAAAAAAACACATGTGCATAACGGCACATGCCAGAGACTTGCAGCATACCTTTGACTTCGCCAACACTCAACGATTGTTGAAATTCAATCACGTCGTTAACATAGGAATTTTCTTGATATGTACCACATTAACAAATGTGATAATGCCGTCAATTTCAGACCAGACGTCAACAAATTAAGTAAAATTTATTCCTATCTTCTACATTTCGATTTCAGTTAGCTGTTCGGTGCCTCGGTATCGAAGTCAAAAGTATATAAAAATAAACCTGAAATGGCAGGGATCATGTATATACCAGTTAATCTGGGTGAATTGATAATGAAAACTTAATCTCTCGATAAAAATACAGTGCACACAGTTCCAGGCACGGCAGGCTATAAAAGAAACGTCAGAAAACGATTAGATAGTATCAATTTGACCCCTATATTGTCCACGACAGTAACCCAAAGAAAACGTTGCTAAGCGACGGTGTGTTTATACGAAAATCACAGTCACCATGTTAAATATCAAAGTCAGTAATAAAAATAAAGTTGCGAGTAGGTCTGTATGTACATACAACTCAACTCCAGTTCAAAAGGATCCCTCCTGTGAGGGATAGAGTAATACGAATGGAATGGAATTTACGATGAGTGTACGAAGAAGGGACGCTAATAACTTTGGAGACAGAAGCAAAACACTACCGATTGGAACAATAGCACTACAAGAAACAGACATGAAAGAAACAGGTATAACAAAATTAAAGGAATATACATTCTTCGCGAATGGAGAAGAAATAAGAAAATTCGTAGTGGTTCACTTCATAGAAATAAAGGATTAATTGAAGATGTTAATTTGAAACGTGTACGCGCCAACAGAAGAGAAAATTGCAGACGAAACGATGAATTCTATGAAATTATAGAAGAAGCTTACAACATAATAAATGAACATAATATAAGAGTGTTGGGGATGTAAATGTAAAAATAGGGAGAGAACTTGTGTACAAACATATACCGGGAGGACACAGTAAACTTCAGAATAGCAACTGCAATGGAAGGAAAATGATCGCGTGCTGATATACAAACAGTACAAAAAATAATAAAAAATTAAAGTCATGCATGGGTGCAGATATAAACTCGGATCACTACTTAGTGTAGTACTCGAAGAGGGGAAAAACAGAGGGATAATGTAAGACGCAGTATAACATGGAGAAATTACAAAAAGCACATACACAAAAAAGATACGAGAAGGAAATAATACGAAGATTCTGAGAAAGAGAGCAGGAATTACCCCAAAGCATAGGCGGAGAATGGAAGCAAATGGAGTCGATTATTCTTAGGGCAAGTGCAATAAATGATCTCAATACATCAGAAATAACGTAGATCACGTAGATAAGAAATAGAACGATGAGAGCGATCCAAACACAAAAAGAAGAAGACAAATAAGCATATAAAGAGCAGAGAGCGAAAGTTAAAAGGATAAACAGACAGAAAAAGAGAGAAATGAACAAAATGCCAAGGTGGTAGAGAACTACTACAAAAAGAAAAACTAAGGAATTTGTATAGGGAAGTAAAAAGAGGAAATCAAAGATTTAGCCAGATGGCATAGATCAAAGAAAAAGAAGGAAACTTGATAGGTGAGGACGACAAAATCCGAAAAAGGTGGAGAGAACATTTCCACGAGATGATAAATGAAGACACAGAAAGGACGAAACGGAATAAATGGTACACGGGGAGGACAACTACCAAATCGCAGAGCCAACAAAGCAAGAAGTAGACGAAATCATAGGGAAGCTCAAAAACTAGAAAAGCTTACCTGATGTCTTTTCATTTGGATTATATCGAGAACGAGCGGACCTATTTTTTGTAGTTCTCGCCATTCTATGGAGCATTTTGGTCAAGGCCTAATCACCAAGGTTAGGTTAACTGTTTATTTAAAATAAAGATGTGCTTATTGTAAAACTGCGAGGACACTATTATGCTTAGGAAGCGGTATAACTAGAGTTCTGTTTTCACTAAAAACGTTACTGCTTTATTCCCTTTGGTCATTAATGTTTCATGCAGCTAAGAAATGTATGAATGGAGAGAACTGCATCAAAATTTGTAGAATATACAGACAGACATACAAACGAACCGACAGACCTGCCGATGTATTAATTGTGTATTATATGTTTTATGATAAAGTTGTGTTACAACCATAAGATATTAGTTTTGCATCTTGGCATCACAAAATTTCAACGATTCGTAGTAATTATATATTTTCGTAGTATACTACTTTAACACTAATTATTTTGATATCGTTGTCACCAATTATAAGTGGGCGAGAACCGGTGGGCCCGACATAAAATTTGAAACTATAAATAAAACGTAAGACATATGATGCAGATGTGAAAAGAAATTCTTAATTAGTATGTTTGAGAGGGAAGACGAAGAGAGGGAAGAAACAAAAATGAAGCATAAAGCAACATCAAGAGATGAAAGATCAACGACAAATGCTAAATAAAGAACATGGGAGATGGAGAGCAGAAACGATGGATGGTGCTATGCTACTGCACAAGTTAGTTAGTTAGATATGGGTGGAAGAATCCGGAATGCAATAGAAATTACTGGCATGTCTCCTCAATGTACATACTACTCACAATTTATAAGGCATTGTTGCAAAGAAGATTGCACAGAAGAATGTTGTAGTTTTTATTTCTGCCATATTAACAAACCTGTTGAAAGTTTAGCAAAAAATAATTAATAGACTTATAGTTATTTATATAATACATATTTTGGAAATTAGAATGAAAACAACAAATTTTTAAATAAGAAAACTTCTAATCATAATTTTTGCGTGAATTCTATTTCGAAATTCCGTTCAGTTTTTTTTGCCCCGCATCTCCATAGGGTTAAACACACACTGGATATCTTGATCATCCCATAATTGTGGGAAAATTGAGGTATATGTGCATTGTTAATGCACATATACTCGTACTGATAATGACGAGTTAATTGAAACTCGAAGTTCAATTAAATAATGTTGATCCCTTATTGTAATTTACAGCTTCACGCTCACAAAAATGTTTGTTAAGGTTCCCATTGTTGCACCAAACGAACGAACTCGTGACGTTGTATTTATGTCCATCAATAGGTTCTCGACATTATCCCGGATTTAAATGTATTTCAGGCCTTTCACCCGGCGGCGACGATTCGAAAATGCCATTGATCGAGAGTCAGCTGCGTAACGCGAAATACTTGATACGAAAAGTTGTAAATGTAGAAACGATCCTTGGCCCATTATGTTCACTTCACGGTGTCCTAACGAAAGAAGCGAGAGGGACCCTCTCGGCAGAATGAAGAGCGGATTTTCAATACGTGCTTTTCTCCATCGGCAAGAAAAACGAATAATAGTGTATAATAAACTCGAGGACTGCCTTTTCAAGTGGCCCTGTCAATACGACAATGGCGTAATTGCAGTCTGTTGAATGGGCGATTTGAAAAGAATGAACTTCGGTTGACTGCGCCTGCCCCGTTCGAGAGTGTTTATAATCATATTTGACCGACCCGGGCCGGAGAGTTTTTGTGCTAAATAATGGCGAATGTAAACTAAGATTTTAATCCCACAAAACAATTCCTTTGTGGTATCGATACAAAAGTCCCCTTTTCGCATAGAGAGCTCCAGTGTGTGGATACCTACCTTATTCACTCAAAGGTCCTTTTCCGCTTTTATCTTTTTGATCTTTGTTTTTATGCGTACGTACATATCATGTGTTGTAATCAAAATAGATGAATATCAGTTTATAATTATCCATAAATCGATGATAGTTGGAATGTTTAATAGAATATTAGAATCGTTTTTAATAAAAACAAAACTTGAAAAGCTTCGTTCAATTTAAAATTATTATCGGTTAAGAGTTAATATTTAGGCTACTTTATGTCGAATATTAATATACGTAACGGTTGGAAGTGGTAGACGTGGGGTGGAAGTGCAGGAATTACGTATTATTGAAATATAAATCTTTAACGATTCCACCTTTTATTGGATAATATAATGGTTCAGAAAAAAAATTTATAAGATCCATTAGAAAATAAAGTTTTGGATTTGAAAGATTTTTCAAATCTACTAATGTTTGCGGAGGACGAAACTGTTTGTTACATCTCAACAAATGCTTCATGGTTCATTTTCCAAAACGAATTGGTATTCCACAAAAGGAATTATTTTATGATAAATGAAACTGTAATAATAAATTGATGGAGAATGTGGTTAGTTGCAGATACAAGGGCTATGCTGGGCTATATGTCTATGCATTCTAAACCTTAAAATGCATGTACATCTCCCTCACCAAAAAATGCACAGAATTTACCCCACACATTATTACACCACATATGTGATTCCCTTTGAAGGAACGTCTGGAATCAAACGAGTGAATGCAATTGATCCTTGAATGATGATATAAGGCGACAATCGTCTATGGGCTTAAATATGATTAGCCGCCAGTTTATCGACTATTGAAATTTGAGAATTATGGGAAATTTGAATTTACATAAACAGATGAACTGGTTTTATCAATAACTGAATGATTAACCGATGCCAACAAAATAAAGAGTCAACTGTAAAATGTTTATAAAAATCAAAGATAATAAATCTCCAGCGAATACAAAACTCCAAACCACAAACCTTAGACGAATAAATAATTTGCAATAAAACCTGAAGAATCGGTTGGAAACTGAAAATAGAAAGAAAATAACTTCTTCTAGACATTGCTGATTTATATGCCTGCTATATCATATTTCGTCACGCAACTATTACTGCACTATTAATGACTTCCACATAGTCTTCTGTTGTTCATGAACAATGATTCAATGGTTACACGATCGTGTATGCAAACCAAGGTGCACACACTGTTTGGTGGGAAAAAGTCGAACGCAGTTGTTCAGTTGTTACGTGTACTTTTTTAATAGTATGAGGCATTTATTACAATTAGTTTTTTTTATTTCACCACACATTACGGTCCTCTACCTCTCTCTCGTTCCAGCTTTTCCTTTTCTATACTCTTCCTGTAATGTATTCATCTTCCTCAGTACCATATCACCTCCTCCCTCATCTAGACATCGCCATTTTTCTCTTCTTTCTCTCTTAATCACTTAATGCCACATCCATAGTCTTCCATTCAGTGCTGTAATACATCCTTATTCCGCAAAACCTACACATCCTGCAATTTTCATTCATCTAATAATAAACCTATAATAAACCTTGCTATATTTGTCTCTTCCTCCTGCGCTTCCACTCATCAAATATTCCGGATATCTTCCGCAGATACGGAATGCCTAAACATTGTATTATACTTCGCCTCACTTAATTTTCCTGCGCATGCACTTGTTTCAGTATATTTACTCCCCACACCTTCCCTCCATACATCAATATGCTCATCACACATGCCTTCCATATTACATCTTCTCCTCAAACGTACATTATCTTATTCTCTTATTCTCGTTAACGCCTCTTCTGCCTTTCTTGCTTTTTCGCACACATACATCATATGTCCTTCATATCTGTTATTCTATTTCAACATACAACCTAAGTACATCCACTCATTCGTCTCTTCAATCATCCCTCACTTCGATTTCAGTCTCACTCCCTCTAATTCCTACCCCCTTGCCCAAATACCATTATTTTAGTCCATTTAATATTGAAGGCATTTGATTAACTCTCAGTTGAACAATTTTGAGTTTTTCTATAAAATATCACAATTAACTTGTTTTAATTATGACAGCAACTCTATATCTATTGATATTTTTTGTAACATTAGTTTAAAAAGAGTTTTGAAAACGTCATCAGCATCTAAAGATTTTCTGAAGACATCATACCAAATTAAATTTATTATTTATCTTTTATATACAATCATGAATTGGGACTTTTAGTAAATTGCATACGAATTAATATAGACCAAAAATAATTATGGAGATCTATTGAGCACCTCGATTGGGAATAGTGTAAACATATAGAGGGATGGGGTCAGTATTTACAGGGGTGAAAGTTGTTATGTAGGGCTATCTTAGACTATATTCCAGAGACGATACCGTCACTATCTGCGTATCTGCTATCTCCATATTATAAGATCGTGTGGCTCGGAACTTAATTCCGAGCGTTTGGCTAGCACCGTTCTTCGAGTCGATAACGGGCTTGACGATCAGAGTAATCCTTGATGTATTTTCTTTGCCTTCAGGCTAGAAGGTTTCGAGTTTGACATTCGGACATTGTACAAATATTCCTGTAGATGAGTGGGTGTCGACGAATGATCTTTACAGAAAAGTTGGCCGAAGTTATGCCCGGTTAGCTGCAAATGATGAGTTTTCTATCCGACCGCAACCTTGATTAATTGCACGAAGCGTTCAGCAACATAGTTGTTTCATCCGCAATCTTATTCGCAATGTCGAATGATAAAAACTTATTTATATACATATCAATTTTAATTAGTATTGTAGGATCTCCGACATTCCCGCAACCGGTTTAGAAAGTATTAATGGCATTCCTCATACGTAAAAGTCCGCGTTTCCTTTCTCTGCGATATTGACTGCAATAAATAACGCGAATAGGCAAAGGCATATATTTTATATGTGGCACTGATTGTCGTTTTAATCTCGAAGGGGAGGGAAGTTGGTAGCTGACAAGCGGCGTACATTTCGATTGATATATAATGCAAGTGCCACGGTCTCGGAATGCCGTGAGTATGTTTAACATAAACCAGCTGCCGAGGTACGATATAAGCAGCAAGAGAAAGAGAATCGTTGTTCGATAATAATTGAATGCAATCACGCCGACGTAGATTTCTGTCAGCAACATCGACGGGAATTTAATTCCTCCGAGGAAGGTGGAGGCTAAGGACGGGATGAATAACTAATGCGCCGTTCTTTCATTGTTGGATGGAACGTTAACTAAAAATGTTGACTTCATAATTCCATTTAAATTAAAAATATACGGAAGATATTGTTAGGCCGAGACATTGTTAGGTTATTGCAATTACTTAATTAATATTATTAATATTAATAGTCAAAGGTTGCAGCAGAATAATTGCCAATTCATAGATTATCGCAAAATTATTAACATATCGTCACATAAAGTGCATTCCTTCCATTGGCAGCAAACTCCAAAACCAATATACAACATGGCAAAAGCAACGGCAAGAGCGGCATTGCATGAAAATATAAATAGCACCGTTTACAGTTACTTACAGGCCGTCACACGTTACCTCTTGTAACTATCGTTGCGTTCTCACACAACTACTTTGGATATTGTTACAATTTACTAAAGATCTTCGCATGCTGGTGTACCTAGTACTTGGCGTACTCGTCGCTCTCCCGTGGAGCCATAGGTTTCATAATCACTCTTCACCAAGTACTTCGGTACAGGTCGAGGGTCGCCAATAACCACGCCTTTTATCGATCCACCAAGAACAATATCATGCTATTCAATTCTGGCTAAAAGATCAGCCGAGCGACAAGTCATAATGAGGGACCCAACTCGTCACTATTAAGCACATATCGACGAGTTAACTTAGCCATTAGCAATTGCCCAAAAATGGCGCAATCTGCCTTTTTCGGTCATGTGTTACAATTTAGATGATTCGCCCTCTCCACTACACTTGAATTTCAGGGAATATCATTATATATTGAAAATATTTAATTCTATAAAAATATCGCCACCGTCTTTTGGTTCTTCAGACCAGTGCAAGGTAAACTCCACTATTTTTGTAACCTAATAACACTTATATTATGAACCAATCGCAACAATTCGTATGTGCCATTGCCAATTATTCAAAAACAATCACTTAGTGGATCTACACAGAACCAATGTCCAATTGCGAAACAATTATAATTCACTGAAACGCCTAAATATAATGCTCAGTTCATAGCGGATGCAAACTTTTGTGCACATTATTTTCTTTTTTCATTACATAATTTCGTTTATTGATTATGGTCAGAAATATAAAATGTGTTGCCTGCTGCGCAACGAAAAGAAAACAATTATTTCTACTTCTAACTGTAAAAGTCGACGAAGAATATTCCGGAACGTCTCAGGTGGAACATGGCAAACAACGCGCCGAGCAGAGTGTGAAGTATTTGATTACGAAAATTGATGAAATTGAAACTGGGGCGTAATAGGAAAAGGGAAACTGTGCAGCTGTCGATTCTCAGAGTTAAAAGCGCGTTGATACGAACGGAGCGCTCGCTACTTTTCCCATTAAATATGGTTAACTGCATTTTTTCAAAGCCGATAAAACTAACGTGCTGGATCAATTTGAAACCGTCCTGCAACAATGCAGTGTATATACATATAGTACAAAATTTCAAGAAAAGCCATTAAAACGTTGTTCGAGTAGTTTCGATCAACATAATCATATGAAGCATTTGCGCAAACTCATTGTGTCACGGTGTGTTGACGAACAATTTGTGAATATTTTGCGCATTCACACGCGATTACCTCGCTAATCGATACCATTTCTGTACACACGGATGCCCATCAACTTGCCGCTTCGTTGATTGAAACCGACTTCGATCGACGTTCACAGCTACATATTATTTTTGCGTAAGAAGATCTGAATAATCTGACTAATAGTTTGAATTCCAATCAGACTTTGTAGTGGTTAGTGTCCAGCTAGACGAGAAATAATTATTACGTCATCAGCAACGCAGAAGATCGTGCACGTCATCAAATATCGTTGGGGAATTATGAAAAACTCGATTTTCCGTTGTACATCGTTGCTATTGACGTAATATTATTTACGTCATCATTGATTACTTTATACGTAGTAACTGACCTATATCTCGTCGATACTGGCTTAGCAGAATATAATTAGGCTAGGAGTTTAGACAATGTCATTGGTGATACAGAAGCCCACGACATTAGTTTGTGAACAGTACCGTAAATTAGCATTTTCAAAGAAACTAGTTGCCGAAAAGGACGTGCCGAGAAGTATACAGGAGATAAGGTTTTATGGAAGCGATTGCTGTTTCGTTATTCAAATCAAACCTATTTTATAGATATCTATTAGCAATGATTCTTCTTGTCCAACATTTACAAGGTTAGCCAAGAAAATTTGCAAAAACCGGAATTGGTAACTATGAATGCCAAAAGAGTGTATATTTTCATTTAACCACATAATTGACGTCATGGTTAAAAAATGCTAAATCTGAACTACCAAGGGAGGACAAAAAGATGAAATGGAGCAAATTGTGGAGGCACTTCAGGGATTAAAAACGGATATGAGGAAGGAAATGAGATATTGGGGGCCGAAATAAGAGAAAATGAAGACCTATAGAATGTGGAAAGGGAACAACTCACTGCAAGGAGAGAAATATTGGGAAGAATATAGAGGCAGGATGGATAAAGCAATAAGGAAATGTAAAGTAGTGGTAAAGGGAACGACCTTCAAGGAGGACAGAAAAAAGAGCGCCAAAATGTTCTTCGAAAGTAAATTAGGACTGAAAATTGAGATTAAGGAAGTACGCACTATAAAAATTCAACACAAAGTGATTAATGTGACAAAATTGCAAAATTCCGAGGAGAAAAGGAATGATGAATAAAAGCTCATTGCAAGGTACCAATATCAATTTAGAGGATGACCTAAATAACCACGGAAAGAAGAGAAAGGCAATGGGAAACGGTTAAGATAAAAACAACTTTTTACCAACCAGGTGTGGATCTGGAATATGCAACTAAAGAAACTGGTTGGTAAGGAAGAGGCTGACCAGGCAAAAAACTAGACAATGTACATCAGAGACAATATATTTTAAGAACGACCAGACGGGTAATGGATTCGGGAAAAAAATATTGAAAACTCAACAATTATAGAAGGTGTAGGGAATGATATATTTTTGTGGGCATCTGAAATGTAAGGGGCAAATAATTAATAATGGAAATATTAAAAGATATAAGATACAAATAACAGCCTTACAAGAAGCAAAACAATTACGGCTGAATGTTGTATATATAGAAGATATGACATTTTTTAAAGTGGTGAAAAAGACAAAGGCCTAGGAACTGGCTCCATGGTACAAACAAAAATTATAAAGATAAGGTGATGTCTTTCAAACCAAGATCAGAGGGTTACGTAGTATACGTTTGCGAACAGAGAAGAACAACATCAATATAATCGATGTCCACGTTCCCTCAGAAGAAAAACAAGAAGAAAGGACATATTTTACAAACAACTAGAAGAAGGATATGAAAAATTACCGAAACATGACATGATAATAGTGATTGGAGATTACAATGTAAAGATTGGGAAAGAAGAAATGTACCGATCAACAAGTACACAGTAAATACAAAATATCTAATGTTAATAGACACCGAATAATTAATTTTGCAATAGAAAACAATGGTGGTGAAGAGTACGCAAGACTCTAACGGAATTAAAGAGGATAACAAAAAAATTGAAAAAAGAAGCAACAGTTTTCGGGCTAGAAACTGAACCGTCAGTAGATGAAAATTTTCAAATAACTACGAACTTGATGTATGGAAGGGAGTATGAGTTTGGTATGGCAAAAGAGTACACCAAAACGGACATGAGGTGCAGGAAATAATAGTCAGAATTGAAGGTAACAAGAGGTAGGGAATTCTGAAAAAACTAATGAAATCGAAGAACACGTCTAGAAGAATGAACATAAGGATTTATAAAGCCATTATAAGGCCAATACTGACATATGCCTGTGAGACATGTTCACTAAAGAAAGGTGATTAGTCCTTGATAGATGGGAAAGAAAAATACTAATGCCCGGTTTCACAAACGTTAGTCGGTCGTTAACAGTTTGTCAAACATTTGACGATTGATTAACTTGGCAGAATGTAGAGAAACATCTAAAAAGCATGTAGATCAAAAATTGAGAAGATACAACGAGAAACAGAAAGGAATGGAATACAATTTGTTCAACAAGCCTTCATGGTTTGTAATGCATATACATACATACATAGTTATTTCTGAAACATCGGCGACAACAACGTTGACGATGGATACATTGATCCTTGAATTTTTTAAAATAGTTTTTATTACTAGTTAACGTTTCGAAAATTTGAGGAATGGAACATTTTTCTATCAAATCGATTATGCAAATTAATTTTAAAATTTATTAGTGCAGGAAACTATATTGTACGTCTGCGCTTGTTTTCTAATAATAAATCTCCTCGATGTGGATTTATGCGTTCTATTTGCTTTCGAGCTTGTCCTTATTTGTAGCTACGAGTCTCGGTAATTTGTGCTGTGCTCTTCCGGCAATACATTTCGAGCTTTTTCCATCGGTTGCTAATGAAAATGTATCTGTTGTCATCTGCTAATATCAATGAGTTACTTCTTGCGGACTTTGTACGTGTCGCTTCGTACATACGACATAACCTGCCGTTAAGTAATTTCGTTAGGAATGCCAGTATGAGTTTAATATCTGCATGCCACGGTTTATTCGCCTAAGCGTGTTCTTTACACAGTAGCGTAGAGGATTTTAGACGGATCATTGTTGTTTGCGATTTAGTATTATTCCAAATTTTATTTATAGGAAAATATAAATGATGACTTCAAAAAAAATTTAATCATACCAGTCATAGTTTGATAGGCTTCCGTTCCCAAGCGCACGCCATTGGCGCTGTGCGTCCCAATGTTTTTAGTACAATAGCCAGACTCGCTCATAACATTCCTCGACTTCAATATACTTTTACGGCTTCTGGTCCGGGGGACTTGAGATACCCTGTTCGTCTCCTCTTTGCCGTCGAGTGTTTGACTTTTCGAGTGCGAGTTTCCGAGAGACCCCGATAATGACTCGAGACGGACAGTTGTAGTTGCGAGGAGAAAGGGAACATTGGGGTTCGCGAACCGAACTTACTCTATGATATTGGACAGGTCGTGCGGTTCCAGGGAACCCTACACAGTTTGACTGCAAACTTCAAATGCAACCGTGACGCAAATTGCCATTGACAGTACAAATAGATTTTAATCTCTTACGCTGTGCACTGCAGTTTGCGATCTTTGCCAGACTTTGCACGGTTGCGGCAACTTAACGATACATAAAATGCAATTTATATTCATGTTGGAAATTGAGTGGACTCAATTCTCGAATCTTTAGATATTCAGCCTAAAGTACCATCAATTGTATTATTGTTGTTACGATACAAATCCTGATTTTAAAAACTATAATTTAGATCATACAATTTAGGTTGTTTTTAGTGATTTTTTAAAAAATGTAACAAAAAATGTAGACCCTGTTGGTAAACTCGACTGGCTGCCAAATATAAGGTAAATGGAATAAGATTTTGCAAAATTTACTTAACGATCTAAATGTTTTTTCTAATTGTAAATAAATGGCCTACATAATTTGAAAGTTATATGTGATCGTCCTTGATGTGTATAATATACCTGCAAATGTAGATGTACTTGTACATAATAAAATTGACCAAGGAAAGAAAGGAACATGTGCAAATACTTTGCCACGTCGACAAAGATATTTTTTCGTAAATCAACAGTTACCACGTCAAGACACACCTCTTAATCCCAACCAATTAATACAAATCAATTCAATCTGTACACGAAATCTAGACATACACCTATCAGCATCTACTTAACGATGATGGTTATAGTACAGTTTAATAGATTAATGACTTTAATTTAAACATAATCGATTTACCGATGTTGTACAAAATAATAATCCACGAAATGCCGACAAGTGCTGCCAATTGTTGAACACGAAAAACAAAATTCATGTATTTAAGGGCAAGAAAATCTTTAGGAGTACGAGTCAATAGACATCGACATATAAATAAAGTAAGAAAGAATACGTTGGACTTCGAGCGATAAGGGTTAAATAAATAAAACTATTTATAGCGGCGAACTCAACGAGCGGGGTAGCGACAGTTTCACCACCGACATAAATGCAAAATGCTACATGTAACATAAATCCGTAAACAGATGCATTCAATTCTCCAATCACTCGTTTTTCGCAAGACTCGGCGTCTGATGTAGCGGCACAAAAAGCGAGTTGTCAAGCGGCGTAAGATTTACGACGCATATTGCAGACATGTCAGCATATGTATATATCTAACGGAAATACTTAGTTTCCTTATGTTTCGTTTTACCGAATAACGTATTTTTGATACGTCCACAAAACTCTCGAAGCTTTTCTGCATGTAACGTTCCAATTCAACTTGATACATGCTATGATAACGTTGATATATGTATGCGTTGATACACAACCGGTTTCTATCAAATGATTTACAAGCAAGTTTTCGTAAAGAGGAGAATATGGAATAACATATTTTTGATAAATAAGACAGATACGATTAATTAAATAGGAGTAGGGGGATATTTGAAGCCATAGCTGTATTTTGTGTTGGTAAGGTAAATGAAGGTATTGACCAATGGCTCTTGAACACTAGCGTGTTTCTTGCCACGCCACAAACTTGTAACGAACGTATCAGGGTCGGAAATCTACAATTTTAAATGAATGGTTCGATATTTAACTACGCATCTATGACATGTTTACAACACTAAACAAGTCCAACGAACATTTGTTATTTTAATTATAATTATTTTTACCAATGGTGAACATTATTATTAATAGTTTCTTAATTTGTAATAAATTCTTGTCTATGTCTTCATTTATGATCTTTGGTCCTCATATTTTCCTTATGATCTTTGTTTAGAATATTCTTAATTTCTTTTTATCACGGGTTATCGGTCATCTTCTATTATCGTTCGCTGTCTATTGTGTTGTTATGTTAGCCTAGTATTTATATAGTCCTATTTCGCCATCTTCCACCATTCATAATGAGTCGTGCGTTTATGCTCTTTCACATGTTAAGAGGGGAGATCAGTATTTACGGTCCCTAACATAGTAGGAAACAAATATCAAACGTTCATTTTTCTATATATAATCTCCCTGAACCTCGATGCATTTGGTCTAATGATGCTGCAAACCTTTGATTCCTCTGGAAAAAAATCTTTCGGTTGCTCTTCCAACCGGCCGTCATCATTTCATTATCGTCGTAATATCTGGTCCCCCGAAGATATTCTTTTAATTTTGTAAATAAAAAGAAATCCAGGTCTGGTTCACACAATTCAAATCATGCGTTATGAATGGCGCTCAAAGCAACATGGCTTTTGTGGACAGGGGCGTTATCTTGATGAAACATAATTCATTTGCTCAATTTTCCCCGTCATTTTCCGTGACACAATCGCGCAATCTTGAAATTAAGTTGGCACAGTACAAGCCTGTTATTATATGTCCGCGTTTTAAAAAATCAGTCATCAAAATTCCGTCTGCGTCCCAAAATTTTGTGGCCATAACTCATGAAATTTGTGGGGTGGTGGAGAACCTCGGCGATGCCACTCCTCCATACTTTGTTGCTTCGACTCAGGATCGAAGTCATGAGTCCACATTTCATCAACAGTGACGAATCGAGAAAGAAATTCATCCAGATCTGCTTTAAACTTTGCCAAACTGGCTTCAGAATGCAATACTCTAGAACGTTTCTGATCAGGTGTCAACATTCGTGGGACCCAATGTGCAGATAACTCTTCTAGTCCCAAAATATTTGCTAAAATATTTTCTATAGTTCCATAAGAAAAATTCGTAATTTCAGCAATCCGGTGAATGGTCAGTCGTCTATCTGTATACGATTAACATTTTCTTGGGCAGTGACTGTCACTGATCGTCCAGCATGTTCACATGTTTGTCTGCCCACTTTATATTCTTGAGACATATTTTTCACCACTTGGTAAAAAACAGCACCGTCACCTAATACAACTCTTTCTTTTCTCGACTAATTTCACAGAGATCCTATATGATTGAATCCAAAAGCTTCTTCAAGAAGTAAGAAAACAGCAAGCAGAAATGGAGGCAAAGAAGCTTTAGTTGAATGCTTCATTAAGTACGATGAAGGAAAAAGAAGGCAAGGAGTGTAGAAAAACGAATGCCAGGAGTTTCAACAGAAGTTAAAGACAACCATGTAAAACAAGGACAGTCGTAGCTCTGGCGAAGACGACCTTTAGAGTCAAAGTCTTATGCAAAGTTGTTCATTATCACACAAGTAGATTCACGATTCCTGTGCTAAAAATGTTCCCTGAAGGGGGTCGTCTCGATGTTTTGGCAGAGTCCCATCTGCTATCTTCACTTCAGGTAGCTCTTCTTGGTCTGACCGATTTAGAAGAGCTGAACTGAGTCGAGTTCTTTCAAGTTTAAGGTTAAGTTACATGTATATATGTATATTGTAAAAATGAATATTAAGCTTTGCTTTTTCATGTTCATCTATGTCTAATGCTAAAACGTTTGTGCACATGGATACTTGCAACAATTTTCAAACTATAAATATCCCATTTTACCCAGGTTTGTCATCGCTTATTTTTCGAATTAAATAGTTTTTACATACACATAAATTTTAGTTTAACGCAATGTTACCATATTTACAAAAATACGCGAGCGAACAAATTACTAATATTTTTAATGTAAATTTTAGTCAACATATCTGCGCATAAAATAACGTGCAGTGTAGGTATGTGTTAATTAAATTTCATTAACTACTTTAGAAAAATACTCGTGGGAATTTCACCTACGAAAAATGTTAATTAAAACCGGTTCCGTAATAAAAAGTCAACTAATTATATAATTTCAATATTTATGGAAATTTGCATAACTCTAAATGTTAATTAATATATGATTATATTATTCAATTATGTTACCTTTTATAATACTTTAAAGTTCCCTTGTAACTTTGAATATTCCTATCAAAAAGATGACGTTGTTTCAGCGCTTGCCGCGCAAATATACGGAAACTGTCAAGAGCTGAAAACCAATTATTTTTATTATTAATTTCTAACCTCGATGTAAATTCAGATTCGGTATATGAATTCAATAAATTTCAATAAATGTTAATATATGTTAGAAATTCAGTTCATTTTACGAGCAGTAAGCGGCAACACTAGCTAAAATCATGAACATACCATGTGAGTTTATAAACCACAATGTAAAGGATGCCATCATCAATATGTAGGACAGACAGGGCGCCAATTTAGGAAAAGATATAAACAACACATATCATCAATGAACAACAACAAAAACTACTCAAATTACGCTAACCACATTAATGACAATAACAACAACATACACACGATGGAAGAGGTCAATAGTAAAAATACAAAATAAAGGCAGAAGATTAAATATATGGGAATATCCAAAAATATACAAAAGTAAAATGAAAAACGGAAAAATCATTAACGAACAAATAAACACATCCAGTGATCCTATATTCAAACCATTAATAACCATGCACATCAAAAGAAACAAAAATCTCACATAAAACAATACCCCCCACATTTCCCAACGTTAATATCAACAATTCTCCAGATGATGCGGTTAAACGTGAAACATATGTCGAGAAGGAAGTGCTAAAAATGTGAAGAGACGAAGTCAATTGGACTTCTAATTTTAGAAACATTATGACGCGATAAAACGTAAAGACTAATGTAAATTAATTTTAAAGTGTGAGTGACGTTAAAAAATGTAGAAATTATAACAACTCACCACAGGTGGATGTTCCATCGAATATTAAGTAATCAAGTAAGTAATCAATCAAGTAATGTTTTTATTACAATTTCGAGAAAAGTATTAAAGGGAACGTTATGACGTTTAACATTGAGGACGTCCCGAATACAAAAATATAAGCCTCTAGAACATTTCATTTCGTTCAGCGGACGAACGTTGGATATCATCGTTTGTTCGTTGAACGATCGTTTCAACCGATGAAGTGCCGAGAATGCGCGAATGTCCCATATATAAATAAACCTCATGATTGAGTTGCAAACTCACCACAAACAGATTATTCTACGAAGAATTTATTGCAGTTAATTTCTCTAAGATTGGAATTATTTTCCAATTTTCCACGAAATATGTTTTTAATAAATCTGACCATGCACCAGAAGAAGGTATAAATGAGGCAGGTAAACAAAATTTCGCATAAATAAAGACTTTTTAATATTTGTAATTCATACGTTGAAGTCCTGATAATAAATTTTTATTTGAATAATAATAATTATTTCTGATTATAATCAATATATTATGACATACGCGCATATATACTTTAAGTTAAAAATTACAAAATTTATTTTGGAGCGATGCAAAAAGCATACGAATTAATTCATTCATTGGGGCGTCGACGTGGACAAATTTCAACAAATGAGGGGGAAAGAGGTGTGGAAAGTAGATAAGTGAACAGTATGCAAATATAAGGACCAATTGACGGGAGTTAAGGTTGAACGCGCGAGAAAAATAAAAAAATATGTAGGCGGAGGCATTTGTGATGAAAAAAAGTGGGGAATAATGGATTTGGGGCATACGCTGGAGGAAATAGCTGCACCTCGATAGATAACAGAAGATGGTACAAGTGTACAATATTGTTTAAATCGTGCACAATATGCCAAATCATTAATTATACCTCTTTACTACATCGAAAGATGTACAAATTATTAAAATGTATAATAAAAACTCAATCCTTAAAAACTTCATTCAGACGTGCATTTAAAGGAAGACCAAAAGCACAAAATCTAAACAGAGTTTACGTAATAAAATCAATTTTAAAAAATATGAATTTAAAAGTAAATGCCAGTAAAACAAAAAAAAACAAACACGGAGGGGATATCAGGAAGGGATTGAATGTGACATCAAGATCAGATTGATAAGGCGAGGGAGTGAACGTATCAAAAGTGAACGTATGGTGACACACATTAAAATCTTGGGACGATGAAAAATGACGAATGAAAAATGAAGCATCATTAGGAGAATTGAAGTGTGAGGAGAACATGATAAAATTGCATGAAAAGGTAGAGCTATCTATGTGAGAAGCTGAAAGGAGAGGCGATAAAGGTTGAGATGGAGAGATGGAAGTAAGTACATACATAGGAAAAGTATAAGGAAATAGGAGTACATTGTAGAAAATCAAAATAATTGAGAGAGGGGACGAAGAGAGAATGATAAACAGGGCGTGAATAAGTATTGGATGAATGGTGAGTAATGAGATGGAATTCTGAGTAAGAAGATGGACAGAAGTAAAAAAGAAGGAACCAAGACAGAAGAGCACCACACCTAATTTATATGTGTATTATGTGAACATGTATACTATAATAATGGTTATTACTACCAATATTATATTCACGATTCAATAATACATTATTAATATACAGTGGCGGTGACGAAACATGTCGTAGGAGAACACGAGCGTTATTAAATCAATCTATAGAGATATAGATTAGATTGAATTTGATTTGATCCTCGAAGCTGATCATTTTATCCACACTTGATTTGATACATAAAGGAGAAGATGAGATGTAGAATGACGTATCAACCGGACTCTTGGTTTAAATATCATTGCCCTAATAATTCTCTTCTGCAGGATAAACAGATCTGCTTCAACATACAATCCCATATGATAATTTCAAATTATTCAATTTAACATATTTGCTGTGTTGCCACCTAACATGGCATCTTTTCACCAATTTAGCTCGTAATCGTCAACCCGACGTTCTAACGTAAGGCACTATCCATTGTTAGTTATAATACGAAACCAAAGTTAAAATTAATATAATTCTTGTTTTACCACTATTTAAAATTAGCCAATTGTTTTCACAAAATAATAACATGTCTGGTTGAACTGTTGGTTTTATATAGCTCTGCAACGCTCTCGACATAGATGCCTATAATGGTATCGTCTTAAAAAATAAATAATATTGGTCACAGGGCACTACCTGGAAGGATACCCGTGCCCACGACACTAAAGTCTGACCAGTACGACTTGCCGTATCGCTTCGACGTTGTAGCCTGTGATCGGCATGAGAGAAAAGATAAAATCCATCTAAGTGGCAAACCTATGATTCCCATCAGCTCGCGTCCGAAAACCCGATCGAACGCCGAACTGGCATTCGGATATGTTTTGTTTTAATAGGTGCTCTGCATAAAAAATACTAACAGTATTTAAATTGGTCTTTAATTTGACATGTTTTAACATGCTCCCTTTTTAAGTATTGGTGCAAGCACTACCAGTTTAAGAATTTAAAACAAACGATTTATCAGTGTGGGCCTAGGGAATTGTATCTTCCGATCTATCCGATCAAAAAGTGTGGCGTGCAAAAAGTGATGCATTTAAATTTCAATTAAATCGTTTTTGAGTAACGTGTTTTTAAATATCCCACCCAAAACATTTGCACTAAATTTTTGCTGGAAATTACACGTTCTGTCGTATGCGGATTGTTCAGACATCAGAGATAGTTATTGGAAATTCAAAATACCATATCTTAATAGAAATGAATTCATCTGGGGCATAGAATAAAAAAATTAAAAATCAGTTAAAAACTAATTAGTGAAAAGCAGGGCCTTTATAATGAGTAGGTATATGTGTTGATGTTATGGGTTGCTTTAATGTATTGGACACGACTGATCAGTGGTGGATCAGTGAAGCGTTGTAGAAGTCACATAAATTCAATATATGGTTATATACACGAGGGGAGATCATTATTTAGCGTCCCTCACATAGTAGACGTTGAGTAACGTTGAATCAATTTAGCACATTAAAGCTTAATCATTTGTTGTTTCGTTAGTTCAATTTTAGTTTTGTCACTTACACGCTACTGGTCCAAATAATTTAGAATTTAAGCGGACAAGTTTAGAGAAATTCTAAAAATATAAATTAGGGCAGTTATAAAATCCTTGCAAAAGAAAGAGTTCTCGCCAAAAGAAATGCATGAAGACATGGTAGGTGTATTAGGTGAGGTTGCTGTTTCTTACCAAGTGGTGAAAAATATGTCTCGAGAATTTGAACTGAGAACACGTGAATATGCGAAGGGTGCTGGACGACCAGTGACTGTTACTACCCAAGAAAATGCTAATCGTATACACGATACGGTAATGACGAGTCAGATACCCGAAAATTTTTCTTATGGTATTATAGAAAATATTTTAAAAAATAATTTGGGGCTAAAGAAGTTGTATGCACGTTGGGTCCCACGAATGTTGACACCTGATCAGAAACGTTCTAGAGTATTGCGTTCTGAAGCCAGTTTGGTTTAAAGCAGATCTGGACGAATTTCTTTCTCGATTCGTCTCTGTTGATCAAACGTGTGTTCACCACTTCGATCTTGAGTCGAAGCAACAAAATATGGAGTGGCATCAACAATTTCGTGTTTTGCCATCCGCTGGTCAAGTTATGGCCACAATTTTTTGGGACGCAGACGGAATTTTGATGATTTCAATATTGCGCGATTGTCAAGAAAAAGAGACGGAGAAAATTGTGCAAAGGAATTCTGTTTCATCAAGGCAACACTCCTGTCCACAAAAGCCATGTTGCCATGAGCTCTATTTTGAACGCAGGATTTCAAACGAACATCCCGCATAGTTGGCCCCTAGTGATTTCTTTTTATTTCTAAAATTAAAAGAATATCTTCGGCGATACGACGATAATGAAGTGATGACGGCCGTAAACGACTGGTTGGAAGAGAAACCGAAAGAACTTCCAGAGGAATTAATGGTTTGGAGCATCGGTGGACCAAATGCATCGACGTTCAGGGAGATTATGTAGAGTCTAATAATAATAATTTGATATTTCTTCAATTTGATTCAGTTTGTCTTCTATGTTGGCGACCGTAAACACTGATCTCCCCTTGTATATAGTTTAATGTAACTTGATTGTTATTTGCGTTTGCTATTTGGTTTTAAGCTTGACGGCAGAAATATTAAAATCGAGAACGAACGTAAAATTTAATTTCGTGGCTTCAAAAATCCAATGTCGTCGAGCACGTGAGTGCTCCACAAACTACGAGAACTGTTACAGTACCTCGTCGTTTAAACTTTAAAGGACCGTAGACCTATACGTGAACATGTAAAAGCTATTAAACTGGGTCGTCCGCGTCTCCAGACTCCGCAATATTTACTTGACGTCTGGGTGCTGATTACACAAGTTCACATTTAAGCCGCACTCCGTTCGCGCAGACAGAGACTTCATAAGCTTCTTTCAGTTTTCCAGTCATCAGCTTAATTCGGGATATTAAACCTTATCATTTAATGAGCAATTTGATTGGCTGCCATTTCCATCTTTCTCTAGGTCGCGCCGCGCTCTTTCCGTCCCGCGAGGTGCGCGGTGGGAAATAGTTCGTGTCCTCGAGAACCGGCATGATTAAGAGGCCGGGATGAGATGTACGGGGCACAACTATCCGGAGATCTATCGCGTTCTTTTATTTAAAGTTGTTGACCGCGTTTAAAGCTCTAATCGAAATTTTAATATCTTCGTTTCGGAATGACGCCCTCAAATTATTATTAAACGTTGAGCGTGAAGTTGAACGGACGTTAAAGAAATGAGGTTTCCTTTGCGTGTTGGTGCTTTTTTGTCGATCACAATGAATACGGTGTCGGGATGATTAAGTACTGCTTTTCCGTAGTTTCAACTGACGCAATTACAATGAATACCAATTGGTTGAATTGCGAAACGGAATCGTATTATTTTCAAATAGCTAATTACATGCACATATGTACGGCATACGTAAGGACGTGCGATTTTTGTGAAAGGTGTTTCGAACAATCATGGTTAGGCAATAAATATTTATGACGGATAAAAACACGGAAAGATTGAATCTAATGCGTCTAGAGGTGACCTTCTAGGTATATTATAAATTATCTTAAAGTATTAGACCAATAGCTAATTATGAAATAATCTAACTTATTGAACAATTCTGTCTAGAAGAAATTGCTATTGTTTGCCGCATACGAGTAGTACAAGTTTACATGGGCAGCAATTAGGTCCAATCATTCAAAGGTTGGACCCGTAGGTACTCACTCACTGCACACTCGTTACATGCGTATTAAAGCAAAGTTAAATAATTGTTACAAACTCTGTTTTGGTCACATTTCGATGGACTATTTGTCGTACCTATGACAGGAACTGGCAACGACACCGGTAAGGTATGCCTCATATACTGGTATTATGAACAAACGACCTGACGTGTTCGTTACAAACCACTAAATGCAAATAAAATTGAATGAATCTCAATTATTGTAAAATAAAATAATTAGATACAAAGTCAATTACTAATTTGTTGATATTTAATGAAATAACTTTAACCGTAAGTCAAGTGATCTTAGAAATGTTAGTAATACAAATACAACAAGGAACCATTAAAGTGTGAAGTGGCGATATAAATCAAATAGAAATGCACTGTGTTCTATCGAAAAATCCAACATTCTTCTTTCCGCTTCGATTCACATGATCACTGTTGCATAGAAAACTTGCGTAGAAAAAGGAATACTTGATTTAGTAATCAGGCTTTATGAACTTGATGAAAATAGTCACATGATGCCAGGACGAAAATATTACGTTTCAGCCAAAGTAGATAACAAACGTATTCACGTACAAACTCGATTACTATTAGTGAACTTGAAATTATTCAAGGAAAGTCACCCACAAGTCAAATGTAGTTTTTCCAAACTTGCATCTTTTAGAGGTGGGTAAGTGAGCAGTACAAAAACAGGAAAAGTTTATCAATCTCACTCATCATCTAAAAGATTTTGGGTATAGAGTAATTTGCCTGCTTCTATAAAAATATTTCACCATGAGGCCCAAGATACCCATACAAAAAGTGATTTCCTTTTCTGTTTAATTGACGTGAAATTCGTAATGAAACGTGAAGTGAATTTTGGTTGCGTTGGCTTTATGAACTAATCGGGGCACTCTGCACATCTCCACATATGTTTTGGGCGCACTTCCTAGGACACCCCAACCCAATCGACCCAAACCAAAATTATGTTAAAAATCAAAACAGATTCGTTATTTGAAAAGCAATGAGAAAGAATCCACGAACCCAATTTTTCTAATAACTGACAAAAACCCAAATGAAAGCAATTTCAAAGCTATTTAAAAAATCAGATCATAAAAATTCTCCTAAAAATCACCTAAAGATTTTTTATTTGTATAAAATTTGCATGTTTCAATCCAAATATTTCGCTGTTGTAATTCCCAAAACATATCGAAACCTAACCGCATTTTCGTTTTAATTGGCGTGAAATTGGTGATGGTTTCTGATGAAGCACACAGTTCATTTGGGGTTACGTTGGCTGTGACCATTTTAACCCACACGATGTAAACCTCAGAATCCAAATCGTGAAATCAAAATGATTCTACGATTTGTAAAAGAATGGCCCCTATACGACAAGCATTAGATGTCTCCGATATATGTATATGCACGTTTAAGCTCATTTTTTGTGACGTTCATAAACTGCATCTGATTGACGGCTAGCTATTATTTAGTTTTAATTTGATGGTCTATAAATGTGCCATTTGTTTCGTACCGTGGAGTAAAATATGATAATGAGCCACGCCAACGTTTTAATTTGCATCTGAGGTAAAAGGCGGTGAGTTGTTACAGACTCATTTGAATTCTGTCTCTGATAACATTCATAACGTAACATTCAAGATCGCTGAATATTATTCTACACACTTTTTAGCATTATCATACAATGTAGTTTTTTGTAAAAGACTGAAAGGTAAATAAATATTAATGATGATTCAGAACTGTGAAATGTTTGATATAAATAATAAGTAACTGTATCATAAACTAACTTTTATTTCCAAATGTACATTTCGAATGATAAGCATTAGAAAATAAGTAGCATTATTTAACAATAATCGTAGCAGGATACCGAAGGATGAAAAAATTACCCAAGTTGAATGTGTAATAATGACTCTACCCGCAGAAGAGGTGTGCCTCTTAAATAAGACACGAAAGTGCAAAATACTCTGCGACACCAAAGCACAAACTAGAAATATCTCAAGGACAGAAGAGGATGCATGAAAGAACTTATAAAATAAAGATATCATTGTACTACGTGCCGATAAGGGAAACACAACAGTAGTCATGATCAGGATAGACTACAATAACAAGATAAACACGACATTCGACTCCAAACACTACAAGAAATTAAGCAGAAACACAGCAGCTAAAATCGAACGTCACACCAGGAAAGCAAACAGGGAGTCAGCCACACTGAAGGAAGAACACCGATGTCTACTGCCATCAGAAAGTCCAACGACTATACGAACTACCGCAGATACATAAAGTCTTCTACGATCGGTTGTGAGCACATGCGGATTTCCAATTTAAGAACTAGTCAGATACGTTCCTAATTAACTACAACAGTTCGTGGGATTGACAAGCAGTTTTGTAAAGAACTCCGAACATTTGTGGAGATTATACATGCATGAATTTGGATGTGGAATCTCTTTTCACCCACGTGCCAGTGGATAAAGCCCAAAAGCTCAGCAGACAACGGCTTATACCACAAGGACTCCAATATGATATAATTGACCTGGCAAGGTCACCACTTACTTTTTAAGGAATGTAGATCTCTGCGAGTAGAAGAAGGGTGCATATGTGGAAAACAATAATCCCTAACATTTTCATGGAGACTTTCGAAAAAGAACCTTTTAGTGACAAGAAGCCGAAACGCTGGTACCGCTATGTGGACGACACTTTCGTGATATGGCCCCGCGGTAAGAACAATCTACACTCATATCATATCAACATCACGATCAATATAGAAGAGAATGGGTACCTTTTCTGGACATACTAGTAAAACGTAACGACAGTGAAAGATTGGGACATGGAGTATAACGTAAGAAGACCCACACACACAGCGTCACATCACCATCCACAACAGAAAAATCCATTGTCGTAACACTGTTACACCGAGCGGAAAATAATAGTGATGCTAGCAGCAAAATTTAGGAAGTTCAACATGGGAAGGATGCACTGTAGAACTACAAATCACAGGAGATCCAAAGACTAACCGGGACTAAGAAAAAAAGAAGGATAACCCAGAACAAAAACCAGCAGGACACACACCTGCCATATATTGCTGGAGTTGTGAACAGGCTGCGGAAAACCCTAGAGAAGAAGAACACCAACGTCAGGTTAAGTCAGCACGGTTAAGAAAATAAAAGAACTGATTCCGTCCAACAAGGACTACGAGTTAAAGGAATCTAGGAAATTCAATGCCATTATGGGAAATCGTGATTTAGACAAACCGAAGCAGTCATACAACGACGTGAAGATTCTTGCCAGGAACAGTCACTACTACCCACGGGTCGCAGGAGAATTCTTCGAAATAATGAAGAACCCGAGCAACTTCAACCAAGAAGATGGATACAGACTAAGTAAGGTTTAAAAGTTGGCACTAAAAGAACCATCAAAGCTGCAGCAAGGACTATGAAAGACGCAGCAAAGTCCATCAACGATGCTGCAAAAACCTTAAAAAACGCTGCCAATACCATCAAGGACGAATGCGAGAGAATAATCGGATCAGGAAGATACATCTTTATTATTTAACAACCGAAATAGTTCGTTTTCGACTAATAAATTACATTCACTTTTAATCAATAATTTTATTCATTCACGCAGGAACATATTATATTGTTGTTACAAGGAACAGAAAATAACATATTTTCTTTATTAGTTAACTAACATTTGCATTTTCGACTTTATATCTAACTCCAGAGTCACTTTTTCAAGAAACGTTTACGGTATAATTGTAAGTAGTTTTTTTCTTACTTCTGATAACAGCTACGGCGGCAGGCCTTTCAATGTACGTTTTTACACGCATTTACCGTTTTTTATTCTCAAAACGGTAGCTCGGTTATTAAGCATCATCATCTTGTCAGTCATAAATGTCATAATTACGTAACGTATGTGGACGATACGATCGTTTCATAATTAGAATTTTCTTAGAATCGACGGCGTAACCCCGCAGTTCCCAATCTACCTTTCGTACGGTCCTACAGGTTTTGAAATGGAGGGAATGTACAAATATGTGTATTGAAAGTAGCTATATAATCATTTTCAGTCGCTAAGATTTTGACCCAAGCCAAAGGTGATATGAAACAGTCGACTAATATCAGACGAATTTAAATTTATTGAAACTAATTTGCACTACTTTGTATTATTAGCATGGTCGGTCATGCGTGTATTTTGTATCGGTGTGAGGATATCCTAGGTTTATAGCACATGTCGGTTCCATTATACTATTTAGCGAATTCCGAACTTAAGTATTGTTTTGTGTGGAACTGATGCTATGTCGAATTGTTCAGGATTTCTCGGTTAGAAAAATAAACATGTAACAAGTATATGCAAAATTAACGTTGATAATGAACAATTTAACAATTGTTTAAAACCACTGTTTAGCGCAGAGCGAAATATGTTCATATGCAAATTATCTGCCGTATTCTCCAACACTGGAACGATTTGCACATAACAACTTAAAGTTACAAACGCACCCACCTCATCATCGAGATCATTATCGGATACAGAATTGGTTCATCACAAGTGAACTTTTATTACATCCAACAAAGATGCAGATTATCACCTTCGTTACATCGCAAAGATGTTCAGAACTACACAATCAAGAGCGAGTCAAATACATTGGTGTCTATTTAGCGGCAAGTTGAGCTGGAAAGCTTGCTTAACTTTTTCAAAATGGAAACAAAGAAACTTTTCTGGATCTCAATAGTCTTCCAATCATAATTAAATAAATATGTATATATTTAAGGACAATGGAGAAATGAAAGGATGAAGACGAACACAGCAGACATCTTAATAGGCCACAAAAATAAAAAACGATATAATAATAAACAAGGAAAATGGACGAAATACAGAAAGAAAACAGAAATAAAACATGATTTTTTTAAATTATTATTAAAAAAAATAATTATAACAAAGAAACAGAGTAAACTATTGAACTATTTTTGAACAATAAAGCAAGGAAAGAAGAGAATATGATCGCAAATTAGAAAGAAGACTAAATAGGTTCGTGAAATCCACGCTAGAGAGAGAGAGAGAGAGAGAGAGTGAAACACATAGTGTATTTAGGAAATAATTGACAAAAATAATTATTGACAGGCACCCAACTTGGCAATAATTTCAAAGAATCGGAGTATTACTTTTCTCAATTATTTCGTAAACACACTTTGTCTTTAGATTACACGAGGTTGTAATCTAAAAATCTCTAATAGGCTGCTTTGGTACTAGCTTCCAATTTTGTTCCTTATTTAATAATTATTTACGTCAAAGGGAAACCTTTTGCAACAAACGTGAGTTCACTGAAGCATGCTTTCAAGAGTGAAGCAGAGCCAGAAATTTAACTAAAGCGATATTTTAACAAATTTCAAGCAAGTAGATTGTAAATTATATGAAATGTACGCAATTGAAGAAAAACATGTTATTCGTCCAGGTGCAGATTATTATTCTATATGTGATAAATTTTAATTTATGTGAACTACACGTCCGTATAAAAGAGGCCAATAAATAAAAGATAAATATTTGTGGATTTGTGGAGAAACTATTTATGAGCAACCAATGTATCGTTGATTGTCCAACGATAAATTGGTTCGGAGAACACTGCCACTTAAACTAACCATTGGCGAAGATATCAATCATAGTTATACTTGTTATGATTGAAAATCATAGGGTTGGGAGAACTACCATAGCTATACTCGTTTGCAATTACACTATTGGGTAGGGTTGAAAAATCAAAGATTCCTTGAATTACTGTCAAGTGGACACAAGCTTGATTAATTTAGATCTCTATTAAGTATTTTAGTACCAGGTTTCGATTTCATTCGTTATTGGGGATTGTTTACTAGGAAATCTAACCCAATCCAATCCAATCCAACCCAAATTAACCAAATTCAACCCAACCCAAAAGTATCTTTTGCATTTGTCGATCTGGAAAACGGAAAACAGTGAGGAATAGCTTAGAAAGGAGAAAACTCGACTACAAATTAATATCACCCCTAAAAAGCATGTGGAAACAAAATACATTAAGGGCATAAAAATAAAAAATTTGATTACTGATTGACTAGAAATTAAATTGAAAACAGCATTAAGAAGTATGCAATACAGAGTTCTAGTTTGTTTGGGTCATTTTAAAAATCATTTATACGTATGCTCTAATTTCGTAACCATTTATGTTGTGAGAGATCTATAAATATAAAATAAAAATACTTGTTGTAACAAATAATCAAATAGATGCACCTTTAGTAAATGAGACACAATTCACAGAAAGAACATGCATCACTATTACCAACTACAATGTACACTATATCAATCATCTGGATGGCACAGTTCACAGAACTAACGAAATATCAAGAGAATTATTTACAAATCGCCATTGATATAAAGAAAACAGAGGAAGACCAACGATGATGAAGAAGGAAAACAAAAGAGGAGGAAATAAGTTGAAGAACCATATGTGAAAAACTTATGCATCGAAAGGCTGGAGCAGAAATATATTATAATTATTATTATTATTGTTTCCAAAATCCTTATTTTCACATAATAAAATATGATAATTGTAACGTATTTTGGGAATTAGCTGGCTTTATAATTAAACACAATTTCAGTCGTTACAAGTTTATTAACACACCCCCACCGATTGAGTGTCCTTGCTCGCACTCCCGATGTATAGGTGTTTAATATTTGCAACGTGTACCTAGCTGGTCTACTAAAAACAAAAATACAAATCAAGATCACTTATAATTTTTCATACTACCAACGTTCAAGCTTTGTAATTACGCGTCATCAGTATCACATATATGTTCGCCTACTATATAGTCATCATCGTGTTTTATCACATTCGAACCTATTTCTACAATATTCTCTAGGTTTGGTAATACGCAACTTGATAAATTACTCATATCTCGTATCTGACTTAAATGCCTCTTCCAAATCCATTGAATTTCAGGAATATAAACCAGATAAGATGATCCTACATTCATTTGAACAATACCTGTTATCCAAGATGATTTGTTTAATATTCTGAAATCTGTTACTGATGCCAAATCACTTACTGCATATGTATCTAATCGTTTACCTTTATAATATCTAGTTTGTTTCTTTTGCATATATTTAACTCTAGACTGTACTTTCTTACTTGGGTGTACTAGCAGGTTAAAAAAAATTTCGTTCGTGATGACTACCGAACAGTAACAATGCTGGACTTTCACTTGTTGGCAATGAATTAAATCCATTAAAAATCTGTGTAATATTAAGTTTAAATTAGCTTGATTACAATGATTTGTTTTATTTTTTCACTGCATTTTCTGCTGCCCCATTCGTAGCAGGATGACATGGCGCTGAAGTTTAATGCATAACTTATCCGTTATCACTTTTGGTATCCGAATCTTGTAAATAAACTTCATAACACATTAATAGCACTTCCAGAAGACATATCCGGCATAATGAAAATTTCCAACCATTTCGTGCTAGTGTTAAAATTTACAAATATCTGTTTGTTTCCAGAAATTTTACCGCTCCTATGGTATTGTTGGATATGTCAAAAGAATCAGGCTAGCTTCCGGTGGTAAATTTTTATTTAATGCTCAAGCTTTAAAAGTTTTTCCCACTAACTCAATATCTGTAGTCATATTATTTCACCAAACGTAAGAGCATATGACAAGTCACTTTATTTTGAAGGTTAATTTTTTACGAAATCTTCCGGAACGTTTATTCATTTGGTCCAACGGTGCTCCAAACCAAAAAAATCTTTCGGTTGCTCTTCCAACCAGTCGTTTACGGCCGTTGTAACTTCATTATCGTCGTAATATCTGGTATCTGCCCCCCTGAGATATTCTTTTAATTTTGTAAATAAACAGAAATCACTAGGGGCTAGGTCTGGTGAATATTCGGGATATTCAAAGTATTCAAATCCTGCGTTCAGAATAGATCTCATGGCAACATGGCTTTTGTGGACGGGAGCGTTGTCTTGATGACACAGAATTCCTTTGCTCATTTTTTAGGATCGAAGTGGTGAACCCCCCACGTTTCATCAACAGTGGCGAATCGAGAAAGACATTTATCCGGATCTGCTTTAAATTTTGCCAAACTGGCTTCAGAATGCTATACTCCCCCTAAATATTTCTTAATGTATTTTCTGTAGTAGCATAAGAAAATTTCGTAATTTCATCTATCCGCAGAACGGTAAGTCGTCTTTCTGTAATTATCATATCGTGTATACGATTAACAGTTTCTTGGGTAGTGACGGGCACTGGTCGTCCAGCACCGTTCGCATTTTCACATGTTTGTGTTCCCAGTTTAAATTCTCCAGACATATTTTTCACCACTTGGTAAGAATCACCACCCTCACCTAATACACCTAATACACCTAAATTAAATTCTAAATTATTTGAACAGGTAACAAGTGACAAAACTACAATTGAACCAACGTAACAACAAATGATTGATACTTTAATGTGTCAAATTGATTCAACGTCACTCAACGCCTACTATGTCAGGGACGTTACTGGAATTTATTTAAACTTTAACTGCTCGTTCCGTTAGCTGTTCCTTGTCTTTGGCCGTACATATTATATACAAGAAATCAACTTCTATTCCTTGTAATATCGTTTCCATTATCTTCTGAAACCATTGGATGGTGCATATGCCAATCCGAAAGGTAATCTATTATACACAAAAAGACCTTTATGAGTGCTAATCGTAATTAGCATCCGAAACGATTCGTCTAATAACCAGTGCTGATAAAGCCCGAGACAAATCGAATTTGGTAAAAACAGTTCCCCCTTGTAATTTCATTAAACGTACTTCTATACTTCGTAACGGGCATTTAACAATTTCTAAAACTGAGTTAATCGTAATTAATCACCACATTATTTAATCTTACCATCTTCTGAATTGCTATAATTGGTGTCCCTGCTTAAAATGAATTACATGAGGTAGTGCATAATTGCAAAAATACGTAGCGTATTTCCTTAATGCGCAATTGAATGAAACCTTTTGCGAAACAACTTACAGTATTCAAGCACTTTAAATTTTAAAACAATCTCTCATTGATACAGTAGTAGTAATTTTTTCAAAAAATCTCGATCCAATAAAAGTGGACCTTGCAATCACATAAAATTTACAGTGATCCGCACTGAACTTTCTTACTTCGAAACGTAGAATATACTTAGTTATTCTATGTTTCGAAAGTTATTTAAAATTTCAATATCTTTAACTTTTATAAGAACCATCTTTTCGCTAACTCGTATTGCTTTTGAGAAGGAAAACGGCGATAAGATTAAACCACCACTTTTAGTTCATTACTTGCAAAATAGATCGTTTTCTTCCTGGTTATAGTGTGTTGAGTTTAAAGTTAATCCTAGGTAGTCTACTTGTTTAATCGTTTTTTGATACGAGTTACTTATTTTCGCCTTCCAGTTTCTCAATTTTTAATTCGTTTAACTTAAACAGTCATTTGACTTCTTTAACAGCAAGAAGCAATTTTCAAATTCAGCGGACCGAAAGTTTGCACTAAACTTGTAATTTCATAAGCGCAGACGGAACGTAAACCGAAATTAAATTAGATCTGCCGTTACTGACGCTTCATCAGAGCATCGTTCCTCCATACGTTGTTTTCCTTTTGCCGCGCCTTCGGATAAACGGATCGGGAAACAATTCTTTCCGACACAAATCGGCGAGCATCCGGTGTGTATATTCCACGGGGATAGAGATCACGGCCTCGAAACAAATGGATTGAATGCAATTTCGTGTTCTGCGATTCTCGGCAACTGATGCCGACACGCGGCTTCCATTATCCACCTGGTGCAGCCCCCGTCGCCCCGAGACGTCCCCTTTCGCTCAGACCGACAGTCACGTAATCACGTGTCAATCATTCTGTTCATTAGACGGGGACTGAATGTGATTTTACCCGAGACCTTAACAGTGTCGTTTCGTTCCGACCGGATTTTTTGTCGTGAGTAATGTAATTTTACGAATTGGATTAAAGCTAATTCAGACTTAGTGGCTAGTGCTTGCTATTGCAGGAAACGTTACGTCGGTTTATAATTGTGGAACTAATACAAGTTGGAACGTTCATATTTCTTACGGCACAGGGTTTAAGTTACTAAGACCAGCCATGGTTAAAATTACACAATTACACAATGTTTATATATTCATGTCTGTTATTCCCGCAGTGGGGTTTTCTTAAAGGTTTAATTGGCGCAGTCAGAAGGGTAATTGTCGCGGAAAATAAGGATTGCAAACTGTGGACATAGATTATTATTCCTAAGCCATTCACCGATATGACGTGCGGGATTGTATCAATCTGATATATCTGATGCAGAATATATTACTAGCAGTCTGTTCTTTTCCACCAGATAGTTACTATACTTTTAAGACGCATATCTTACATGTAGAACCCACTGAAAAAATTACTGCAGACATCTATATACGTATATAACTGGACGAACCTACAACAGAAATAACATACCCTTTCGTAGAAACTAGTCTGCAAATTCCATGACCAAAATTCATACTAGATATCGCACGTCCAAAGCAAATTTATGCAAATTAATTTCCACGCTACCAATTGTTGTATCTCGAGCGAGCGTACAAAGTTCAACTTTGAAATTAATAAAAAAGGAACCTAGGTCAAGTGCGTGACCGGTAGACTCGAACTCCGCTGCTGCAAAGCTTGCATACCATCGATGATGCATGCACGGACGCGGATCGATTTATTCTAATGAAGAACTCTTCCCATAACCGGGTAGCAATTGTTTTACTCCGGAGTTTTATAACAGGATGCGCTTGGGGCGATAACTGGATTCGCAACATGAAGACCCTCGTGAAAATTGCATAAATCAAGGCCGTTTTGTTAATTGCACCTTCGAGAAATTATTACTTTTAAATAACATTTTTGAATGATCCACGTTTATAGAGGCTAAAATGTTAAGTAAAACGAGTGCTCGTTTTATTAAAATGTCAGTTATTTTCTGCCAACAAAATTCAGACTAAAAAGTCTACAAAACGATGATAACTATGAAACTTCGGTTCAAAGTCCCCGGCGATTCAAAAGGACGAAGTTAAACCAAAAGATAAACACACGACCCACCAGAAAGCTCACACGATTCGAATATTTTGTGTTTCATGGTAAAGTTACAATTTGCAGTTCTGATGAAATCGAAAACGTGCCAAGAGTCTTCGAGGTCCCCCATAGAGTAACATTTTATATATTTATATTTTATTATATATTTATGTACACAAGCACATCGGTAATTCTATGCATTTGATTACACCCCGTGTGCTTGTGTATAAAATTGGTGTAAATTTGCAGTGCTTTTAAATTAAGTACATCATAATCTTCATATCTAATCGTTTCCATCTCAGTTTCATTATTAAATCATTGAATATCTATGAGCGCATATTGAAATTAATGCGTCCAAATTCAAAGCGGCCATAATTCCGTCCGCACTTTTTAATTCGAAACACTGATATTTTAATTAAATCATTAAATCTGTTTTGATGGACCGCGCACGTCGACAAAACGAATTTAATTTTAAATCCTCAAATCAAATTGGCACATAACATTATAGTCCTCTCTAATTAGTGCCGTTTTAAAATTAACGATTTTCCGTTAAATCCTCCAAACAATTCTCTCCGCGGCGTAAGCGCGCGATTAAAATGCAAAAGCGTTGATTCCGCAAACGAATTCGACCATTAGAATGGTTTGTAAAGTTGAAGACGCTCGTCTGCCGTAATAACTTTGCATGTAAATGAATTAGGACGCACGGAACGGGGAGGAGCGTCGAGTTTTACGCGGCTTTGTTGCGAAAAATTTAAATTCTAATGTGCGAGGCCGTGTTTTCGCGAGATTAAAACGGCGACAACGAGGGACGCTAAAAATTTCAGTAATTAAGGGCCAGGTTATGCCATATATGATTTATACGTCCAATTCATTATGAAATAAAGAAAATGTTTAGAAAACATATCAATGGGTGGCCTGCTGAAATCACCTTAGACGATATTTTGATCAAATGCTTCGAATATATCTCCCATTATATACTTCTTTCGACGGTAATTATTTAAAAAATATTATACAAATAATTTTTAATAATTATTACAAATAAAGTAAAATAGATTTCGCAAATCAAAACTGTATATCGCCCAATTTACCAGCATAGTTATAACCCGTGTTATAAAAGCGCATTAAGTCTAATTAAACAACCAATAAGTGGATTTATTTTTCGATCGCGATCAACGACGAATTATTTATTTAATGAAATATCGGAATAGTTTAATTAATAATAATAAACCCAATATATAAATATGGGCAGATATATCGACTGTAAATTCGAATAAATGAAATAATGTTATCAGGGTTAACGGTCAGTTTATGGTGTGAATGAAACTCAATTAGATACTTTTCCATATTCCACTTGTTTCCTCTTCTCATCTCTACTTCTATTTTTAAATAAACAATACTGAAAGTTCAACTTAAATAACAACAGATATAATTTAATTTCTTCGTCGAAGTTAAGATTAAAATAAGATCACAAGATAAAAAGTTATTCATGAACTACTAGAACAAATGAATGCAACATAGTTCTATCTGCAACATGTGGAGACTCCTCTAAATTTATGTTTAATAAGTAGGCATAAATATTGCTTAATTTTGTTCCAAAATTAATAGAATTATCATTTTTTGTATATGGTACATTTCAAGGACATTATATGTCTGTTGTTATTTAAGTCGAACTCTCATATCCTCTTTCTGAAGAAGCTATAACTTAATTGTGAACTTTTCAAAGAGTATCGTTTCATTCGCACCCCAAATTGACCGTTAACCCTGGCAACATTCTTTTATCTATTCGAATTTACGGTTGAAACTCATGTCTAAGAAATTTCTAGATATTATTATCAGAATACTCAGCACCAGTACGGACGATAGGGTAGTGTTGATGAAGAACTCAAGCAACCTCAACATCAAAATTGGCAACAAGTTGAACAGGCGGATTTAAGAAGTTAAGGTTAGAGGTAAAGACTCAAAATTTTGAAATAAAAATAACCATTACTGACATTGATCTGTTGCGTGATTCTGTCCATAACGTGCTGGCAGAACATTTAATTCCGTTTTATGTGTTCAAAGATTTTAAAACTTGTATAAATATCGCTTTTGATAACAAATTTAAACAATTCCGATATAAAAAATCAATTGTCTCGCTGAAACTCGAGAATGGCTGGACTGATTTGGCTAATTTTGATCTTGAAATATTTGTGGAAGTCCAGGGAAGGTTTAAACGGTGAGAAACATAAATAATAAGAAACGAAAAATACTAAAATTTACAATTTAATTTTTCAATACAAAATGTTCCTAGCTGTGAAACATTTTCTGATCTCTTTGGTCTGTTTTGTTGCAATACAAAACAGTTCTGTTTCAGAAATAAAAAAAGTGTAAAAGTCTCAGTTATTTGCCGAAAAAAGAAAATAAATAAATAAGACGATTATTAAAATCTATCATCAGTTTGTCAGTGCGCGAGAATTTTAGTTACTGTTCTGGTTTTAAATTGGGTCGACTTAGGTCGCCGAAATCAATTAAATGTGCAAACCGGACTGACGACCAGCGAGAGACAGATAACGATTCCTCGAATCCGAAAGATTTGCGGATGGAATATAGGGATGTGTTGCATCGTGTGCGTTGTCAAACTTTGAATCCTACACTACAAATTACTGCAGAAATTTACAATGAGACGTTGATCATGATAGAAGATATTTGTTTATTGATGGTAAATAAAGTATTGTCGTGTTTGGGCATGACAGCACCAAATCGTCCTATGCGCGATGCATTTAACCACGAGTTGTAAAGAGAACAACAATACGATACTAAACTTTGGCCGAAACAGTTCGTTGAAATGTTCCGCAATTGAATGAACAACAAAGAATTGCGTACGATACTTTGATGGAAACTGTGAACAGTGGATCCGGTGGAATTTACTTCCTTGATGCTTCCGGGGGGGGGGGACTGGAAAAACGTTTCTAATTTCATTGCTGTTGGCAAAGATCAGATCGCAAAATGAACTGCCTTGAAATTACTACTAAACATGCAAATCGACGAAGCACCATTTTGCAACATCGCCAAAAATAGTGCAAGGGTGAAGATTCTACAGATATGCAAATTGATCGTTTGGGATTAATGTACGATGGCCCACAAGAGGTCACTGGAGGCACTGGACAGAACGCTAAAAGATCTACGTGACAACTAAATCATTTTTGGTAGAGCCATGATTCTGTTGTCGATTTTCATCAGACTCGTTAACTCAATTAACAACTAATTCGTAGCAGTTATTAGATATTGGAAATGGTAAGGTCGCAGTTGACACCTCGACCAGATTAATTACACTACCCACGGCGGCCAAAAACAAAGATGTCGATGATCTCAATGTGACCATTCAGAATTTTCTTCCAGGGGAGTTGTTTTCTTACAAATCAGCTGTCACAGTTACAAACCAGGATGACGTAGTGAACTATCCCACAGAGTTTGTAAATTCCCTGGATTTGGCTGGACTACCACCTCACATTTTACAATTAAAAGTAGGATCAGTTGTGATTGTGCTGCGTAACATTAATTAACCTCGACTGTGCAATGGAACGAGACTGGCTGTAAAAAAGCTAATGAATAACGTCATCGAGGCCAAAATCATGAAGGGAAGTGTTGCATCTAATGTAGATAAAAAATTTGTATTAAGTTTTGACCATATTTTTCACAAATATATGTAGGTGATACAAAGTTCACCGGGTAATCTAGTAACATTAATAAATTCAATAAATTAAAAAATAAAAGCAACCCTCCGTTGGTTATCAACGTTTGCAATGTGCACTTTCAATTCTATCCCTTGGACCTAAATGCAGTATTAATTATTCTCCCAGAGACATCAACTTAGGTTTACTTAGCTTTGATTTAGATGATTTGATCTCTTGTTACTCTGATGTTAATAGAGATGAGCTGAGGGCGTGGATTACCAACATCATTACAAATTTTTACCAGTCATTACAATACCATGTGTTTCTTGCAATTTTAACATACTATATAAAACTAAATGTTTCTTAAAAAGTAATAATAACATATTAATCCTTAAAGCAGATAAATGCAATGTAACCGTCGCTATGCTCGCAGAGGACCTTGTTAACAGTCGTATCATGACCTTGTTGAAGGATAAGATTACTTATGAAACCGTTGATAAGGATCACACCTTCAATGTTCAAAAAAGGTGAATAACCGAAAGAGTATAAGAACAACTTTATATCTGAAGAAATATACAAATATCTCATTATCAACAAATCTGCACGTTCAAGGATATATAGCCTTCCGAAGATCCATAAAATCAACAATCCATACAATCCATAAGACCTATTGTCTCATTTAGTGGTTCGTCGACTTATACATTGCCTAGCCATGTGGCACACATTTCGATATCTGCTGGACGTACTAGTTACAATGCTAAAGATTCGTTTACATTAGTTGAAGAAAAATTTCAAATTGCCAGAGGCTTTACTATTAGTTTCCTTTGGCGTTCTTTCACTTTTCACCAATGTTCTCCTACTTACTACTTGCTGTCATCATGGCCGAGTGGTCAACAATAGAACAACATTGTAATTTCACTTTAGAAACCATTTTTAGTTTATTTATTAGAATTTATTAGAATTTGAAAATGACCGATCTGTACCTTTCTTAGACAGCAAGTAAGTAATTAGGAATGACAACAACTATATCATCTTTGATTGGTCAGAGGTCTATTGTTTCTGGTAGATTAGTGAACTTCCCTCTTTAATCATCCGTATCTCTAATCACCCGTATCTGAGAAGTATAGGTCGGGAGTTGTGCCTTATCTGTTCATTTTAGAGAGAAGAATTAAAAAAAAATAATGTAAATATTTTGATTTGGACAATGTAACTATTCCTTTCACTCAACTAAAATTTAAACATAGAAACAAACAAAAATAATACCATTAATTTTTGAACAGGCATCGTGTTATGTTATGCATTATGTTATGCCTATTTATTGAACATCAATTTAGAGAGCTCTCCACATATTGCATAATTTTTAATCGTCGTGTCCTAAGGGTTAAACAGTGTATCTTCCGTTGGACACAGTGTCCTTGATGTGTGTGGTTGGTAATTGTGGAGCCATTATAAATCTGATTTCTAGTTTGCACAAATATCTATTAGTTTCATTTGATCTGATTTTAATCTTAACTTTCGCTGAATAAATTAAATTATATGTCGAACTCCCAGTATTGTATGATTTTTGGTTGGAACTTGTTTGTCAATTGCTAATGTTTAGTTATTAAACAAAACTTTTACTTTGCTGAAGAAGCAATAATTAAATTGCCAACATTTTAGAAAGTATCTAATTGAGTTTGTTCCATTCCTTTGCATTAATTTCAATTATATTCATTAATGCAAATGAAACTGACAAATAAGAACAAGATTCAGAATATGACACATGACACCACATGTGTGAACCAATTTCAAAATAAAAACAAACCAGAGACACGGAAAAAAGAACATTGGTCGTGGAATCGAAATGAACATGAACACTCTACACTTGCCATAAAGTCATCAAGCTCAGGTGAATTCACAATTTTTCGGACGTACTGTCATGAAAACTAAATATTTCATACATTTCTATGAAAATAACCGCGAACGCTAGACGCTCGTATTACATTAACAAAGCGTTCAAAAGGCGTAAAAACTCGCCCATAAATAAGTACAATGCTTATGTTATGCTAAAACGTGCCGTAGAAAAACTATGCAAATGAGAACATTTTAATTTTCAAACGGTATTCGTTCTTTTGTTTCGAGCACCGTCAGCGAGCCACATAATTTCATATATGGGGGGATTCCCCGATTCTCGACGGCAGCAAATTCAACGCACGTTTATTCCAGCAGCGTAGTTGTAATTTTGTGTTAACCCTGTTACATGTTGCACGAAATCATATCAACTGCAATTTTGCTAGTCTAATAAACGAATATGAAGCAAAAATGAGAGCGAGTGGTTTTTGCTTACATATAGTGCATTGCACTTAAATGAGATCAGTGTGGATGAAAATAATTTAATTTGGTTAAAATAAGATTTAATAAAAACAAAGTGAATAAAAAAACATTGATTATTTTAACCAACATTAACAAGAGGCATTATTTCTAGTCGATAACAATTAATTAAAATTTACTCGTCTCACTCAATCTCTAAAAATCCACGTTGTCTTGGAGGCTACACAAATATTTTAATACTTTGCACCCTATCTTATGGGTACGACACTGGTACATTCGTAAACAATTTTTCGCATTTAAATCAACAATGTATCCTTCCGGTCTGGTGCAGCCAACTCGTGTTATTCAGCTATGCGCCGTAAATGGGCACGTCGCTGTGTCTTGATGCCCATTCTTTATAATTTTTGACAAACGTAATAAAGTCATGTTGAACGGGAGATTAATTGCGTTTGCAACGGTTGCCGGACAAACGTGGTGGTCGCCGACTAATAGAAGGGAGAGGCGTGTCCCTGGTTAACCAAATATTTCAATTATGTATTGTATTCTAGTGGCCGCAAAGCAAATACCGTGCGCATCAAAACTTGGTTAATTATGCTTTCATGTTCGACGTCCATTGTTGCATGTTTTGTTTAGTTTATTGTGAGCGCCGTCTGCATTAGCAAAAATAGGGGTTGCTTGCAATGTTTATTGCACATAGTCACATATGCGCATTATTAGATCGTTTTAAACTAAAAAAATTGCATAAATATTATCATATTTCTTCTTACCAAAGATGGTGGTCATGTTCGTCAGGTAATTTATAATAATTGCCATCCGTGTGGCTCCACCCGCAAAAACGATGAAATTAAAATAGTTGTTAAAGTGGGGCGAGATCAGCTAGACTAATGTCGTTCAGTTTATTCAAACAGTGATCTACAAGCGTACACATTACAGTTGACTTAACAGTGATAAATGACAAATAATGACCAGAAGTATTTATCGAAAGCATATTTTTTGTCAAAATTTTCTGCCTGTTTTACGTTAATTTCTTGTATTTTCTAAATAGTCCTTTTAATGTCGTATTTTAATCATTTTTCTTTCGTCTGGGCTATTTTAATGTCCGCCATAAAATTTATATTAAGAGGATTAGTGAAAACATATTTTTTTGGAAGAAACCGACTGCAAGTGCATATAATTCTATCGTAACCAAGTTTCTCTAGACTAGGCGGCATACAATTCCTCTAAATGGTAAATCTGTTGCATGTGTGTAAGAAGTCTTCGTTGATATTTGCCAGTTCTTGTGCAACAGTAAGGTTACGGTGTCCTGGAAAGAAGCCTTTACATGCTGGTTGTCTCGCTATGTATTTTACGTAATCAATTAATTTCATGAATTTACATCCGGACACATAATTGACTTAAATGCAGCGAAGATTAGAAATACAGGTTCAATTAACTGTTTATATTGGTTTCACTCTTCCGGAGATAATCAGCATCAGCACCATCCGATAAGCTGCTTCAAACTTCAACTTATGAGATTGACATAGAATATATTCTTGTTATATCATTGCCACTCACCTTAATTACTACATAATTGCAGATTGATTGGTGAAGATATATTTATTAAAGGCTGACGGTATGTCGGGGAAATATGATTCAGGCTTCACCTCCCAACATATTTTGCCTAATCTATAAATTTTGCAAATAGAGCAATAGTTGTGGGTGTTGTTATAATAATGATAATTATTATACGTTATCAGCTAAGCTGATGACTTTAAGCGATCGATCAGTTTATATGATCTGGGGGTTGTATTTCTACTTTAATTTCTTTCTTTATATAATTCTAGTAAAATTTGTTTTCTTGCTGCGTCCTTCTTATCGTTTTCCTTTCATTTCCACAGGATTTACCCAATGACGCGATGCATCGATTTCTTTTAGCCATACACATGATTAATTCAGTGTATTTCATTGCGAATGTTTGATTGCATCTTCTATTTTTAGTAAATATTGTACCCAGACCTCACGATGAACGTCAAATTTTGATGAAATTGAATTGTCCCTAACTATTTGTCACCATATTTATTATTGTTATTAATTATTAACGTGTAGCATGTTTTGAAGTCAATACACCTTTCCACCTTTTGATGTAATTGGACTCCATGCCTCCTCTTATTTGTGCATTTTTCATTCTGTAGATCTTTATCATTCCTCCAACTCTTCTTTGATTCATGTTTCACAGTGGAGTTTTGTATTATTGATTTAAATATTTTTAATTTTGTGTCTAGTCTTATCATTATTCTTCTATTATTGTACCATCCATGGTCACATTCTGCGTTTTCTCCTATCATCAGTGCTTTCGTTTTATTTTCGAATCTTCATCCCATACGTTTTAAGTACATGATACCACATCTATAAATTATTTGCCTCTTCATCTTTTCCTGCCTCAAGAATATCATTCTCATTCGACGTGCATTCTTTAATCATTTACTCCATGAATTTTGGGTTCAAACTTTTTTTATTTTTCCTCTCCCGAAATAGTTACATTGAAATTTGTTAAGATGTTTTTTTCTGCTAATTTCTATAAACGGTTTAAACTGCAAATCAGTATTATTACCCAACGCAATCCAACCCATTGTACAATCTACCAAGTCAATTGTTTGTACAGACAGATAAATTTGCAAGAAATGTGTTTTTCTGGTATTTATTATTATGTTATTATTATATTAACAACATATTCAATCAACCGAACTGACATATTTTATTGAGAAACCAACTGTTCAATAGGGAAGAATGTTTCTACAAATTTGCTGCAAATTATTTTATTAAGATCGAAATTTTTAAGAAAAATAATTTTTCTGCTAATATCTGCAACGATTTTTTAACAACGCTATTACGCAATCCAACCCAACCTAACAACCGAATTGCTGCTAACTTTGCTATCAAATGCAAGTGTAGAAACTTTTGAATTTAGATTTTGGAAATATTGGCAATATTTTTTTATTCTTCAACAATTATTCCCCAATATGACAGGACAAGAAATATCGTCGTGTACATCCAAGAAAATCAATATATTCTCTCCTCTGTATATTTAGGTACGCCATAAATAATAATATTGCGCTTTTCCCTCTCATTTACCTCGTAGACAACCTTTTCCCTATCAATCATAGACGACATTGGGTTACTTTTAAAGCAGTTAAAGATTCAGTATAACAGCGTTTAATCCATCGAGATCGCAAGTAAGATTCTTACAAGTTGTACAAGACCATGATATTTCAGATTCCTGGCGATATTTGTATTTTAGACCATCCTTGCCACAACAGGTGCATAGAACCATACTTGTTTATTTTATATTAGGGATATATACTTTACACCAGTGCGGTAACTTGCGGTGACTCACAAGACGGAAACAAAGTGTTTCCGGAGGGTTAACAAAAGAGAGGAAGAGGAAATTTACAATAATCCGAAAATCAGTGATATTGTTTGAGTGTCATAGGTTAGTAAGAGAAAAATTAAAACGGTACCAATTAAAATAATTATAAGAACCGATACAAAAAAACTTGCGTGTTTTACAGACACCGCAATACCAACGATGTAAGTTATTCTTATTTCGCGTTACACAATTATAATATACCAAAATAGTTAAAACCACTGTATGCAAAATAATTGAAACTACCAAACGGTAGTGAACACAATTAACTTTACGTTTTCAAAATAATCAAACCGAAAACTTCAGAGTAATAACACTTTATGTACACATTTCACCACTCTGGTGGCATTTGTAAATATAATCTTTTTGCTATTTTCATTTTTGTTTTTTAAAGCATCAAGCATGAGCCATAACTACTAAACATCCTCGATTATGCTACTACAATACTTGGTTCATTATATCGCCTCATTGAATATATCTCTTTGTTACACGTCAATTTCGTTCAACTGCAAATACTTTTCCCATTTTCGTTGCAATGGGAATTAGCTTGGTGTGAGCTTGTAGATGTGTCTATCCTAGGGTTATTAGACTCTGGTTTATTGTGTGCTGAGACTTATAAGTACCTCTGCAAGAGGTATAGTTGACATGTCCCAGCAGGTGTTAAACTGCCTTAGTAGGTCAGTTTACGTTCCACTTTCCGAGGGTTCTCTTCCTTGGTTATATCATGTAGATGTTTGACTCATCGTAGGCAGATGTTATAATCCCGTATTCTGCGCTAGCTAGGTAGCCTGGATTGTCAGTTCTTTCAGAGAACTTATATCCTGAAGAGCAAGTAGGTATTTATTTGTACCATCTTAGTAACTAATGCCAATAAGTAATAACTACTACGATATCATTAAATGGATAATTTTTAAATGTTCCGTCATGGGGAGGCTTGTATAGGTTCAATGAATAATTGCAGTTAAGTATACTTCTGTTAGGCATCGTTCTTTTCAAACCCATTTCATCATTCGTACCGTTCAACATGCCGTTTAAATACCGTATATCCTAATGTAGAACACATAAAATACAATACAAGGGCGCATACCAACTTCCACATCCGGTGACTAATTAACCGAGAAAAAACTGATGATTATAAGTTTTATTATCAGATTTTATGTTGTACTGTTCGTCGTGATATGGTGTGTCCGAAAGTTTCGGAAAAAAAATTCACCTGGTATGAAATCTCACCAGTCATGTCATCTAAATAAACAATGCAAAAGTTTTTGGTTTCTGCTTCGCAAAATAAAATTGGTTTATAGTCTGTATTTGTTTATAGTCTGGTTGTGAAAATGTCGAAACAAGACAGATATTTATCGAGGTCAAAACATAAACAAATCGACAGGTTATCGCACAATCAAAGAATGTAAAGAAAGAATTTATAAACTTGCCTAAAACGGTCGAACCCGGATTTTCAAACAACTAGAAAACCTATTCAAGCACCTAAACACAAAACTGCGCTCACACGGAGAAAATTGGGGAGCAGATTTAATGTTGGGAAGACTATGGTAGGACCATATCAAGTAAGAATGTTATCATGCGGAAATAGAGGAAAGCTCAAAACACACAGAGGCACAATTAGAGATGCTGCGTTGAAGCGAGTGCATTTTGTCAACAAGTTGATTATGATGGACGATGAAAAATATTCCACTTTTTCCAACTCTGAGATGAAGGGTAATGGTGGTTTCTACACGAACGAATCCCTGATCATGTGAGAGCAAACAAGTTAGAGGATAAAATTTTATTATTCTGTAGCTGGCTTCATCTCGCAGTCTTACATTGGTGTTGTTCGGGGCGAAACCTTCATGAAGAGCATTATATCCAGAGATGTCTCTCCGAACTACCTTAGTTTTTGAACACACTGATGAAATAATGTTTTGGCCAGATCTTGCTTCACTCCATTATACGAGAATCACAAGGGACTGGCGTGATGACAATAACTTTGTACCGAAAGTAGACTTCAGGCCGGTCCAATTGAATAGGAAAACTTACGTAAATCAAAAGTAACGGCCCGTTGTCGATTATTTGAATTTGGTTTATGATAAGAGTAGGAGATTGGTTAAATTATTGATCAAAATGAAATATTATTTTATAAGAGTTGTCATGCCAGCTTCTGAATTTTTTTGAACTTTCCGACCACAAGTTAATTGTTGAGTATCACTTTTTCATCGTACGCAATCTATTGACATATCGTTCGGAAATGTTTAGCAGAAAATAATGTTGTTTATTTTGCATTTGGAAATTAAAAGCCGTAGCTATTTTTTTAAGCGTCCTACTAAACTATATACAGTAAATCAAACCCACATACTACCTACACCATCATTACAGTTGCCGTCATAGCCGCGCCATAAATTTAATTTTTGAGGTATATTTACATATACTAATGTATTGCTATGAAAATCATTCACACATTTGATATTGCACCAACGCAACCTACAATGATAAATTAATATATGCGAACTTAATGATGTATATAACTGAGGCAGTCAAGGTGTCAATAGTGGGAAAACCTACACACGGTACGGGATCCTGAAGTTTTTATTTTAAAAATATCTTCATCTTTTCGAAGCCTACTTATAGAATTCAAATGCTAGATTCATTTACTCAATACCATAGCCATAACGATGAGATTATTTGCAACAGTTTTGCATAATGCTATCGTGACCAAATACAAACAGACGTAGATCGTTCAAATGGAATTTTAAGTAAACTTATTAGAAATAAAGATAGACACAATTACTCGCATATCTCTAAAATAGGCAAGCGAAAACCTCGAACATCGTACGCAATATATTTCGGTAAGTCCGGCAGCAGCTGGTCCTCGTACCTTACGTATCGAGGCGTGGACAGACCGCATTCCCCGCATTCCGATCAGGTAGCGCGGCGAATAAATACCAAAAAAGATCTTCGAATGTACGGCGAGGAGACTCCCACTCATCGAAGCAAAACATTCCTTTATGCTATCCTCAGGTGCATCTTTGTACGTTAGTGTGGTAGGATTTTCATTTTCGTAACGACGCACGCACGTACCATATCTAGGTCTTGCGATCTGCCGCACAGGCTTTCACACTTTACGGGTACTTTGAGTGAAAGTTGAGACAAAGCCGGTGGGCAACAAGTTAACGGGTATGCAGGGCTGTGAAGCGTTCATCGGTGCGTTTTTATCATTAAGACGGGGCCAACGCGCGTGTTGAAGGGAGGCATTAGGGAAAGGGACTTCAGACGGGTCACGTTTTCAATTAACGCTTACTCGACACACAAATGCACATACACAAGGCAAGAATTTTAAAATCGTACGCCTTCTTGGAATAATATTGAAAAATAAGTTAGTTTTAGTCAATTTTAATATCGTTGCCTCGTTGCATGACTTCGTTGTATGGTTAATTAAATTAAATATAAATAATGGGGAACATAAACGTCTGGGGGTCCTGTGCAAGTAAATTGCGTACAATAATCTATTTGAAAAGATTCATGTTTATAATAGTTATTGTCATAGTGGAATACATAAATTATTATGCTGAAAGCGTGTGAAATTTGCACAATGAATGAGAGTTTGTGAAATCGCATAAGTGCGATCTTTATTATCGCACAGATCCCACGTATTGTTATCTACAACCCTTCATATCGTTACATTTCGGTTTAAACAAATTAGACTTTTGTAAACAATGTAGCAACTATAATTTATGTTTTAAATTTACGCCAACCGGTTAGCACTTATTAGGATTATGAAATGACATAGTCATTAATTAATATGTAATTTTTAATAAGTTAAATGAACCAATATTGACAACTGACGAGCAATAACTCATGTACATCAGAAAATACATTTATTGCTCAACAGTCGCAAATAATCAATCACAATATGAATGATAAATAAATAATAATAGAGTTTTAAGTAAGGGACATTTTAATGTAATACTTAATATAGTATTCCATTTGGTGTCGCAAATTTCATTTCCTTGAGTACTAACAGTAATGCTTGTTATACTATTGGCTTGAACACTGTTGCTAATTATCTTATAAGTAATCGGGTGTAGTTACACCGGCTGCGTGGGATCAAGTTGCCCAACAATAATCGTATTCTTTTCGACAAAGTTCCAGATAGACAATAATTTAAGACACGCTTTTATGGAATCTGTCAAAATTCCTTCTTTAAAACTGATATAATCTGCTAAAATGTAGCTTTCTCGATAGGGCCTTTTTATGGATGAGACAGTTTAGAAGTTGACTGAGGGGGTGTTCTGTGTCGCTGGGTGGTGCAAATTTGAATTTAGCCAGAAGAATTTGACTAAATACGTTGTTTGGGTGCCGAAAAATACGTTCATGAAACATACTTTGCTTCGGATGTTGTTAACGCTGTCGATGATTTAATCAAAAGCTGATCTGATATGTAGGTGTAGGTAGTATGCAGCCTATAACATTCTAGAAGTTATGATGAACCAATGAATGTGTCGCCCAGATTAAACTAAGATTTGAGTTCGTAAAAAGCAAGCGAACATACACTCACTTTCATATGAAATACACAACCCATTAAGAATTAGACTGCAATTTTGAAACTTCGGTAAAATAATGCTTTATTATCAACTAAGAAACTTCCTAGCACGTAATGCATTTCTAATGCATTGCCCACAAAATGTCAATTTATTTTATTGCCAAATTGTCAAGTAGAATTAAGGTTTTGTTTATGGGTGAAGATAGTAGAAGGGTAAGGCGACATCGAAGGGAGAGGCGGAATTTGTAGTTCGTTCAAGCCTTCACACCTGGGGTTACACCCCTTACGTTCATTCCAGGCACACTAAACGCATCTCGTTACATCGACAACGTTCTGAAATCGATGTTAATACCTTCCATGCTGATGTTGCAGAATGCCACTTTACAATAGGATAATGCAAGACCCCACATACTGATGTGGTTACAAGAAGGTTCCTGGAGCAGGTTGATGATATGATGGGTCGGCGACTAAGACAAGTACCCAGGCCTCCTGAGAATCTGGATGAACTTCGACACCATCTACATGTTGCATGGAACGAGGCACCCCAGGAAGACATCGACCACTTAATAGAGAGCATGGTCGGAAGAGTTAATGCATGCATAGCTGCGCGTGGGGATACAACCCACTTCTAGCTTTTTCTTGAAAAATGTAAATTTTTCTTTTGTTTTTTTTTCAACTATACTTTCACCGTTTCTTGGTTGATAATAATGTATTACTTGACCGAAGTTTCAAAATTGTAGTCTAATTCTTAATGGGTTGGGTTGGGTTGGGTTGTATTTCATGTGAAAGTGAGCATAGATATAAATTTGGAGTCTGTGGTTGTGATATATCAAAACACATTTAAAAGGTTCCCTCGAATATCTCACTAGATATAAGCTCAACATATATTTTGGTTATTCTATATTAATTAAGTCAGTAGAGCCATATATTGAAGTTGACTGAGTTAATATTGTTAATTTCGTGTGCACATTTATTACGACTTGAAACACTGTAATTTTATCAGTTACCCAATAAAAGTTAATTCCGTTTCCGTATGTGTAGTTGGAAGATAAAGATAAAATTAATCCGGGGTCCATTTTACTTCCCATACAATTATTTGCGAGAAATTTTTCTTTTTATCTATTTTAAATTATTCTAGAAGAATGAACTAGACAATCTTGGTTCGAAATTATATAGGTAGACATTGGAAACATCGAGGCAGATATGTTTTAACTCTACCCAACGAAATAGAAACGTCTCTTAAAAATTCTGTTTAAGAGAGATCATCGCAAGATCATCTCGTTGGCGTTACTAAAAAAACATTCGTGACAGGTCTATGAATTAGATGAAAGAAACTGTATTGTTCATATATTTTCTAGGAACGAAAAGACTGCTGGCATGGTTTCGAAACTTTCTTCGTAAGAATCCAACTATCATTTAGAACTCATGAGGCCACTTCAGCTGCGCGGGTTAAACAAGGAAGTAGTAGTAGCATTTTTTTCACATTTATATGAAGTAAGCGTAAAAATGATTCGCTTTATTCAATGACTTCTTATGCAATGCTCTACTTCTAGAATGAATCGGACACTACATGAAAAAGACACGTTTGTGCCCATTGTCAAAAACAAATTCTTCTGTTACTTCACGGACACAACACATAAAACCATAGAGGCTATTGAATACTGCAGAACAAACTGCATTTTACAGTTGTCGTTTCCATTGTACTCATGAAATGCAGCCATTGGGTGTGGCGGTATTTTCGCCTTTCATGACCTATTACAATCAAGAAATTCATTTGTGTCTCAAAGCTAATCCTGGCAAACTTTTTGCAATGTAGTGTATTATTTAGAAAAGCATATAGAAGGGTTGATACACCAAGACCACAAATACGAAAACAAAGATTCTTCAGTAAAAAGTTAAGAACAAGTAGAACAAGGGCAGATACATCATCTCCTGATGAGTGGGAACCTAGTGGGAATACCTCAGACGACGTCAATATTTTTCGCAATTTCGCAGGCCACAATGTTGTCGATGCAAAACCACAACCTGTGGAAATCGTGACCTCTTTTCAGATTTCCCCACTCCCCCTCAAAGTAGAATCTCAAGGCCATCTCAGGGATCAACGGTACTGACGTCAGCGCCCAGTTATAATACAGTCAAAATAAAATTAAGAAGCCGACGACTTCCAAAAGTCTAAAAATGTTGTAACTAAGAAAATTTTTCCTTAAGCTAAAACTAAGAGGAAGACAATGTACAATGTATTTTTGCATTAGTTGTATTAGTTATCACTTCTGCAGCCCACGAATAATGGCTAAAATGCTTTATAGTCAACAATGGGCACAAACACAATGCGCTGGTGTTAATACTGAAAAAAGGTATATTTGCGTGTTTGATTGACTTGAGAGGGTACGTAAAATACTTCATAATATAAAGGATTCATTTCACCTCAGTGAAGGAACCATTTCACCCAACCTTTAGGGAAAATGTATCCTTTTCACTCTTTTTTTTTAAATTCGATTCGATTTGTTTTGTTAATGGTTTGAAAAGCCTATATATTTTTAGCTTCGACAATACTTTCCTTCTATCGTGCCTTCAATTAAATTCCTGGTGGGCTATGATATGATTGATTTTACTCCTAAGATTTGTAGCACTGATCAGCTGTTCAATTATTTAATTAAAAATGTGTTTTTCGGTAATATAACTGACAGTTACTTACAACTCCTTTCTCTTCAATTGCGTGTCGTCAACTTTATAAAATAAACACAACTTACTTTTAGGAATTTAATTGAAGGCACGGTATATTGTACAGCATATTTGTAAAACGAATTTGTATTATTTTGTTATTTTATATTATTAAAGGCATTTTTTGTTATCAGGGTCCATTTTGCCTCACTCTCCCCTATTATTTTATGTAAAGTAAAGTATCCTATTTTATTACATGTTTGGCATTTTCATTTAGTGTCAATTTTCTTTCATTTCTCCTTATATTTGCAGAGCATGGTTGGTAACCGTCCAACCAAGTGGATTAATATCCGGGCTGTGTATTTTGAAAGTTTAATTACAATCTTGATTTTTCAAATTTTAACTATACTAAAAAGGTTAGGCATTTTGTGTGAACAGAAAGTTATTATTTCTTACAGGTTGTGTTCGTTGGTTTTGTTGGCACCTTCAATTCTAAGAACTTCAGTTTTCTGTATTCCACAATTGCCACTAATGTATATTTCATTTACTATTAGTAGTATTAGTTAGTAATTGCGAATTTTGTAAGTTTACTTCAAATATTTAAATTCATTTTGGTATAATTAATTACCTTTTTTCCTCGTCATGAAGATATTTTAGTTCGGGTGTGGTAAATAATTATCGCGTTGGAGGATTTACACAATCCGATAATTTATATTCGTTAGACGTCATGTTTTTGATTTGTGATTTATGATGTTGATGATCCATTTGTTAAGAAAATTGTTCTGGATTGAACTGGATTTGTGACACCTAATATGCAGGTAATACAGGAAGCCGCGGCCTACCTCATTCTACCTGATGAGGTAGGCCGCGCCTTCCTTTTATAATTTGTATGTACCCTCTAACAAGTATATATTACTGTGTTACTTTACGATTTTACTTGCCTTGGTCTGTTAATGTAATAATCTCATTTCGGTCTGGCAAAGCCATATTCACCCCTGAACGTGGATGTTCTTGTTTTCTGGTGCAACAAGTTATTTTGCCATTTTAGTGAATCGCTGCAGATTCACCGATTCGTCCAGCTTGTGGTAAATCAACAAGATGCTCAGATAACGTTATTATGACTTATTATTGTGCTTAGTGGGCAAAATTATTTGTCAATTCGTAGATACGTTCCAAATCATTTAATTCGCATATTTAAAATAATAGTAAATTCTAACAGCATTACTCTAACTCAAACTAGTAACTATGACCTACTTTGTCGATGTGGATGCGAATCTATTTGATGCTAATTATTATATTCGTATTATAAACGAATAACATGCACTCGTACGATACCCATCGCCTTGTCATCAACTCATCATGACACGACAACAAATCATTTTCATTAATACATATTTTTTGCATGCTTACCTACGTTAAGAAAGATGACGTATGTACTTTGTTTACAAATGGGGACAAATGTATTATTATGGTGGTTACAAAAAGATCAGTTTCGTTGACTTTACGAGATATAAAGTAACAAAACATTCTCGTTACATTAAGTGTGGGTACTGAGAAAACATAAAAATGCAGAAATACAAGAATTCTTACATAATGTAAAAACTATATTATTTTAATCACAGACAATTACAATCAAAATCAAAAAAGGATGTAGATTATAAGCAAATATTAAAGATCTATTATAAGAACTGCGAAAATTACAGATCCCCGTGTCCAGCAACGCCAATAACCATTACAGGGAATCTGCAGTGAGCGCGCTGTAGAAGCTACAATGTGCGTTAGCATAGCGAGTTTTACACGGTCACGCACACTCACATACACACACTTCGTTTCGCCTGCATAGCAGATTTAGATACCGGTTAGACGAGAATGTAATAGTTCGCGGAGTTACATCAACTTTCGCGATTCGTTCTTATTTGAAAAGTTTAAGTGCGGACGAGACAAATAACGAATGGCTGGGGAGCTTAGGCGGTAATCGCCGTCATTTATCTGATGCCCGAGTGGGTATCAAAACGGGAAGAAAAAATTGTCGTCTTTTCCAAGTTTCGTCGTTTAGCTTAGTCTAGATCTTTCGGCGATTGTCGATGTAAGTTATTTGTTGACACGTTGTTCCTTGACAAAATGGAACATATGTTTAACAGTTGAAAAACATCTCACGACTTAATAGTTGTTTTGTATTTTGTTTTTTATTGTATATTATTCTACTCACCAATTAATATTTATATTTTTTTTATTGTGAATGGCGTCCAACATAATGTAGGCTCTAATATGGTAACAGCGATGTTTCAATTAAACTAAATTCTTATCTCCAAAATAATTGCAATTGTGGTAAAACCATGTAAGACTCTAAACATGAAATAGATGTACCATACGTTACTTTTTAGTCGACATTTGTAGTCGTAATCTGAGAAATAAATTAGTTTGATTTGACGGGGTGCTGTTCATAAATATCTATCGACGTTGGGTTCCAATCGCCAATTTGATTTTTAATTTTACAAAATATACAATCAACAATCTTGTTCCTGGATTGTTTTGTGAAGTTACTTACGTTTTACCACAATATTGTGCACCGCTTAAGCAATGCATAATTCTATGTATAATTATGTGATTTATTTCAAGGTCCTTTAATGTAAAAGGTAACATGTGCGTGCGTAATCTCACAGATAGATCCAAGTCAACAAACAAGATACAAACGTTTCTCCATATCCAGCGTTTCAAGGTATTAGGTACAATTGCCGATATCTGGTGGGATCCATATTACATAGGTGCCTCGCTACTAGCGATCGAATTTCATTAAAAGTCAAGCTTTGTTTATAGACTTCAACCTACATATTTATTGGGTTCTAATCACAGTGCCAATTAATATAGAATTCTTTATCGTTTATCGCTGTAATTATCAATATAAACTAGGAGTCGTTTTCTTGTGTTTGCCTTGGGCATTGCGGGTATATTTTTATCTACCCAGCTTGTGCGTGTAGGCTAATTAGACATTGCCGCCAGCACCATCGACTATAGATTTAGTTGCTACCTTGTATTTACATTTTGACCTGAATTCAGGAAACAGGAAATTTGAATACTATCACTTATGATGTATGAAGCGATTTTGTGATTTGCGGTGAGTAATAGCAATCTGTAGTTATTTGAAGACAAAGACTTGAGCGAGACGACGGGGAAATTGGTTCGTAAATCTATTATATTTGCGATGAGGTGTCGGACACAAATATTTTATAGAAGAGATTTTTATTATTTATTATTGGAGCTTTAGTGTATTTACTTTTTTATATATACTTCTGATAATAAATGATGATGATCATGATATTTCAAACATCAATAATGCAAGATAATTTTTTGCCAAAATGAATTTTTCACCAAAAAATTGTCCTGCATGTCCACGTCTTCTCGAAGATAGTAAGGCACCCAGCAGTATCACCTCAGCGCCATGGCAACTGGCACGTGGAAAATGTTTTCTACAAGTAAGATACTCCATTCCATATTCTAATAATTTTGTTTCCTCAATCAAGGAAACAATTCGTTTTTATTTTTACTTAAAACTCATCATCAAACATCGCTGCCTCATTATATTTTCTTGTCTACTTAGTCTTCTTATTATGAGTCTTCCTCTTGCACGCTCTCTATTCGGGCTTCAATATGTCCTATCACTGCCATCTTATTAAGTGCGATTTTATTATAGAGTACTCTTGATTTGTTATTATCCTTGTCTGGCAGACACATCGTTTCTGCAACGTAAATGTAATGTTTGATTGAGGAAAAGTGCAAGAAAATTATTGCAATTTGCAATCGAATTACTCCACCCAGCCTGACTGACCCATTTTCGAAAAGAATTTCTTATTGCCTAAATTGGCAATAAGAAATTAGTGTACGGTAAGGGGCTAACTGATTATGTTAATAGAGAGGTATGCCTAGTAAGCTAAACAATTTCAGAATTCAATTTAATGAAACATGAAACGTGCAACTCCCTCTTTCTCACTCTATCTCTATCCCTTCTATCACTCTCTTTACCTTTCTATTTCGTTATCTCTCCCCCCACCCCAAGTTTAAGGAACAGGAATAATTATTGCAAGCTGTATCTCGGAATTCATATGTGAGGTTTAAACCTGAAATCCACGGAGGCTTAAGCACAAATATTGCTTTGCGTTGGCATATGTTTCATGTAAAGTTTCAGAGAAAAGAGAAAAAAGTATTTCACTATTTTTGCCGTTTAAACAATACCTGTAATTTATTACACTGGAACTGAGTTTTCAAATTTTTGTCTTATCCAAATTCTTCGAGTGACTTTAGCCACTCAAGCGATTTTGCATCAGATACAAGGAGACTTCACTTTCGGCATTAATTAATTCGGGTTAATTTGACTAATCATTGTTTTTATTTCGTTTAAATTTAAAGATGATTATTATTGAGATTATCTTATTATTTATTGGCTTCATTGTTTCCAATTCTATATTCAACCGGCTCTCCTACAGCATTCATTCACCCTTGCTAGGCTTATGCCTGTTTCCACTGCCATTATCGTGATTAACCTTTTTCGGTTGTTATTTTTTCTGCTTTTCTATATATTATTTTCATTCCCATATAATATATCCTTATGGCCCTTACTTCTGCTTTCCTGACATTCAAATGCATCAGACGCGTCTTGTAACTGTTGGTTTATTTAAACACATACACCTTTTCCAATTCAAATTTAATAAACCAATGGCTCTTTCTCAATTACATTAATTATCTAGGTTTATCAAAATGTAAAATTATGCAAAAATTTCGGTTTGATAATAATTTCAAAATTATCAAAAAAGTAAAGAATAGTAAATATTTGACTACAAAATGGAGAAGAACTATGACAATATATTGAAGAAGCATGGGTTCACCCTGCAAGTAAAGAACATTAAGGGCAATCCTTAATTAGTTCCATGCCGTGGAGACGACAAGAAGTAATTACAAAAAATATAGCAATAAATATTAATTTTCTTCAACCATTAATAATGTGATCTATTTATTATTTACTCGGTTTAATTAATAATCATTTGGTGTTACCAAATATATATATATATATTATGTTTATGTTAGTTATAATTTGTTAATAAATGCAAATAAAAATGACAAAATTGAGAATATTATGAAATGCAAAATGTCAACAGCTAACAATGTCGAAAAGTCTCAAAAATTCAAAGCTTAGATGTTCCAACGGCAATATAGACGTGTCCACTGTACACAAGGAGGATTGGCGTATAGAAGAAAAGTCTGAAAGATATGATTGTGTAGTGTGACTTCAAATGAGTATTGTTTATTCTTTCTCAGCAGCTTTTATAATTGTTTCATTGTTTCATTCCTTAACATCGAATAAACTAGCCATATTTCTTAAGCATTATTCCTAGATATACATTGTTGTAAAAATACCAACAAATTCTTTTGCTCCTGAGTGATTTTTTCGCTCAGATTGTTCTGTCCGGTTTTCTTAAATTCAACTGACTTGAGAAAGATTGCTTGATTTATTGCCAACATTCAAAATTTTCGTTATTGGTTGTGGATAGAAGTTCTGTGAGCAAAACTTGTCAGTTCCCATAGACTAAAGACTGGATGAGAAAACTTGCTAGAGATGAGTACTCTGGAAACTTTCGCCGAAATCAGGTCGGACGGGGAAAGGTTGTAGAGTGTAGTTCTACCATAAACTTGTCCCAAAAACGCAGCCATAAAATACTTAGTCCTAATGAACTTTAATATAGCAAAAAGTTTACGACACGACTGAATAACTCATGCGATGGGAATTTGTCTAAATATTTAAAAATAGTTTATTTAAATTTTATCCAGCACTACTTTTTTCGATGATTATCCCTCATGATTCCTTGATATTAATTAACATATAGGGGAGTTTCGTATTCCCCTTGTGTCTTAATAGTAATATACTTTATAAGTTAATCTTGGTCCCCTGCCATCACGACCTGATGATCAACAAAATACAAACCAAATATATTTTTGGTTTGTCTGTTTCAGCCTATTTCTTGTACAGTTCGGTTGGGTTGGATTGATCGCCCCTCTATTAGTTTTTCTTATACATTTTTATCGCTTTTATTTTAATGGTTTAGGAATTCTTATACTATTGGCCTTTTGTAAGTTTCTAAATATTTGTACCGTACAACTTGAGCTTTTGCTTGACACTTGACTTTTCTGTGAAGTACACGATATTCTCCTTACATTTTTCTATCACTACATCTTGCGGTCGCTTCAGATACACTTCCTTTTCACCTTTTCGTTCTTTTCATCCCTTTCTAAAGGTATTAGCTGCTGCTTTTATGCCCTTCTTCATGAATTGGTATTCCACATCAATGATACGCACGTTCTTGTGCTGTAAGCTTCTATATGATAATTAACAAATTATATTCTGTTCATCTAATACCAAATAGAAAATGATGAGCATCATTGGCGTTACTTAATTTCCTGTTGAAAATATTCTACTGTTTCTCTGCCAACCCAAACCATCTAATGTAGAAATTATCGAAAGGTTGCAAATGAATGTATTGAGTAAATATTGAAAAATAAAAATTTGCTGCACAAGTCACGAGGAAAAGCTCGTTAGCCTGAAGAGGACTAAACCTTTAGTGCGTAGCAAAAATTCATTTGTAACCTTTCGATAATTTCTACATTAGATGGTTTGGGTTGGGTTGGGTTGGGTTGGGTTGGGTTGGGTTGGGTTAGTTTGGTTTGGTTGGGTCTGGTTTTGGGTTGGCCTGGTTGGTTGGTTTTGGATACCAGAGGCCCATATCGGTTATAATTGATTTCCTTCCTAACAACCAATACATATATTTCTACTTATTGGCTATCTTCGAAAATAGCTGGTTTATTATTTTTAGTGATAGGATTATCAATTCTGTACAAACGGTAAAGGGTTGGTCCCAACATTGATAAAAATATTATAAAAATTCATTTTTCTTGCAATTATATAATTCTTCGTCGTGTACTAAATGTTACCTAGCACTTTACTACCACTCTGTAGTATAAGATTTTTCGTATAAGATATGTAGTTTCGTAACAGTTGTTCAATTGGAATTGCAACGAGTAGCTGTAAATGATGGTATTGTGCAGAATGGTGCGAGAAATTCCTTACTGTATCTACACTAACTGTAGTTTATTACTTTTGTCTTTATTTTAAAGAATGGTACAATTATCAAGGAAGACGCATGGTTATGTCACAAAGACGTACACTTATCACACGACGAGGGCGATGGATGATTCTAGACTAATTATAAGTTGATTGTTTCTCATTAAAAATGCTTAATTATTATTGGTTCATATCGATTATCTGACAGGTGTAATCAACTGTAATAGCCCAAGTGCATTCATAAATACGAAATAATGTTATGATAGTTAAAAAGCACTTTGCTTGGGAACAGCGCGATGCCATACCTAACGGGCTGTTGACTGTTTGAGGTCATCAAATAATGAATTATTTGCTTATGCTCGATAAGTAATGAATTTATAGGAAAATATGTTGAGTTGATTCTAACTGTTAAGTTATTCATTGAAAATACAATTCCTAAAAACGTAATGTTCCACATTAAATGTAGACTATTCGCAGTATAACAATTGACCACATTATCAGTTATTTTTGATTGGTTAATTTCGCACATGTAATTTCACTACAAAAATTCAACACAGTATCACAGGCCATTCATTTTTAAACTTTTAATACCTTGTCCTCATGAAGAAAGTTACTAAAGCAACCAAAACAAATTAATAGAGCTGGTGTATAAACTTGAGATTAGACAATTACATTTTGCGTTATATCCAGTGTTATGGAAATTGAAGTCGGGGAACTGTAATCGTGCATATTAAAGTGACTGTATGCAACAGCTCATCCACCATCATAAAGTTTATTACAACTCCAATTAGATAAATCTTCTACAGCAAATGTCAGCAAATGGTTGAAGAATTAAAAACCATCGATCCAGTTTTTTATTACAAAAAATTTGATTAAATTACCGAACTTATCAGACACTTAAGACTGGTTAATTATGATTTCATTTCCATCGTCGCTATTGAATTAATTTGTTACGCGTTTATTTATTTAATAGTAGGGGTCATAATTTCAATATAATAGGTTCGAATCTTGTAATACCGTAGTCCGATATGCAATTTTATCTACTACATAATGTACCACTTGACCTTCCAGGTGAGCGCGAGGTGAAAGTACAGGTGTTTAAAATAAATTATAAATTTCGTCACTTTATAGCAGGCAGACGATAATTTATGAGGAAGATGATTTTGGTGTTCTAAGCGACTTAGATGATAGAACCTAGTGCAAATTACGTAGTACGTCTTCTCCAGAATGAAATTATAGCATTTCCCTATAACTTTGCAACATTTATACGATTCGGTGTTTATTGATTCATTATGGTATGCAATTGCCGTTACATTAGCCAGACATTCAAGTCGGTTAGTATACGCGTTAAGGAGCACCAATAGTCGGCAATGTATAAACAAACCCAGTCAACCATTTTTGAGAGAGGAGCCATTCATTATCGTTGGAAATTTAAACCTGTGCAGTAGAGTGCGCAACGACCTTGCAATTTATAATTTATAGTCAATGGAACATTTCGACCTCGGTTATTGCGCGTAGTTGACAAAGTATATTTTGACCGAGAAATAAATATTAGCGCAGAGATTCATAATGTTGTATTCACCAATACAGTGTGATGACCTTAGGACCAATGATTTTGAATAAATAAATTTTCATTGTACTTCAATGCATGGGGAAATGTGCATTTAGGATTTGAACTTTTGGAAGATAGTTGGTAGGATACCAGTTTTTGCTTTGATAGAGTTTGTATACTGAATCTAATTTTGCGTAATTGTCGTTGGGATCCATTGTTGTGAAGATAAGTCCTAGTAATTTAAAATATATTAATATATAATAATAGAACAAACATGTTGTTCAGCATGTATTGTTCATTATTACATTCTTTAGGATGAAACCATACATAATTTGTTCAGTTTATAGTTGCGGTCGAATATAGTCAAACTGGAAACAAAATGGAAAGGATGGAGCGAAACTCATCAGAGGTAACGTGTGTAATTACTTCGACGAATACCACTTTACGATCCGAGGTAATCGCAAATAAAGAAGTATTAACTATTTAAATGTAAAAGTTTATCCTGTATTGCGGCTGGAACCGGATGCTATATACGTACTCTTTTTCACATGATATTCTGCTTGGTATTGTGGGTACTCAATTTTACTAATCGCTGGATACGGCAGTAAAAGTATTTCATTTACAACAATTATAAGTTGTTCTCTCTGATTTTAGATTATTGCACATGTAGCCATATTTTTAATTTCGTTTTCGAAATCGGGCAACAGATTGCTCGTTAAAATCTCCGTCGATTAAATTATCTCTGTTGGTCGGACGTGCGCGGTCCAGACTTAATTAAAATTCGCTTTGCCTTAATAGCGGCACAGAATTTGTAAGAAATGGTCCCGGTCGACGCATGAGTCACCAAAGATGAATTCCCGAGGGTCTCATTGAAGAGCCTTCTCGGGTCGTTGACACCACAAACACCACATGGCTCCCATCTCAACCGCGACCATCGAAGATGGCATTCCGACCGTAACGACTCCGCGAAGAGCTCACGTTTCGCCAAATTCGAAGACGTTCGCGGTCTCCGTACGGTACCTAGGAGTTTCTCACGATAATAAAGGTGAATCGAAACGCCATCTTCGATCGCAATGCGCACTCGCCGCTAAAAAGGTCAAACACATCGACATTACCTGTAACTTTTGCGTGTGTCCGCACTGGTGACAGCAATACGACAGATATTCCGGGAGCGATGGGACGAATTTCAAATTATCGCACTGACCACTGTATTCGTCTACCAACTTCCTGTAGTGAACTTTCATGTTAGGCCTTCCGGACGTTGTAGACGTTTTTGTTAGACGTCCCATTATGATCTTGAAACTACATTAACACCTCACCACTTCATCACAACGCACAAAAAACACACACGCATGGTTTTTACAAGTAAAAATGCGAAAAAAAAATTAAGGCGACGCTCGACAGCACTCTCGTAAGCTTGTGGTGCGCCAACTGGCTGGAAACCCCGCGCACTGCTAGTAGTGTGGGTCAGGTCCTCCTCTCTTTCTCTGTCTGTCTCCTTCGCTCTGCATACTCGCAACTTGAACCATTGGAATGTTGTCACTGGTCACCAATAAGATCTTGAGATTTCTCTGCGTAAGAAGACCTGCTCCATATACTATATTTGTCCTTTTATTTTGCGTGACGAAATATAAAAAATGCAGATTTCAAAAGCTGTATGTGGACATAATTTTAAATATAACACCAAGTGTAAGAAGACAATAATTCAAAAGAAATATGTATGTTATGTATGGTATGTATCCACTGAACGAAAGATAATTTTATATCCAATAATTTTACAGGTGGAAGTGATGGTTTGTCGTTAAACTTTAATGTCTCAAACCAGAGTTATAAATGTGTGTTGATGATAGATTTTCATTGCCGCTAATACTTCAAACACTTGTTTTCATCTTCCTCCACTGAGTTATTTCCATTACTTTCTGCATGTCGTTTACTCCTTTGGTATATTATGCATTAGTTGTTGCAGCTATAAATGTAACATTATCTTTAGCCACGAACAGAGCTAAGGCATGTAACAATTGACACGTCATCATCTTGTGTTAGACAACCAAGACCGTATGAAATAGAGAATTGATGCCCTTCTTAACTTGTACACTGATAATAATAATAATATAACTTCATTGAATTTACACACATTTAGTAAATTATACATACATAACAATAAATAGCAATAAAGTAAAACCCCCCTGACCATAACGGCTGGATCAACAATCAACCACAACATCACTGATTTGTACATGTGTGTGATTTTTCATAAATTCACCGAACTAGCCGATTAATGGTGGCACTTATCAATAGGTAATATCTAAGCTATGCATGCTCTTCAATCACTTCCAATACATATTACTGATGTGCATAAAAATTGTTGACTTGGGCTGGATCATTGAATTAACCCATTTCTTAATTTTGTAATTAGTAGTTTATTTATTAATATTATGATCATGTAGACGAATATGTGCGTTAAAACAATTATATACTTTGGATTTATTTGATATATTATTTTGTTATCATCCTAACGAGTTAAACAGTAGATATATATTATGATCCAGAAGAGAAAAAACCACATAAAACAAATAGACTTTCAAATACCTGGGACTAATAGTAAATGGTAAATACGGAAAAAGTGCGGAAATCTCGGAACATATACAAGTAGGAAGCAGAGCATCCTGATTCCTGAAACTCAAGTAACTCAACAAAAAGACGAAAATAAAAATATACCAATAGGCCGTCAGACCAGTAATAGCATACGCTGTCGAAACAATTTGCATCACGGATAAAGATGGAAATAAATTTGTGTCTGCATGGAGAATTCTCAGAACCAAACCACTCATTGAGAACACAGAAAAGCAATGAATAAGGAAGGATATCGACCGTGAGATAAGAGATGTAATGGAGGGAGAAGGCTTTTTTAAATTCTTAAAATCGCAGACGCTACGATGATTTGGACATAAAACTATAAGAACAATGATAAGGAAGGTGGAAACCAATGGAGGACATGCGAAGAAGAAGATCGAAAACAAGATGAGAAGACGAACTTTATGATAAGATATCAGAAAATTAAGAATCCAGGACTGGGAGACCACATACGCGCGCGCGCACACATACACAGACGTCATGCCGAAAATATTCAAATCAATTCAGGGGGGCTCAAAACGAGTATATCCGTTAAAATCTCGGTGTTGAAAATTTACATGATGACTTATATTTTAAGTATAAGGAAGTAAAATTGACGAGATAACCATAATCCCTGGCTGGTGCTGGTCGAAGAATATCCCCAGTTGACCTCGACTAGCATCAATGTTTTAAAACAGCAGGCAAAATTAATAACTGTGACCCACAAAAAAATCGTGTAGATGTGTGCACATGACACACAACAGGCGCTCTTGGGAAATCCTAAATCAGAATAAAAAATTAACCGTTCTATACCGAACAAGGGGGCATAGATTTAATGAAAACTTCATTAATATAGTAAATATGGATACCTTCGAAGTAAATGTATCTGGTGGGATTTTAATTTATGGTGGGAAATCGAAGGAAATTTTAATTCAAATCCTATGTTCACATTGTAAATGAATGTTACCTTTAGGGGACGCAATTTTTCCAAAGGGTAATTTCATTTTTCAACAAGTCTATACGCCTAATACATTGGAACCGTTTTTATTTATAACTGCTCATCTAAATCAAAAAGACAAAATAATGTTAATGTATTAGATTTTCTTTCAAGATGTCGCGATTTAAATATCAGAGATAAAAATGGCGCACGAAATAAAGCGATTAAGTCAAAGACTGCAATATAGAAAAAAGTTGATTGAAATTGTCCAATCAACTTGGGAAAGTGATAATGAGAATAATTATGTTAATTCTTATACTTTAAAACACCATCCTGTATTTGTCCCACTGTTGCCGCCGTGGGCCACAGAGACCACTTCTTATGTTTGTGCTTAATTCACAAATATTATGGATTACGCAGTGAGTCTTATAGTAAGTCCAAAAAATAACAAATAATAAAGTTGAATATATCGTTAACAAAAAAATATTTTATCATTAGCACACATTTACGATAGAAAAAGATAAAAATCGGTTTTCGAAAAAACTTTTCAAATGAAAGTTGTTTATAATTTCAATGTCTTTAACTTATCTAAATACATTGATCGTCAAAAAAAAGCAGAGCACCCAGCAGGGACGATCCTACGAACTTGAAATTTTGGTGACAATTTGAGATTCAGTAAGTCAATGAATGATAATAATTTCAATAAAATCTTTATTTGAGAACAATCTTAAAAAATTAATAACGCGTGGTATCTTCTCCAAAACGAATGCATTTATTTAAGCACCGGGGCATACTTACAATTAAATGATCAATTTCTGCTTGCGGTATTTTATCCCAAGCTCTTTGAATTTGAACTCGATGTTCAGCCAAAGTGTCTATGGGCGCTGGAAAATCTTCGACTATTTTGCCGATCATGTCCCATACATGTTCAATCGGCGATAAATCTGGAGATCTTGCAGGCCATGGCAGTAAATTTGCATTATTGTCATAAAAAGCTCTCTGCGTTACTCTTGCAATGTGTGGCCTAGCGTTATCTTGCTGGAAAACACTGTTGCGATGTCTTTGAAGGTATGGCAACAAAACTGGCTCCAACACTTCGTTGATGTAGCGGGCCGCATTCAGGCTTCCTTGAATGAAGACTAGAGTTGACCGGCTTCCAAATTGTATTGCACCCCAAACCATAACAGCCCGTGTTAAACCAAAAGTGCAAATTGCATATTTACCCTTTGTCTTCTGACACGCAACCGTCCATCGGATTGCCACAGGCAAAACCGGATTTCATCACTAAACATGATTTGATGTCATTCATCGACCGAATGCTCCCTCAGCCTACGCCACTGGAGCCTGGCAACTCGATGCTCTGGTATTAAAGGAAGACGAATAATTGGTCGATATGACGCTAAGGCATACGAGCGAATTCTGCGATAAATTGTTCGCATAGACACCTGTCTTTCCAAAACAGCCCTCCAAGTAGCATCCACCGACTGTGTTGTCTTAAATGGGTTAATTGAGGCCAGTCGCCGAAGACGCCTTTCTTGACGTTCATTCATAATTCCTGGCAGACCACTACTTCTCCTACGTATTTCTGAGCCTTCGTTGGACCAAGCTTTCCATGCTCGAATAATTGTACAGTCACTTCGACCCAATCTTCTGGCCATTTCACGAAATGGTAATCCGGCCTCATGCATTCCCACAATTAGAGCCCTTTCAAAAGGAGTTAATTGATTGTAATGTTGATTACGACGAACGCGAGGCATGACAACGACACAAGTAAGGTAAATCAACATCTAAACTGTCACTAATCATTAAATTTGCCTTACACATGAGAACAAAAAATGTACCTTAAAAAAATTAACACGAGACAAAAAACAAACAAAAAGTTCGCTAGTCACGATGAAATTTTAATCAATTATTCCTTCATTTGAGATGTATATACAACCAAAATTTCAAGTTCGTACGATCGTCCCTTCTGGGTGCTCTGCTTTTTTTGGCGATCAGTGTTTATAGAATGAAAAGAAAATACTGAAATAACAAAGATCAAAATACTTCAGTATCAACAATTTTTCTTTGTAAATTGTATATAGTTTTGTACAGCATTGCTTTGTGACACATAAAGCAAATATGGAAAGTCTGGGAGGGCAGGTATAACGTAAGAATTTCCTAATATCCTTGTAATACTTGCCCTCATAACGAATATGATTATTTAGTAGTTTTCTTTCCAGCCCAGGTCTCACCAACTGCAATTTAAGAAAGTTTGCTTTTTCTGATTTTGTGTAATTTTTGTACGATTGATGAAGTACATGTGCATTAACACCATATCAAGCAGTTGAAAAAAGTACTATTGGCCAGCGTTTTGTGCGACGACTTGTAGAATGCTTAAAACATTTTGCGTCAAGTGCAACGACTTTTGGACTATTGTAAAAACATGTTATTTCCGATTTGTTATTGTTTTTATCAATCGATGTACTGTGGCGTATTTCAAAAGCAAGAACTAGTGCTTTCTTTTTTTTACGGCAAATAAGAAACTTCTTCGCTAGGCCAAAAGTTCTACGGGAATTCCATTTTTGCTCTTGCTCATAGTTCCCACATAGTCAGTCCTCCATTCCTGACCTGTTCTACTAATTTTATTGAAGTGAATCAATTGTTGTACTACCATTTGTATTATAAATTTCGATCTGCGGGAGTATCAAATCGTGTACATATTATCAAAAAAGGCAAACATATTTTTACTCGTAACACAGCGAAACATGTCTTTTACTATCCCACCTTCTTGAAAAATTCTTTAAATTTGGTCATGGTTTAACATGAAAACGCCTTTAGCTCAATCATATCTAAGTCCCTCAATTCAAATCGAGACATTTTTAGAAATGTTGCTCGTTCCGTTTCAATTATGAAATGTGTCTATGGTAAAACTGCATGTAAAATATCTTCTGTAAGCAGCAACTTCCACACGACAAATATTTTTTAGCAGTCTTCTAGCCTTGCAGATGGCCGTAAACCTGCCAAGTGAATTATGATATTGTGACTAGTGATTCTGGTGCGAGAATGGAAATTTTCTGAAGATCATTTTTACCATCGAAACTTTTCCTTCTAGTATAGAATTCAATTTCTAGATCGGAACCAACATTTGTCACTCTTGTCAGGTTGGTTACTCATTGCCTAAACCAACGTGTACAATAAGGTTCAAATATTTCGAGACTAGCCCGGGCGATATCCCGCTTGCATCGGGGACCGCAATTGAACTATCATAAGATTGACGAGTTTGCTGGTATGAATTCGACCCCCTCAAAAGCCGGAGGGTCCGCAGATTTATTTGCATAAATTGGAGCGTAAAGGAATATTGTAAGTTGTTTAAAAATATATTTTGCTTTTTTTTTTAACAATTAATTATATTATTTATTGATAATTATTAATAATGTCAATATATTTGACCTGACCATCATAGTTTCTAAATGTATGGCAAATATGTTGTATCTTTAAAACAACGACGATAATATCTTCTTTATACTGGCAATTCATTTGAGAATCTTGGCAGTTTTTCTTTTGTAATTTTATTTGATAAAAATGTTGCTAATGGTTTTTAAAATGTATACTGCGAGTGTTCTTAATAAACAATGAGGTGCTTAATTTCAAAATACAGTTATACAGTTTTAAGAAAATCGCAAATTACGATTTGCGATTCAATTACACATATTACATAGTAAATTATCGGGGATAACGATCTCTACGGGCACTTTTATTAGACGAAACTCAATTGCTTCTACTTCAATATTACGTAATAGATTTCTTGTTCAGGAGAAAGCTACAAATACTTGAGAACATGACTGTAATAATAATAAAAGGAATCGCATAAATAATTATAATGAGAGAAGAAAAACGAGCTTGAAAAACAAATAGTGTGAAGATAAAACATTAACGTTGCTCTCGGATAATAGCTAGGTTGCTAGGATAATATTGTAAATGGGAGACTAAAATACGACGTAATCGTTATTTAAAAATTTATAAAAACAAACCTAAGAAACAACGAGTATACGTTAACATTAAAAGTTCATGAAAAATATTTCGTTGAAATAGATAAAATTTGTAAAAACATTAAAATATTTTGATGCAAAAGGTATAGTAAAGTTAAGTTAAGTTAAAGTGCTGCAGCTGGGAGAATCTGAAGCAATTGTTAATGGTATTTGCCGAATCTGATCTGTTGTGACTATTTTGCACAACTGAAACAACTGTTTCCAAAATTTACTCTGGTCACTTGGACAAACGAATGAACTTCTAGGGATTGAGGAAAACGTATTGATATGAAGGTATGTGTCACATTGGTATATATATATTTCGGGATGACGAAGTCTAATTAAACATCTCAACATGCACTCGTCAGTTGAGGTTCATCAGAAGGTAGTAACTCTTTTCGAGCAAGGAGTTACTGTTAGTGGCATAAGCAGCAGGTCGATGTATCTATAACTATTTTCCATTGTTCAATTATTCAATATCATAATTTTATAAAATGTTTGTGTACAGAGAAACAGGATATACGAATGGATCAAGCGGCATGGAGAAAGAACATCCACTGCGGACGGTTGGTAGAAGTGGTCGTCTCAGAACAATGACGGGGGAAGACATCAGTCGTCTTATCGAAAACGTTTTGGGCCGGCCTTTTGCCAGTGTACGAAGTCGCAAAGAAACTTTAAATTTATTTTGCAGCCGCCATATAATACGGCGTCGTTTAATTGATAGCGGCTACCGTAACAGGCGCATATTTAAACGCAAACCATCGCCAAAATCGTCACATTTTATTTTTAGTGATGAGAAAGTGTTTAATTCCGCGACTGTAATGAACGTATATGGAGAAGAAATAACACGCGGTATGAGGAACAAAATGTTGCATTTGTAGGGTTGTGGGGGTGGATTTCCTCAGCTGTGCTGTAGAGCGTGTGCACATATTGGTAGGCGTGATGTCACCGAGTACGGATATTGTACCAGGGATTCCATGGGCTTCTAAATCACCGGACTTCAACCCCATAGAGAATTTATGGACCAGCATGTTGCGCGAGTGACATCACGTTGACGTCATCAGGACATTCGGAATAGAGATACCTTGGGCACTCATTGCTTACAGATGTACGGAAGATTTCGGGGCCGACCAAACTGCGCACGATTGGTTCAATCTATGCCAAATCGTTTGCAAGAAGTAATCGGCCTCCGAGGGCCTCCCACACATGATTAAATTTACCATTTTATCTATCCACTATATTTGATATTTCTGCAAGTGTATATTTTTACGGTTGGACAGCTTGCATTCTGTTACATTTCATCAATTTATTGTGCAAAAATAAGCGAGCAGTTGATTTTGCTATAAATAAATTTTGTTAATTTTTGCTTGTGTTTTTAAAACTTTGACAAAATATGTATTACATATGGTAAATTGGAAATAGTTTTCATTGTTATTGTAAATATTTAGAATTTTTTGAGCACTAAAACAAGATACTAATCAACATAAACGGAGTGTTGAATAATTTTTTCCGTAAATCGTGAAAATCCAAACTTATTTTGACCTACTATATTTCAAAACAGTTCACCAAGTATCTAATATTATAAACCCCAAGCGATTACGAGTTTCTACCTGAACTGGTCAATCCAATAAGATGAGTATGAGTGAAATAGGGCAATGCAAGTTTATCGGCAATTAATCGAGATACGCCTCATATCTGACGTGTATGCAGTTGTCGCCAGGGCTAGTCTCGAAATATTTGAACCTTATTGTACATGAACGAGTAACAGAAAAGTCACACTAACGCCGCCGTCGCATCCGTCGCATTTACCGGTTGAAAATTTGAATTATATTATAATGTGTGTATATGTGATACGAAATATGTAATGTTATAAGTAACACGCAATATCAATACGTAATCCGTAACGTAATACAAATTATGTAACGTAATATAGTAATATAATAGATCAAAAATATAATAATATAATATAATAACATTTCAGAGGTCGCGTTGCTGATGAAAATTCGACTTTCATATTTGTACTTAGGGGCGGTTTCCTCCATACGGCAATTAAACATATACCGAAGTGACACATAACGACATTTTGTTTAATTCATTATTCATTTGGATAGAATTCATACGAATACGTAGCAACTAATTAATTGATTTTTATTATAGATTAATTTATTTTAGTTATTTGCTTAGCGAACGATTGACTTTAATATTCAGAATTTTATATACAAACCAAACGATTATTTTACCCTCTCCATAAAATCGTGTTACGGTCCTTTTGCTGTAGACATTAGCTGTAGCTGAGTTAATCGATGTGGCTCTAAAGAAATGTCTGCTGATTAACCCACTTCTTCCCCTTCATTTCAATACACAATACGAATATGCTAGGGTAAGTGCTGGGTGATCAAATTATTTTACGATTAACCGGTAGCATCAAATCCTGATAGGTGAATATTTTGCAACAGGATTTATGCACAGCACTTGTAGATTACTATTAGTTTTAGTATTGGACAAAGTCATTTTATATTGTAATTATATTTATCATATATTTTCAAAATCATAATAATAATTATAGTTTTGTCGATAAATTGCTTGTTGCAGCCGAATTATTGATTCCACGCAAGCTTAAATACAATAATGATACATAATAAAGTTTGCATTTATGATTTTCTATCGATTGTTAGCTGCATTTTTACTTAAACGAAGAATGTAACAGCAACAACGGTCTTAACGTTCTTCAAGGTATGTGTTGAAAAAGAGTCGAGGATGAAATGTGACGGCCAATGTCGTAAATACCTAGAAGCATAACTTAAAAATTCTCACGTTGAGCCAGATGGCGCAGCCAACAGCTAACATAATGTTCAGGTAATGCACTCATTATGCAAACACATGTCTTCGCTAACTGTACGTTCGCTTTTTTATCGCGGATCGTTTTATAAACTGCTTAATGCTTCAATAAACTTCTGTTTGCGAGATATTTCGAGCGCATTTTTGTCGGGCAAATGGATGTCAGGTGTTTGAACGACACGAAGCGAAATAGCACCAGTACGATTGCGAAAACGAGAAGAAATTGGACAAAGCCGACTGCGCCGCATGCCTCGCATTTCGTCACGGACGCGAGTGTACCAAAATGTATCGTAATTGCACTTAAACTTAAACGGTACGAAGATAACCATTATTTTCACGCAAGTCATTTTTTGCGTCCGTCTGCGTTCGAAATTCTCGAAGGAATCATGTGAAATGTGTGAACATTTGCGAGAAATATCGGCGAATTAACGTCGACGACACCGTACATACGTGCGAAATATTCGACTTTTTCTTGTCTATTGCGGATTCAATTTTTCCACAAGTGACGATTCATGCAGTTTTAAAGGGAGTTTTCTAGGCAATTTGCCAATATCCTCATTTGAACAGTGATCGGGAGCACCTGGACGAATAAAGTTTATGTATCTACTTTTAAAATTCCCATTAAAGTCGAATGTAATGCTTCAGTGTGCTTCATTTTGTGGTATATCACATATTTATAACACACAAATAAATTAGTTTTAAATCAAGTAAATTTTTGCTAATTAAAATATCTCTATTTTCCTATTTCGGATTAGTTTGTAATGTCTTCTTCGAGGTGTTTCTAGTTTCGAGACTCATTGCTTCCAAACGATTTCGCGTAGGTTTCCCAAAACTGATTCAAAATTCGTACCAAATTCTCCATCCACACTATTTCCACACATAACCATACCAGTTGACTGTGATGCTGTGATTCTGTCTGTCCCTATCATTTACTATCGACAGAAAATTTACTGTGATTTTTTTAACTTACTTCTAATGAAACATAAACCATACGCATCAAAATGGCCTACAGGCTCGACATTATTTTGATCACTTATAAAATTAAAATTTTTTGATGATGACACCTGTATTTGGTATTGAATCACTAGCTATGACTTCCTGTAATTGCTGTTGTATATAGTTTTCGTAATCACATTGTAATTGTCACAATCCACCTACCCAATTTCGTCGTCAAGTTCGCCCGTAACTGTGTAAAATTTAGTCTCGTTTCGATAAAGATCTGGTCCCAATATTCCGAACTGAATCCTGTTTACGACTATATATTTCTCGTAACATACACTTGCGTGTTCATTCTTGTGGTTAGTGTAATTCGCATTGTAATGCATGTGCATTCATACTTCACACATGATGTTGATTTCGTTACGTACCCACGCGTATTTTGTTCATTCAGTTCGTATACTTTTATGAAGAGGTGGGCTGTCGTAAAATTTGAACATGTATTATTCAGGTAAATTTATTCACTGGAATAAAAGCAACGTCGCCTAAATCAGTGAAGAAATACACTAACTTGGTGTTTCTGAAACTTATCGCTGTGGTATTACAACTTTAAATGTAGTTAAATATTCTATGCGGGATCAACGGTTACGTCGTAAAACGATTGTGTTTTGACCATCGATAATTGAATAATATGGGTTTTATTACCGATTAGCGTTTAAGGCGTTTTTATGATACAGTACGCTTCAAAAGTGTTTTATGTAAAGTGCTTTGTTTACAGCCACCATAGGATCGTATTTAAACGTGCACACACGTAATACAAGTTTGCTTGGAATAGATATGTGTCTTGTATTAAATGGAAAAATCGTATTTATTTGTTGTTCGACACAAATTTAAATAACTATTTGTTTCAGATTTGCAGCAGTACTTGTTATTAGCAAGTGTGATAATAGAATTGTAATTTTTTCTAAATTGGTAGTACATTTTTATTACGATCTTTAAGTGTTATATTTATTCAACAACGGATATTTCATAGACTGGCAGTTAAAATATGATAATATTTTTATTGTAACATTTTCGAATAATAGTTTAACTTGTTTGTTATAAATATGCTCTAGGCCGCAGTTCAAATTCTTACGTTCTTGATTGTTAGTCATGATATTTAACTCAATTGCAATTAAGAGTTACGAATCAATTGGTAGGTGGATGAACTGAGGAGACGGTTGCCCAAGAGTTACAGATTTTGAAATCCGTTCGGCGAAGACCAGGGCAGGCTTAGCCAGTATCAATAACACCAAAACAAGCTCGTTACCTCTCGTAATTTGCACGTAGTAATAGTAATAGTAATACAACCAACTTCAAAGTGGCTTTGCTGATGCTACTGGAAAGCTGACGTCAACACAAATAATAAATCTATACGCACGAATTACAGTTTCATATGTTTCATGAAGTTATGCAAAGTGATGTACAGCAACACTGTTTAACATAGTAATGGAAATAGTAGTAAGAGGATCAGGTCTTAAGGGCACACTAAGAAATAGCCAGAGATGATATGCAGACGATATTGTATAACTAAAAAGAGGAAAACTTATAAAATAGACAGGAAAGCGAAGCGAAGCAACGGTATCAGTATGGCAGGACATAGTTTTGAAGAAGTTGGTAGTTGTAAATACTTGGTAGTGTACTCATAAAAACATAAAGCAATGCATCATGCAGAGAAAAGCATTGTATAGCAACAACAGAAGACTAGCAATTGAAAAAAATATTTAAAACAACAAACCTCATAATATAGAGAATGTTAATAAGACCGGTAGTAATATATGGATTGCAAATTATGTCAATGAGTAAAAGTGATGAAGACCCGTTGAGAGAATTCCAGAGCAAAGTATTTGTTGTCACAGATCATGCATTGGTAATTTTTTTTTATAATTCTACCTACTTTATTTGGCGGATTTCGTAACTGATTAGTTCCACTGGGAGCTCCAGATATAGGCTTTCCTCGAATAAACAATATAAGATTATCGCCCACATCATTAAATCTTTTGTTAATAAGAAGATTAGTTGAAAGAGAAGCAGGGGCAGGTTACATTTTATTAATATACGATCAACCGGAATAACTTTTGATTGAATACCTTTATTTGTTTGAGCTGTAGTATTAAATACTTCATTTTTGATCCAGTTTATATTTTAATTTACCCGTTATATTATTAGACCAGAAAGAAGAAGAAATTAAACTTTTGGAACTTTAACTAATTGATGCTATAATCACCAGTTGGAAAGGTGGTTGTGCGGCACGAATTAAGAAGGATATGTGAGAGGGCAATGACACAAACTTTAACAGTAGAATACAAGGATTAATCCACCTTATGAAATGAATTAAATAGGATTGGACAGGAGATATATACCTTGATACGACGAGCATAGAAATTTGGACCATAATGACTGGGCACCAGTAATTCTTAGTTACGAATCAACATTCACTGTGCAACCAGACAATAGACGCGTTTAGATTTGGCATGCACCTAGAACACGAAATAATCTACAGTTTGTCCAAGAAAGATTGCAACATGAAAGTGGCGGTTTCGTGGTATTTTGAAGGTATCTAGATAATATTCTACATTGGGCAAATATCGCAGGTAACTGGGAGTCGATAGATTTAGCTGGCCAACATGATACATTCATGAAATATAAGAAGACGTTTTGCTGCATGAAATATACAACGTACAATTCTGCTACTTTCTGCGATCGGAGAGGAATTTTGTCTTAATATGTCATGGTCTTCATTCTCTCCACGTAATTCCAGCTCTATTTAATCTTCTCAACTTCTCAACAGTTTCATTATAACAATCACATTTAAAAATCTCCTCAACTCAACTGATGTATATTACCTATATCTGTCAGTTTGTTTTACAAGAGTGTGTCCATTCATATTCGTTTGCCTCCCATCTCCTTCCATCCTATCTATCACTTATATCTATGTTAATTGCTTTATTGCCCTAGATCTTGTTTCTACCTCGTCCATAAATCACGTTGCTCCTTCCAAATATTTGATTCTCTTTAACATTATTTGTTTCCTTTCTCTATGCAATATATAAGAATTTTGAGTGACTAACCGTCTATGGGCGGAATTAAGTTTTTTTACGTGGGACTTTGAAAGGCGGTGTCACTCGGTAAAATAAAATGTACTGGAAATTTTACTATGTCGATTGATGAAAGCAGTGAAATCGCGAATGATTTGATATTAGGTATATTTCCAATGAGGCTGCAAATGCCCACTTCAATACGTGGACTAATGAATTATTAAAGTTTGAATAACTGATTGATTGCGGAGTTACGTGTTGGAACTTCACTACACTAAATAATAACATAATTGTAGAGTTTCACATGTAGACGCTACATATGTTTTACCACACGCCGGCTTCATCAGGTGATCCCAAATACAAAATTTTGACGTTCATACAAATACAGAGCTAGAAGTTTTATTTTAACTTAATTTTGTAGGGGGGAGTTATTTAAGTGTAACTGGTCGTTTAAAATTATACCTATATTATTGAATTATTAAGCTTTCTAATGGATTAAGTTTCTTTCCTGTAATATGTAAGATGTAAGATTTCTAATTTATTATTAAACCTATGATTGGATTTTAAGCAGTGGTTGGAAAAGGTAGTGTCAGTTTTCTTGGCGTTGTAGCTTTTTCGTGTCCTTTTATTCTTGTTTCAGTCTGTCCTGAAGTTCAACCTTTTCTTTGTTTTATCTAAGTTAATTTTAATGCAATTAATGGGATTGGAGTTAGATTTTTTAATAATAGACGCTATTTTATGTGAAATGTTCCCGGTATGTGTCTTATAATTATTACAAGTTTTGGATTGTGTTTTGTTGTTTTATTAAAATGTCATTTAGAATGTGTGGTGAAACATATGGTTGCATTAAATCTTTGAAACTAAACAATCGTATTATTATTTATATTAAGGTTTGTGTATTTAACATAAAATTCATGTTTTATTGTAATGCGTTTCAGTTGTGTAACTTAGAATCTGTCTCGAATTGAGATTAAATATTTTGCTTGCGCGGCGTTTCGAATACGAGTCATTTCAGACATCTCTGGCGTAATTATATTAATATGAAAAATGTTTTTAAGTTGGTTTATGTTACGCACTGAGAGCCAATATTAGGGCAGCACCAATTAGGTATTTTAAATTTTTATAATTTACTGTCTCTATTTTAAATCCTGCAAATTTACATTACTTATATACTAACATTTAGTTTCATTAAATACACAACACTAATTTGATATATATATATATATATATATATATATATATATATATAACGGTATTTTTTTTTCAACAGTTATTCAGTTATGGTACCAACTGAAACATTGGTGAAAAATTGGTAAAATAAGACAAACCAGCACAACGACAACTGCATGCACGTCAGTTATGAAGCCTGTCTCGTTTTCATTCCATTTCGGTCCCACACATCATACGATTGCATTTATGAACACGACCCTGTATGTATTTTGATTTATAACAATTATATTTCTTAAAAATGACATTGAATTTGTTTTTAAATATTGTCAATACATTTGACCGTCACAATTTCTAAATGTATGACAAATATGTTTTATCTTTGAAACAACGACGACAATATCCCCTTTTTCTTTTTTAATTTTATTAGAAAAGAAAACGTTGTATTTTTAAGCAACAATAAATGAGGTGCTTAATTTCAAAAAGGATTTAGACGGTTTTAAGAAAATCGCAAATTACGATTTGTGACTGAATTACACATATTACATCGTAAATTATCGGGGGTAACGATCGTTGAGGGTACTTTTATTAGACGAAATTCAATTGGTTTGAATTTCAATATTGAGTAATAGATTCTTGAGAAATAAGCTACAAATACATAATAACAAAAATATGTGAATATGAATATGTGAAAATATGAGAAGCCGTCATATTGCCAAGTGTGCGGATACTGCACCCAGAACGTCAACGCATTTCATTCGTTCACGATAACTTCTCGTGTGGTTCGTCATGAAGATCACTCAGGGATCGATTTAATTCCATGGGCTTCTAAATCACCGGACTCGAACCCCATTGAGAATGTATGGGCCAAAATGGTGCGCGAGTGGGAAACATTTCGGGGCCTACCAAATTGCCAAGATTTGTTAAATCGATGCGAAATCGTTTGTAAGAAATAATCGAGCAGGCTTCCCAAACATTATTAAATTTACCCATGTTACCTATCCTCTCCGTTTTATCAATGCCACATTATGTTTCCAAGCGTTAATACTTCTCCATATGTTTGATATTTCTACAAGTGTATACTTTTACTGTTGTTCAGTTTGCTTAGAAGTATTGTCGGATGCTACATTGATGGAAATTCTTTTATCATGCATGTTATATGTTACATTCTGGTAGATTTCATCAATTTACTGTGCAAAAATCAGCGTGCATTTGATTTTTTTATAAATAAATTTTGTTACTTTTTGCTATGGTTTTTAAAAATATGATCCATACATATGGCAAATTGTGAATCGTTTTCAATGTTATTGTAAATATTTTTTTAATATGACATCATTTTCTTTTATAACTCTAATAATAATACATATTACAAGTGCTACATGTTTATGTAAATGTTGTGTTGCGTCTACAATTTCTTTATTTTTATTGCTAATAAACATACTTAATTTCAATCCCAGTTTTTCGGTCGCCTCAAAAGAGTATCTATTGATATACATATTTGCGAATGTTCTTACTTTTGTTGTTGAATACAATGTGTTGTTTGTATCTTCTTGTATAATAACTTTTTCCGTAAATCCTGAAAATCCATACTGATTTTGACCTACTGACAAATACATATAGGTGTAATATTATACGGTTTTATATCATATAATATTCATATAATCTGTTTCATATTTTCAAATTATATTTCAAAACAATTAGCAAAATGTCAACGGCATTATAACCCCAAGCGATTACGAGATGAGTACGAGTGAAATAGGGCGATGCCAGTTTATCGGCAGTCAAACGACATACGACATATCTGGAGAGCATGCAGTTGTCGTGCGGGCTAGTCTTGAAATTTTTGAGCCTTATTGTACTTGCGCAACGCTTTCAGCAATTTTGAGGTCCGTATTTTGTCTCCACATACACAAAAACTCAGTACGTAGGCATAATGCATCTAAAAATATTTTTCCGTACCCACAACATATATTAATACATCCCGTTCTTGGTTTATAACCTGCTACTCCCAACTTTATTCTGCCCCAGCAAATCCTCATTAATCCTTATCAATCAAATTCACAACTTTTCTTTTAAGTTATTACTTTAATGTTACCATCACTTCAATTACATCACTTTGCCTTTCCGCCCATCTATCGTTCATATGTTAAGTTGATATAACGATATATCAATACATTTTTACAAACTCATCCATACCTCCACTATTATTATCTTGACATGAAACTATTTAAACGTTGCGTGTGTTATAAACTTTAGGGTTGATTATACATTTGTTTCAACAATGTTTCAATATCAACATTTATTACGCAGAATGGACGTGGCCTATTGATCGTCTAAAAAATCAATATTTTATTTAATTAAAAGAACTTTTAGCAATAATCGCATGAAGTAGTATTTTTCTTCAAAGCTACTGCACAACTTTTAATTTCTCCACAAACTTTATTAACTTCACATTAAAAATTCATAAACCATCTCCTTAGAAAAATGCATAATGCATATACTGTGTCATTAAAATTACATTAAAACGCGTATATTCCTAGCCAGATTTTTAAAATCTTTTGCATCGTAAGCTGCTTACAGTAAAACCCACCGGTATTACTAAAAGTCGCATTTCCCATATAGAAATTTAAAATAAAATAATGATTCAACATACTTTAATAATTTCTGTTTGCCGTAGAAATTTGCTATGAAAAATATCGTCATCCCATGTGATTTCGATGTAATTATAGTGGATAATGTTAGCAAGTATCGAATCCATAAGTCAACGATGCCACTTGATACACGCGAGTCGTGAGAATGATTCATGTAGCTTTTAGTAAAGTAGAAAAATCCTGTCTTGAAACCTGTTTGCTATTATTTTTAAGCACTTCCTGATAATTGATCTTATGGTTTCATTAACGTACGACGTCAAATTACTTACATACACACAAGTAAAAATGAATAAATTGAATTTAGTTTTTGTTTACTAAACTGATAGAATTCATAACTACCTCGTTGTTTAATTGAAAAATTAGAACATAGGTTCAAATGGGCAAACCATTAAAAAATATTGTTTCTATTTTAGAAAATTCAACTCCGACAAATTCTTGGGATTTAAATTGTGGGTGACAAATGCGGCATTACTTAAGTAGTCTTTCGAATTAAAAATTGTTTGGTATTTCGATAGTTTTCATTTCGAATAAATGACGATCAAAATTTAAAGGTGACGAAATATAATTATGAGGAATGTTTGACGGAATATTTCAGATATTCGAAACTTGCGAACATTTAATTAATTGAATTATTCCGCGTGTTTATTCGAAACACGTAATTCGTTAGTCTTGTTTTTGCACCATTCCTTATTTCGAATTGAATAACAGTGGAAACGACTCCAGTAAGGGAGACCAATGCACTTCGTAGGCAGATTTTGCGAATTATAATTTCTGATTATCATAAATTTTGGACGTATTATTAATTTTTTACATTATTTATCCACCGCGAATTATGAAGCATAATTATTGGAAAATCTTTTCAGAGTAGACAGTGAAATCCAATTAAACTAACCTCTTGAGTAGTTCGTTCCAGATTTATCTTCCAGACAAGGGTAAATATAAACTCGTTAAGTGATAGGGAATATGCGGTTGACTGAAATGTAGCAAGTGGTGTTACCTGTTTCAACGACTTGGGGTGCTTTTGAACGTATTTTTCAGGCAACGAGGAGGTGTAAATGTGAAAAGTAAATTGACTAACACAGTAGGTTGCTTCGACGAATGATGGTACATGATACGCTTGACCTTTTTGCAGAAAATTGAAACAGCGGATTAGTTATATCAACCTACGTAGTTGGCTGAAGGAATGATGAAATAAGACATCTGAAGCAGAAGAAAAATTAACCGTAAATGCGGTGTAATTATCATTCATCATTGACCAACCTAAAATCAAGTAAAATAGCACTCAATATCCAAGTGTTAAAACTTCTTACATTAAAGAATTAAATGCGTTTTAAATTTGCTGCAAATTGCAGGGCAGTGCATTAAAGAAACCCGATTTTTTGCAGAAATCATTTAATTTGAATGAAAACGTACAATTACTGCTCGAGAGTATCCCGCTCGATCCGTGTTCATACGAAATTATGTAATAACGAAACGTGACTGTAGGGGTTCGTTGTGTCGTTGAAGGTCAAAGAATGCCGAAGTTTCAAATTACACTGCAGGAATACGAGTAGCAGCTGCCGACCGCAACGAGAGCTCGGCTGCCCGATACCCTTGAAAGAAACGCATCGTAATTTCGTTTAACCCATACTTAAAGTGACCAGATATTAAGTATTGCAGTGCCGGACATCACGCATTAATCCTACATTGACAAATAAAAAGTACTTAAAAAAATTATTAATAACAAAGTAATTTATAGATAATTTATAAATAAATAAATTAAAACAATAATTGAAGTATTAAATTCCATCAACGTTATTAAACACTACCAGATATGATTGCCTACGTGAAAAATGTGATGCTCAATTTTGTCAGCAGTAGTAGGATCCGTATAGGTACAAAATTTATAAATAATCCAACGCAAATCAGGGCCAAATTTCGAGACCTTATAAATACGGTGTTGTTTCACATAATCGCGAATATAACAATAACCATGCTACATTTAATGATATCAATTTTTTTATTAAGACCTTCGAATGCTACGACTAATCTATTACTTTACTAAATGCAGTTATAAATAAACGTATCATAATGAACCCTCCATGTATTTTATTTATCAAGTTTCTAAAGATCAATAACAATATACATTTTTAAAATGTGTAGAATGTAACTTCACAATAATCTGTTTAATATTGGTTCGCACTAAAGTTTGATGGAGGAGAAAGAACAGTAAAAGTACGCCTTAATAACGATCGCATTCCTTATGATTATTCATACGCAAGTTTTAACGCTCCATACACAATGGAAATCTGCATACATTTTCGTTAAATGCGGGTTTCAGTCGGAGATGCTGGAGCAGTTGCATGTTTTATTAAACAGAATCAAGATAATCCTAAGCTTTGCGAGTAGAAAAATGTAATAACTGTAATTTCCATACAAGAGTGCCAGGACAATAAAAAAAATTAATGCAAAAGTCTTTTATGTTATTGTTATCAGCAACGTGGCATTTACATTCTCATTATCTGATATTTATTTGTCTAGACAACGGGCTCATTCTTTTATTTTTTAAGTGTGTTGTTGGTGACATTTAGTAGTTTCTTGCAAATACATTAATAGATCAATTAGCCAGTGGTCTGGATAAAATGGTTATTTATGTATCTAGTGCGCAAAATTATACTTTGGTGTTTTTTGTCGAGGCGGCAGCCGAGACAAAAAATCATTCGAAATCATAATGAAATTCAAACAAAGATTTATTCTATCGTATTTAGTTTCTTTGTTACTATGGAAACAAAATCTTACAAATATTGACATTTGTCAGATATCTTTTCCCACAAGTTTGGTCGGCGTCATTTATAGAAAACCTATTTTTAAATGACGGAAATGGAAGAAGATATATCGTTTGATATTACTGAAGTGGCTAATAATGTAATTGCTAACCTATTACCCGAAAAATCAAAACCACAGTATGAAAATGCGCCGTCTTCTCTTCGTGCAGAACATTGCCATTTTTAACCCACACAAATTCAGAGACATCAGAGTAGACTTTTATCACATGTTGAATGTTGCTTAACAACATGAATTTCACCATATGCCTGTCGGCTAACAATTTCACTCTTTAAAACAGTTACCCTTCTTTTAGCCATAACTTCAGCCTTTCTTTTCTTCGAATTCATTTTGACTCGGTTTAGACTACATCTCTATTTCGCGCTTCATAACTATGTCGTGATTTCATTCCCTTTCTCTATGTTCATAGTCGTGTTGCACTAGTTTTGTATATATAGTGAGTAAACGGCCAATGTACCATATTTTTTGAATCACGTACTTCTTGGAGGCACATTTTCAAATATTACGAGGATCTTTTTCTGCATTACGCAAGTTTTAACGCTCCATACACAATGGAAATTTAAGCATGCCGCACATGTCTGGAACTGCCCCAGAAGATAAGTCCTGGTGAGATAACCGATTGGACTAGTCCGACATACATTTGCGAGCAAGGGCAACGATGATGTAGCGTGTATTATTCTCATTAGCTACACGACAGCACTGAGTTCGTTCACTAATTGCGTCACATGGGTTCCCATGTAAGGTTATTGTCGAGGAACAATAACCCAGTTCCACGAATTTCCTTGATTCTAGTTGCATTTTTCGTTGACTGATGATGTCGTGGTCTACTTTTTCGTTTATCGGATAGAATCGTATCATTTGCGTTTTTGCGATGTTCGGCAAGAATCTGTTGTTCTCATACTAAGCTCCGCCTCTCTAATTGATTGTTAGGATTTGTGAGTTATGTTTGTGGTACTAGGCTGAACAATAACCATGCTGGTATCATCTGCCTACATGCATGTTATGCAGCCTGAAGGGCACGTTCGAGCTAGTCCATCAGTTATTAGGAATAATAGGGGCCAAAGAATGGTCCGTTGTGGCACTCCCCTTTCTATCAATACTATTGTAGATAGTATCTTCGTTTTCCCACACTTGATGCGCTCTGCCTGACAGATATAAGCTAATCCATTTATTGGCTATTCCCTTAAATATAGTTTTTTACGACCAACTGATGTACGGCTGTATTTTTAAATTACGACGAGCCACTCGACAAAGATAAGCTTCATGAAATCCAATCAATGTGAAACTACAACATTGTGGTGATCCAAGTAGCTAGATTTGAGAGGTCGAGTTTAAGTTGCGGAGTTTTGATGTATCAAACTTTCAAAAAATGTTATAGTCAAAAATAAGTTGAATATTTCTTGAATGTAAAAGTGAAAGTAAAACTCGTTCTTTCAAAACTTCTACTTCTATTGTTTACCCACACTTGATGTGCTCTGCCTGACAGATATAAGCTAATCCATTTATTGGCTATTCCCTTTAAATATAGTTTTTTAAGATCAACTGATGTACGGGATCGAATGCCCTAGCCATGTCATAGGGCCTTCTATGTTTTCCTTTTTGCCAGATCATCACAAATAGTTTTAATAGTTGCATCGATTGCTGAAGCTGTCATCCATGTTGTTACTCATTTATTTGACCAACCTTTTCAAGAGTCAAGAGTCTTTTCTTAAAGCACTATTCGATTAGTTTAGATATTTGACTTTATCCCGGTCTACAGTGGGTGATACCTTCAGGGCTGCTTTCTTTGTTAAATATCGGTATCGTTTTAGATATTTTTAAGGTCACGGCGTAAATCCCGCTTTCAAAAGATTTCCTTGTGATGTGACACAATGGATCACTTATAATATTTTTAATTTGTCTAAGATTTTCCCCGGGAACCCGTCTATACCAGAAGAGTTTCTATTTGCACTAATAGCTTATGCTTATCCAACTTCGGTTACTGTTAACGGACTGATGTACAGACTATGTGAGAGTTGGTTTGTTCTCGTGTCTTGATTGATCGGTGAATCGCAATTGTTGACCAAATTTGAGAATTAGTTATTAGATTCATTTGCGACTGTATTGTTAGGTACTACACTACTATTTTAATTACCTGGTTTCTATTGTTATTCATGCACTCATTAATAATGTTCCAGCATATTTTGTTGATTTTTGACGAGTTCGTCAGTCTGTCATCGTTGTAAGCCTAAGTAATAGTGTCCTACTTTTTGCTTGTAAAATTTTTTCTATAAAATTGACCGTTCTTTTATTTGTTTCTGACCTTTCGCATAGTAATGTTGACAACTTCCAACTTTCTTGTTGTATTGTTTACGTTTTTCTCTTGATAATAACATAGGAAAAGCTTGAAATTTGCGATTAAGGATGCATATAAAGTGTACATCTATTTCGATGTTCCAGTTGAATTCGTGTCCAACTTCTCTATGTAGCAGAGTCGAGAAGGTTTGCTTGTTTCTTACAGTGAACTGAACTTTTCGTTTTAACTTTATTCGCCATATCAGTTTGCAAAGCTATTTCAACTATCTGATGCGTATGCTCCGAAATAAAATATGGTTGTTTATAACCGATGTTCTGCATTGCGTTGTTGTGGTGAAAAAGACATCTATACTGGATCGAGAAGTTGCGCCGATGCGTGTGTGTTCATATATTTTATTGAACATGTTAAACACCTGCGTTGTGTTTTTCAGATCCATTTGTGCAGTCTCTAAGATAGTCGATATTTAAGTCCGCACATATTATTATTTCAGAATCATCGTTAACATGGTTTGTTAGTACGACCAGTTTGTCGGGTAGCATAAAATCACTGTTGGGCATTTATATCTCGTAATGTTTAAATTTTCAAATATTCACTTTAGCTAGCAATGTGTCTTTTAATCTGTTCTCACATCACATCACATTCTAGGTTCAAATTAAATTAACTTTTGTATTACATTTATGTCCACGACTTTTGACTTTTCTTTTCTTATTTTCTTATTTAATGATATTTCCGATTAAATCGTCGTTCTTACTGTCTTCAAAGACTCCTACAACTTTTACTCGCGGCTTGATTCCTTTAGGTTTTGGACCGTGTACATTCATTTTTCAAATTCTATTCTACGTCTTGTCAGTGTTGTGTCGGCGCCTGATCCGCTTACTCATCGTAATCCCTACTTTTAGTTTGATAGGGTATATTTTTTCCAATGTCTTCTTATCTTATCTTATGTTTGTAAATTCTTATGGTCAGTTTTTGGGATTGCATAATTTTTTTATATTCTCGGCCAATATTGTGGAGTTAGTTATTCCTTCAATGTCAGTAAATTTATTTTGTATGTTTCTGAAGTTATGCACTATATTGTATGCATAGTAGTTAGATTTACGGTATTGTTTATTTGTTTAAATCTCAAACATATTGTTATTATTTGGTCAACGTCTGTATAGTTTTTAATTTTTTTTTACTTGAGTCTGTTGCCATCTCTTGTCCGCAAATAGTTGTATCCTTATTCGTGTTTGAGTTTCGAAATAGCGTATAGCGTTGTTAGGTTTCTCTGGGCGTCACATTATTTGCATATGTATAATTTCGTTTCTTATACATCTTCCATCTTCCATGTTCCGAATATATAATCTTTTACGGATATGACCGCTGCATTTATACTTGTCTTGTAAATTTGTATGCTTATATTGATAAAAAAAAGAACACGTTTTTAGAAGGCGTTATTCTACTTACTCCGCTGTTATTTCCCTCTTATATTTATTTTACTATTCATTTATCGTACTCGATATTCCCAAAATATGTCTTGTAGTTTTGATTTATTCGGACCTATTACCATTTTTTATCTATATTCAATTCTACTATGAGTAATTGTTCTGCAAGCCATTTCCATCTTCGTAGATTAATGCCACATTGCGTGTACATCGTTTTCCTGCTTTTGGGATTCCAGTGAACTATTTCTTACCCATGTCTTTGTCCAAAATCATTGCGAACATGTGTGTATAATGGAGTAATGTGAAGGAAACGCAAATAATTAAATACTTGAAAGTGGAGGAACTAACAGTAAATATAATTAGAATAAATGATACTCTTAATGATTTGTATTCGAAGGAAAACGATAAATTGCACATAACGCATACGACAAATTGAAAATTCCGCTGTTATGATTTATGACATCCTCTGAGGCAGTGTTAATTCGTGCAATAAATCGTAGAAATGTACAATTACGTCATCGAACGGAAGCTTGAAGGTTGAAAAATGGCTTTGGATAGGCATCTGCCCAGATGTCGCCTATAAAATTGACGACGTGATAGAAGTAATATTACAGAATCGCGAATGCCGCTATTATTTAAAAAATAAACGATTTGCAAATTTGTGGATGCTGGTCGACTATGAACGTCGAGGTCGGCTGACTTTCAGGACATGCAATTGTATTTAGTAATCATCAACGGAGAAAGCCTGTTTGAGCTGCACCTGACCAATTTAATTATAATAGTACCGTACTGCAGAAGCAATAAATGAATAAATATAAATAATGACTTCTATTTAACTGTTACACGATTTTCATTTTCTTCAATCTATTGTTGTACACTCGTTGTTGGAGAGTTATGTACCAAATATAAATTTCAATGTGTGTGCATTAAACGTTTCAGGTAACAAATGCACCTAGTAAATCACGTGCGCTTGACGTCCACATTTCAATATTATGCTCTGTGTTTGATGCCCCGCATCCTGTACTGACGTCTACATATATTTAACATGAAATTTACTCGTATACGCAGACATTTAAATTTACGAATGGGGTTTCGTAATGACAGGTAATATTCGATATATGTATAAACGCGAATGATTCGATGAAGTAAACACAATACCGCCCGAATACATTTGCGTGTTTAGAATTTCGTGTATTTTTGGTCGAAGTTTTCCAAACAAACGAATTTCAAATAATAGGGATTCATGTGAAATGTTGGCATTAATTTTGAGCGTTATATGAAATATTAGAAAATATCGTTTAGTAAATATTCAGATACGTTTCACGCTTCAATTATAGAATAATGTTGTTACACTTGGGTGACACAGAAGTTAATGCCCGGACGCTGAGTACGGATCAGACGAAGAGCGTTAATTTGTAAAAATGAAAGTTAGGTCCCAAAGATATTTGCTTAATCGAAAAATCACAATTGTTGATAATACCTTCGAAAAAGGCTTTGTGTGACTATAGCACATTTAAATAATATATACATTTAATAATAATCACTGGCAAAATAATAATCACTGTTGGTAGTCTTTTGGATAAAGAGTGATGTCTTCACTGTAAAAACAATTCAGGAGTGGGTCTAATGTTATGTCTGTTCTGGGGACATCTAGCCCTTTGAAATGCTTTAACAAATGTTTTGTTGTGGGTTATCCTCAACTTAAAAATCGTTAAAAAAATTACAATTTATTTAATATAGTAGTGAGCCTAGTTTGATTGCCCGAATAAAGTTATGAACCTTCATTATTTAATATACAGTCTGGGCTATAACTTCATACAATGCTTACCACGACATAAAACATAAAACGCCCTATAATTTATCGTTCTGTGACTCTCCGCACCCCATATTTAGCATTGATCCACCAGTAAAACAATTGTCATTGAACTCTCAATCAAGAGTGAGTTCGTTCATGGGCATTTAATTAATGTGAAATGATATTTCATACTATACTATCCAACTTATCAGAAAATATACTCAGGTCTAATAACGCAAGTAATAGAGTTTACGTTATAAATATAAATAGAGGATAGATAACGTCAAACCAATTTCACGAGTATGGTGTTTAACCAAGATTTATAAACATAGGTGTTAATGCTGTATTTATGTCTCCAGGGTGGAGTAGTAACATTGTTAGGGAAGATATATCGCCTATCGGCAACAACGATAAAGCTAAATAATTTTGTGACCGAGAAGATTTGTTTTTTATAAAGTGTTGTATTAAAATAATGCATTGCGATAATCCGTCACCACAATACATGTTTTACTCTCTTCTTTATTGTTAACGTAGTGGCATTTTTACTTTAGTCATTCTCCTCCTCCATACTATATATATATGCGCATTGTCGAGATCTCTGTAACTTAGGACACACTACTCAAGAGAACACGATACTTAATAGAAGCAAATAAAAATGAAGTGAATGAAAAGTGTTCATATTATATTTGGAAAAAAAATCTGTTTCTTCTATATCGCATTTACACTACTTGCGCTAATTGTCATAAAGGTCATTTGGCCAATTTCAGAGGCTGTGGAATTGGCAATCACATGCAGAAGCAGAGATAACGTCAACAATAAGAAAAAATACAGTAAAAACAAAAATAACCTGATTTGCAATGACAGTTGATCTATAGCGAAGAAAAAACACAAGAAGAATTTAACACAAGTATTCTTCTTAGAATAAATAAACTGGTGAACGGCAACAAAGAAACCCTTAAGAAAAACACTAATTGCTCAAGATATTAAAATAATCACATGTAACGGTTTGTTACAAAACATAAATTAGGTGGAAATGTTCGTAAAATCCAATAAAATAGATATTTGTTTAATATCTGAAATCATTTCACTCAGCAAACCTTCATTAGATTTAAGAATTATTGTGCATACAACGTATTCATCTGATGCTGCAAGAGGAGGAAGCGCAGTAATAATCAGGAAAAACTCAATATTATGAAAAAAAATCAGTGCAAAGAGAAAACTGCAAGTTACTACTGTTAATGGTTCAACTAAACGACATACTTTTAATGTATCTACATATATAGCTCACCGAAAAATGCTTCATAATTGGTGACAACCTTAACACAAAACACAACGTTTTGGGAGTCAAGATTACCAAGTCACTACTGATGAATACATTGCATTTGAATTTTACACTTGGTCAATAAATGTTATTTCCTAACGGTGGACAAGTGTTGACTATTGACATTATTAAAATGGCACGAGCATATCTCATATTGATTACACAAACTACAATAATAATTATTCTCTATTTCATTAGTTCTTATTTTCCCTCGTTATAAATTTAAATACAATCCCGTAACAATTATTCTTTGCATAAATAGAAATATCTAAGAAAGGATAATAAGCAATTTTGAAACGAGTGCACCGTGTCCCTGGATTTTCCGCGCGAAAGATGATCTTTCGCATTGTTGTTGCAACAGCAGAAGTAAATATGAAAGCGCATAACAAGCTCGGGATGCGATAAATTCAATACTCGAAGCGAGCTCTTCGAAATGCGATATTCCTTCGGATGGAAATGCGGAAATCTTATTTGGGTCTTGTTTGTTGGGCAAAAATTTCGCGAACATTAAATTGAAATACAAGACGTGCTGGTGGTATTGTGGCAGAGAAAGAAAACAAATTGCTAATCTTCAGTGCGACTCGACGGAGGAATACACGTATGATTAAATTTACTACGATGCAGAAGTAATAAATTAAATGTAGTTATCGTCAGGTGTAATTGTACATGTGATTAAGTAAAATTAGCATTTAATTTTATGGCACGTACAATTTTAAGATAGTGTGAGATTTTACGAAGCGGCAGATTCCATAGTTGCGTACACATAGAGGTTTGATTTGTGATATTGTATTAAAAGAAAATATCCAGTGGTCTGCACTGAACTTTGTTATGCTTGGTTAAATTTCCGTCAATATCTTTAAAATATAATAAGGACTCTATAACACTTACAGTTTTTGAGACATAAAAAATTGAAATGTGGTGCTATACCGTATGTCCCCGGATTGAGTTTACAATAGGATTAGGATAGATTGACCAAAAATTTTCGAATTGCAATTTCATATTTTGGGATTCCGCCCTGCTTGGTCTGAAACTTATTTTTAATTTACGATTTTTTTAAATCAAGTAGTAGTATTACAGTTTTGCAAACACTATTTTAGTTCTAGGTAAACTACCTTTTCTGTTCACAGTACGTCAAAGTGTTTGGCCAACTGTAAAGGCCTACTTGATTTTAAAAAATCGAAAGTAGAAATAACTGTCAGGCCAAGCAGGGCGGAATCCTAAAACATGAAATTCCAATTCGAAAATTTTTGGGCAATCATACTTATTGTAAACTCAATCCGGGGACATACGGTATACAAATCTATGTTTGTAACGATTACATTGCGAAAAAGAAAAAAATCAAGACCTTCCGCACTGCAGACCGTTATAGTCTGGCGTTGCCAAACCAGAAAACGTCACACGAAAAATTACGTCCAACGTGGGGCCCTATTAGTGGGGCCCTAGTGCGAAGAATATATATTCAAGAAAACAATTTTCCTTTCCAGTTATACCCATCCAATTTCCCTGCTACAAGCCTGTGCGTGGTTCACCAATGAAAATATGTTTTTGAATTATTTATTTACCACTATCTCTCGTGCGATTCTTCAGTTGGTGCTCTACGATAAAATTATGACAACGTTTTGTGGGATAAGATACGTAGTCGAAATAGGAGGAAAATAAAGCATTTATTTTTCCGTCATGCGGAACTTATTTCCAGGTTATCAACCAATCCTAGTGACGATGATAAGCTAAGAATTCTACGAAAAAAATATTTGACATCGTTTTAGTTCTCCTTTGGCATTGCAAAAGATTTCTGGAGTTTGGGAATTGCACGATCTGTGTAGCATCATGGAAAATTATCCAAGTTTCACTCGCCGCCAAAGAGAAACGCGACGTTACTAGGTGTTGAGTTGGCTTATATTGAACAAGACGACACCCGTCCATCACCATCTGGAAAGTAAGTTGTCGGAATTGCCGCGAAAGCGGACATAGAGAAAGAGATCGTAGGAAACCCGTTATTTTTATGGTTGTGGTAAGATTATGTGAGATTATTTTACGAAATGTTTTCTATTGATTCCTTCATGAGAAGCTATGTCGAATTCTATTACAACGTTCTTAGATAATAATGCTTTCTTAATTTTTGGGCTCCTCAAATCTAATTTGTGCGATAATGGATTTCAGTTTCTTTCAGATGAAGTCAACAACTTATGCCAACGTTACGGAAAATGTGGCTCAATGCGTATCACATCCAAACTCCAGTAGAGCGGATGAAAAGAGTTTCGCGGCGCAGCCATCAGGTTGTTCAAAAAAGTGTTATAAGTTGAAAAAATTTATGAGCGCAAATTGCTATCAGTGAAAACAATTCTTTTAATAATGTTTAAAACTATAACATATAAAAATACTACACATTCGCTGCAAGTAATACAAGAATGAAATTAAAGTGTTTTTTTTTTAGATGTTTGTATGTAATTTTCGTTGGGGTTGTCCCCGTCTCACCGATGTTGGTAAAGAATTTGTCTCAACCCAACCCAAAACAGAAACATGAACGGCTTTGCATAAAAATGGGTTTCTTAGCTGAAGCGCAATTGCAGAATCATTACACACCTTTGTAATATGTTCATTGGCATATTTCACTTTTTATAATACTCCTCTATTTCAATCATCATTATTGCTCTCTCCGGCTCCACCTCTTCCTTCTTCCATCTCTTCCTGCCCCCCTTTCTATTTTCCTTCGATCCATCGTCTTCCTGCTGTTCCCTTTCCTTCTTTTTCCTACACACCTCCAGTCTCCGTCCCTCTCCATTCTGCATCATGCTTCTTCCCCAAACTTTTCCTTTCGTCTTCTTCCAGCCTCACCCTCGCATCTAATGTTCCCATTTATCCCAGCTTTCTCCATAGAATTCTCACTTCCCGTATTTCTCATTCATCCAATTCTTGTTTGCCTTCTTCAAGTTTCTCTTCTTCTACCGGCCTCCCCTCTTTCAAATACATCGGTTTCCTCTGCTTATACTTCTTATTATTATTTAATTATTATTATTATTATTAACTGTCTCTAATACTCCGCGTCGGCTATTTATATATTGATATTGCGGTGATATCGTTCTTTATTAGAACAGATTGCGTCGTCTTCGTATATTGTGTATTTTCTTATTTCATTGATTTTACAAATATCATAATCTTTCACATTGCGTTCACCATTTAAAAATGTTACTTTTATTTTTCGTCTCCAGTTTCGTTATCACCAATTACGCTTACTACCGATCCAATTGCATATTAATTAAGTAATCATCGAACCCAATAATTCTCGGACCGTAGAGGCATAGAACTCCTACCTGAACGCTGGTAGGCGGTCATTGACAAAGGTGGTGATTACATCCCTAATCAGTGATTTGAAAATATAGCTATTGTTACAAAAATGAGTTTTTAAGGTGATGAATAAAGAATAGGTTTAAATACAAACACAGCAATTTCTACTAAATGTTCAAAGTGCAAATGAGAACTATATAATTTTCGCAGTAGGTAAAATAAGTCATGGTTTCTTCATAGATAGTATTTTTGCTTCAAGGAGCTGTTTAGTTTAGTTATTTTGTTGTCGATTTGTAAACTTATCTGCATCCTCCGTATTATATTCACAACTTCATACAATATTTCAGGCATATTTGTTTACATTTATTTATATATATTTTATAAACAAATTATGGGATCGACGTTTGTAATGTTGTATGATTTGTATAATTTGAATTTTACTACATATTGGCACAGCGACGTAGCAAACATAAACTCCTATTTATTTATATTGCTTTTCACGTAACATGTGAAGCTTGCAGACAAATTGCTTCATACTGTCAGTTCTTGATAGTCGCCATAGTCCAGCGTTATGCGAGATAAGGAATTATTGTATTAGTCTTTGTCCCAGAGATTGTCATCATTTGATCGAAAACCAGTGGCGCGCCGCGACTACTGTCCATATGAAATAAAATAAATTTGCTAAATTTATTAACCAAAAATATACTTTAAAAATGTGTACGTTTGTTTTAACGTTGTATTTTATTCCCAAAATTTCTTAATGTAAACCAATATATCAAATATAAGAAAAGTACACACAACAATATTTCATATCAAAATGTAAATATTGTATTAAAATAATTCTATCGATGTTCAAACGTTTGTTGATGGAAAAGATTATAAATCAAAAATTTGATTAAATGTTTCATAAATGTTAATCATATTATGGTTATTATTATCGTGAACAGGATCATCCACACACATAACATATAGCATATGAACTACGTATTATTAATTAATTACAATTTCCAAAGCATCGTTGGTTTTATCTATACGAAAAAGAAAATGAACGACATCGTATACACGAAATTTCAGGAGTGAAAAGAGATTAGATTTCAGTAAAAGTATGGTGTAGTAATTGTTTACTGAACGCTCAAATATTAACCTTCATCATAATTAATATAATGCCCTCTTAGCATAAGTAGCTGAATTTAAAATATTTTTGCTATTGTTTGGTTAAAGTGACATTTTCTCAACCAAAACTTTTCCATGGTAAAAATCGGCTGTTGGCTGTTTTTGGTTCCCTGGTCACGGTGCATTTTCTCTACTCTACACTCTACACGTTTGAAAGTCTTATCTCGAGTTGGGTTGGATTGGATAGTCTTGAAACTTCTCAACGTTAATCTGACATTTACTATTTTATTTTTCCCATTAGCTTGTACATTTATTTCCTTTTTCAGCAATTCTCAATTGTGGCCTTTCATTTGTATCTATCGTGGTATATCTATTTTATTCCGTATTTTTTTCTTTCCAAATGTTTCGATTAATTTTTGCGTTTTTTTGGAGCTGTATTAGTTTTTATTTCTCTTCTTATCTTGTCGTGTTCTTATCGTATTTCTTAAATTTCAGCTTCATTTGTGTCCTTTCGTCGTTTGTGTACTTTAGGTCTGTTCTCATTTCATTTATTACATTTTTTTCATTTCTGCCAAGTTTTCGGGTTGTATTTTTTTCTTCACATTATTCTCTTTTTCTGATGTCCTGTTAGTAATTTCACTCGACCAGCTCGTTGTTCGGCTTTTCCCTCTTCCGTATTTTATTGCACTTTCTTATTATTTAACCAAAATATTTCCATCCGTTTTTCTTGCTACTTAAGTCACATTTGAAATCACACGTGCATCAATTCGATGCTAGAGATGGTAATTACAATAAAAAAATAGATAGAAAAAAGATTGAACAACCATGTCCTTTTCAGTCTTTTTCTTTTCTTTTTTATTTTGGATTCTAATATTTGTGTTTTGTCGATGACTGGGTTTTATTTCCAAATTAGTTCTGATAATTGTATTCATGTACTGAATTCTCCTCAGGGATATAATATTCGACGCAATTTTTTGTTAGTATAAGTAGTTTTATGCCTTTTGGAATTTCCTACCTTCCCTTTAATGTTATTAAATATTGTTCCTCCTGCTGCCACCCTTTCAATCATTTCCTCCCTCAACCGTCCACTTTGTGATATCATTGATACAAAATATTTAAATTTCCATGCCTGTTTTAGTCCTTTTAGTTATACTATATTTGTTGTTGTGGCTTTTCTTTCCAACATTCTTTTCAGCTTCTCAACATAATCCAACCCAACCCGGGTTCAACTATACAATTTACTTATTCTTGAATTAGTACCTGCATTATTTTGGCGACGTCGTACGCATTAATTTTAATCATTTCGGGATGATCTACGTAGTTGGAATACTGAATATCTCGAGTTGGATTGGGTTGGGTTGGGTTTTGAGTTCATAAGATCGTTGAGGTAATTTTTTGTTCCATTTGAACTACATTTCATTTTATTGCAGTTAGATATGCTTCTTGCATCATAAAATGTTTTTGAATTTCGTACTTTCTGAGGCTATTTCGCTAGACGATCCAAAGAACGTATCGAGTGATATATCTTCTTCACGACGAAATTTGCGATTATTTTGACCTATCAACTTTTGAATTTGGAGCATGTACGTTATCATTAGATGAAGGAGGTAGTAACTCAATACCTTAGTACTTAGTCACTACCTCCTATGCACAATCTGGTGTATTACTTGGGCCAGGTGCTGATTAAGCGATTCTGCTCTCATTTATGTTAAATGAGAAGTAAGTGGAATTAAAGTTAAATTTAATAGTGGTGAGGAAGGTTATATGTGTAGTTCTATCATTTCCAACAACTCTCTATCGTTATATAACAAAGTAAATCCACCAAGAATGTTATTAAAAGGCACATCATATCCAGTGATTGAATAGCATAACATTATTATATTATATGGCTCCTGACATGGAGAAATTATCTTCATTGTGAAAAATACTTTCTTTCGACCCTATGTAGATGATATAATGGGGCTAAGGCGTTTTTTAGGTATTTCCATACCATATATTTAGCAGCTATTGAATTACGCCATTAGCCCACTGTAGGTGCGGTGTTATTGGATAAATAATATCTACTGAATCATTATTGCTTTTTTCATATGACCTTTAAGATTGATCTATGAGCGTCAAAGTTTTGCGGGGTATTAGCATTATAATCACTGACAGGGCAACAGTGTCTGTTGGTAAATTCTTCAGCAAGACCAAGAGTGAAACTCACCGACTAAAAATGCACAAAAAAGATACATGTCAAATTACACTCCATCCATTCCAGTAGTTTTGGAATATTTGTAACACAATAAGCGACATTATGAACCAATTCAAAAATTAATTCTAGAAAAATTCACTAAATCTACGATAGTGAAATATACAGCAGAAAATGCAAAATAAGTAGTTCGTCCCAATTATTCTACACGTTTATATTTGCCAAAAGAATTTATTAATCTGATAAGGGAACCGTTGGAAATTCAAAGATTTAAATTGAAGGAAATCCAGTAAGAAGGGACCGGCCGACGCGAGCGTTATTGCGGCATTCTTTCTTTTCGCTTCAAGATTACAGTCCCCTCTATTCTCTCACACAAAGGTCTTGCCACTTTCCTTCGACTTTGAATGCGTGTCATAAAAATGGGAGTGGATATTTCGTGACACGCGTCTTTGTTTATAAAAGCAAGCGCAGCATATCAATCAAGACTGTAGCTAGTTGTACATTCTTGAATGGGTAGGCTTCCAACCGTGCAAGTTTGTATTGTTGGTCAAGTTTCAGAGTATGAGCGTATCGCAAACTGATATGTCGATGATTATAATAATTGGTCAAGGAAGCCAAAGCTTTATCACAAAAAAGAACAATAAATATCACAATAATTATTGGGCTAATATCTGGCTAAAATAATTTAATAACGCCTTTGCTACGATTCGTTATTTTAGGATTGTAGCTAATATCTAATTATTTCCTTAGACAATGAGAAACTTGTTTGTTGCATAATTATATATATCATATTATTTAGTACGTAAGTCAACAAACTGTTCCATTTGGTTCCGTCCCTATTTGCAAGTTCTCGTTAACTAAATAATGAGCCGCAGACCAGAATATTGTCCAAGATACCAAATAAAGTAGCTAATCTCAAAAATCCACATTTTAAGCGATTATTTGCAACGATTTGTCAACTTATAAATTTCAATTTATAAGCAGTTCAAATTGGTCAGTCAACCCTTGTGCGTTTCATACCTACGTACGCGTTATAATAAACTCGGCATATATGTTTTTAATAACATCTGAAACGAAGTTTAAATTAACTGCCATCGTTCAAAATTCAAAGTTAATTATCGCCGTACGGCGCATCTGTTTTCTGACGGAAAATGCGAAACGAAATGCTTCGTTTTAATTTGCGAAACCTAACATTTTCCGTTATTAGTTTTCTCAGTCAAAAACAGAATATACCGATAATTAAATTCCATTCGGAATAATAGCAAGTGGGTTGGCGAGAACCGGCTAAATTGTTTGAGGGCTTTATGGAATTGCTGAGTGACTGCGTTGTTTATTTTAGCTACGGTTAAAAATTGGCCAATAATATTACAAAAGAAAGACGTTCCAATAAAAATTGTACATTGAAGCAATGGCGTTATTTTTTCACTTTGTTATTAAATGATTTGATGTTTTTATTCAGAATTACAGGCAATTAATAATTTTCCAATTCAACTTCCTTTAAGTGCTCGCGCTAGATAGCTGTTACCCAATTTTACCATCGCATTTATATTCTACGTAAATCGTAATAAAGTATTAAAAGTTTATTTAAATTTGCACGAATATCGATATGTATAGTGCACCCAAAATCACCTCCATATTTCGGTTATTCTAATACTTTTACATCTATTTTCGTCAAATTATTCCACATAGATATATGAGTAATGTAATAATGAGTATAATAGTTTTTCGTTTTCTTAGGTTTAGGTTGCTATTTAATATTTTCGTTTTAATTTTTTATTTACGTTTCGTTTATGGTCAGAAACTACAATTAAAATTAAAATTACAATTTCAGTTATCATATTGAATACAAACAAATTTCGCAACATTTTACTTAAAAAAAAAAAATATTGATGATATATTTTTTTTGCGTATACGTGTTCTTTGTACTGATGTTTGTATGTGTTTGTGAATTTGTTTCATTTCGTGTACGAGCCTATTTTTGATAAACATTTTTTTATAATTTTACTATATTTTAACATATTTAATTATACTGCAATTAATTTAAAAATTCGAAATATTTCGCATTCAAGACGAATACTTCATATGGAGCAAAATTGCAACGGACGATGAGGCAATCACCACAAACATTTAATACTCTCATGGTACGTAAAACTGAACAATTCAATTACAATTAAAACCATAATTAAAAGTCACGAGCGAAGTACTTGTTATCAGCTTAAATCAGTCCGATGAAAAATTTGAAAGTGATATCATGTGCATAGTGGCCTTTTAATTATGGTTTTAATTGTATTTCAATTGTTCAATTTTACTTACCGTGCGTGTGTGTTTTTTGTGATTGTTTCATCGTCCGTTGCAATACTAATGAAGCATTCGTATTGGGTGCGACATATTGGTAATAATATTGATACACTTAACAACAATTTGTATTTTGCAATGTCACAAAAAATTTAGTTCAATATATGAATTTAATTGAATTTAAATTTTATCTCAAGGTTCCTTTTAAATATTATAATTATTTATAAAATAAATAGCGTGGGTTCGTGTGGTGAATAATATAACTTAATTTAATATATCTTTAAGAGTTCTTCAAATTTCGTTATTGAAATTTATTTTAGATGCATGGAATTTATAGATTTACGGGACGGTGAATCAATTTCGCGAATCACCTATCTTATCTTACTTATCTTATTCAATTTTAGAACAATATTTTACTTGATTCTTGACCCGTCGCGGAGACTATAACCGGCAAATTCGTACTAGTCTTATTGTTTTCTGACGTTTCTTTTATGGCCTTCCGAGCCTGTGGCTGTTTTTACATTTACATTTATATATTGCTATTTACTCTTCCAGAATTTTTAATCCTTTAAGGGGGACTTACACTTTGTAAGCCAATTTTGGAGCCAATTTTCAAAAATTTATCGTAAAAAAAACTAGAGAAGATTTCGATATGAAACTTTTTTCATGTTATTGTACATCAATTGAACATCACACACCATTTCTTGTAAATGTCAATGTTGACTCCCAAGACTTGGAGATTGCTTTGACAGCGCCTCTGTCGAAAGTGAAGGATCAAACGGTGTGCAGGATTGGGTCCAGCCTAGTTATCGAAAATGAAAAATGCAACAATGCAATTGCATGTGATCGCTGTTATATCGGCAAGGTCCCGAACGTTCACTTTTCCAAAATTACGATTTTTCGCTAAATGGCGAACATTTTTCCAAAAAAGTCATATTTTTCCTGTGTATTAAAAAAAGTCATCGTGATACGTTCAGTTGTTCTCCCGTAATCGTGCACACCAGTTTTAAGAAGTTAATTTTTTTGAAAACGCGATTGAAGTCGAGATGTTCGCAACGTATAGAACCGTTTAAAACTGAGGGTCTGAGAGAATCCTTCCGTAAAAACAATTATGGACAAATACGTTGACAAAAGAACATCGGATAAGCTGAACAAAATCCACAGCAACGTGTACAATCAAAAATAGCGCTAGGACAACCGCGAGGGCCCGCGAACTAGCCGCGCGCCGTCATGTTAGGCTAGCTATAGCTCTGGAACTAGAGTTTAATCTGAAAAAACCTTTCGCAGGCTCATTTCCGAGACCCTTTAGATTAGAAAAATAAAAAAATAAAGAAATCAATTTTTGAAATCGTCAAGGTGTAAGTTCCCCTTAAATCTTTTCGAATTTTAATAAAAGTTATAAAAAACGATGGTGATAATTTTCTTTTTTTACAACTGTGCATTCATTTTTCCTGCCATAATAACCTTATAAATAGCAAATATCTTTTTTGTAAAAATGACAGCTCCACAAGATTACCCTAAACATAACTATTTCAATATATTTTCGTCCTAGCTTCGAAATCTTTCCCGAAGCGTTTATGATCCCTCAGCCCACACGATTCTGTATTTGTCACACTATTCAAATATAGACTCCTACAAGATTTACTAATAGCATATTTTGACAACCCATATAGAATCGAAACTTAATCATATAGTTATTAACCGAAATATCATCTTTCATAATATGTACATATTGTTGAGTATACTAGTTTATTTATGTGTCAAATTTCTAAATTACATAACCGCTACATTGCTTTGTATAATTTCATAATTCCATATCTAATGGAATAAATTCCTGATGTCAATCTACTTTCAATTCAATTTAATTGTCGTTTTAGTTAAAAGCTACAGAAGATGAAACTATACCAGAACCTGCTGACGTTGAGATAGCTGGAAGAGATTTAGAAAATAGCAGTGTGGATGAAGAGGTTGAAGTCGAAGTGTTTCATGAAGTCGAAGTCGTATACATTTTAAGAAAGAAATTAAAAGCTGGTTTGCAAAAGCGTAGACAATATAAAAAAAAAAATAAAGCGAACGGACAGTCCTTCAGAGGGTGTTTTAATGGATGTTTTGAAGGAATCTTCAATATCGAATTAGCAATTAATTTAAAATTTAAAGATCGTATTCTTCCTGAGGTTTTTGACCTGTTAAAATTTAAAGTTTGTACAATAATATCCTTTATTATTTCATCTTTTGTAACTAAGTTTTCTTCATAGATGGAAAGTTTGCAGTTAGAAGAAAGACATGCAATTAATGCTTTAATTTTGATGAAATGGTTACAACACCTGGCTTGCAGTTCGATAATTCTTTGGGAAAAGTAATTGGTAAACCTACTCTGAATGCTCCAGAATGTGCAAGAATATGACTTGTCATCAAACGAAATATCAGTAGAACCAATAAAGACGTGACGTATTAAAATTGTGCTCACGCTTAAAGGACGATGCACTAAATCCGTCACATTTTGACAAAATGAATGCTAAAATTGGTGCGGTGTTAATCAATATTGATGTTGCAGCAGGGCTTGTATTGTATTTCCAAAAATACAATACAGCAAAAACATAGAACAACTGCTTGGTTCATTAAAGTAATGCATCGATGATTTAAGTTACTCACTAGTCGCTATTCTGGATTGGCCTATTCTCTACAAAATGAGGAGAATTACAAAGACAATATCGAATTTTTGAAATCTGTACTAGAGATTATATAATTTGATCATCAACAATACATGGAAACCTTTCCATAGAGGAATTATGTTATCAACAGAAAGTGCACTAGATATACAAAAGATTTATTTACAACAGGAAAATTACCTAATGCTTGGTTGGTTAAGACAGGACGGCCTAGAGAACGAATTTTCATCAGTCCGATGTCGCAATTTGAAGGCCAAGTTACACGTTCCAGCTGCACTAATGACAATTCTCACCATTTAGTGAAGTATTGCAAAACTAGATCAACTAACCATGTGGTGGAAAACTGTATCATGGAAACAGACACCGAATATATTGATGATGAAGTTATCAAGATTTCGGTGAGGACTTCAGTATTGATGAATGTTTAGATGATACACTGCAAGCGAGTTTATTTAATTTAATTGATTCCATCATTTATAAAATTAAGAAAAGATTCTCAGGCATATGAAAACAAATGTTGCGGTGAGGCGTACGAGCTTGTCTGTATGCCTCGTTGGTTGGCTAGTTGGTTGTTGAACTGCATTTTCCCCAGCTTGCTGTGCCCTCATAAATACTATAGTCATTAGGTGTCGGATTATTTCCATTATTTCGTACAAATCGATAGTTAATGCATCATGTTCAGCCTATCGTATTAAAAATGCTCTCGGTAGATTTTATTTATGGAAGGCAAGTAGTCATGAATGTATAAATATATTTAGGTTGCATTGAATAAATGAATAGTGTTATTATGTATTGGGGAGTGAAACAACAACCGAAATACCACAGATAGCGAGAATTCCACAATCATCACAACTAAAAGCGCACTAAACCGACAATGCATGCGGAAATGTTCGTACAAGTTTGCCAGGTGTAATAAATAACATCTGAGTGCCACTCCGTTCGTAAAACGAAACATCGTTCCTTATCATTCATCGGCGGAGCAACAATGAGTATAGTTTTGGGACCGCGTTAGCTAGACAATAGGCGAAGGAAGTATCGTGGACGGAATAAAATGCCAATTAGCGGTTCGCTACGAAATTTTCCCATCTGGGGTCGGAGGCGGTTAGAAGGCTTTTGTTCAGACGCCGTCTCCATCTCATTTACAAGGGAAGCCCAAAAATACTGACAAATTTCCCGCATTGTCTCGACGGTAGAACCTGAAATTAGTGCCCGAACAATGCACGGTGCAATCCATTAGCAGTCACCGATCCGTTTGCGGGTGGAGGTTTTGGTGTCGTTTCGTTTCTTCCTAATTGCGGAAACTCGTATACGCTCTCACGTTCAACAATTGAAACTAAGTTTAAGCCGCATTAAATGCTAAGTTCGCCGCTAATGTAACTGCAAATCTTGTTTTACTAACACCGATGCATAGGATAAAATACGAAATATATTCCAAAATATATACGAAAATAATCTTTTGTTTACAATTATTTTAAATGAGTTAAATTTTTATTATATAAAACGTTTCAAATACGGGCGTGTTTGAATATTTGGGAAAGAATGTGGTTGTAAACAACATTGTTGATTTTATGAAAAGGCAAATAAGAAAATCTTATAGCATAACGGAATGACATCAACAACGCCAAAGTCAAGGTACTCGGCGTATAAAGCGTAAATTCAGCACGGCAGCGCCAACCAACCACTAATGAGCTGCAGGAAGGCGGCAAGTTTCTCGTCCCGTCTACGTGGGAGCTGCGGGATCATATTCTCGAGGAGCTGAACCGCAGTACCTATATTATTTAAGGGCTTAAAGTTATTATTTCCAACGAGGATTACGACGTCGTTTACGAGAAATTTACTGGAGGAAAATTTATTTCAGATTTCATTATGTTCACGTATTATTTTGTGCTCGTACATATATTATGTACGGGAACAATAAACAATGTGTACCTGGACATTTTATTCATTAGATTCACTTCAACGTAAATCTCGTACGAGAGGAACCATGTGACGCATTTTCCAATCAGGGTTTTAACCAATAAATCAATTGTTATAAATACGAATAAAAATTATAACTACACTGCGTTTGGTTTAATTGCAAGTTAGTGTTCAATGATTTTATATACAACAATATGCAATGAAAATAGTGTTTTAGAAAAATATTTCCACGTTCGAAAGAACATCCCAAGGTATTTACTACGCCTAAGTGTTTTTAAATGTTGAAGGCGACGCTCGCTGTAAACGTGGGCGTACGCTGAATAAGTTACCTACTTTCTAATGGACGAATCCTGAATATTTTATACGTCTAGAGTATATATCTGCAGGATTAGTCAAAATCTGCGTTTCTTTGGGAACGGCACGCACCGTTCTATAATCTTAAAGCGGGCATCGCGCTTCGACGTTTACAAATAATAAAAAAAGCCAGAGAACTCGTTTTCGGTTCGATTTTAATTCATTTTGTTATATCTGCCAGACATTTATTTCGGAAGATTTACCAAACAATGTTTTATTTTCATCACAAACACGGATTACGGATATCTGATTTATGAGGCCATTAGTTCTAATGGGTGCCGCACCACTTTCATGATAAACAACACAAAACAATCGGATCAATGTGGCCAGAAAGAAATGATATTTGAAGGGTCTACAAATATGTACTCTACTACTCAACCGATTGCGATTAGAACATAACAGTCTGAATCTAAAAAGCCGAAGGAATTTAGGCCTCTACATATTTTCCCGAGAAAATATATTAAACGTAATTTCTCCCAGCTTCTAGTTTTTCATTATGTAACAGTATAAAATCCTAGAACGCGTGGTCTATTACATTTGTTCATTATTCGCATTGTGCTTCATGCGATCGTCGATATAAAAGGGTGTTACGTGACAATGGAAAAACCGTGTCTATATGTGGTGCTCTACAAGTGCGTGCGTGTATTGTAGGTGATGTAACGCCAGCTTTAGATAATGGAGGCGTTACTGGAGCATACTAAGAATGCGTTAAATAGTTCTTGAGAGCTCTTTTGCTGAACTTTACCCTCTCCTGTAGCTCGTGAAAGCGACGCTTTCGGTTGGTAAGTTGTTACCAGTTTGATTTTAAAAACATCTCGTGTGCATTGTTCGATGAAGTGCTCTCCATGCTGCACCGCCGACGCATTCGCAAATAAACGAGGTCGGTTCAAATTTAATTTCGGCTATACATTTTAATACATTTTGACGTTGGAGTAAACGACTTCGTCGTCGACCTTTTTAACTTAAAAGCTTCATATAAAACGTTTAGAAGCCTATTTTATTTCACAAGATCGTTCATACAAACATTTAAATGTAGAAAATGCTTCCTATGTAATTTTGAAATTTCATCGCGAATATCATTTTAATCAGCTCCAGACTACTAAAATATACGATACTATAGTAGGTAGTTTCATATGTTCGTGTCAACGGGTAATTGTCGCCAAAGTAAAAGAAAACGTGTCAATGCATTTTCTGACCTAATTACATTAGCAGTGAGATTTGTCGTTTGTATTCACTTAAGCACTCCTAATAATAACAGCTGATACGAGTGCATAAAGTATGCGAAACTCCGCGGATCTAATAAGAAGCAGTCATTATATGAAGAGGAGGAATTAAGAGCGTAGGACAAGAAAATGGTAGGCAGAAAAAGGTGAGAATTAAAAAAAAATGTTACAAGTCACAGAAGTTGATCGAGAGGGCGACAGTAACGTAGAAGAAGAGAGAGAAGTTTCCACTAAGAGTCAATGAATTGCGAGAACACTGTCAAGGCATAAACCCAGCTGCCCAGCAGCCCTTATTGCTGAAGATCAACATCATCCAGCTTTAACTTTGGATTATTACCATAGCGAATTGTCATGGCTTATACATATTTATAATGCTCATACAGATTGGAGAACCGGGCATGAGGATAACCTTAATATGTATAGGGGAATAGGAAGCAATATGTAAGTTATATGGGTCAAAAATTAAATGAGTGTATCCCAACTACTGGTGTACCTCAGGGAATTAATCTAGAGCCGTTGCCTTTTCTCATATTTATTAATGATATATGTCTTAACATTGAATGTAATAAACTATTGTTTGCTGATGATATTAAACTATTCTTCAAAATTCATAATACTAATGACTGTTTGTTTCTGCAGTTGGACGTGTTGGAATCGTGGTGCTCTATTAATAACTTGCCAATGAATGTTTCTAAATGCAATGTATTATCGTTCTCCCGAAAGCTTAACCTTATTAAATTCAATTACACTATTAATAATACTGTAATCCACAACTGTAGTGTTTTCAAAGATTTGGGTATCATATTCGATGAAAAGCTGACATTTTCTGATCATATCAACTCCATTATCTCATCCGTTTTGAAAACGTTGGGATGTTTGATCAGGAATACCACAACTTTTATATCAATTGATGCCATTTTGCCCAAATATTATTCATTTGTTCGCTTCAGGCTATAATATGCCTCGATTATTTGGTTTCCTATTTACAAGGGTCACTTCGTTGGAATTGATAAAATACAAAGAAAGGTTCTGAAATTTCTTCACTTCAAAAAAACTGGTTTATACCTATTTCAGGTTTTGGATGACGTTATACGTCTCAAGATTTTTAATATGGAGTCGCACTTTTTACTCTACATCTCGTGCAAATATTATGCGCCACTCGCCATTATTTAGGATATGTGATTATTTCCATTTTATATATGACAATAGTATAGATTAATTTAATTAATTTCACTAGTTTAGCGATTATATGAAATAGATGTACCACGCACACCTGATACAGCTGGTTCATATGCAATTACGATTTGTTCTTGTCTTTTATGCGTTATGTATTTAGTCTCTTCGTTTATTTTTTATTTTTTTCTTTGTTATAATTTTTAGTTAGTATTAAGATTTGTCATCAGTGCTTAGATTTTAATTTTCAATTTTAATTTGTCCTGTAATTAGATGTTTATCTGTTGGGCAATAAAGATATTATTATTATTATTAATGACCTAGAAGAGTTATTGGCACAGGAAAACCTGGAAATAGTGAAGGCAATAAGAAATCTAAAAGGCGAAATAAGGATTACCAAAGAAGGACACAAAGAGAAAATGAACCAAATTGTGAAGGCACTCGAGGGATTAAAAACGGATATGAGGAGGAATACGGAAGAGAATAAAAAACTGAGGTCTAAAACAAGAGAAAAAAAGAGCAGCGAAAGGTGGAAATGGAAAAATTCAATGCGAGGATAGAAATGTTGGAAGGACATATATGCAGGAGGGATCAAGCAGCAATGAAATATAACGTAGTGGTAAAGGGAATGAGGATAGGAAAAATAAATTAGTGCTGAAAACTGATATTAAGGAAACAGGTACCTTAAATACTCAGCAAAACGTGATTAATGTAGAATTGCCAAATTTCAAGGAGAAAAGGAACGTGATGATGAATAAAAGTAATTTGCAAGATACAAATATCTATATAGAGTATGACATAAACACAGAAGAACGCATGATACAAAGCATCCAAGGTAAAGAAGAGAAAGGAAAATGGAAAACGGTTAAGATAGGTTACAAAAACCTAATGTTACTATCCAGGTGTGGATTTGGATTATGCAACTGAAGAAACTGGCCCGCAAGGAAGAGGCTGACCAGACAAAAACTAAACAATGACGATCAGGAGGAATATAGGATGAGGCGGGAAAAATACTCAACAATTAAAGAAGGTGTATGAAAGGATATATTTTTTATGGGCATCTGGAATATAAATGGCACTTTTGCGTAAGGTAGTCTTAATTAATTAATAATTAATTAGGGAAATTAAAAGATATGATAGAAATAACAAGCTTTCAAGAAACAAAACAATTATGGTTAGATATTGTACATATAGAAGGGATGACATTTTTAAAAGTGGTGGAAAACACACAAGGCTAGGAACTGGATATCCAGCACTGAAATATTTTATTTAAATCTTACATACATTTAAGAAATATTTGATTAATATTGGTATTAAATCCGCTGTGATTAGAAATAATTGGGCGAATCTTTTTAGAATATACTTAGGCGATATCTACACACACAGAAACAAATAAATAGTTAAAATGTAATATACAATTTCAATATGTAAATGTAAAATGCAATACAAAAATATTGCAAAATAAGGTCAAAACACACCTGTATGGTATAAAATGCAGTTTACCCACCTGTACTTGAGCATTATCAAATTATTTATAATGGAATACAAAAGAATGCTCTTTGGAAGCCACATTTTTACAATTATCGCGAAAGCGTGTTTTATTCGTCTGTAGAGTTCAAGAACCCGGGGAGGTGTAATTATAACCGAGTGAGATAGAATGTAATATGTTTTTACACAACCTGTCTGAGTGTTAACTAATAAAATTGATGTAAATTTAATAGTACATTATGCATTTAGCATTTAATGACAGCTATTAAGCCAATAGTATTGCGACACGAGGCGTAGGCAAGTATTTATATTAATCTTAATCTTAATAGCCATAAAATATCCAGTTATAGTAATGAACAATAAACACTGTGTTTTCTGAAAAGGTGTGGGAGTGTAATTTTTCGTATGCCGTTGCTGATTTTACACACATTGTTAGCGATTTTATTTACAATAAGCGGACATTTTATGAGTTTACTAGGTGAACAGTAACTATGGAGTTGATATGAAGCGGATATTGGTTATAAACTTTCATCTTACTAAATCTCATTAAGTCCGTGTAGCAAATATATAATAAATCAATTAAAGTATGGGAGTGGACAAATAATTGAACAAAGGCGGTCCATTTAAAATTATTACACTGGAATGACGTCCGCTAGTAATTGCACAGAATTACTTTAAAATGAGTCAGCTGTAGAGGTTACGAATACTAGGTTCGTAATTAATTTTTATTATTCGAATCATTCAAACCGAAGCTCATTCTAAATTGGTTAAATAGTAGCAAATATGTTTTATATAATTAATAATTTATGAGAAAACACAGCGGACTAAGATTTGAACGACTTGAAAATAGTACACGTGCCAGCAATAAAAATGATTTATGGACGATTGCGTTTTACATGTTCAGGGTAGGTTCATTTCGATTTGAATACTAATTAAAAGTTCACAAATTAAAAAAAATTGATATTAGTTACATTCAAGGTGGGTAAAATCTCACACAACATATTCATTTGTATACATGCCTTCAAAATTATAAGACCAGTGTACATATATTTATTTAAGATATAGTATATTTTTCAGAATGTGATAAAATTCTTCAACAGTTTGTGTAAATTAGTGTTTGGTAAGTATTTGTTGTTACGTTGGTTCAATTGTAGCTTTGTCACTTGTTCCCTGTTCAAATAATTTAGAATTTAAGTAGACAAGTTTAGAGAAATTCTAAAAATAGAAAAATCTGAGGTTCGTGAAGTTATAAAATACTTGCAAAAGGGTTGTCACCAAAAGAAATTCCTGAAGAGGCGTATTAGGTGAGGGTGGTGTTTTTTATCAAGTGGTGAAAAATTGTCTCGAGAATTTAAACTAGGAAGACAAACATGTGAACATGCGAAGGTTGCTGGACGACCAGTGACTGTCACTATCCACGAAAATGTTAATCATATACACGATATGGTAACGACAGGTAGACGACTGATCGGATAGCTGAAATTACGAATTTTTCTAATGGTACTATAGAAAATATTTTAACAAATATTTTGGGGCTAAAAATGTCGTCTGCACATTGGATCCCACGAATGTTGACACATGATCAGAAACGTTCTCAACATCCCCCTTTATCAGACCTAGCCCCTAGTGATTTCTTTTCATTTAAAATTTAAAAAAATCTTCCGGGGACCAGATATTACGACAATAATGAAGTGATGACGGCCGTAAACGACTGGTTGGAAGAGCAACCGACAGATTTTTTTTCAGAGGAATCAAAGGTTTGGAGCATCGTGGGACCAAATGCATCGACGTTCAGGGAGATTATGTAGAAAAATAAACATTTGATATTTCTACAATTTGTTTCCTTCTATGTTAGGGACCGTAAATACTGATCTCCCCTAGTATCTCATGTATTTTATGGTCCGATCATCATGCACTAATTCTACTATTCTGCTTAGCTGAAGTAATATATAACGACATAACGACAATTTTCTTGTGCTGTATGTTTCGCGAACTGGAAATATAATATTAGTATATGAATGTAGGATGCAGAACTGAAATTCATTTATATTAGGTCTTTAATACTACAAATAAAATATATATTTAATGCATTTATTCTTTCTGAAAACATTTCCCATCAGAACAGCGGTAGCATCCGGAGCGAGATGACGATTCGAGTAGATATTGAAATTTCCATTTGATTGGACGTGTATGTGTAAAATTGATTGTACGTAGGGTATTCCTGCTCAGTTCACTGCATTGTGCCATATCTAACAATAGTCGTATCTCTAGACGTACATTGTATTCAAAGGCAACCAGACCTGCATCATATGGTCTTGCTCAAATGGAGCATCGCATTTCCTTACTCCCACCGACAAGACCGCGCCTTTATGCATAAGAGCAATGGTTTACATGGAAAATGTTGCAAGATGACATACACAACATAATACACATTCTGCATAATGCGTCTATGTGTATGTATCTGAATGTTCGTAAAGTTTACCGTGCCCTACTTTCCCGGTATCAGACAACGAAGTTTGTAATTCGCAGGCACGTTTCCGATTGAGAATGTGCAGTAACTTTTCGTATCGAAAATTGAATCCGTATTTATATTCCGTGGATAAATGGTAAAAAACGCGTATTCCGAAAACGATGAGGTTTCATTGCCGAAAATGAATGGCGATAGCAATAAATTAAAGCGAGTTTGTTGTGGTGCCACTGGACCTCGGAGCATAAAATGGAAAAACAAGAACGGCATTTAAATAAATATTTGCATTTTTCTCCAATACATTGATATTGGATTCACCGCTTTGTTTCCATCGTTTCATATTTCGGTTGCCCCAACCCATTAAATGGACCGAACAACCGCTAAAAACATTGCCGTAAGTGAATTATTATCGATCAATTGCGTCTTTTCATTCTACTCCGAAGGCGCCGTTTCCGCGTCGGCTGGCGAAAAAACGCGAGATAACAAGAACTTCACGCAACACTTTGCAAAGGGCGTTTGTCGTAGCGTACGATTTTGACTTGACTTTTATTCACGCTCGATAAATTTTGATTTATACGTGCGGTTTTATGGGTCGGACGGTGGGTTTTGTCAACTATTTTAAACGTGCATTTAAATTTAAATGACGTTCGAAACTGCTTAGAATTTGCCAACTTCTGAACTGATTTATGACGGAAATGAATTTACGGTAAATTTTTTAAATTATAATTGATTACGTTATTCGAGAAATATTCGTATACCAATTAGGGTTACATAAGTTTCATGAAAAATATATAATAAGGGTATAACAGAATTCAATGTAGGAAAGTGTGGATAGTGCTAAAATATAATTAAACCTAATCTTTATCAATATACCATGCAGTTCAATATATTTGAGTGGAAACTAAATGTGAAGGATCTGGAGTAACGTTTGAGTCCGACGTTAAATTTAATAAATATATTTAACGAAGTTCTTATGTCACGTGGATTCAAAAAAGAAATACACTACTCGTTAAAAATATAAAACCAATCATAGTGTTATTTAACACCCCTGTTATATCAAAACTGGAATATGCTTCAAGAATATGGTCTCCGGAAACTAAACTTATGTCAGTCAGTCTCCGAAAACTAAACTTATGTCAGTAAGGGCAAATAGAAAGGGCTACAACATATACGTACTTATTAATGAGTATAATTATTTTCTAGATTTCATTTCATTTAATTTAACTCTAGTTTATAATCAAAAACTATGGTGATATTGTAACACTAGCTACAAAGATTAAAATATATTAATAAAATTAGTCGCGTAAAATGTAAAATATAACCGCGTGGAAGCCAAAAATTTTACTCTGGATTTTCAGAGTCAAACCGAGATTGAAATCTTTATAACCAGTAGCGATTACTCTGACAGAAACCCTATGATTTACCGATCACAAATTATCAGAAAAAAGAACGTTCTTCATCATCAGCGCTTAATTTACGACGAGCTATTACAGTAAAAAAGACGAGAAAACGCCCAGGGGATGTATGCGGCGCACAAGTAGTTTCTTATGGATGAATTTATAAACGGATGGCAATTTCCGTTTCGTATTAGCTCATTCGATTTTATGGCTCGCACAAATAATAAACATCTATCATGACTTACAGTTCATTTGGTACTATTTACTTCCTTGAACTAAAGCAATTATTATTGAAGTCAATTTTTAGTGTAAATAGTAAAACATTATCAGCAACTGAGGTTGGAGGATTCATGATGCAAGTTTAAAAAAATTTAAGAAGTAAACAAATACTTCCATCGCTACTCTCTTAGATTCACGTATGCTACCTCATATTCAATATGTCTTACGTAGTGCGCTAATTATTTCTTAATGCCAGTGAAACGAATAACCCTGTGACGCAAATAACTCTCATCCAAGATTAATTAAACATAGATCAACGTACTCGTGTATGATTTTAACTGCAATTCACATCGGTGCGCTAATAACAATATTATCTACTTTTAAACTTAATTAACGCCGGATGGAGTATTTGCATTGTCGGCCTAGCATAATGGTTTCGTGTGAAATTGTAATTACCTGTTCTGTAGTTTGTGTTATGAAAGAATGACAATACTGTACACTGGAGTGACCTTTCGGTTCGCGTGCAAGAAAGCTGAAGAATGAGTGCTCCGGGTCACAAGTTGCATAGGAAATACGCCGCAGCGCGTGTGCCATATGTACGATCTGTAACAGAAAAGAGGAATAGATTAGAGGAATGGCGGAAATATAATTATAAGTTAAGACGTCGTGTTCGATGACGGTCGGTGGTTTGAGGAATGGCGATGAATGTGAAAATACAAATTATAGTGGATAGTGCATAAATTAAATATGATAAATAGTACATGTATGCGGAGAGATATATAACCCGTCAATGAAAATCCCCTCACCATAGTATACAGGAAAAAACTGCGAACTTCTATTTAAAAAAAAATAAATTTAATTAGCAAATTATGTACATAATTCAAGGAAGTAATTTTATTTAATTAATGGTCATATGTGAATGTTCTGAATACATGCAATATAAACGATAAATAATGCACTGGCATGAATAGAAACCGCAACACCGGGAGGGGTTCAATACCAAAAGTATTAACCATTTCAGAAAACCCACGTAGCTCGCATATTTAGTGAATATGTGTAATTCGCCAATGTAAAGAAATGTGGATTATTAGTAACAATGTATTCTAAAAGGGGAGACGGCTGAGCTATAGATTAACATGCACCTTGTATGGTTTTGTGAATAGTATTTTGTATTTACAGGAGTACCACGATATGTTTCGGTTTCCATTGTGGGCGTATGACTTTTTAACTTTATTTCCTGCTCGAATTTCGTTTTCGATGAGAGTGATGAATAAAGGAACAACGATGATCAAGGTAAGAGATCTGGGAGTAATATCTACAACGTACATATTGTTGAAATAAATTCAAAAGTATTCAAGGTAGAATTATTATTTATTCAATCAATCTTTAGTCATTATTTGCATCTGTACATATGTACAGCTGTACATTAAAATACAAATGCGCTGTAATGTCAATAATCTGTGATGCGTTCATAATATGTAGTAATTTGAGTGTTAAAAATTACAGCTATCTACGTGCAGTTGCAAAAATATTCCGGGCAGTTTTAGATCACAATACGAATGTTACATTATTTAGCGTTTGGAGATGTCGTGGCCGTTACACTGAATTGTATTTAATTGTTTTTATGTTGTCAAAATTATCTCAAAGGCCCAGTCTTACGATGAACCCCTTTTTTATTTAAATATATATTTTTCAGTTTATTGTTTAACGTTTGTTGTTCATGCAAATCTTTCATTACTTTGAAAGGACGTAGCAAGTGCAGACTCGTTGAACTTCAAGTTCTGCTTGACAATTTTTAATTTTTATCATTTCGAAGAATAATTTTGATGGCAGACTCATTCAATTCCGTTATAATATCGCAGATATCTACAGTGATGGGGCCACAAGAATTTGCTGTTGGAATTTTTGAAACCAATATGGAGAAACCGTCTTAAAAAGCTTACTTTTAACAGCCTACAGCTTCGATCGTTTATAGGTTTATGGATGAGAATCTTATTTTTTTAGTCGGAATGATCATTAATTATATCCATTTGTTTTGTTTGGTAATTGAACCTATGGAGTTATTATAATGTTTTCCAGATGGTTGGCCATGCATGAAGCTTATGGCGGGCGCGTTTTTGTATCTCAAACACGTCGATAGCTACTGACGAAAATCCTCAAAACATTTGAACAAGGGAGGGTATGTCATACTCACGATATTGTAGTTTGTTACAAGTCGGATCTCTACCAGCTAATAACATACCCGAGCAAGTTTAGGTATTAGATAATTCACATGAAATGAATAATTTGCAATCCTTAGAATCTGGAATAGATTTATTTCAAGAATTCTTGATTAGTGGGCACACAGCGTATCTATTGTAGAAATGTCTTACCGATGTCTTAGTTCTGTTTACTTTAACCATCTCTCGCTGCAACATTTTTTAATGTTTTTATACCATAGCTTGCAATCTCCTTTGCTGCCTTAAAAGAATCGAACGTTGAACTCGGTTAGATTCATTTGAAAATACAACTGTACTTTGTTTAATCGACCTATGTATATTGTCGATATATATACATTAAAATTAGTACCGGGCCCAAAACACCGTCTTGCTGCACGCCAGAATAATAATAGTAATAAAAAGTAATAAAATCAATAAAAAACATCAATGCAAACATACACTCGATCAATGCTACGACATAAAGCTAATTTTGTGAACATTTTTCAAAAGCACGATCTTCGAGATGATAGGAGACCAAAAAAATTAAAAATGGAAAAGGAACTAACAAGACAACTGGAAAGCACCAAAAACTCACACTGACAATTTTAACTAGCTAAAGGGGCGCTGAAATGATGTTGTACGCCTGAATGTTCAGATTGATTTACCATTGAACGTCTATACGTTTCTGATGACCATACAGTTATAAGTGGGCGATAGTTATATAATGTATTGTAGATGTTGTGTTTTAGTTATTTAATAGAGCATATATTTATGAGTTCTGTTTATCACAGTGAGGCGCCGTAGGCAGTTGAAAAACAACAGAAAATATGATCTGTACACAAATTGGCAAATGTAAATTCAAAATTGGTGTGATACCTCTTGACAGGAAAGGATCGATAACAATGATTTGAATCCATAATAAGCGAAACAACCTGCCAAGTGTGTCGTTTGTGCGTTGTGTCGTTCCAATCCTGAATTGAAATTGTGGGGATTATATTCTCGCAGCTCTCGTTTATGTTACGTCTTCCTCCTCGGAATCTGATGTATCGCTGATGTCTTTTCAATTCAAAACAGAAGCTTCCTTGATTATCATGTTGCGACCGATCATCAACATTTGTGTGTTCAGCATTCTATAATTTGTCATATTTGTGTGACTTTGCCTTAAGTTTCGATTGCCTTTCCGCCGGAATGTTATTGTAACATGTTGCGTCAACTATTCGAAGATTTGATATATTTGGTTTAGTACTATGGTAAATTTCTGCTAACGACGGCAGTACGCCCTAATTGGATATTGATTCTTTACACAATTTTCCGTTCAAATCGCTTCAGAGAAAACTTTTTGTCCAAATGACTTGCGTCGCCCCCAACATCATTCTTGCCTTTTGTAATAAAGGTTCTATCAATTGCTCAGCCACCGAGTTGATTTCAGGGTTACACTGAATAAGATGTATTCTTGCAAAAACATTTGAACTCGAAATGTGCGAGTGGTCTGGTCTCATAGGTGTTTTCACTTCTTCCATGATTTATCCCCATCATGTTCGCACAAATATGTGTGTAGACGTCAGATGAAATTGCAAGCCATTCCAACCAGCAGTGCGCTGTAGGCAGTGGTTTGTCAGTTGCAACTTGTGTGTTGTTCGAAATGGACAAAATCGAATATCGTCATGTAACAGAATTCTTCGTAAAAGAAGCCTTAATGTCTACTGAAATTCATTCGAGGATCGTTAGTAAAAAAACATTTATTGGCATGTTTCATTTTCCATAATAATACCCTAAGTCAATCATCATTGTTAATCTCTTCGGCTCCTCCTCTTCTTTCTTCCTTCGGAAGGAGTCGATAACAATGATTTCAATCCATACTACGCGAAACAACCTGTCATGTGTGTCGTTTGTGCGTTGTGTCGTTTCAATCCTGAATTGCCTTGTGAGGATTATCTTCTTTTCCTTCTTTCTCTTACACTCCTCCTTCATCCCCTTTGTTTTCTCTAAGAGTCTCCTCCCCTCTCCATTCCACAACAGGTGAACTAAAAAAAGAAGACGAAAGGAAATGATTGGAGAAGAAACATGATGGAGCTTCTTCTCCAATCATTTCCTTCCAAGTGTTTATCGACAATAAGTTAAAATTGAAGTAGTTCACAAACAGCGGATCTCTGACTATAAAACGTTTTCGCAAAAATACCATCTTGTCGTTTCGTATACAATTTTGTATTTTTGTTAGTCACCTAAATATTTATGTCGTCGATATTCACGAACTTTTTGAAAGACAACTTGCTGTTTCCCATGTGCTCCACAGCACCCGAATCTAATATGAATTTGTTCGATGCATATCTGCTTTGATTCGTATTCATCTTGGATACTGCTTTCATGTTTGTTCCTGTACGCTGTCTAATAATTGCTTCATGAGATGTCGTAGCATTTGCATTGTTGTTTAACGAATTTCTTTTCGTTCCAAAATTCTTCTTATTGTTGTCGTTATTGTTCTTTATTATTTATTCTGTTTGTTGTACTGCGATTTTATATGAACCACCTGACCACAAGGACCACAAGGAAATCATGTTACGTTCGCATTCAACCCGTACTTCTGGTTGAAATTGCTTTACATACAGACGGATACGTACGCCATTCCGAAAATATTTAGAATAGGCTTAGTGAAAGTCAAAACGTATATGTCCGTTAAAAGCACGAGTTCGAAAATTTCCATGATTATTATAATTCCTTACGCACCCGGGTGCAATAAAAAGTTTCCATCTAATAGGCACGCACGTAATTGGCAAAATATGTAGCATATTTACAGGCTGTAATTAGAGTCAGAGGAGGCAATACCAAGAATTGAGCAGTCGTAGAGTTCATCTGTTCAGAACGCCAATAGTTAAAATTTTATTAATTAATTTTTGTGTTGTAAAATTTTCTGTATATTTCAAATATTTCTTGATTCCTTTTGTTAAAATACGCTTGTACTGTATTTTTTGTAGCATCTAAGAAATAACCTTTATATTTGTATATAAAGTATAAGAAAGTAAATCGTACTGGCATTTATACTCTTAAATTTTTGCCGCCCAAGGCGGGTATAATTTTACGTAACACATACACCACACACCAACTATGAGTATGACGTAGCGAAAACGCAAGATAGTAATTACATCGCCAATTCACCCATAATTGCCCTTACCGTTAAGTGCTGTATGCATTTGATTAATTGACAATTGTCGTCTATATTGTCATAGCAAAGCGTCAAACTTCGTACACGACTCCGTGGTACTTTAAGATTTGTTTTGTCGTCGGCGCCGGAATTAATTTAGTTAATTAAACGACGAAAATTATATTTGTAGAACTAAATGGAAAGCGAGAAGACGACAATTTCACATTTTCCTGTCGGCGCAAATTTACGATTCCATTTCATCAAAATACAAGTACACGGAATCTTAATTGAAAACATAACTGTTCCGCGTGGGGTCGTGGAATGTTAAATTTCGAGTTCATCGAAATTACTAAAATATGTATTTTACAACATCTTTCTGCTTACCGCAGAATCTCAGGGGATAGACGTAGTACACTACGAGAATGTAGAATATTTGAATATGTGCCCAAGATGAAATTCATGTTGATTTTACTGGAAGCTGCAATTTTCTTTAATATCTGTAGACGGGAATTTTTGTGTGACCAGCTAGGTCATCAAAAATACTCTAAGCGCACAATGTACAGAGATGCAAGCAAAACCCTTTTGTGAAATACGTTTTGAAAACGTTGAATAGCAACTGGGCCTGGAAGTTATATAAAATATAAAAACTTTAGGAATGATCCAATAAGTTATGATTTATGAAACACAACAACGTTGATAACATAACGAATGTGTTTATTTTCATTTAACTATAAAGCTTTTATTTACATTATTATTGATAATTTGTCTATTTAACTTTCTTATACTTACCTCGCGAGAAGGAGCTTTTTGTGTGTGTCAGGGCGAGCGCGAGAATTATGAAAACTTGAATTTAAAATTTGCATATGGCTAGGAAGGAACCCATATATTCTTGAAAGTAATATCTGAACCGGAAGTGATGGTTTACTCTATCACATTTTGCCATATCTCGAAAACGATGCGAATTATCGAAAATGTGATTCTTATAAAAGTTATTAAGTTATTTAACACCTTTGGTCTCAGAAGTTCAAAAAATCTACTGGAAAATCGTTCTTGAAAAATACTTTGTAGTCAACCCAACCTAAAGCAACACAACCCAACGCATCATACTTTCCGAGTTATATATATAATAAACCCAGTTAATTTGTTGCTTGTCTGGGTGAAATGAACTTCCGCAAATTCGATACTTCCCCCAAGCAAGAGAACAATTCTGAAGTGGCCAACTAATCGTTCCATGCAAATATTTACACCCGGAAATATGGGATATACATCAATTTTTTCACATATAATTATCGAAGAAGCCGTTTGATATCTTAAGGTAGATCACGTTTACCCAGTAACGTTGTTTCGTATTTTTTATTTTTTCGCTCTTTAGTTACCGGAAACGTAATTGCAGTTTGTTTTATTTATTTCTCTTGTAATTTGCATTTCCATTTCGATAAATACTGCAGTACGTCAGTTTGTCAATGACATTCTTGTATTTAGGATATTTCTTCTGCGATTTTCTCGTCATTATCGAAAATCTGTATGAATAGTAACTGTTTATTCATTAGATTTCCTTCATCCACGGAATTTCTGAATATCGTTCGTTATATTTCGTGCCTCCTTTTCCTGGAAACTATAAAATGTATTTTTAACATTTCTTTATTTATTTATACCCCGTGCGGCATATCATCAGGTCATCCTAGTTACTGCATAGCACATCCAATGTTTTTTGAGTTGAAAACCATATGCAAAAATATAAACGTAATAAACCCTATTTTCAGCCAACTCAAACCAACCTCGCTTGATGGCAACATAACTATCCTCCAAACTATGTCAACTAAGTATACATCTTGCCCTTCACTTCCCTGTGAGTATTTTTTCTGCATACAATTCATTTCAGCAATCCATCCAGCCATGCATCCACCATTCATCTATGAATACACCCGTTTGACACATCTACTTTGCTCACTATGAATCCTTGTATAATTTCCAATAATTTGAGCTGATTCAACTTAACGCCATCTCGGTTTTGCAATTTTCCATTTGTAGCCCCCAATTGAATACAGTTTAACCCTCTCCTCGTCATGGTTTTCAGCATTTCTCCCGCTTCCTTTAATTGTACCAAAGCGATGCTTACTTTCTGTAGTTAACTGTCCTTCATTTATTATTTCATGTCATTATTTCTCGATTTTAAGAAGGCGCCACTAAATCAAAAGACCTTGACACAATCCATTGGAAGGCTTTGGAACCAACTCTGTGTGTAAATTGTTAACATAAGACTTAGATTACATTAAAATTACTTTCGATCACAATGTTTATTTACATTACATTTAACCTACCTACGAACAAACTTATAAGGAAGTTTGAAAGGAAGTTATCGGTGAATAAAGATACAAAATTTAATTTACGTATGTGCCCTTCACCTGTTAAATACAGTCGAAGAAAAACTTACTGTGACCTCACGCGATTACTGTGAAATTGTTCGCACTGCAGCTTTTTTTCAATAAACAGGAAGTAATAAGATCGAAACGTGCAAAAAATTCAATAAAGTGCAAAGCATACATTAGTATCATGTAGATAAAAAAAAACATAATTGTAATTAACATTTTTTTTTCGTGTAATTGCTTCCCGTATCGGACTGATCAAGACGAATCGGGCGATATAAGAATAGACCGCGCGAAAAGATCTGGATCTGTGAATTCCGTAATGTTGAGGGTCTGGCGATCCGTCTCCGTCAGCAAGGTGAGTTCCGGAACCGGTATTCTACGTCACACAGGCCACGGAGGAATTCCAACTAGGGCCGCGTTAGTTTATTGGAAATTCCGTTGTATGTGTACTTCATTACCAGACAATTAATTTGATGACAGCAAACGAAATTAGATTTACAGACTTACCGGTGCTTTTCTCGGCAAATATTAGCAATTCATCGGAAATATTTCAAATTTAATTTCTCTAATGATAAAGAACTCATGGTATTTAATTTTAACTGTTATAATTCTCGTATATTGTTAGTAGCTTGGTAAGTGTATTTGAAAACACAAACGTATCTGCAACCGGAATTAAGTTTTCATATCATCATTCCGCGTGAACACGTTTTAATACGACTGCATGTATACTGGAAACACGCCGTGTAGAAATTCGTGAAACTTTGGCAAATATTATCGGATTGCATTTGACATTCACCCGTAAAAGAAATAAATATACGAGACTTGCTTTGATTTATAAGCTGTCTAGTCTGGCGTGGCTACTAGCCAATCATAACTGTCCAAAGCGAGGCGAACAAGAAAAAAACTTCCGTCGCTCGCAATAAAGAAAAAACTATAAATGTACGTTTCTTATCAGGTCGAAACTCGACGTCAAAACAGGAAAAGCTCAACTTGTTTAGACTCGAGCAGCAACGGGAATTCATAGGGCGTATTTTAACGAATTAAAACGTTAAAATGCTCCAGGTGCGAAGTGAATTAGTCTGAGAGGATGTATAAATTCCACTGTCTGGCAAATTTATATCAGTCTATTTAAGTATGACGACAGGCATTTGTAAAAGTGCACGCTTCAGTCCTAATATTTCGAATAACGGGCGACGTAATTTATACAGATACTAAGTGCGCATAAATTAAAGTGCCAGTAGGTAAAAATTCGCAACTATTAATTGGCCCGAGTGAACTTTGTTTATGTCGTACCCTTAAATATAAATTATAAACGGCGCCCTCTGGGAAATGTTTCGCCGAGACTAATTATGTCCAAACAATGTAATGTAACAATCACAGATTTAAGTAACTCAAAGTTATAAATGATGTTATTAAAGTAGATGGAGTAACAATTATATGTATTTATGCATTTATTATTTCTTGAGAGTGTGGGTTGTATATAACATATACCCGGAGTATCACTTTGAGATCTAATTCTTCTTTAAAGGAAGTCCCACATATGCTCTATGGCATTCAAATCAGGTGGGTAGGCTGGTGATTCCCGAACGTTATCATATTTTTAGAAATGAGTGGTCGGTGGCAAAACATTTCAAGACAAGAAGGCCAGTGAATAATGATGAGCTGTTAAAATTAGCAAATATTCGATTACAAAGTGAAGATGAGTTGGAATTAGATTCCCAATATGAGGATGATTTGCATCCAACAATAGCAGAAAATAATCTCCTCGATAATCACATTGCGTCTGATGGAAGATTTCACTGAGGCCACGTCTGAAATAGCCAGTAGGAATCCATCACATTCAGTTGGCCCAAACCCATAAGATTTACCATCTATCCTCTCTCCTCTTCTTAAGTGCAAACAGTTGTTGATCGGAGCAAAAAAAACCTATGGAATAATAATAACTTAAATTTCCCTGATGTACACAAAGAGTTTCTGGATAACTGGCTAACCGAACACCAGAAATGTTAGAACTAGCTAGTTTTTAGAGAACTTCGTTTGAAAAAATTGCGGAGGAATCGTCCTTATGCAGCACTCAGTATAAATACAATAAGGCAGATCACTTGAAAAAAGAAGTACGTGGGAATTTGAATTTTTACGTCAGTTACATGTTGTACAAACATTAGGGACTACTGAGCTGAAGCTACTGCAAGCGCTTTTGTAAAAGAAATAATGTGGCTGAGCAAATTCAAAAAATTACGTGCAGTTCAACATTTCAATAACAATGAATAGCAAGTTCCTAATGGTCAACCAGGGTTTGACAATATCCATAAAATTTAACCCATCATAACTATACTCGGTTGCGATGAAAAATTTCCATCTAATAGCACGCACGTAATTGGCAAAATATGTAGCATATTTCACTGAATAGTAACACCTAAAACTTGTGTGTAGTATCAAATATTTACTTCAAGGCCTATTGCATTGGTGTATACCCTAGTTTCTTTTTTTAGAAATGGCTGTAACAGTTGTCTAAACGTCAAAAGGCGTTTACAGGCTGTAACTAGAGTCAGAGAAGATAATACCAAGTATAGAGCAGTCGTAGAGTTCATCTGTTCAGAATGCCAATAGTTAAAATTTAATTAATTATTTTTTTGTGTTTAAAGTTTATCTGTTGCCGAGCAAATATGGGCAACCAAGGTTAGGCACCATTTGAAGTAGTACATGACAAACAAACCCCACAAATGGGGCTGCTCGATCAATGAATTGATAACTCATTAACGTCATTTCTAGAGGAGATTAGATATTTGAACTAAAAACCTAATTTGTCTTGCATCATGCCTTGTAGTCAACGAGGAATAGAAGTATAATTAAAACCACAGAGATGAGCTTCTTGACGAAAATTCAAGGGATTACTATAAGAGATATGGTAAGAAACACAGTATTAGTAGTAGAAGAGTTAAAAGTAAAGTCCATAGAAGATGTGGTAGAAGAAAGACAACTGAGCTGGTTAGGGCATATACACAGAATGAAAGAAGAAAGAATATTCAAAGAGGTATACGAAATTAGAACTCAAGGAAGAAATAAAGTAAGACGTTCCAGAATACGATGGGAAGAACAAGAACATAAACGAGGAATGGACGGGAACACATTGAGGCAAAAATCAAAGGCACATAAGATCATATGTACAATTATAATATGCAATAAAACACCAAACTGCATCGGAACTTTTGATTAAATAAGTAGATGTTATGACCACAGCTTCAGATTATGATACTATGAGACCGGAAAACTTCCCAGTGTTAACATAACATCTGAGTGAGCTACTTGACAAGATTTAGAAGATATTCTGGATGTAGTAGCAGAAGATGCAACGACCAGCTCATGAAGAATTAGTATTCAGTTGGCCATTCCACAAACAAGAGTAATAAACACATTCCACGAGCAAGGCTTACATCCATTTCATGTATCGAGTACAGCACCTACAAACTACAATTATCCTGATTATCCGGTTATTTAATTGGCCCTTTCATTTTGGAGAATTGCCTCAAAGGGGACAACTACTTAAATTTTTACAGGAATGTAAGAATGTACTTTTTAATAAATATCCATAGCAAAATGTGGGCATTCGAACCCATATAGATTTGAATATTTTTGGACACATCACCGCGTCAAAGGTGCAAAGACAAACCTGCCTAAGGGCTTTATGAAGTGTAGAACAAAGTTTACCAAATACTAAGCAATAATGTTTGAAACTTAATTTCCACATTCCTTGAAAGATGTAAATGTCAAATGAAAAATTAATATAAACTTTTAATGAAAATTATATTAAAGTTAAGTACGTCGTCAACGTGTACTAATAATTGGAAAATGTATATACTCTCTATTAGCAGTCTGCATAACGAATGCACATAATCCGAAAGAAAGCGAATGCCATCGAGCTAATAGAAATATGCATAATTAAAATGGGGGACCGTCGGAGACACCGTATCAATCTTTGCGAAAGCGGGGAATTTCAATTTCAGTATCCACCTATTGAAAAGTTTGGACGTGGATTATAATAAGTAGATAGAGGAACAAAGAAAAGGGAAAACGGACAAAGAACGGCGTATTATAATATGTCATATAGATATCCCCTCTGTCAGCAGATATTACAGCGATCGGAGAACAATACGGCAGGTTGGTGAATGCTCTGTGGGCTGCTGCCATTCGTCGGCTCCCGATATTATGTAACCTGAAGTTTCAATAGATCACGAAAACAATGCGAACAGTTTCCATGTTTGATCGGTGGTACTTAGAGCATACGGCGGTCAATTTATATAACGAACGATTTGTGCACTGTGCGCAGTATCGCTGCAGAATTAATATTTTGTAAAAACGTTCCCGAGCCCGAATTTGATCAATAATGGACGAATTCGAACCGAAAACTGAAATAAAATCGGGTATCATATGAATATTGAAACTCGTTTTATTTAATATAAAATGCATTGTTGGCAAAAAAATTATCTACGTAAACAATATATTATCGAAACTTTAGTCCAGCCATACCTGAAGCCAGGAGGGTGGCCACGCCACCCATAAGCTGGCAGCGGGCTCTATTAGAGCTTCCTAAATTTAAAATATCGTTTGCGGTGCTAATTGTACGAATTTGAAAATGTATAAAAACATCGTTGGCGTAGTGTGTTAAAAATGTTACAAACTATAAAAATGTTGTTTACGTTGGAAACTGAAACTGAAGTTTATGAAACCTTGACTGGTAAGTGGGATACACAAGTGGTTAATACACCAGTTAGGTAACATCTATCTACTTGAGTTTTAACTATTTAGGGATCTCGCCGATTATCGATGCAAATATCCTGTTTTTTTGTGTCTTGGTAAGTGTTTCGACTTTGCTAATGTTCCTGATTATGGGAACAAGAAAAACATTTCGACGAATGATTTATGACTCCTTCTAAAATACCAAGGAAGTCTATGTTCCTGTTATGGGTACTATCAATGACATAAATAAAATTAATAATTCGAACATTTTGAAGATGCAACGAAACGTTGTTGTCCTGGTGTTTATTTCTATTTTGTTTGCCTACATTTTCTATTATGCCGTTCTACAAGTGAAAATATTTTCTGATAACGGTGTTACTGCTCGCAGACACTGGCTGCGCTAAACTGTTCTGCACGTAATATGCATTCATGAATTCCTTTAAAAGCGAACCTTTTGTCCAGGCTCGTAAGTTTCAAAATAATCAATATCCATTGTCTTCACGCGTCCTCTATATGTGACAACAAACTGCGCCGCATTTTATTCCTCTGATGGTAATTTTATTGGCAACCAAACAAGTAATTTATCACACATCTAATCGATCTGTCTCCTCTATGATAGATCGACGTTTACTGCTCGAAAATCAACGCCGGAAACGTTTTTAAAACATGCACATTGACGGTTCTCCCCACGATGCGCTACGGCGGGTGGTTTCCGACTGAAATAACATCAAAGATATTCATGTCAGATTAACCCCGTAACATCCGATCATCGACTAACAAACTAACAAATGCACGAGAAATTGCGAGACAGGATTGGAGAGGATGCTAATCGATCCATCATCGTGTTTTTGCGGGAAGCGGGATAGGGTGTTAGCAAGGGAATTGATAAATTTCACGCGTTATTTGCGACACTGCCCCCGAATCTAAAATAATTTTTCATTTTTTTACACATCTAGATGAAAGAATAATTCACAGTGAATGCATAATGTCCTGGAAAGAAAATGTTGATAGACTAAGATCTTCTTAAATTCTATATACGTATTGCAAAATTTCGTTTAAATATAAGAAAATATATTTTATTTACGTATTAAATTTAAATGCAAAACTTTAAAAGATCGTTAATTCTCATTTTATCTTAATTGTTAAAGATTAAAATAACTTACTGACTTATAAGATAGGTTCATTTTTTTGTATTATTTAGTTCTTTCATAAAACATGTCCTAGTTCCTACCTCCTCAATATTGGAAATTATGTGTTAACTTTAACGTATTATAAAAATGGTAAAAAATAGTCTGTTATATTAGACCAAGAAAACATTTAGACTAGTAACGTGAGAGCAACGGAATTATGTTTTAGAGTTGGCCCTGGAAGAGGGAGATAGACATACCATGAATGTGTAATTTTAATCCAATAAAATAGTTCATTTAAACTGTCACTTTTTGAAGTATTGTAAAACAGTTTTTAATGAAATTTATGATATTTACACAATTTATGAACATGTTGCACGACGTCAAAGGAAGAGTTACATTGTGATGTCGGTGGTGGCCATATAACTCATCTTATTTGATAATTACTATTGGTTGTCATGATTGAAATGTATTATTGCAAATTTTATTGCCAACATAACCTCACTTTTTACAGCTTTGCCTGCAGTTTGATTTAATCTAAATTTAAGTTACCGGTAAAAGGGTTGGTACACCTGTTAGTAACGGCGAGTAGTTCTATTACTCAAAATTAATCTAAGACATACGCGAAAACTTCCAAAGCCCTCCCTGAATCACAATTCCGTTGCTCACACGTTATTTCGCTACATTCGATCAAAAGTTTGACAATCCACAGGATATTGTGGATATATGGAGTATTTGTTTACACTGTTTCCCTATATAATGTTACTGCACCTCATGATGTTTATAGTAACCGGCCTCCCTTTGAACATACCCCAATATGTCTCTGAAGAAGAATAGCACAACATGATGCCTTTGCTTTGCTAACAAAATGCCTTCCAGCTGTTTATAATTTAATTCCAAGTTTTTTAGTTAAGGATACAAGTTTTCGGTTTTTTTCTGATGTTTGGAAACAAGCCATAATTATTCCCGTACTGTAAAATGGCGTAAAGATTTATGAGCAACAGATCTACAAATCACTATTAAATTATGCGTAACCTTATTTGTCAATACTCCATCAACTATAACAAATCTTGTATAAATCAAAGTTGTATAAAGCAGCTTATTGGTGACACCTTGGATGGTCGTTGTCAGGTTGACGTGGTCTACGCAGATTTACCAGTGTTTTTGACATTTGAATTAAAGTTTATTGTTAACTAAGCTGAGTTTGTTTGGGTTTGGTTCCTCAATCTTGTGTCTTATTAGATCCAACCTTACCATTAGACCTAAATATATTTTCGACAATGGATTTTCTTCATTCGGGATCATCCCAACATCTAGTGTTCCTCAAGGGTGGTCGTATCATGACTTGCTTTTGCCGATAACATAAAAATCTACTCGTTCATCTAGAATATCACCGAGGTTCACTTCTTGCAGAAGAATATTCATATTATTGTCCGTTGGTGTGCCAAATATCAGCTGAAGCTAAATTTAACAAAAGTTGCGGCGTAATGTTCACACGTAAATGTCTTGGCACAAAATTTCGTTGGAAATTATTTAGTGGTACAACTAACTGTCTGTAGCTACTATCGAGGTTACATTTTCACGTGTCTGCAGTGGCTCCCGTCGCTCACCAACGTTCAGCTTACCAACATCGGGGACCAATATCTTGTGGAAAGCTCGATTGATGTGGATTTGTAGTTGTGCTGATCCATATTACAATCATATACGAGTCTTTAACCCATTGTGGTATCTTTGTCGCTTGGTTATTGCATGCATTTTGTTTATATTCTTTATTTGTATGCACGTTTGTATATTATTTTGTTATGTTATTGGTTTTACTGTTAGCCAATAAATATATTATTAATATTATTACTATACTATAGATATAACTTCTTCAGAATTAATCTACAAAATCAATAATATAGATTTTAATTTGAATATTTGCTTTTTGTATTTTAAATAAATTGTTGCACATTTGATTTGTATCATCATCATGCATCATATTCCTTCCTCCTTCACTTTTAGATTTGAATTTTCCGAAGCACGTTTTTCATATACGATAATTTTATTTAACTATTTATGAAAGTAACAACCGTTGCACCATTAACTTTAAATACTAAAAATATTGTTGCGAGGATAATAATAAAACTATACAACTTGAAATGCAAATTTAATTTAAATGAGCACGTTCAATGCGCCTTCATTGTTTAACATTCACCGAGGAGGAAAAATCAAGGAATGTATTCATTTGCCAGTGCGAGAAACCATAAAAAAATAAAAGAGCATTTAATACCGTCCGTATAGCACAAATGCGTGGAAATGTTTCAGCTGGAAAAATTCAAAGGGGAAAATAGTTATATTTTAATTAGATTCTTTGAGGCCTCTCGCCACAACAGCACGCCACCGGGGCAGAAAGGGCTGAAAAAAGTCGAAGCCTCTTAAAATTCTCATTTTAATAATAGGTCGCAATTTAATTTCCAGCGTTCGTCACTTATTTTCAGCGAAGAGAACAGCACACTCGTATTATTGATGGTGCTGCCGTTGTTGGTGCCGCCGGGAGCATCATTAATAATATGAGCAGCGCGCACACACATACACAGGAGGGCTGTTTTATTCCGGGGCTTGTTCCCTTTAACATGCTTTCACAATTACATGCCCGCAACAGATAAAACGTTATCATCGATTTTACAAGAAGCGAGGTTAGTGTGTTTTATTCCAGTGTACTTCTGTGCATGTACTACATTTTCAAGATTTTAACTGCGAGAAATGTCACTTATTTAGTATTGTATTATATTTCTTGTATTAAATATAATCTAATTCATGTAGTAAAATTGAAAAAACAAAAATTTTTAATCAAGCCTTGCCCAAAGCAGGCATAAATCCGATGATCCACGATCCAAATTTACTGACAAAGACGTTTTAGCAGGCTTGATCAAGGTATGTTCGCATGTCAGGCAAGTTCACAACAATTTTATAGGACGTGTCTGTGGAACATTCGGAGGTTATCCTCTAGGTACATACGGTTTATTTTCTTGCCTTAACCAATATTGGGTTCTTCTCCCATAACGGCACGATGCCAGATCCGGCAAGAACATAATATTGTCATTAACATGATTCGTTTGAATAAAATTACAAGTACCTTGTCCTCAAATTTCGATTTTTTCTTATATTTACGTCATTAGGAACGTCCTCAATGTTGTCTTATTAAAGCATTTGCTTCCTTTTATTTCGGCGTTAGATAATGTAAAATATTTTTTGGGCAACCGTACGCGAAGCGAATATTTCGCGTATGCAAATCAGTGCGCGAAATTCAACTTCGCGGCTACGACCGGTAAACTAATCGTCAATCGTTACCATGTCGTTACGTAAACTAATAACTAACTTATAGTGACATGAAAGGCAGCTTTCTATTATATACAGTGAATTGGACTGTTCGTTAATTGTATCATAACTCATAAATTTCGGTTGCCAAAAAAATGTTGTATACACCTTGGCTGCGAAATCCTTTAATATCCTCGAGATTATGTTGCCTCGGCCGCAAGCGTCCTCGGCGACAATTCTTCTCTAGGAACGTTAAAGGTAAATTTCGCGGCCTTAGTGTACAAATAACTATTTCGTCGTCTAAAATTATCGTGGCATTGTGTCTGAAATATTCTAATCTTAATTGTCTGCAGCATCTTGAAATCCTCTTCTAATTGAGCAGCCGTGTTTCTGGGACATTTTCTATATTTTAAATTATTTCTGCTAATTTCCCTCATGGCTGTCATGGGAAATGTAAAATCTTCGGCCTAATCATCTCGTTGAAACTCATTTTCTATCTCGTGCAGATCCAATAAAGTTCTGAAGCCTTTCATGATTAAAAACTCGAGGACTACCCGTCTTGGGAAGATCCATACACGGCAAACCTTCCTCACATTCCTTAATGACCCGGTAAATTGTTGGTTTCATTCTTAACAGCAGCGAGTTACTATTCATTTCAAGAATATTTAAATATTTAGACGTGTTTTATATGTATATGTATTTTTGTTTCTTTCTTTTACTTTCCTTATGGAAGCAGTGCATATGCAATGTAATTTTTTGACTGTATTTTTCTCTATGAAATATTATGTAATATTTGACTTTTCACATCCGCAGAAATGTGGCTGACGTGAATAAAATGATTATTATTATTATTATAAATGGCGACAATATCACGTTTGTGCATTTGGCCAGCCACATTGTAAATTCTAACTTTGTAAACACAAATGTATTGTCAAACTTCAGGAGAAACTTGACTGATTCTCAATGTCCAATGGTAAGTTGATTCATTTACTTTTAATAGGAAAAAAATAATGCGAAAAATGTTCATAACATTTTTGTTACATACGTTAGTACTAAATTGAATGACTGTTTCATTTGCGATTGAAATAGCATTGTTAAAGATGTATATGGTTGAAATGACGTTTGCAATAATTAACCAATTTATTTTCGTGTTACGAATTGTTCTATAAAATATACTGCAGAGTACTGCAGTCGTCCGACGAAAGAGCTTACACCTTGTGTCGTACGCGTGCGTCTCCTTCCGAAGCGTGTAACCGTATAAGTGTCTGATGTAAAACGCAAAAAGTCCCCGCGTCGTTCGACGACTTTTCTATTCGTAAAGAGATCAAGCGCGCGGAAAATTGGCCCGCACTTAGAACGGAGTGATTCTCCGAACGTGCACATGTACACGTTTCGGGTAGGGAAGAAATGTCGAGAACATCCTCTTTGCGAGATCACTTTTCCGGATTACTCTTACCTCCGTTTTAGGGAGCGAGTCGCGAGCGATTGTAAAATATCACTGCCGATTTTATTACATGGACGCTTCGAGTAATCTCCATTTTAAAACTGCATCCTGAGATTACTTTTCTAGTAACAGCCGTTATGTTTTGTTAATCATGTTGAGAAGACTTTCGTGCATAATTCAAATGATATGTCTAGTGGAAATAAATACGTTAAAATTATTGTTCAATCTTGATACTTTAATATGAATTATATTAAATGAAATAGGATGCAAGCATTTTACGCGAAACGCTACATTCAGAAATTTTTAAATACTGAAATGAAAGAAGATTAATAAACCCGACAGGAGGCACTGCTTATCAATTACGATCTAAATTATTGATAAATTGCATCATTTTTACAATGTCTTAATTTCCAACTGCTTGTCTTGTAAATCTTATGTAAAAAAGCTCTGTTAGTTACCATATGGATATTTTTCAAAATTCAATACAATGCAATATTTTCAAGCCTCACAGTCAATAATTGGAGCAATATCAATGGAGACTTCTGTTGCGTGTACCTTATTGTTCTGAAATTATGCCTTCAGTCTGCGATTGCATAGTTCTAACCACAACAATGCAAAATTTGATCAAAGTGATGAAAACACCAAACTGCACTTTACTAAATTGTTCCGGTCTAGGCATCTTTACGAAACATGACACTATGTGATTATATGATATTTAACGTTACGTCGATCACAGGAAGACGAATTTCGCAACCCGATACAGTACCCTTAGGAAACTCGTTAAAAGTTTTTGCGGGATTAATACCGAAGTGGCACCACAATCGTTGTGAAGTGCGCCAGGAATGTAACAATAATTATTGAGCGAACTTGCCTATTTCTGAAACGCAGCAATTTACATAATGGCAAGAATGCATACAATGCAAAAGTAACCTTCCATCGAAAATCTCATAGTTTTTATCGGGAATTTTTACGGTTTTCATTTGAGAGAAAGCTTTTTGTGTATATGAAAGCGGGCGGACACCCCTTTCTCACACCTCTATGGTGAAAGCGATCTTAACTGTTGCTGGAGCATTGATGGATGGCCGAATGAAATGGAGAGTGCGCCACGTATCGGCCCCCTTATCACACACTTTTATTCATGATCTCGCATGCGAAATCACATTTTCATTTGTGCGCGGATGCAGTGGCGTACGACGAATAAACGAATAAACTATTTGCCACTTAGATAATGCGAATATAATAGGTCCTGGGCCTGGGTGTCTCAATAAAGCAATAATCGCGATCGGTTGCAATTTGTTAATAAATCATAAATAATATAATAAATAGTAATTGTTTATGAGAAATTTGCTTATGAAAAGTCTTCCAATGAATCAGTAAATATTTATTTAAATTATTTACAAATGTTTCAGGTATAGCTACGTCCGAGTTTTTATGGTTAAGTGCATTTGTTTTATTACCTTTTCCGTACTAAGAGTTAACCAATGTAATGCAGTAGCACTGTTTCGTTCAATAAATTTCATGGTTCATCAGCGCATAACGGCTAAAATTTAATTAAATATTAGTACATTAGCTTGTCATTACGGAAGTGGCGTATATCACGAATGTAATTAGCAACAGCAAATAGATTTAATTCATTTATATATCATGTATATTATGTGAATGATTATGAAACGGGTATGATTTCAGCTCATACGGACAGGTGAGAGTCGAAAGCATATCAGTTTTTTAATGTTTCTTCATACACGTGGTGGTGTATATTATTTACCTCTAACCGTAGAAATAAAAAAACTAACACTAACACTAACATTTGCCATGTGAGTCTGTGTGTCATTCCGATATTAATTTCATTATCGTTGTTAACTTAAGCAATAATGGCAGAAAGAGTTATACGATCAAACTTTAATGACAAAGAAGGAGCCTTACATAATTAATTGACGAAGAGGATACTTGTTGAAACTCCATTATTTACCATTAAGAAAATTAATGCAATTTGAAAGTTTCAAATGTTTTTATTTTGCACTACAATTATTTCGCTATACAATAGCTTCATCAGGTGGATGATAACTAACATTTTTGTGTTATATCTATTCCTTATATACACGTTCAGGAGGGGGATGTACTTTTTTAGTGTAAAATTAACTATAGGGGAATTATTTATGTCTGATCATTTAGCATTAAACCTAATTTATTGTATGTGTTTATCTTTAGATTTTCTAATAAGTTAAGTTTTTTACCTTTTTTCTATAGCAGATGTTAAATTATTTTTATCAACTTTTGAGTAGATAAAGTAGCAGTTTAACCGCAAGGGTAGATAAAGTAACACTTTAACATAACAGCAAGGGTAGATAAAATGATTTAAATAAATTAAATTTATGACAAGAAATTTGTTTGACAGAGTAACGGACAATACAATTGCGATTTTTGTGCCAAATGTTGTAATTTTCTTTGAAATTTTAATTTTCCTTTGTCCTAAACCAAAAAATGTTGTATTACACACCACGATAAAATCTCATTATCTTCTCGAGCGTGAAAACGCTTGGTTAGCATATATTGAGTCCGCTTTTTTGTTTTGTAACTTCTCTCATGTTTCTTCATTCTTCTGTGCGCGCTTTAGCGTCCAAACGATTATAGCTAGAGCTTTGAACTCGAAAACGGTACGAGTTATCAACAAAAAAAATGTTCTTATATATGTTAGATATATTGAAATTTTAAATAACTTTCATTAGAAAAGTTTTTTCGAAAATGGAGTATAAGAAAGTTCAGTGCGGACCACTGCAGATTTTTGTTTTTAATGAATTTTTGTAATGAATTACCTGTTCTATACGATATGTGTATGTCTGGGTGGTTTCTTTTAATACATTTTTATATTTTCGTTGAAATTTTTCCAATATGCATAAACGATATATATTTTTGCTTTCTGAATGTTTGGATAAATCAATGAAAGCATTTTTCACTTATCGACCATGCTTTTCGAGTAGGCGTTATTTAATGCTGTAGTATGAATTCTATGTAATTCTGTATTAAAATTTTCTTAATCATAGGGACTTTTACTAGCTTATGTAACATTGAATTGTATTCTGCTAGTTTATGCGATATGGGGTGAGATGATTTTGCGTGAATTGTATTTGAAATCTGTGATGGTGAACAAGGGAAATGGCTTTTTAAACTTAGTCTGACATATAAGATCTTAGAACAGAATATATGGCTCCTTTACACCTGCAAGGAGCAAGATATCACGCCTAAAACTAAGAACGAACAACAGCAGAATGGCAGCATGGAAAGCCATCAAGCTGGGAAACAGAATCTGAATCAAAGAAGAACTGAAGAAGTTGTACAGCCAAAGGGACGTCCTTTCAGCATATATGAAGGTAGTACATTCACAATTGACCTACAGACGAAGTAGCCTAGAGTTTGACAACTAAGGTATAATTATGATATAGATAATAACAAAAAAGAAATTCAATTGTTTGGTCGTTTCAAGAATCTTATCCACGTAAATTTAAAAAACGAGAACTTGACCTATTATCTAAAGCAGCGGCCCGCAAAGCCTGTGAATTCGGCCCGCGATATCGATACGATATATTGTATTGTTTAGTTTATATTTAAAAAAATATTGTATGTCTGATCTAGTTATTACACATCTGTACAGAAGTATAATATAGTAGTCGCAAATAGATACAGAACTGTAGATACAGTCATTTCTGGCGCATCTAATGCAACACACAATTTCAAGGAGTTTATCGAATTTATCGTCTTTTTCAATGACGTGTGCCGCACACTATAACTGTACCAGCAGACTACCTAGTCTTTTTTATTAAATATTAAATTGGCCCGCCTAAGAAAAACTTTGGGAACCCCTGATCTAAAGGATATAAACACAAATTAGATCTGAGATTAGTAATAAACACTTGGAAAAATTAGCAGTAGAAACGGAATTAGCCATCAGCAAGGATAATAACAACCGAGAGATAAATATCTAGTAAAAGACATAATAGAAAATAACGATGCCAAAAAAACACAAACGGTGAATGATAGAGAATTGGTATTAAACAATAAATTAAAAAATAGATTAACACTTATGAATCCCCAACCGCATAAAGTAGATGGTCTAATCAAATTACACCAAAATAAATAACCCCATCGGCCAGTAGGATCCTACGATAAAGCCCCCTGTAGAAATTTGTCTAAACATTTACTTTCTTTAGTAATATAAAATATACAATTTAAATTCGCAATAAAAAATTCACAAGAGTCATCAAAAAAAATTAAGATTTCTAAATGACACACAATCATAAACGCTGTTCCTTTGATTATAATATGCTTACAAGCATCCCCCATAGTAGGTAAAGGACATAATTACCCGCAAACTAGAAGAAAACCACACAAACCCTGATAAAAAATCGATATTTTACAACTTCTAGGAATTTGCATGGAACAAAATTACTTTCAACATGAATTTTGCAAACAAATAAATAGCCTAACAATGGGAAATTCCTTAAGCCCATTACTAGCAGAAATATTTATGGATAATTTCGAGAAAAAAAAAAACAATAAGCACACATCACTTATTTAAAAATTGCAACTATTGGTATCGTTATGTAGATGATATATTGATATGATTCAATGGTGCTCATAGGCAGTTAAATAAATTACATAATTATATTACGTGTAGTAAAAAGAAATCCATTATTTTTGCATGAAATTTATTTATCATAGTTATAATGATTCGATTTAGGCCAAATATACGCCGCTTTATAATAATCACAATATAATAACTCAATCAATTTCTTAGATTTAACTATCACACATAATATGAATAACAACGAATTCGCGATTTAGTATAAACCTACACAGGCGGACACAACGATTCACGCAAAACCATGTCACCCATACCGCATAAACTAGCAGCTCATAAGTTTTGGGAAAAAGTATAACAAGATATAATTTAAACAAAATATGCCTTTATTAAGCAAACAAAATAAAAATAACTAATTGACCTTAGGTTTTAACACCTATAAGTTAGATTGCTGCTAATGGTTCTCTATCCTGAATGAGACGAAGTTTACGTCTGACGTCGCGTGATGGCTTGGACGCTTTCTAAATCCACTTCTCTAATTTTTCGATAAATTCTTTGTCGCAATTCTTATTCATTCCCGGCCTCCCAACCATGTTCATACAGTTTCCCTGCTAATAGGCCGCAAAAAGTTTCGATTGGCCTTGTCTGATGGATAGTCGGAGGATTATCATTTTTAGGTACATATGGTACATTATGGGCATCCAACCAGTTGAGTGTAGTTAGAAAGCGTCGAAGCCATGATGTGACACGTCAGACGAAAACTTCTTCTCATTGAGGATAGAGAACCTTTAGCATCAATCTAACTTATAGGTGTTAAAGTCTAAGGTCAATTAGTTATTTTTATTATATCTTGTTAAACTTTTTCCCAAAACTTATGAGACTGGTGTTACCATTCAATATTACATAGGCTAGTAAATGTCCTCAAGAGCAAGAAATTTTAATACAGAGTTATAGAAATCATAGTATAGCATTAAATAACGGTTACTCGAAAAACAACATCGATAATATCCTTCTAAAAAAGCAGAAATCAAATCGCTTTCATTGCTTTACCAAAATATTCAGAAAAACCTCAACAATATATATCGTTTATGTAGGTTGGTAAAATTTTCACCAAAATAGGAAAATTTACTAAAAAAAAAACAATAACACAGACATGCACATAACGTATAGAGCAGGTATTTCATTACAAAAATTCATTAAAAGGACAAAACGGACAATGGGCCAAAATCTGAGGTCTATAGGTTGGATTGCACAGATTGGGCTAACGTATACGTAGTACAAATTTTTGAAGCAAGGATAAAGTAACATGCGAGAAGTTACATTTAGTTGTAAATAATTCCCCTCTACTTAATTTGACAAGAAAATAGTTTTTCCTCGCCATACTGAATGTGTACATAAGGAATAGATATACACAAAAATGTTAGTTATCGTTCAGCCGATTACGCCATTCTGTGACGAAACAATTGTGGTGTAATGTAAAAACATTTGAAACCTTCGAATTTCATTAATATTTTTAATGGTAGTGAAGCTTTACTGCGAAAGATTGTGGAAACAGTTCTTGTAAATCCTCTGTCTTGTAAAAACTGCTCGAGTTTGTGTCTGTAAAGTTAAGGATGTGAAGAGCAAAAGTGTGAAGATAAGTGCTGATAATAATGCTGATTAATAGACAAAATGGTTGTGTTCGAAAATGTAAACAGGTACAATATTCGAAGAGAAACAACATTAAAGTGTTTGGTGTCCAGCAAGTATCTGCCCAAAATACCAGTGACCTAGTTATTAAAATGTGTCTGTCATGATACTTTAAAAATAAACATTAATGAAAGTGATATAAACTGTTGTCACCGCCTAGCGGGGCGCGAAGGAGCTACTAGGGTAATTGTAAAATTCTGTCACCGTGAATTAAGGAACATCTTCAGTCATAAGGAGAAGTTAAAAGGACAATTGTCTAAATATTTAACGATCAATAATGTGTTTACAAGTAACTCGTGACCTATATCTGTAGTTGACAATAATATTAATATAATAGTAGTGACTTAATGTTCAATCACGAATGATCATGGATGGATACAATTTCACAAGAAGAGATGGATGGAAATGGACGCAGTATTTTACGTGCTCATTTCATATACACATTATTGTTACTAGTGATTCAATTGAACAAATCTGGTTGGTAAATTTAAATTAATTATTGGTTGATTATATAAGCCTTCAAAATTCGATAATAAATTATTTCTAGTTAAAGTAGTCATGGTCTACCAATTTCTGAAAACATATTGTGTTGTGGCGATTTGAATATTAATATAATGAATACTAATTAGCTTTATATTTTCAAGATTTCCTTACATCCGTTTGTTTGAAACACATTGTTAATCAATCAACAAGGTAAACTAAAAATGCAGCGACTTTGATAGACGTTCTGTTCGTTGCCGATGAATCTAGATTTGTAGATACTGGCTTACTTATGATCATGATTGCATTAGTAAGTTGCTAACAGGGAATACCAAGAATATTGGTCGCTACGTTAATTAACATTCACAGCTTCGCTTATGCAAAAGTCTTTCATGATAAATTAACTTTACCGTTTTATCCATATGACTTACTTTTTATATATGACAGGAATATATTTAAATTAAATACAAAATCTCGCAAAATGTTTTTAATTAAATTGCAGCGAAATATATTATTAAATCATTACATGCGTTTTCACGGAGCAAACGTATACATGCATATGATGCGGCAACAACCATCGCCAAACACTAACCGTTCTAATTGAAGGTCGTGTCGAAAGTTTAATTAATTAAATTCGTCTGTTTTGTTTCATTATTTTTCGAAAGTCCTCGTGATATTGGAAATGTGAAGCTGTTCGCAGCCGTATGCGGATGAGCAATTTGCGATGGAAACTCGCAGTTTACAATAAAATGTCCACATGAAGCAATTGGCTCAGTTTTCACGAATTTTATTTCGTAAAAATTTCCACTGCCGACAAAACATTTCTGTTAACATTTTGTTGTGCGAATTTTTATTTCATAATATAATAATTGCAGGTACAGAACAAGTGGTACAATGCTTATTTGCATAAGTATCAACTTTAGAAACTGCACTAGCTTGCAGGAAAATCGCGTACATCCATTTTTCGTTGTGTTAAATCGGCTTAAATAATATTTCTTTACTGCCTCAACGCCTCGTGATAGATACAATGAGATATGTTCACATATTACGTTCGACGACAAGATTAGAACAAATTTAGAATGCGAGGGATAATTGTAAGGTATAAGAAACTTATATGATCAGTTCAGCTCCAAAGAGTTTCAATGATATTCTTCATATGCAAACATCACATTTGAAGAAAAACTAAGATTATTTAGCTGTATATGCCATAATAGTATTATTATGTATAATTATTAAATCTACAAAGGCATGATTATCTGTCAAAGAGAAAAGAACCAGGGAGAGTGCGTCATCTAAAATTTGATGGGTCTCTATTTCACTAAAAGCGAGGACGTTACAATATATGATTTTCTACCTAAGCCTCATCCTCTTTGGCTCAAAACATTCAGAAATAAGCTGACCATTACAGGAACAACGAGAAGAAATAAATGCGAGATTCCGAAAGAGTTCATAGCACATCGATCACGAGAAGAATCATATGTATATAAGAAGAAACGGAGAGTACGTTTGTTAAATGAAATTGGAATTTCTGGTGAGGCAACCAAGCCTGAAATCACACTCTATTAAAACAGGGCCAAAAGTGACCCTTGGGGCTGAACACCAGGTGTCACGTGAGTATTCGTACCTTTAAGCGACTACCTTTTCAACTTTCTTTTGACGAATATGGTTGCAGCATACATTGTTAGAAGAACATGAACAGTGAAATTCAGATTGTAGTGGTAGAATTTTTTATGCACATAATTATTAAAGAAATAAAGTACATGAATGAATGCCATTTGCCAATTATCATGCCATGGAGCTTATCTGAAATCTGCTATGGATTTATTTTTGAACAGGAAAAAATTAACAAACGAATATTCGAAATCAATAGGCAAGCAAAGCAAATACTAGAAGTAGTTGCAATGTCTCCCCCAGAAAAGGAGATAGAAAGTGGAATATCGTGATTTGTTACTGAAAGTGACAGTGCTAATGTTCATATTAATTGTGGGGCTAATAAATTATTATTATTCTTATATAAGTCCGCAAACAAGTGAACGTATCAAACGGTAGTAATTTTGAAGAATTACTAGAAGAATTAGCATCATTCTTTATCATATTATTTTCAATTATAATTCAAAATACTTTTTATTTGTAATGGACCACACGGACACCACTACAAGTTTCGCATTCATAAATATATTACTCAAAAATGAGACATATAACTCACATAATTCTGTTTAACAGAAATAGGGAAATATGTACGAGTGCGATGTAAATGCTTAAATTGCACGTAAAATTTAAGGGCGCCGTATAACTGCACCGCGATGCTTCCCATAAACCGATTACGATGTCTTCGGGCGCAGGCGAGGTTATGAATAAAAAGATTGAATTAAACAATTTGACGCGAGCGGAAGAGCCTTTTTTTAAATATTCAAGTGACGGTATTTCCGCTTTCGGGCGTTTTGTATAATGTAATTTGGCGAGTGACGCGGACGGGTACGTGGGGCGGAATGCTAATGCCATAGCGGCGTCGGAAAGATAACGGACGGACGAGATTGGATTGATCGCAGCGCTTGGACTGCAGTGGCGTAACTCGCAGTAATATGTTTGTTACGTAACATTAAATTTCATTTATTTAAATGCAATTCCATTCCCTGCAGAGTAACAAGTTGCAGTACGGCGTTGATTTACATTAATTTCACCATTAGTTCCACTGCATCTAATCGAGGTAAAATAAGTATATGATAACATAAATTGTATTTGACTATGGACGTGAATATCCTGAAACCAATGGCTACATGCATTACTGTTGTTATTACTGTGTATTTTATGGATATTTCGGGATATTGGAACACATGATTAAAAATGTCAATATCGTACCAATCTGTGAATGTCGCCCCTTGTGCATTACTTTCGAATCAATGATTTATGTTTGTGGATTTATTTGCTTCTTTTGCCAATTTGCAATCACCAATTTTTTTTGTTAAATTATTAAGTACTGTTGTTTCGAACTCATCCGAAACTAATTTAGCGATAGGGCCTGAGATTGGTGAACCCATTGCAGTACAAATTTTTTTGTATGTAGAACTTTCATTGAAGGTGAAATATGTGGAATTTAGGTGAACAAGTGTTGTGGTTGTCAGGTGTGTGTAACTGTATGTTGGTATATAAAGACATCACATCTAAGCTAACCAATCATAGTTTTGAGAAATTGTTTGATCTTTAATAAATTTTGCAAATTCCCTTTTTCAAACTATAATTGTTTTATTTAATTTGGTAATACAGAAAACGATACAGTGAAGCTTTAACTATAATTGTAATGTATCACATGGCAGCTAAAGGGCCATGGGATTCAATGGTTGGTGCGAATTCCTCTCATCAGACTTGGGACAGTAAGTGGGTTAAACTCTCAAATCTTTCGGTAGATATTTTGATCGTAGTTCTTCTTCACGTTGGGCTTCCCACCTACCGTCGTAAACTTTTCTATCGAGTAAAGCCCAAAACTCTTCTATAGGACGTGCCTGTGAAACATTTGGGGGTTATCCTATTTAGGTACACATGGGATATTTTGTTGCCTTAACCAATATTTGTTCTTCTCGCATAATGGCATGATTCCTGATCCGCCCAGAGCATAATATTATCATTAACATGATGCGTTTGAATAAAATTCACTAATTTTGGGAGGCATATTCGAATATAAATGTCTGCATTTACAGCTTCGCCCCTAACTCGCCCAACATAAAGTCTTAAAAAACGAGCTTCCCAAATGGCACACCACACTAGTACCTTGTCCGCCAATTTCGCTTTGTTCTTATACCTTACCTCATTAGGAACGTCTTCAATGTTGTCTGTATAAAAACCTTTCTATTTCTTGTAGATTCAATGACCCGTCTTGGACAGATTCATACACGAATTTGGCCAACGAAATTGTAAATACCTTTCTGCAATTCCAACTTGTAGGACATTTTGACTTTGTAAACACAAAATGTATTGTCAAACTGAAGCAGACACTCGATAGATTCTCAATGTCCAATGGTAAGTTAATTGCTTTACTGTTACCATGAAAAAAATAATACGAAACATTTTCCCAAAATTTTAGTTACATACGTTATCCTTTTTTCCCGCGATACTAGTAATTGAATTTTCCAAAATTTTTGCTGAATTATACATGGGACTTTGATTACTGCTACTACAACTGGCCGTAGCGAGTACTCATGTTTATGCAACTTAGGTAGTCCGTATATTTTGGGTGGATGTGCGTTGTTAATTTTTAGTTTATATGCCATTTTTGTCTATTAATTTTTCCCTTGTTCATTTTTTAGTTAGTTTATATTTTGTTGATATTTAGTCGTAGGATCGGTCTTTACTAATTGTTGTGGTTAGTAATTAAATTTGTTATTTTATTCTTGATATTATTTTGATTGTTGGGTTCGTTTTTATAGCGTAGTTAAAATGGCTTAAAATTTGTTGATGTCTTTCAGCGATCCTTTCATTTGTTGATTTTTCTACCCATTTTTTTTACTATGTACGGATTATTGTTTTTCCTTTTTATTTCTTAGGTTCTTTATCTTATTTACTTGAATTAGTTTAATTTGTGATCTTAATTTCATAATTTTTTATTTTGGGTATTTATGAATTGTAATACATATTTGGTGTTATTTTCTTGTTTAAGTTTATATTTTTATTTTTATTGACGATGTCGGAGATGCGTAAATTAAGTTTTTGTTTATATAGTTTATGAATTAAGCGGTTGTACTTACTTTGTAAATTATTGTTATTAACTTTTGTATTTTCTGTTTTAATTTTAATAACTATAAAATATGATATAATTTAGCAAAATATTTCGACCAGTCAAATCTTGGGAAAAAACGAATCATATCAAAGACTCATAAGAGTTTGCAAAATTTATTGAAGCACAAAAAGTTGCTAAAAACTATCAATTGGTTAGCTTAAATCCGATCACTTTATATACCAACATATCAATAGATATCAACTCGTATAATAGCAAAAATTGAAATACACTGCAAGCTCACACACAATTTTTTTTATTGAAGCAACAGTTGTTAGTCTAAACTCCACATATTTCACCTACAATGAAAAGTTCTACATACAAAAAATTGATACTGGGTTCACCAACCCAAGCCACTATCACCTACTTAGTTATGGAAGTCTTAGAAACAATAGTGCTCAACAATTTAACAAAAGATAAAATAAAATTTACATGTTTCAAACGTTATGTCGATGTATGCAAATTGGCAAAATAATACGAAAACAGCTATATTAAAAACATTTAACGAATTTCATCACAAATTAGAACTCACAATAGGAGATATACAAATAAACCCATAAACTTGAAGTAGTTGAAGTTGAAAATAATGCATGAGTACACCAAGCAATATCATCAAATATCTCATTCTTCGGGACCTCGATAGCCGGTTTCAACAGGGTATCGTTTTCGAGGCAGATATGCCAGAAACCTGTATAATGTTAGCTGTCAATCTCAGCGTATCTAGTGCTTGGGAATTATGTTAGTCTTGCTACGTTGCGCTGCGAAGTCGTAGCTGCGTTATAACATGGAGTCGAAGTTGCTTTAACATGTTGATGCACGTTATCGACAGAACTTTGAACTTTGCCAACTATACTGTAAGGCGTCACAACTTCTATTAATCGGTGAGTACGTCGATACAAAAGTTTCATTCATCAATTAGTAATATTTTGTTTCAATGGAAGATTATGAACACAAACTTTTAATAATAATATATATTAGAGCAAAATAAAATTTGTTTAAAATTTCAATATCTTTAACCATTTTTCCAACAAGAAAATGTGATAATAGTAAATCCAGATTTCTAGTTGAGACATTGCTTTCAGAATAGGAATATCTTAAGTTTAAAGTTTCACACAGACGTCATTCAAAAAATAGTGAGAAATCTATCATTTTAATAGAGTTTTACAATTTTATACATGATTTTAGTAACATTCTAGTTGCCCAAAACATTGAAGCTTGGAGTATTTAGCGTTAAAGGGAATTTGGAGCGAAGCCGAAGAGGTCTTCTAGATCGAGGACGAAGATCAAGACGACGACGGCGAAGGATTAGTAACGATCATCAAAGGTAATAGAATAAAATGCACATGCAAAATGTTGAATTGCAAACAAAAACTCTTAAAACTCTTAGTTTAGTTTAGTTTGTAAATGACAGTTTGGTATAAGTTAAATTAAAATGAGATAATCAATGATTGAAAATCAATCAATAATTCAACAAGTTGCAAGAAATCTTAATGTCAGGCCACCTGTCATTTAGCCTTCGATAATAGTGATCGTAACTCTCTATACACATATGATTCTTGGGTCCATCTTACACATTGCGATGGTCGAGTACATGTTTATAGATACCCAGTTGCACGAGTCCCAACGAACGACTTTTCGTTCGTGTCCGTATTATATGGGTTTATTATCGATAATGTTTGGGTTGCCCCCCAGTTTCTGTGGAATTGTAGTACAAAGGAGGTCGCAATAAACTTATTAAATGAAACTAATTCTTTGAAGTTTAAACTACTAGGAATGAAACAGTTTCATACCTGACAAATGTCAAAATGTTAGAGCAAGTTTGTGTGTATCACATAAAACTGTAGAAAAAGTGCTATGTCACTGCTGATTCTACCAAACTTTACTTGATTTACATTTTGGAAGATTTCAGACAAAAATCATTGGGATATTTGTCTTCATTTGTTGCACGTTCGGTTGAGTTGATGTCGTTCGATTCATTTTTTAGTTTTAATATTATTTCATTTAATTTGATTAGCTCAGTTACTTTGATTTGTTTGCTGTGCTTTAAAAATGGTTGCTCTTTGTTGTCTTGAAAATGCATTTCAGGGAATATAACGGGTGACGACGGTCGCCACACATACATTCACTGACATCTAGATGTCAATACACTCGTGTTGCTTCGTAATTGCCGTTGGCACGAAGTAGCTAAGAGTCTGTACAGTACCGACTTAGTCAGTCGAGGAAGACCTCTGTAATTACGTAGCAGCCCGAGCGTGGGTATTATTTTATTACCAATTTATTTGTGTGATTGTTTTCACGAAACAAATGTCGAATTTGATATCCCTACTCAAATACACGTCCGTTGAATACGATTTATTTTATAAAATAAAAAAATCATTGTATTATTCGTTTTTATGTGATACACGTTTTAATTATATTAACTTTTTTACCCTTTTGTTTTGTTTAATTTTCATTTTCGTTTCGCTGTATTTTACCCATGTTCTTGATTTTCTTCCAATTGAGGTCGTATTTATTTGTTTTCATTGTTTTTTTTTATAACGTTTGATCTCTTTAATTTGCACTACATTGATTCATTGCACCTGCTACTTCTCCCACATTCGTTGACTTTTTGTGCATATACGATACTATTTCCTTTAATTTGCGACAAGAATTTTTATTTTTTGTTGACTTGGTAACAATCCCAACCAATCTAAGCCAACCGCATGTCAAAATGCACTGTAGGTTTTTCAAAATACTGGGTTAGGTTATATGTCATTTTGACATTTGAATTTTTTATAAATTCGATTTTGCTGCATTTTGCGGCTTTAACTTCTTGATAATTAATTTTTTTCTGTATTTTTTCCAACTTTTCATTTTCGCGTACGATTTACATTTTGCCCAATTTTTTGAATATCTCTTGAATATTTTTCTGTTTTCGATTAGCATACTGTATTTAACAATTTTTTTAAAGTTGTTTTAAAATTTTTTAAATCGTTTGCATTTAACAAATGCGACATTTTGATAACTTGTAATTTTGTGTGTGTTAAAGTCAGGAAAAATTCGAAATTGTCAGACGTGAGAGCCAATCCAACATTCTTAGAAGCGCACCACCATTTAAAATGGGAAACATGCAAAACTGAAAAAATGTTGCTTTTACATTTTCTATGATTCCACAACATAATTTATCGAAAGCAGTTGCGGACTAGTATTAAAAATGATTACACATAATGTATTAAAACACAACGACTTGTCAAGGACTTTCGTTTTTCAAATGGAAGAGTATATTTATTTGTTGATAATTTAATTAAAAATACTTAGATAAAGAATATATTTATGTAATAACTTATATCTAAGAAAAATGGATGGGAGTTGAGTTCGGTTGGGTTGGACTGGGTTCGGTTGGGTTGGGTTGACATCATGGACATCATGGCGTGGTAGCTACGCGACGTCGGTAAAGCAGACGAAGGAAATATGAAAGCGCGGGTGTGAGTTTGGAAATGTTGGGAAGATAGCAATGGTGTGTAGAACAGAAATTTGTGAAACTAATGAATGCGAAAATATAGAAAAGTGTGTGAGAGCAGATGCAATAGAAAGTACGAGGATACTCAAGTTATTGGAGGCTACCAAATTTTCTGGAAAGATATCGGTGGGGGTAGCTAATGTTGAAAGACAACTGGGGAAAATGTAGCATAAGTATTGAAATGGAAGTTAGATGCACTGGCTAATGAATTTAACGGTTAGAACGATAGGAAGACGAAAGGTGGTGGTTGTGGAAAAATGGATAAATGCGAAAGGCACCTAGATGATGAAAATTTTGGAAGCAAAGCGTGAGGCAAAACAAATTTAATCAAATTGTGACAGTTTGCAGACTGAAAAAGTTGGTCGAGTCAGTTTCTCACATTTATGTATAAACTATTATTAGCACTAGGTACTATATAATTGTTGTTCTCTATAAACATTCCTCAATTTACAGTAATCGCTAACTTGTTTTTCACCGCCCCCCACTGTACATATTACTGCTAGTACGTAATAATTTTCAACGAAATATAGGCCACATAAAGGTTTGTGTTACTATTAATGCGCAAAAATATCTACATATTATTCAATAATTCGACCATGTACGCTAATGTAACACCATATAAATAAATATAGTAGAATACCTTATTCAAAGCCAACGCGGCGCATTCGCCTCAACATGTATTCAGAAATTAATACAATACAAAGCCATACATCACTGCAAAATGTTACATACTGATATTGAATTTTCTTGCGGTGGAATTGCACATATTACACTACCAACACAACTACAAAATAACCGAGCAGCTGTTCGAAATATTGTTTCCACAATGCAAGCAAGTGAAACTGGCTGCATATGTTAACTTTACGTACTTTTGTGAAACTTAAATGCGATTTGCGTTTCGTTAACGTAACAAGTAAAATTAATGTTTATAATAATAATTATGTTTTCTAGATAACTTTTCTAACTAAACTTTTAAAGTTTTAAGTTTGTTGAAATGTAAAGCACATACTTATGGCTGAGTTTCAGGTTTTTGTTATTATTGAATAATTCTAAAATATGTCTCTATTCAACTAACTTACATACATACATATTGACATGTTGTAAATAATATTCAACAACACAGCACAATTGAGAAAAAAAGCACAAGAACGCAGATAAACTTTTTGGACTTAACCCAACATTGGCAACAAGATCATAACTTAATAACGAAAAGATTAACTGAACTTAATACCTATAACTATAAAGTTGATAAAAAAGCAGTGAGAATTAAAAAATATAATATTCACAAATAAATAAGGCAAAGTCCAGAAGCTCATAAACATTGATACTCTAAGGATAACATGGTTACATTTGTGATAACCTGTGCAAAAGGGATAAGTGTACATAGCGATACCACATCAAGTGCAAGGATTAATGGGAATTGTAGAGGTAACAGTTCACAAGTAAGGTGGAATTCAGTCGTGCAGGATTACGCTAATACGAAGACGATAGAATATGGACTTGTAGGATTATGCATGCATGCGAGTAACAGAAACGCATGTTTAGGAGATTGCATCTGTCTAATATTGATTTAGTGACATCACGATTCTGCCGAAATGGTGCTGTATGGTGGTAGGTTGCGGAGGGAATTTAATTCGAATGTCAACTAGTTCGATGGCCGGATATTACATCGGTGCGGTTGAAAGTAGTCGTCCAGATAGCCAGGCTGTACGCATTTACGTCAGAATCGATTGATGTTATTCAATTTCCTACGACATTAAACAATAAGGAAGCGAAATTTGAAAATTATACCTTGAAATGTTTCGCATATATGGTGCATTTACGACGTGGACTCGGAAAATTTTGTTTATGGGTAATAAATTAAATAAAAAGGCATTACTGAACTTTGTTAAAAGCAGTAATATTTTCAATGCGAGGCTCTGAAAAATGATCTTATAAAAAATCAACAAAGTTTTAAAAAGTCTGCAAGTACTTCGTATGAACTTATTAAATAAAATCAGTGTTTTAAATACAAACCTTGAACATGTAACAAATATAACATTTAATGAGCAAATTTTGTTTATGGGTAATAAATTAAATAAAAAGGCATTGCTGAACTTTGTTAAAAGCAGTAATATTTTCAATGCGAGGCTCTGAAAAATGATCTTATAAAAAATCAACAAAGTTTTTAAAAGTCTGCAGGTACTTCGTATGAAATCAGTGTTTTAAATACAAACCTTGAACATGTCCAAACAAACATAACATTTAATGAGAAAATCGGCAGTCATGGAAGAGGTCTGAATAGTATCTTCCTTCTCTAGGTGCATTTTAAACGAACGATATACCATATACCATATACCATACTTGAACCAAACTTATATAGAAAACATTATACATGCCAAGGGTTGCACTTAAATACATCTGAAAAAGGATTATAACTCAGATGGTAACTAAATATATTCTGGAACAAGTCGTGAAAATGAAGGGACCTATGAAAATACTTCTAGGTCCGTGTAAATAAATAAATCGATGCTTCACGTCGAACGATTTGTTATGTGATGAAATGTGCTACTGTTACACTCAAAATCTCATAAGAACATCAAAGGAGACATCCAAAGAGGAAATGTCGCACCAACCAAATTATTCAGAATTAAATTCTTCCGGTGGATCAGATTGTGGCTCTTATTGATTCCAGTAACATAAATGTTAAGAACACGAATACAACTAAATATCCAATTTCAAGAGTAGCCTCTTCTTATATCTAGTTACCGATACTGAATTTATGACAATAACAAAATCGGTTTAAGAAAATCGTCTCAGGTTCCCGATAATATTCCATGCAACTTCTAAACAACAACTAAATTTCCGGATCTTCTGTAAATAGCCAGTTTTCAAAAAAATGCCCCCCACATCGTTCAACACTATCGTCCCATTTCAAACAATTTTCATAAAAATATTTGAAAAACTATGTATAATAGATTAGTTGCTTACTTTAGGAAATTCAATTTGTTCACTACTTCTGCTCACAAAATGGTTTCCTACAATCGAATACACGGCAATTTTTCATTGCAAGAAATCAATATTTCAGAGCTTGGATGATTGCAAGTTTGTATTTTGATCTAACCATGATGTTTGATGTAATTAATCATAAACTCCTTCTGAGAAAATTGGAAAGCTATGGAAGCTTTGTCATGGCTCAAATCGTATCTTTCCTTTAGGAAATAGTGAGAATTAGATATAAATAAGATGGTGAATATAAGTTACATATGGATACGATATAATGTGCGGGTTGTACGAAGATAATGACCATATGACAGAACCAATGTACCTAAGTAAACATTCTATTGTTCAGAAAACTTTGTTTTTCTCGCAATACATAGTGTGGAGACTTGCCAATTTACTATGGACTGAACCTCAGCACTTACCATGTTAGTAAAGTTGACGTATTTATTATATGCACGATGTTGACCATAGTGCTGTCATCTCTGGAAATTTATTCGAACCAGTATGATATAACTTGACAGAGCGTTAAGTACTGACAATTTATACAGGTCCTGATACCTACAGAAGGCAATTGCAAAAATTCAAGAAAACAAGCACTACAGCACTACATACGTTCCACATTTTGAAGTTATCATTTTTCTTATAAAAACCAACAATTAATGTATAGAAATGCTACTTAAATTCCCCCCTAGTGTTTGACTCATAATAATTATGTTAATGCATATCACGTATTTATCACATTGTGTCTTTAGTAAGGATCCTGAAAACGAAGCCGCGCGCAACCTATTGACGCCCTAAACAAACAACAAACTCCGGGCGTACAAACAGACGACAAGACAAACAAGTTTCTCAATTATAAAACGTTTATGCGGAGTTGCGAGAAAGCGATAGCGTTATTAATTTAGGTTTTCATTATCCGCACATTAACGAGAAAATTAATTCATCCGCGGGCACTACACTAACGAATTAATTTATCGAAGACGCGGACATGATTGTTATAATAAGATTACTGTGATTAATGTTACAATCACGATTCCGCGGCACGTGCTGAGGGCCGCACTGACACCTGTTACGCTCCTGAACGGAACACCATATTCGTTACAATAATAGGTTATCGACGAAATCGCATTGTTTGTGTAAGTAGTTATGAAATACTTACGTGTGATTTTTGCGAATAGTAAAGCCGAAACTATCATTTCGTTAGTTAGTCGATATGATGTTACTCACAAAATTTATCGTAAACCAGATAAACATCCTAGTAAATAAATACAAATATGTAATATATTTCACATGTACAGACTGTTGTTCAAGAAACCGGATTCGGTTTGGTTTTATTTGAAAATAAATAAAAAATACTTAAAGCATTTCACATGTACAGACTGTTGTTCAAGAAACGAGCCTTAGTCGGGTATGGTTTCGAAATACCGTACATACCTGTTATTTTATTCGAGTTATCGCCTATATTTAAAATCAATGCGTTTTATAATTAGATGGAATAATTTTGTTGTTCTCGCGAATGTTGAGATAATAAAACTGGATCCATTACAATTTCTCTTGCAACAGTCTGAAAGTTCAAATAGTAGTCGATCGATATGATACTATTGTCCTACTATTATGCTTTTAGAGCAAGTCGAAGATATTAATGATAAGGTGGTGTTATAATTTAAAATTCTAATTTAAGGTTTGGCGGTTTTAAATACGATTAGATTAGATTTTTAAATCTGACAGTATGACAAATTATTTTGTATTACTTGGCGTAAATTTGTATTTTATTGTTTGTTTATTTGTCAGTAAAAAATAGAGACTTAGGCTTGAGTTGAAGGTTACTTGTGGAACAATGTTATAAAAAATATAATATGGTAAAAATCTTTCAAATTGGCTATTTAGTTTGTTATGAATTCAAGATCTGTTTGCTTTTAAATTTAACACTAGACCTATACCATAAGTAAGCACTGTTCAGAAGTTTTGGTGAGACTAACAATTATCTTTATTGAAGGAATGTCAATGTCATCAAGAATTTTTGCTATTGGTAATGAACGTAGGAGTACGTTTTCTTACGAAATGTAAGAATAATACCCGGGTTTTATAATCGATATGCTTTACTGGCGAGTGTACTTTCACCTTAAATAATAAACCAAATATTCAGAATTCATATGTCAACCTGACTGAGTATCATAAAAAAAATAATATCTGAGCTGGGATTCTTAATAATAATATTATTATTATTAACCAGTTGAAATTGAAGGAAACATAAATGGCGATACGTATTGTTTCAAAAGTGTCCGTTTTTATGTCATGTATTTTTGTAGCTCCATAAATATTTATTCTACTGTGTCGTGGTATATACTGATCGATAGAGAATTGTTACTCTATACATGGAAGCACTTTTTCCAAATTTTAATTTGTTGCCTCTATTCTGATTATTACTATATGATGTCGTTAAGCGTTTTTCGGCCAATGTTTCTCTACGAATTCAAATTGAATCAAAGCTCTGCCGAAACAGCCCGAAAAATTAAGCAGGCATTTGACAACGAGAGTGTTAATAAACGCACTGTTCGACATTGGTTTGCGAAATTTCGTTCCGGAGATTTTAGCTTCGACCTACAGTAATCCGGGGCAGGGATTTGAGGACCCTAGTGGAGACTGACCCATCACAAACGATGCGTGGGATGGCAGAAGAACTGGGCGTCAGCTCCTATGGTTTGAAACGTATTGGAAAGATCAAAAAACTGGTGAAAAGTGGGTGCCTCACGATGTGAACGATCGACAGAAATTCTCACGTTTCGAGGTCTGTTCTCTCGTTTTTGGATCGGATCGTCACGTGTGATGAAAAGTGGATCCTCTAGGGCAACAGGAGACGTTCGGAGCAGTGGTTGGATGATGAGCCACCCAGGCACTTCCTAAAGGCGAAACCCCACCAAAGAAAGACCATGGTTACTGTATGGTGGTCTGCGGCTTGTGTCATTCACTATAACTTTCTGCAAACGGGCCGGAGCATCAAAGCAGAGTCCTATTGTGAGGAAATCGACGAAATGTACCAAAAATTGCGTCAGCAGCAGCCGTCACTGGTCATCAGAAGAGGTCCGATTCTGCTCCACGAGAACACCCGTCCGCACGTTTCTCATATCACTCTCACCCACCATACTCCTCAGACCTCTCGCCAACCGACTACCATCTTTTCAAGCACTTCGATAACTTTCTCACTGGTAGAACCTTTGCCAGCCAGGACCAGGCCTTCGTCGACTTCATCGAACCCCGAGCACCCAATTTTCTATTGGAAGGAGTTGCAAGAGACGATCATGAGATATGATTTAAACACGACGGTTATCCCGTGCATTTTGGAATATTAATATACCATACCGTATAAATATTTTACAAATCCAAATTATTGGATATGTGGACATGGCTGGGCAGTGGTGGTGTTATAAATTGACCAGCAAGAGCGCCTGATTTGACACATGACGACTTCTTCCTGTGACACCTAAAGAGTAAAATTTACAGAAAACGTCGCCAAGATATTAATTCTTTCACAAAAGCAATAGTTGCAGAATGCGCGTCCTAACAATTAATTTTCGCTTGCTTTTGTTTTAAATAAAAAATGTTTGAAGCCTTTTGTAATACTTATTTATTGCTTATAGAAATAATGGCAAAAGGCGTAATAATTAAACATACTGTTAATGTTCGACTCTGAGAGTGGACGCCCGGTATATGTATGTACGTGTCCTTACATGTCCTTACACTTCACTTTTAGACGTTTATTCATCATCGCTTACGTATAGTTAATTAATTTCTTATCGGAGCGACGTGCACCAGGGAACTGACAAATTGTTATTAAATTCTAGCTGTCGTTGGCTTCTTTTTATACCCTCATGGGTACTATGATTTTTCTCTCCATTTTCCATGTTTCGCTAAAATTTTCAACGGCTTTTACAGCTTCCCGTGATTTCATACATAATTTTATCTTTTTTGTATATGTATAACTTCCTTTATTTCGCATCAAACTATATATATTCTGATTTCAACTCATACTTGTTAAGTTTTTAAATGTAATCTGACAGCAACCGCCAGGCGATGTTTTACAATAAAACTGTTGATATTATTTTCGCCACTTTGTCCTCCAGACATCTGGCTGCTTTCAAGCTTTGAAACTCTTCCAGTTTTCTATTGGTTCTCCTTCTTCAGGCTTTTTATTCATAAATAACAGTGAACCTTATTAATTTGTATTCATTATTTTACACGCGCTCTACATATATTGTTGCCTTAACTTTTGTTCAGCATTTTCGCAGCTTTAATTCATTTCGCTATTCCATCTATCATTAATAGATGGAATAAGAAGCAGGAAGGATAAGAGAAGGAAACTATCTGAGTGGGAAGAACGAAGGATAACGCTGCTGGAAAACGCAGGAATACGATGGGAAGAAGTAGAGAGGAGAAGGGAACAATTGGAAAGAGAGATAAAAGATAGATGGAAGCAAGTGGAAGCTCAAGAAAGAGAAGGCAAAATACAACACAAATTACAAAGAAATAAAAGTGGATGGAAGGGAACCAAGATATTTAAGGGGAAGGGGGACGCAGGAGGAAGAGGAATTATTGCAAGATGCAGGGGTGGGAACGACAAAAATACGACCAAGTACTGGATGAATGAGGAGTACAGGAAATACGAATTCTGTAGGGAAGGCGAAGATAAATTGGAGCGCTGGGTGACAGAATGTAAAGAAGTTAAGATGGAGGAAGAGGAGAGGAAATTAAGCCATTGGATAAGAAGCATAGTGGAGAAAGGAGAGGAGTGGGATCCTTCGTGAAATTAAAGGAATTGAAGGAGGAGAACACGAGTAAGTGAAATGCAGGCAGGAGAGGACACTAAGGAAGGGGGAGGAAGAGCCGGGGGAAGAAAAGGGTAGGCCGGAGAGAGCTAGAATGGAAGTACAAGGATTGAAAATAAATGTAAATAGTAGGGTTATTTTAATAAAAGTTTTTTTTTATATTAACGTTACTCTTAGATATTTAATTTGTTCTTCTGCATTTTAAAGGTAAGGTATTTTTCCATCTTCGACTGGTTTATTTTAGACGTATTGGCTGCTTGCCTTATTTATATTGTTCGCCTCTCATGTTTTTTGTCTTAATGGTGGTATTCTTCTTTAGTCTATACTCATAAGTTACAAAACTCACTAAAATTGAATTACAAGTTAAAGTAGAGGAACAATTAAAATTATGTATAGAAGCTCCCATTATATCTAGTATTATAAAATACCCGTAAGAAACAAAATGCAGTGGATAACACAAATATCTTCAGAGAAGTATTATTAAATATCGGTTAGTACGAAAATAATCTTCCCTAAAACATTATTGTGCTGTAAACGTAAACGATCGTAATTATTATAAAATTAAAAACGCCTTATCGTACTTGGATTTTAAACAAATCTGATACGTATTTTAGCATAAGTAGCTATTTTCAGTAGAGCCTGAAACGTAATATGTTTGGTAACTAGTTTCTGAGTTTTCTTATATACATTTATATAGTTATAAGTTAAGTTTATTCACAATTTAAAACTCAGTCTCCATGAATTTATTATCCTTAAATTTAGAGCTTTAAGTTTAGTTATTACTTGCAAATCCATAGACGTATTACGCACGTCGTATGCAATTACATATCTTTATAGTACCAAACCTCATATCAGACTAATCAACCAAACACAGTGGCTTAATACGTGATTATCGCCTATACAGATTGAACACATAGTGTAAACGTCAGTGACGCGGATAACACCAATGACGATAAACAACGCGGAATATCACGACGTATTAAATTTAATTATCGGTAACAATTGTTATTATTCTCAAATCCATGCCAATAATCGCAGCGTTTCTTATAATTGAGATTGTGTACGAAATCTAAAATTTTACTCCATTTATCATAAGAGATGCATATCCTTTTTAAAATTCATGAGATAATTTGTCGGAGAGAACAAAAATTTACAATTAAAATTTATTATGTAGGTATAACCTACAGCTCATGGATTTTAGATCTTCATACATTTTATTAGATTTCGCCCTACGCTTTTCAATCTCTTAGTCTAGCTTTTCTCCTTTTTCCAATTGGGGCTCTGTTGAAGACCATTTTTGGTAATCTATTTCTGGCCATTCTTTCTATATGCCTTGTCCACCTTAGTCGTTAGGCTCTGATGGCGGATGTTATCTTTGCTTCTTTGTATATAATGTCTAGTTTCTTATTTGTTCCTCTTCACCAGCTGTCTTCTGCGTTTATTCCACTCTTAGTATTTTTCTTTCCTATCTATCAAAAATTTCAGGCATATTTCACGGTTGGCGTTATAACGGTTTTATAAATTCTGATCTTCATTTTTCTTAAGGTATTATTTAATTTCTTTAATTTTTTCTGCATTCCGTACTTCTTGTTACCTTTTGTTTGTTTGCTCCTGTCTCACATGACCCCCAAGTATATGAAATCTTTTTCCTCACCAAACTCATATTCCCTTTCATCGTTCGTAGTTATTTGCAAATTTGCATCTGCCGACTCTTCGATTCTTTTGTGATTTTTTGTCGTACACATATGCTAGACATTGACGTTCATTGTTATATTATATATTGTCCCTTTTAATTTACTGCTTCTAATGTGAATTTATTTAACGTTCTAGTACGTGCATGGAGTGATAGATGGAGCAATAGATAGTTGAAATGTTGTGACCCCCTTGCCTACATCTGCGGAATTTCATGCAAAGGTTAGATTGAAGTTCATGCTGAGAGTTTAACTTATTGACCTCCTGAGCATGTTATGGTTAGTGTTTCGTCTCAAAATCGACGAGCTGTGCCTTCCGTGAATATATCAATCAATTCTAGCTTTCGAATGTACATTGTTTAGGAGTTCAATCCAAACTTGAATTTAATTCAGTTGGATTTTGACGGCGGATGCCCATGTATACAAAATAAGTTTTGCTGTCGATACTTGATTCTCTTAGACTTTGATTAACGTTCATATCAAAAACCACTCCTTCCTGAAATCTGTACACAATAAAAGATGATCCGTTTAAGTAATTATGTAATCAGTTACACCAATCTATTACATTTTTAAATTACAACGTAATATCGTTCTTCGACTCAGCGGGGCACAAACTGTATAAATTCATATTAACTTACATCCATATTAAATCGGTGGGTTTCGCTATGCAAATTCGTGTTAGGACGCGGCAATTCCGCGCGCACCGGGATCAATTATTACGTTCGCGCGTAATCCAAGTTATTACGTCGCTTGCCAAAAGGCGATTCAATGTAATTTGAGAGGTTTCGCCGACTTAACTCCATGCCCTGAGAATTCTCCGATCGGTTAAGGGATTGGCGTGGCTATATTGGGTCGCCGAGGGATAGGACGATTATTGCCTCGACGTATGTCTTTTATTATTTATGTGCGAGGGGCCCAGTTCCTTATTGTCGCTTAATGGTTATATATATTTTTGCAAGTCGTTCCTTTATGTTACTATTGGATTTCGATTGAGGACTAGCATTCAAAAATTTACAGTTCGATTTTTAGAATATTATCGAAATTACGTGTGTGCGTAGCTATTACATTAAAAAAAAATGATGTTTGGTGGTACTGATTTTAGTATAAGTTTTGTTGAAACCTGCGATGGGAGCATTATAAGGTAGGGGATATTTTAGGAAAAATATGAGCATCTGGAATGGCACTTCATAACTTATACAAGGCAATTTTGTAGTATCATCACGTCTTATCAATAAAGAAGAGTGGGTGTAAATGGAACGTTATCTGAAGATTGTAAATCTCGATATAAAAAATATATATATTTAAGATTTGTTTATAAAATTGAGAAATCGTGAGATTGCTTTTGACCAATGAAAATCCAGAACCGTGGCTCGCACAATGCGAAAATTTCGTAAAAAGCCGGCTGCCTCGATAATTTCAGTAATTCTTTAGGTGCTAAACTGCCGACGTCACAAACTATTATTTTTAACGCATTTATTTAAATGCGTTAAAACGAATGGAAAGGATTTAGGAAAATATTTGTGTATTTCAGTTGAAATCTTTGTTTTTTTAGCAACTTTATTTCGTATTGTGGACGCTATATTGTTTTTCACAACATTTTATTAGAAAATCGACAAACACAGTTTTTTTTATATTTGGTGACAAAATATAATCATTTTTATAATAGTGTAATGGCACAGATTATTTAAGGTCTGAGAACCGGACCAACGTGATAACAAAAATGTCAACTGTTACACTACATACATACAGAGAGTTATAAATATGCACCACCTATGGCGCGTCCTTATCATTGATTTACAGCAGGATAAACTAGCGGAATATATGACACAGAGGTCCGACCTATCTGAAACGCAGACGTGTATCAGCGAGTTCACTACGGGGCATTAATTCCTGCGGTTATCGCGATAAACCGTACGACCACTTTGCCATCACAATCGCCTCCGAAATATTTATTATTTAACCCTCCCCAGTAATAGTCGTTTTAATCGCATGCCCGGGCACGAAATAAAAGATAAAGACGTGCAGAGAAAGGAAATATCACAGTCGCTGATTGAGTCGGAACGAACGAAATGAATAAAACGGAAACAAACCGTCGCATGTCATGTAAGCAAACTTTTATGGGACAGCCAACCTGGGAAAAGCCATCTCATTTATCTTGAAAGGGCGTGGTTAGGATCTGCGTCCCCAGGGATGCCTCTCGGGACATTAATTGTGACCCATTTTCGCAGCAGACTCATTAAAACTACCCCAGAAGAATCTAATCAAAATCGAGGAGTTTTCTCATACAACGATATCCTCTAACTAAATAATAAATAAATAATAGCCCAAGAGAGAAAATAAAATTGCACGTTGTTATATTTCGCGAAAATACACAATAATACATTGGCGTCTCAATCAAAAGAATTTTAAGATAATTATAGTAAATATATAAGTCGGCAGTATTAATGAATAGAAAAAGTTGAACTGCCTCGCGAAATTACGCCTCCAGGGTGGATGCGGACTCCAATCACAGGATCCTTCGAGAGAAAAAGTCCAGTGACACATTTACGGAAGCTTTGATTGATTATCCCGTAATGATGGAGTGTTGCAGAGTGCACTTTAGTGTACGGTCTTTTTTCTGTTCGTCGGGGTTTATACCGAAGGGATTTTCGATAATAAATGAACGTTGCAATCATAACAGCTCTCTTGACGTCAAGATTTGTAGTGGAAGGATACGGATTGAAAGTTCACACGGAAGTTGTTTTATTTCATGGGCGACCGAAAAAACCAACACGATAAAAACTGGACTGGAAATATTGATCTTTAGAAAGCATCTTGAGATATAAAACTTTCTCCATAACAAGCTACTTTTAAAGTAACTAAATGTGAGTAATAAACACAAGCTTAGAACAATATACAATAAACAATATACGTTAAATAGCAATAGGTGTTTGCGGATAATGGCGAGACGGATAAAGTTGATATATATACGAGGGCGAGTACAATAAAATGCTCGATGTTCTGAGCTAGCTGAACTTATTTTTATTAATTGTAGTTAGATTAGGGTAAGTTTTTCGTCATTTGATGGGACTTCTAAATATCTGGTCCAAAAATGCTGTACATTATATGTTATAACTCCACAATAGCCAGTTTATAATTTTTTTTAAACATTGGCATATCCTCACTAGTAGTTGGCAGCAGAGATGATAGTTATTGGCAAAAATACTACACTTATTTTAACAAATATTAAATTGTGTGCAATAATAATATTTGAAAAATAAATTCTTCCAATTTAGAGTTTCGGTTGGTGTTTTTGCAAACACATGAGTCAGTGTAAAAAAAATGTTTGGCACCACATGAAGCTTTTAAAACGTTATATTATTTCCTACTGAGGGTTAAAGAGTTTTATCGGCATTATTCATATTTTTCCGTGGACAAATGCCAATTGCACGCTAACCATTATAGCAGTATACTTTCTGTTCAGAGTTTTCTATAACTTTTTGTAATGGCGGTGCAAGTTTTTGTTTGATAAGTTGTAGGGTCGTCCCTTCGCCGTCAGTTTAGCACTCCCTTCTTCCATTTATATTTCATTGACCTGAACATAGATACACAAGGCGGTTACAGTAGAAGCGGTGCATTTGGAAAAAGAGAGAGTGCACATATCACTTAGACTTTTTTGCCCATAAGAATATTTTAAATTATACTAGAAAAATCTTATGTTGTAGACAAGTTTTGTTCGAAATTATGTCAGGAAATCAAATGGCCAAAAATGAGCACGCATACAGCCTTATAAGGAATTTGAAACGGAATGCTGCAAAAATGTTTGCAGTGTTCCTATCTGTATAGTACGGTCAATAAAATCTGAGCGCTAATTTGACAATCTATGACTTTTTCGTGATTTTTGGTAAATTAGGCTTTCACCTCAAGTCACATTGTCCTGGAGACGGTACCTAACCATAGGTACACAAATACCACGTGTCAATTCATACCTTGCGTTTTAATAAAATACAATGCAAGATAATGCAACAAAAAAAACTCTATAACAACTAATATTTTGTAGCAGCCCCATTTTTATCGATTACATGATTTAATCTTCTCGGCATTGATGATACCAAAACCTCAGTATAGTTTGGAGTCAATTCATTCCACTCTTCTTGAATTCTTGCCCATAACTCTTCGACGTTTCGTGGACGAAAGCGATTGCCTGAATTTATTTTCCTTACCATCAAACCCCACACATTCTCGATGTGGATCAGGTCCGGGCTGCGCGAAGGCCCAGGCAGAACGCGTATTCCTTGCTGCTCCATCCAATTTGAGATAATTCTTGCTGTATGAATGGGGCAATTGGCGTGCTGATAAATAAAATTATTTTCTGGAATGGCAGCATTAACTGATGGCAGCATGAAATTATCCATAGTATGACGGTATCCCGATGCATTATTTCTGCATATTACACGTGCTAAAACTCCAGGTCCTTGGGCGCTAATCCAGCCCCATACATTCACAGAAAAGCTACCGTTTGCTACTACTTTTTGTGTATAACATTCATCAAAACGAGGATTTGGTGGTCTATAAACTCAATCGATATAGCACGATTGAAAAAAGCTTATGGTCTGTTAAAATACCATTCTGGCAGAAATGTAAGGGTTCTAGTGAATATTGCAACGCGAATCCTACTCTCTGTTCTATGTTTCGTTGTAACAAAAAACATTTTTTGGCAGCAGGATGATTTCGCAGTGCCGATGTTTCCTTGATACGACGCCTTGCGGATCGAACGGACCTTGGAAAGTTTGTTTCATTGTGTGTCGCAGTAACAGAATTGAACGGATTTTCCCGTAGAACTTGAAGTAAATTAACATCCTCAATCTCTGTAGAGACTCTAAGCTTACCACTACCGATTTGCCTTTCAAACGACTGGCGTTCATTCCAAGTTCTCCTTATGTTGTGGACAGTACTGCTGGCTATGTTGATCCTGAGGTACTACTGTCCTTTCTGACTAACCCGCTTCGAGCAATATCACAACCTTTAGTTTTTCAGCGAAATATAAATCTGGCGTTTTTTGACGTTTACATCAACATGACAGTTTTCCAGGTGAATCGTACTTACGTCCTATCCATGTTGGACTAACTTTTGGTCATAATTTTCTAGGACACTCGAAATATCTAAGAAGGTATATTTCAACTCTACTCAACGAAATAGAAACGTCTATTAAAAATGTGCTTTACAAATGTCAAATTGTTGTTACAATTGTCTTGTTGAAATTACAAAAAAAAAACATTTGTGACATGACCTATGAATTGGCTGACAGACACAGTATTGTTCAAATATTTTCGAGGAACAAAAAGCATGTTGGAGCTGGACAGTTTCGGGACTTTCTTTTAGAACTCAAGGAAGCAGTAGTATTTTTATTTACATTTAGATAAAGTAACGACGATGTATAACATTACTGATCCTACGCGAATTTATAACATGGGCGAATCCGGAATCCAAACGTTCCCAGAAAGTTACAGAAAGTTGTCCTACAAAGGTTGCAGGTAGGGACTTTCAGTATTGTTTTATTTGTTAATGCTGGAGGACTGCCTATTCCACCAACATCATGAAAACAGCCAATTTGTACCAAATTTTCAAAGATACACACAAAGGAAAAACTTAAGGACAAGGCATACACAGATCTTCTGATGAAACAGATAAGGGCAACCTGTATTTTTGGAAATGATGCCTACACATTGTTGTTGATGCTAACCCACAACCTGTGAAAATCGTGACTGCTCGTATTCCTCACCCCCTACAGCTCTTCCTCAAAGTAGAAGCTCAAGGCAATCTGAAGGATCAATGGCATTAACTATAACGCCCAATTATAATATAGCCTATACAAAATCTGATATGAAACTGACGACTTCCAACAAGTTGGCAAATGCTTTATCTAAGAAGATTCTCAATGGAGCTAAAGCTAAAATGAAAAAAGATGAAGACAACGATAATATACAATGTATCTTTTCTTTAGAGTTGATGAGCACTTCGGCATCCCACTAACAATGGCTAACATGATGATCTTGTCAACAGGGGACACACAGATAGTTCGCTGTCGCTGGAAAAAATATATTTGCGATCTGCGTACGTAATCTATTTCACAATATATCCCTTTTATTTCAGTAAGGGGACTGTTTCACCCAACCTTTAGGGTAAAATAGATCCTTTTCTTTCTTTTTTTAATTGTTTTGTTAAAGCTTCGAAAAGCCTATGTTTTTAGGTTTAGAATACTTTTCTGTTATATTGTGCAATATCTTTATAAAATGAATTTGTACTGTTTCGTTATTTTACATTATTAAAGGCATTTTTATAGGGTTCATTTTGTCTCAGTTTCATTACGTATCCTGTCGCCGAATATATTATCTTATGACATGGTTATATGGAGAGGCTTATACCAACTATCACCGGGTACATTGTCTTATTTTTGATCTTCTACATAAACAGTGTAACAGAACATTTCCTTTTCTCAGAGGAAAATCTTTTCGATGGCAATTTACAAGAATATCCTATTCTTCACCAGCAAGAATAGGTGTATGTACGTAGTTGATTTATAATAGTTATAAACTGTAGGGTTCATAAAGTTGCATCAAATTCTAAGGCGTTTTGGCATTCCGTATTTTACTGCATTTATTGCCCTTTCTAAATCACTCTTCTTGCATGTTGGGCATTTTTCTGGAGCAATATTTAATGGAAACAAAGTGGCATAGGGAACGTTAAATATAGGCAAGGTCTCAACAACTGTATTGATGTTTCATATAAGGATGTAAATGGCGAATCACGATTTTCTACAGCATATCATTAAATTTGGTTTAAAATTGGGTGCTAAGCTTTATATATCAATTGTGCAATCCTGCCAATATCGATTTCTAACTAAAAATTGATGTATGATTATTGGCGCATGAATATTATACTACATAATATTTGAGATATGTATGAATAAAAGCTATCACCATACGAGAGTAAGTCACACAGCCCCTCCATGTCAGTGATTTGGTGTTCAAGCCTAATTTCCGAAATAAATTATGTGTGTAAATCATTTCATACGTTATGAACGAAGAATAATTAAAAACGACACATCGCGTCGCGATACAGTGAGACGAAACAAATATTTAGCCATTTACAATTCCCACTGGAATACGTTCCCCCAATACGGACGGGAGACAAACACAAAGCTGGGAAAATCAAACATTTGGATTTGGCGTACACGCGGACACGATAATGCTGTCACAGTTCAATAAATTAAATTAAACATATCTCATACCGGCGATAGTTATCGCTGAGAAGATGTGTATATTTAAAACAAATGTTCCTATGAATTTTGATTGGGATAAGAGATTCTATAGATTTATCCATAGGTGAGCTATTACATTTTTTCTTTCATGTTTATAAATACTTTCTCTCACTAAGCCCCAAATGTAATCCCCCATCATATTATCGTTGTATTTGCCTTGAAAACATTGTTGAAGCCCATGATATCATGACGAAAACGTTCTCATTGTTCTTGTGAGTACGCCCCTATGTTGTTTTCAAATTTATTTATATGAGCATGCAGCATACGTAATTCTGCAACCCATGTCTTGTTAACATCTTGCATGTTACTAACTAGTTCTCGGTAATTTTCTACTTTAACCTTCGCTTCTTCAAATTTATAAAAAAAGTTTTTTAAAATGTGAAGTTTTTTTTACGAATTTATGGGTAAAGCCGTCATTAATACATTTCAGGTTTAGAAATAAGTTCACATTTAACATTTTGTTTCCCACAACACAAAATTCGGTTCTTTGTGGCCATGATCGTTGATGATAGTGTTGAGAATCCTACTATCCCACAAATAGAGATAACACGGATATTTTGTGTATCCACATTGCAGTCCCATTAAAAATCCTACAATTTTAAAATCTCCAATGAACTGCCACACATATTATTTACATTTTAAAGCTTCGAGTAAAATTTTGACTTATTCATAGTTTTCTTTCAGATGTGCAAAATGAGCTTTTCGTCGAAATGTCATTAAATAAAAGCCACTCATTGAGAACACACGGCATCCCAATTGCTTCAAACAAACCTCAAACAATAACAAAGTTCATCTTCTTTGGTGAATGACGTAGCAAATGTTTCATGCCGAATTCGTTGATCTGTTATTTTGGCATATGTCATTGCTTTAAAAGAGAGCCCAAAAGCTCTGCCTTACTCTTAGGCAAAATTTAAACCTCGTATTAAGTCACTAAAAGTCTGAGGTAAGAAAATTGGGTTTTGGTGGTTCCTGTGGCAGTACAAATTCTTCATCTTCAATATTTTTACTTGAATGTTGAGATAAACTTGATTGAGACATTTTTTTAGGAGCTTCGGGTGGTAGTGGAAGTTGTAGGCTGTGATATTGGAGCAGAAGATGAAGCTAAGTCAGGATATTCGATGGTTTCGCATTTTTGCCATTACGTGTTTTAGCGGGATTAACAACGCAGAAATAACAATCATCAACGTGGTCTTTTGGCTCTCGCAAAATTCTTGGTACTACGAATATCCCGGTTCTCACCTCGATACCAACCTGATATAAAAAAGATACAAATAAACAATTATTAATATACTAAACATTTCTTTCTCTAAAATTGGGAACATCTTTTGCAATTACTGCAAGCAACATTTGGAGCCCAGGGTTTGTCCAGATTCAGAATTGGGCAGTTGATATAAGATTCGTAGGCTTCACAAAGATTTTTACATGCGTTTAAATAAAATATTATACCTAGTACTTTAATAAATGTTCCACATATGTAACAAAATGCATCAGCATCATATTTACACTTTCTAGACGACATTTACAAAAGCAAACTTTTTAAGGAATATGGTTTCCTTTATTATTAAGCTTAATGATTTGTTTCAAATTCCTGTCAAGATAAACATCTCGTATACCCAATCAAACAGATACATTTTAGTAAGCTTTATTTAAAACATTTCCTTCAAATGTGTGCTATTCTACAGCGGCATGATATTGATAAAATGTATACATTCATATTTTTTAAATTTAAATGCAGTTGACTATATAAATTTCAATTGACAACTGAAAACTCGAAGCTGAGTGTAATTAGTCAAAGCCAGTCAACCCTCTTCACGAGGGGCTTATTCATATATACCAGTCATATCCCATTCACTCGAGTTTAAATTGATTGTCGTGAGAAACGGCTTTGTCCTGGTGACTCTGCAAATTATCCACATTAATCACATTGGTAAGAATTTATACTTTGTTGCAGTATTACAGTAGCAGTGCAATATCTTTCGTTCATATTGAGTTTATAGACGTTATGCTTAGCTTTGTCGTAATCCTTGGTCAGATTTTTGAAAGAAAATATTTGCTTGGATGTATATAAATAGAAGTATATTACGATTTTCGTAAAGGGCTTCCACAAACAATTCGGTTTAGTTAAATATTTCTTAGCAACCATTTGTGGACGTTGTATTAAAACGGTCGAAATTTCAATTGGTCAACTTGGAATGGGCTAATAGACGAAGCAAGAACGCTAAATTACTCTTTCTCTTAATTTCATTTATCGTCTTTTGTACTGCGTACTATATTGGCCTGAAGCTGATGAAAAACAAATTTGTGAATTAAAGTACTTCGGAAACCTGCTGAGGACAGAGATCCGCTAACGGAGTTATAGTGGCAGAAATAAATGAAGGACTCACTCAAAGGATTCAGTATCAATTTATGGAAAATCAGTGTGTGCGCTCTGAAAATTCTTCCTTTTTTGTAGAAAGATCTATAATGTTTTGAGCGCCTACTATCTATCTACAATCTTATTCATAACCAATCCTTGTGAAACAGAAACAGGTGCTATGACTAAGGGGTGAGTATCTACATGTCTGAACGCTTATATAATATTTTTGTTACACAACGAAATTAGAAATTGATTTAGAGTACATACGCAAGTGAATCAAGCAATTTGTGTATCATTGCCATGTACCAGTCATTGAGACGACAAAAGAAGAGCAAATCGAAAGAGGATAACATAGTAATATATAACGAAGTAGGGCAATAGTAAATTACGTACAGTACAGAAAAGTACAGAAAAGTGACAGTTTACTTGTACGAGTATGGACGAGTTATTAAATTTTGAAAATTTTAGTTAAAGTTGGAAACACCAATTTTAACTGAATGGTGCTTATCGGCGAGCAGATTCTTATAGTGGAACACATAGAATGCAGTAACAATGTTAGTGGTAATTTTGCATGATATTAAACTATGAAGAAATGTGTATTTACTGTTGGATCGCAGTGCAATGGATATTACATTTATAATACATTTTTCCATCAGAATAAAACACAACAGTTTTTCTGTTTTACCTTTATGGTAAATGCACAGTACAACCGACTGGTACTACCTGATGCTTTCAGTTACACTGGACATTGTTTGAGAACGACCTTTGCGACCTTGCTATCTGACATACAGGCACGCAAGGGGTGTGGAGGTTGGCGTACAACAAGCGTGGTTAGGGGAGGAAAGTTGCAACTTAACACCATTAAGGGGGGGATCCTGCTTTAGGAGGCCTTAAAATAGCGTTTTTGGGGGAATTTTTTTAGGGCAGAAAAAAATGAGCAAGTCTAGTGAACTTTTTAGAGCATTTTATTACATATTTGAGCATTAAAAAAAAATATGTCGAGAGAAAAATATTTAAACGGAACCGATTTTTATGCACATTTGTGCAACACCTTTCAATTGCAATTTACAATCGGTGGGAAAGATATAGCCCGTAATTTTTGTCTGAAACAAAAAAAACCGAAGAAAATGGCAATTTTCATATATTTTCTTCTATGTGAACTGAAAAAAAACAAAAATTTTGAAATTCGAGATTTTTCTAAGGTTTGAAAATAAATGTGCTTTTTGCAGGAAGAGAAAATCATTTCAACTTGCTAAAAAAGTTGTTTAGAATTTTTTTTTCATTAATCTTTTTAGTTCAAATAGAATAGAATGCTACTGAAGACAAGAAAAGTTTTGTTTCGTTTTGATTGCTTCTCTAGTTTTCTCGTAATCACGCCCACCAGTTTAGAAAAATCGTAAAAACGAAAACTCGAGAAAACGCGCTCTAAAGTTTACGATCAGGAAACATGTTAATTTTCGATTACTTACGGAATATCTCGTTATAATCCTACTACAGCTCTTACGAACTCAAAATATTATTGTTTCGAACGACCGATTGAACTTTTTTCAGTACATAGTTCGGTGTTATATTACAGCGGGAGGGGGCGCGTTTCGTTTGTCTGAGCGTTCATGCGTTCGTATATTTTTTGCTCGACACCTCACTGTGTTTAGTGCTGTATCTTTCAAAATATTGCGAATTAGCCGCTGTAACTTTTTATACATATTCTTAGATATATTAGGCATAGATTTGAGCTATAAAAACAAATCGATTTTTTGAGCCTTCTAAAGCAGGATCCCCCCTTGAGGTGTAAGATAAGTCCACCCACCATTCATGTAACTATTAATATATATTTTGCCCAAGTTATAGACACCGGGCCAAATTCCATTGTTTAACATCTGCATTGACTATTTGCCTGACTTTCAAAAATATATGATTTTTGAAGTTTTCGCCCAAAAATGGGTCCTTTTCCTCCTTTTTTGCGTATTTGATTTATTAAAAGTAAACTAAAAACATCCACCTTGAATCTAGCATCGGAATCTGATCCCCGTATTAAACAAGTGTTGCAGAAAAAAATTGCGGCAAAATGTTGAGATTCACGAAAGTTATGGACAAAAACACATGTTAAGAAACCGCAAGTATACATCTTTTTGAGCGTTACAGTATATATAATAAAAGAATCATGAAAATATTATTTGGAATTAAAACAATATCGAGTCATTGTTAATAGATAACTACAGTATCAATTATATCATATTACGCGACCATAAAGTCTATTCTTAGTTAGTTTCTTTTAACGGTCCTAAATTAATTGTATACGATGAGACGACACAATTACATGGATTAGTCACCAGCATATGACAGTTGTAGTCGCAGGAAAAAGATACATACAAACTACCCCTAAATTCCAATTACTGAAAGCTAATTTGTCTGCGTCACGCCGTTTACAAAACGGGATCCATTTAATTTAATGCAAGCGATTATAATCGTCGGGGACATGTTATTAGGGTAATACTTGACGGGGTTATCCCTATTTTTTTATACTTGGTGGTGAAAATTGAATCATACAGCACACAGAAACCGATACATCTATACTCGTGAATGTAGAAATAGGTGCGACATCAATTTAAAATTTCGCGCACGTCTTAAGATAATTTATAGCCTTAATTGTTGTGCAACATATGGTACACCGCCGTATCTCACCATACAAAATCTGTTATGCATCATTAGTTATTATTAAAAATCATAAATAGCTATAGTAAATACGTGAGTTAATCAGGCGATAAATAAAACATCAGAAATATCGAGGTTTACAAGAACACGTGATTCGAAAAACTTGTTGAGCAAGAAACATAAATGTGACAAATCACAATAAATAATTCTAATTAGCATCCATTCCATACGAGCTTACTTGAAAAGGTACATAGACAATTTTTAGAATACGAACTGTCCATTTTATTGGACAATGTTGATTTAGTTATCCATCAAACAATGTGGATTTTACCGGCCCCTTGCTCAACTGCTAATGTTAACTGCTGGAGAATATCTAAATCACCAGATATTATATGGGACGATGTATACAACCTGTATAATTAATATTTACATAATATATCTTCCTGCCATGTTTTACATGAATGCATTTAACGTTTATTAATAACTAACTAAAGGGTCATCGGGCATATTATGCATCTCCCACCATTTTCTGCGAATCCAGTCGAAGACCATTCATGGTCCATAGATTATTACTTTAGTATTAAAAGAGGATTGAGCTTAAAAATTGTTGGGTATTTGACCAGGATCTTCCTCAATTATGAATAATTTAAGTCTTGATTCAAACTATAGTCATAATTTTTTACCAGTGAAATGGGTTTTGCAGCGTCGTATGTTGTAACGTTCATCAATCTTCTGGTAATGTAGACCTTTAGCAAGTTTTGGACTTATTTTGTCACAATGTTGTTTCCAGCTGAGATTGCTTGTCATTCTTCTTGGTTTAAAAGACCATTCGTTGTATTTTTTAATATTTAACATAAGCTTGTTACTGCTAAATCATTTTCGTGCTTCTCCTACTGTATTATTTGTTATGGTTTGCACCATCTCTTGAATTGAGGCTCTGTTCATGAATGAAGTAACGACGGCGAATAAGCACGCTTTCATTCTGAGGCATGTAATTGACGTACATTATAAATAAAATTGTCCCAAGAACAGATCTTTGAAACATTCTGATATCTGTTGGTGAGATAGGATTTAATAAAAATGCATAATTCACGTCTGATTCTATACTAGTCTAGTTTTTGCAGTAATATATCATGATTTACTGCATCGAAAGCCCCATTCAGGTTACAGAAAGTGACCTCTGTCAGTTCACCATCGTCGTATGCTTCCATTATTTCACCGACAACATCAATCATGGCAGTCATTCTCGATTTTCCATTCATATAGCCATGTTGGCTGGTATTTAACAATTTCTTCTTTTTGAAGTATATGGTTAGTCTTAACTTAATTGCTGATTCAATCACTTTAGATAATACCGGAAGCACGGACACTGGTCGATGATTTTCACATTGTTAGGTGTTTCCTTTTTTTAAATCGGGACAATTCGTGCATTTTTCAATACGTCTGGAAACACGCCATCTTGAAAGGACTTATTGATTAGTTGTACCAAGGTATGAAGGACAATTGCCAGAATCGATTTATTGATTTATTCTTAATATTATTCTCTATACTAGATATCTCTTCTCTCGTAAGCGGTTGTATAAAAAATGAATCACAATTCGGGATCTTGAAACATTCACTAAACATTAACACAAAGTGTATCAGCTCAATTTAATGAACTGTTCTGGCCGTTTTCCTGCAGTCTCTTTCTCATAACCTCCAGCAGTTTTCCCAATCTTTCATTTGCCTTCTTTAATCGTGATCTTATATTCGGCGATATGTCCCGATTAATGAAGTAATATTATGAAATCCCCATATTACGTACCGACACAAGGATTTGGAACAATTTACACATCAGACTTAATACGCCCGAAGCAACATCCATACAACATGGGGCGAAGCAAAGCTTCAAAATAAGACGTAGTTTTTCAAGAGTGGCTTCATAAATTACGCACGCCAGTTTTACCCCCGGTACATAATGCGACACTAGTGGGACGGCGAGCATTTGTATTTGAGACGAGTGTATTTGTCGTTCGCTACAGCTGGTGTAGGTTCTACAAATCGTCACCTACTTCCGCGATGCGCCCCACGAGGACCGATGCGACACATACAGCGTCCCGCGAGAGTAATTTTTTCCTGTCGCCGACACCGTCGTATACTCACTCACACGAAGTTTCCTTTCTTCGGAGATGGAGCATCGCATTTATTATTTATTTTCGCAGTAGGTGATGTTCTACGGCGTTTGGTGGGATTAAATAAAGTACTTAGTTAAATTGAAGCTGGAATTTAGCTGACACGTATATTACCTATTTTGTATTAAATGAAAGAAAAATGTTGGCAAGCTTCAACTAACGCGCGTTTAAAAGCAGATAGGGCGTTTGTCAAATATTTCAGAACTGTTTAAGGCGTGTATATGTAATGTTCAATGATATGACGAGGAATATAAATTCATTTATATAAATTGGTGATGCAAATGATTAATACAAACAACTTACATATATAATTATAAATTTGTAATTTTGTTACGATGTGATTATTAACCATCAATCTTACAGTTTTAAAATAATTATGAAAGTAATCAATTATAATAATAGCAATTGGCATTACATCTCCTTAGTTTGTGATTTTTTTACTTCAGCTATTAGTCTGGATGTTTTAAAGCGAGAAAATAATAATTATACAATCTTTGCACGATTTCACCATAAGTGAACAAGTGAAATTTTAATTTAAATAAAATTAGAAAACATAAATATAAAAAAAAATGGTCGGTAATAATGGCATCCTCAAAAGAAATAAATTCGACTGATGTACATTTAACAATGCTGGTACCAGGATGCTGAAAATGAACAGTTTAAAAGCCTGTCCGAAAAAGCATTTTTCGGATAAGGAGCGCTCCCAAAACGAGCAAGCGGCGTTCGTCTCCGGTGTATTTTTCATGCGGGCACTTATCTACGGTAATAACCAACCGTCGTGTTTGCGGAGACTTGAGCTATTCCAGGTCGTGACACAATGGAAATAACTCCAGGTTATCACGGCGGATCTCTGCATTTGCTAAGGTCCGCAGATTAGTGCAATATTGCGTTTGGTGGTTTAATTACAAAATGAATGGCCAACAACCAAATAAGTATATTATTGAAAATATTACCATTTCTGAAGATAATAACGATGCAACGCCCCTGCGGACAAGTTAATGTCACAGAAATGTATTTAGCTGTACAACATTACACAATAAATTTGAATTGGTTATTTTTTATCACATTTCATGAGCACATGTTTGATTATAAAATTTAGAACGAATTCGTTATATAATTTGGAGTTAATAATAATGTTGGGTTATTCAGTTAATTTTGATATTACGTTAACGTTAACGTATTTATCATGTGACACATGAACGCCAACGACCCTTCTATGCAAAGTTCTCGATATCTCTAATTGCAAGCGAGCTGTGACGAGATAACTCAAATTTCCGCTCGGAGGGGGGCAAAATTTTCCGACAACTTTTTGATAACGGTGCTACCGGGAGTTTGACGTTCAGGCAGTAAGGATATTTACATTTACGCTTATACTTTTAAACCTCTACAACTTTTATAATTAATTCCATATTTTCCTTTATTGATTTATTATATATAATAGATATTATAATTTTATGTTAAGTTACAAATCAATCGCGATTACGATATACCGTATAAAATGATAATATTTATATATATATAGGTATACACTATTGGATAAAAGTAAGGCAATACTTCGTAAAAGTATATAAATTAATGCACAATGATTTAAAAAATAATCAAACCTGTGATTAATAAGAACCCATTATTTATTAAGGCTTAAACAAACTACTTTATGCACCTAATGTTCAAAAAAGTAATGTTTTAGTACGGCAAGCCAACATTTTTAATTTTTCTGAAAAATTATACTATAAGGTAAGTTAAAATGTGCTTTTTTTGAGTTTAATTTAACGTTACCAATCATGTTTGTGTAGCATTAAACATGCCAACGCGATTGCCAATAGGTAAGGAGCTAAAAGAAGAAGTGAAATGCTTTCTTGAAGAAGCAGACCGATTGTGAGACACATGCCCAGATACAGTGTGCCCAAAATAAATTTGGGTTACAATGAAAGATTCCATTTAAATACCATTCCAAAATTCGGAAGACCACGAAAAACTATAGCATGTATGGACAGAAAACGACGAAAATGCCCTTTTATTTTTCAACAAGGTAATGACCCAAAGCACACTTCAGGATTGGATTCGTAACAACAATGTTTAAGTTTTATAATGGCCAGTCCAATCAACAGACCTGAACTCAATTTAGAACTTCTTAGAAGACGCAGAAAGTCGCAACCGAATAAATCAAAATCAATGGGGTGTGGTCAAATCCGGATGATAAGGTAATCCAAAACTTGATTTCGTCAATGCTCCGACGCTATTAAACAATTCTAAATAATACCGGATATTCTATAAATTATTGATCATGTAGTATTTAATTTTAATTGTTCCTTCATTTCTTTCCAGTGTTACGTGATATCTTGGCAGAACCGTGGGAGTGATCTCAGTTGTCATAATTTTTTCTACTATATACATACAAAGTTCACTTTAAATATGACGATAGCCGAAACGCGTCGTGAATCCACAAAAACTATTGTTCATCACCACGGAAACGAAGATATCAAGATGAAACACTGAAACCAAATCAAACACAAGTCACATGGTCTGCTTGGTGCTGTTGGTGCCGTTGTGCAACGGCATCAAAAAAATTAGCATCCCCTACTACAACCTGAATATTTCTCGAAGTCCCGCCAGTTTTTCAAGTTTGGTCGCCCAGAAGTACAAACCCAGCCACCTGCAAGGCGACAGCGGCCAGTGCACGATCTACAAGGTCGGATTTACCAAGGATCTCTATTTCCAATGCATCCAGTACAAAACCGAAGTGCCCGAGATGAATGAGTTCGCGATATGCTTTTGGAGCAAGGTCGCCAATTACTGTAAAGATCATCTTATCTTTTTTTGTGCGGGTAAGTAATTACACATCAATAGATTTCTTACAACAATTGTTTTGGTCCAGAATAGTTAATTTATGAATAATTATATCAATAAAGATTTCTTGCTACGACCGTGATGGCTCGAGAAAGATAGTTGATAGATAATTATTATAATGAAGATTTCTTGGAAATAAATAAAGCTTGACCTGACTTGAACCCAGAGGGAGTTTCTAGCGTTACAATTTTATTTGTAACATATCTCATATTCAAAACATCCACATATTTGAAATGCAAATAACTTTCAAGTATGGAACTAAGATGTTCGAATACATTTATCATAATTCACATAATTAAATAAAGTTATTTGAACTAAAATTCACGCCATACACTAAGCTAACCTTTAATAAAAATTCTTTTTGAAGTTCTGCAAATTTAATTTATTCTAATTTCAAACTGTTCATTGGGTATTTTTAAAAAACCTTACCAAATATTTCAATTATCGCTGGCAGCTCTATTGAGCGATATAAAGAAAATTGAAAGATATAAAATGCGAATGTGAATGTGCGGAGGTCTCCATTTTATCATAACAACGACTAATTTTTGTTTCCTTTTTCTCTAACTTGGACCCAACTTTTCCCAACCCAACTAAACACATATACTTGTATCTAGATTGGATCGGGTTTAAAAATAATTTTTGATTCGTGTTTCTCTAACTTAAACCGAACCCAACTAAAGGTGTTGACTTGCACCCGGGTTAGGACGAGTATAAAAATAATTTTCGTTTCGTATTTCTCTAACATGAACCCAACTTGGCCGAACCTAACTAAACGCTAAGACTTGTACTGGGGATTATAATACATTTAGTTGTTACTAACCGCAACAAACTGACAAAGCAAACGAAAACTTCCATATCAAATAAAATCGAAATATAAAGAAACTAAAGAGGCAAACAAATGAAATAAAAAAGAAATAAATCATAAAGCTTTCTGTGTTGTATTATGTGATAAGGGCAACTGTCTGATATATAAAGAAATTTGTAATGTCCACACGTTGGGCGTAAAATTTACTGGCTGTTACAGGAGCTGTCACTAAGAGAAATAATCGATTAGTAATAAAGAACTTATTTCAAATTCAAGCTTAACAGGATGAAGAAATTTGACGTCGAGTATTTCCCAATGAGCTTAGGTAATTTGAAATCGTTCACCAACTTCGATATGAATGCCTTGTAACGTCTTTTGTATATTTGCCATTTTTTTAAATCATAATTTAAAAGCCCAATATTTACTTCTTAAAATATAACTAGGGATGTAGGGTATTATACGAGCACAGCTTCAAAAGTGCCCTCTTCGCATGATCGCAAAACAACAATGATGAGTTATACCATTCAACAAAGATTCATTCCCTAATTATTTTTTATACTCACACATATTTTTACAAAAGAAGATAATTGTCACAAAAAAATTCTCATCCTTCCAAACAATCGCCTTCAATTGACCCAGAAAACAATTAACCTACGCAACCTTAAATCTAAATTATGGTGATGTAACTAATTGCCCCGAAAAAAAACCATTAAAAGAAAATTCAGCATTTAAAGTCTCATATTGTTACCCGTAGAAAAGTTTTGGGGTCGTTTTAACAATAACTGCTGTTAAGGTAATTCATCCTCTTATGACTTAGTAACTATGTTGCCGAATGGCTTTAGTATTTGCATAGAAAGAGGCCTAAAGATAACATTTTGAAGAAAATATGTAGCAAAATAGTGATTTGGGATTTCACATACACTATATGACATGAATGATTTTCTTGGAGTCAGTTGACAGCGTAATAACTGACAACTGGGTTGATTTACTTCCTCGCTTTTATAATCCATATGAATTTGTAACTATTGATGAGCAATTGTAGGGTTTTCATGGCCGTTGTTCTTTTAGGCGGTGTAGGCCAAGCAAACCTGAAAGTGTGGTTTGATATGTTTGATGTTTACGTGTGCTGAAACGTCTACGTATAGAACAGCGTAACTTGGGAAGGGCAACTGGTGCTGTAACGGAACAGAACCAAGCATAACTTCTTATTGATTCGAGGCCTAAGACCACAAGATAAGCCTAGATAACTTTTTCTTCATTTTTCCACGTTTGTCTTCACTGAAAATATGATATTGCTCATATGTATGTCATAACAATAAATCTACTGTTGCTAAAAGTACTTTACACCACTCATCGATCTTGGGCCAAAACCCAAAAAGCTCCCAATTAACACAAGACGAAAGGCGGTGTCCTGCTTATGAAATAACAATGTTTGTATGAACATTCACAATAATTGTCTAATGGTTTAAAAAACTTTAATTATTGAATAAAAAAGTATATATCTATGTATTTTGTTTCACTTATAGTAAGAGTTGCGTTAGTCTGTGGTTAAGAAAAGCGGTAGGTAATTGTTTTTAATCACTCAGCTAGTTGAATTAACAACTCGATGGTCGATCAAAGAGTCAGATAATATAAAAATGACATCAATTGTAAAATACTACGTAGTATAAAACTTGACGCGCTTTATACTAATAGAAGTTGTCGGAACAAACGCTGCTTTATGACGAAAGCGCCCTCTCGTCGGAGTGATAAATATAATTACGTTTGAAGACAGTGAATTCGGCGTAAAAGTGAAATTTCCGTCGGATTAGGACGCTTTGCGGTCTCCAGTAATCCAAACTGGCAGAGCCGCGGGATTACGAGCGCTTCTGCTGTCTTCCCGGTAGGCTCTCTTGATGGATATCTTTCACCTGCATGGTAATTCCGAATTCAATCTCCCTTTCGGTAGAAGTCCCGACGGGACTTCCACCAGAGATATTTGTCTCGCATTTATAGTCGGTAACTTCTAATCTGCGCACTTGACGCCTAAGGAACGACGTAAAATGAACAGGAAATTATGGCAGCAAGGATAGTACGCCGTATACCTGCAATAAACTCCTGGTTTATGAAAATGCAATTTCATAGTTTAATACGTTAAATTAGGTTGAGATTACTTCGAATATACGATTCCCTGTATAAGTGCTATTGTTTGATATAATCATATAATAAAAAAAACTAATATTATATCTGTGATTTATAACTAATTAGCATCGTCGACTGCTAGCTTTAGGCTAGGATTATGTACCATTGGTTATGGAGGAGATTACATAAGTGTCCTGTCATGGTCTCCAAATTTATTGTTATACAAACGCCGAAATTCTTAGTAGATCAAATTAATTGACAAAAATGTTTATGATGAATGTTACTCGAATTTAATAGTAATAAGTAATATTTGTAAAACGCAAAGTGCCAAACCAAATTATTTACAATAATGTTATAAGCAGGGAGCTGCGACGAGGTACACTAATTGATGCATAATGGGGCTATCGTATTAGCTGCTTATTAATACGAAGTACATGCCTATCCAAATAGCTATTAGCATCTCAGGCTAGCAGCGGAGCTGAATACCGAAGCTCACCCGTCGAATTTTAGTTACCAATTACATAACTTCCAGGCATTCGATCTTAGAGATTCCCTGGAAGTACTGACCAGCCAGGTCAAAGCTTTCGCGAATCAGATACTTATCCGTCAAACGCACAGTCGTTTAGAGAATGCACCTTTAATATTAATAAAATTAGTTCTAATGACCTACAAAATTCGAAGTTTGAAGTTAAAAACACAATAACATAAAACTTCAATAAATCAATTGAATAATAACTACAGAAAAATGATCACTTACAACTAAAAAACGAGAAAATATTAATGAAAAGAATTATTCATAAGTGTGGACAAATCACTAACGATCGAAGAAATAACCAAAAAACGAGCTTTTCTCCATAAAACATCAAGAACATCGAAATATGGATCAGAAAATCATGTGTGAGGCCGTCTCCTGTGTGGTGAGTCGAGCCGTCACCTGTGTGGTGAATCGAGTCGGGTACTGAGGGCACCCTTGCGTCGGCTTATCTTTTAGTCAGAATCGAGTAGCGATCTACGAGTCTTGTGCCTCCGATAACAGGCGTGGTTATCGGGGAGCCCCGACCTGTTCCCGAAGTAATTGGTGTACAGTGATTCTGAAATGCTAATAACCAAGTTGCCTGCCGATCAAGGTCCACGTACGATTCCTGGGCACGGCATGGGGTCTGACCACGACCACTGGTTCAGCTGCAACTCCGCGGGTTGAGCGCCTAGTACGGCAAGTATTTAATATTTCAGGTACATACTAGCATGCGAATATATCCAACGCGTGCAAAGCTGATAACATAACCAAATCAAGGATAGCTACTAGAGGCAACGTGGGACCGGTTGTAAAGGTGCCATTTATATTTTCATGTGGTGCCATTGTTATTGACGCTGCATTGTAGTGTGTGTGCGTGTGGAGCTTTCTGTCAATGAATAGGTACATGCCGTGCGCCACTGATGCTTTCTAGCGGGGATGATATCGAAACAATAATAAATGCTGAGTTGACAATACTTCTGCTGCAACCCTTTGATTATTAATATTAATCAAGTAATCGAGAAAACACCTATCTAATAAATTGTAGTTTTTAATAATTTATTACAATTTGCAATTTATAACAAAAAACCAATCTTGGTTATACTCGAGAAAAACTGTGTTTTTTGTAAAAAAAAAGCTATTGTTCCCTTGCGTGCTTAATGTTTTGTACTTGAACCTTATATTACATGGATGAGATGAATACGCAAATTTCATACGAGTTTTTAATAGCACTCCACACACGTGTTGACGTATACTATTTTATCTACAGCCATATAAAATTATTATTCATATTACATAAAATAACAATAGATCTTGAAATATCAAATTGTTTGGCTATATATTTTTCATAGAAACGGTTTTCTCATTAAATGAGCTAAGAAATAGATGCAGAGTTGAAGATGCATACTTGAGCTCACGTTAACAGTGTAGCAGACATGGTAGTAGAAGTTTTACTGGCGAAATATTGCTGTGAAATCATGTTTAGTGTATTCTGACACTAGTGTTATATAGTAAAGCGACGCTAACTTAATATATAACGAAGTATAGCAGATTTTAATAGAATTTAAACAACTTTTGTTTGAACAGTTTTACTATTTAATGGAAAATCGCTTTAGAAAAATTCGTTGTAGTCCTGAACCACTACACACTTTTGAGTGAGTGATTTTTATAGGTTTTGTTTAACGGTGATTTTAACAGAATGTCATTGACGCAAGTACATCGTACCCTGAGACAAACTTCTTCCGAACCATCTCCGGTCTACATGATTTCAGGCAATATAATAGAATACTGAATCCAAGCAATCGGATTTTAGATTTCGTAGGAACAGATATCTGTTGTGATACCTTTGTCATTGAGCTTTATCACATCTTGTACGTTCGATATACACTTCTGGACAAAATTAAGCGACCACCAAATAAACTTGAAATAACTCTTCCAATTTACAAGTTATTTTTAATGTACTTTTTGCATGTCATAAATTGACATTTCTTGAACAAAATTCAAATAGTGTGCCATGTAACAATTAACAATAGCAAGAATTCTTTGCTAGGACACGAAAAGTCAACAAAAGGGCTTAATTGTTGAAAATTGTTTTTAAATCATTTAATTAATAAACTTTGCTTTTTCTTGCGAGAATTGGTGAATTTGTTCGCATTACGTGAATTAAATATGCCTAGGCGCCATTGTAGACCAGAAGAAGTATCCCAAATTATTATTCTTCTGCGTGAAGAATATTCACAAAGAGAAGTTGCTGAAATTCTAAATACCAACAAATTTGTGGTGCAGAGCGCCGCAGCACGGTTCAGAAACACTGGTAGTTTCAAAGAAGACCCGGACAAGGTGCTAAAAGAAAAACAACCCGCAGAGAGGATCGCTTTATTGAACTTCAGAGTTTAAGGAAGCGTTTTGTAACATCTCGTTAATTAAAAATGATCTCCGATTGGCGACTGGAACAGAAATTTCTACCAAAACAGTAAGAAGAAGGCGAAAAGAAGTCAATGTGTCTGCTAGAAAACCAGTTACAGGTCCAATTCTCACAGCTATGCACAAAAAAATCGCTTAAACTTTTGTCGAAATCATCAAGGTTAGGACGAGGAGCAATGGAAGTCCGTTTTGTTTTCAGACGAGTCCAGATTTCTCCTAAACAAGAATGACCGCCGTGTTCTTGTCATGCGAAGACCAGGTGAGCGATTAGCACCATGTACCATTAGAGAAGTTGACAAATTTGGTGAGGGTTTGGGGTGGCTCATACAGTTTAATGGTCGTACAGAATTGGTTTTGGTACGAAATGGGTCGCTAACAGCAATAAGATATAGAAACGAGATAATTGTACCCCATGTTCAGCCATTTGCCGAAAATTTTGGCAATGGATTCATTTTTATGCAGAACAATGCCAAACCTCATACAGCTAACATTGTCACAGCCTTGTTTAGAGAAGCAAATATCCAATGTTTGAAGTGGCCTGCCAAAAGTCCTGATCTCAATCCTATTGAGCATCTCTGGGATCAATTGGGCAAAAAATCAAACACGCACTAAGACCGCCAGTAACACTTGATGAGCTCTCTAACATGCTTGTTCAAGAATGGGAGCAGATACCTCAAGAAAAATTACAATACTTAATCTCAAGCATGCCAAGAAGATTGGCAGCGTATATTGCTCCAAGAGGAGGGTAAACACACTACTAAAAATGTTATTTTTTTATAAATTACGATTTTAGTTCATCAGAAGACCATTGGTATTTTAGTTTAATTTTTACATTTTTCCAGTCCATAAAAGTACATTTTGTTAATTTTAGTCGCTCTTAAATCAACTATACTGTAAGTAAACGCACTTAAATTTGTATATGTATTCGTTTCATTAAATTTAGCTACTTTGTTTTAAATTTATTTTGAATTTTACTAGTGGTCCCTTAATTTTATCCAGAAGTGTATTATTAATGGAATTATTCTTATGGATCAAACGACACGGTACTGTATATACTAGATACTCCAAAGGATGTAAATTAGAAATCGGAAATTTTCGTAATTTAATGTAACGAATGTGTCAAAAAATATATTGGCCAAATTAGACATTCCATAAAAACGCGTTACAAGGAGCACATCGTACATTGTCCTTTCAGTCGACCGGAAAAATTTAGTGTGCTCGACATATTTATGGCAAGATGTGCCTTAGGATTAGAATTTTCAAAATTAGTTAAACTAAATCATTGAAATAAATGGCTATGAAAGTATACATATTCCCTTTCTAACAATTCTTTATCTCATTTCCCTCTAACATATCGATTAGGTTGGGCTTTCTTCTATCTCCCCATACCTCCCCATTATCTTCAAATATCTCAAATCTTTTCCTTTACTTGAACGATTATCTCTTCACAATGTCTCGACTAATATTCGCATTCATAGTATTTCCCCTTTCCATTTGATGTGTACTTCCCTGTGTTTTGTCTAAACACCATCACTTGTTTCATTGAGTTCTAACCCACATTTGTTCAGGAATTCTAGCCTTTTGCCCCTTCTCTGTCTCTTGTCTCTTGACCAAATTTTAGCTTTATCCAATATGACTCCTCCATCCTGTGGGCTCGGTGGACAACCCTCTCCTAGTCCTAAACTCCCTGAAGACTCGATTCCCACCCTCACCCTACACCACGTTTCATCGTATATCTGCTTCACTGTTCTTATCTTCTCCGAAAACGGAGTATATTAAGTTTTTGCACAAATGTGACAACGACAACTTAACAGTTGCTTACGATCAAGATGTATTAACACCATGTAAGTGGTTTTAAATGAGGCGCATCTGAACCAAGAGTTGGCTGTTGAAATACACGAAAATCCATCGGTGTTACATATGTCGTCTTTAAATCCTAGGGCGCCATACCTTCGTTGATGCAATACGAATTCAGTAGTTTTTAACTTCTAGCTGTGTGGCGTTTGGTTCACGTTAACCCCATATCGCCAGACGAATATTTGTGTGTGGTAGTCTCTGTTTATGTGCACGTATATTCATCCCTCTGATAGAAACCGAACCGGGTTCAATGAGGCAAATCGTTACTCCGCACGCAGGCTACAGGCGTTCGTCAGATTTGGCTTGACTGCACGGCTCGTCTAACTGCGGCCGTATCGCATAAGGGAATAATTAGTGGCCGTGTTCAAACCGCTATGATTACTGATTCCGTTGAAATTACACGGCGGTGGTGGCTGCTTCATGCGTCAGTGCATTTAAAACAGAAGGGACGTCGGGGCGCGCGTGCGTGTACATTACTTGCTTTGATTGCGAAATCGACGCCGTTAATGCGGAATGCCGTACTTACGCACAATCCGCACGAAAAATTACTCTAGAGTCCTTAAATCTCCCCTTAATTAATAAGTCGTCCCCTGCGATATGAACAACTCGTTGAGACTTTCCGCTTTTTCAATCGAACCGTATTTACACAAGTGAATGAGGGAATATTTACGTCTAAAAATAATACGATATTGAGTCTTAGAGTAGCTTAATTGAGAGGGTGAAGGAGTCTATAGCATTAACTATTTTTTTTAACAGACACGCCACAACACTAGATGCTATAGTGACTATAAAGATAGTCCTATCCTATATAGTCAGATCCTAATTTTCAATCCCCGGGATGTTCTACGCAAATAGCCCAAATCGAAACAAGTCCGGCTAGAAATATCGAGTTTCCGTTTCCTTTTCTGCGCCGACGGAATATGTAAGAGTCTGGCGTGGAATGGTCGTAAAATGAAGTAACCGGGGCACACTTTACTAGCACGGAGCCCTGGGGCTAAGCTCTGCCCGGCTGTAAATCCACCCACAGCTTCGAACCGCAAGCTCAACACTGCCGCAGTGTCCTTCTCCGATAGCACCTGCGACATAATACCAAACTCCCAACTCTGCGAACTCCACCGCATTTTATGATAGCATATCTGAACATAACGCACAATACACAAGGATTTACCACGAAAGAATGGAGAAAATGAGTTCATTTAGTATAATACTATGTTTTAAGGGCTTAACTTTATAGCTTATTTTGACGCAATCGAAAATTATGTCGAAATGCACCGTGTTCAAATTTAGAGTCAACTTGCGTAAGTAATTTATAATATTAATTTTTACATTTATATGACATTATGTACCTAATTTAACTTGCAATTACTTATATAATTAATACATGATTAACGTTTGTGGTGTACATACAGAATAGTTAAAGTAATACATAATTGTTATATGGCAGAAACTAAATTTGAGAGAAACATAAGTAACAGTTCTATTGCATTTAGTTAATATGCAATAGCTATTTCTGCTCTTTTTTTTATTCCTTGGTTTCATTATTCTGAAAATTTTCCTAAAGGGTTTTTCTCATTGTACGATCTTTTTTATTCATGTGCATTGCATTGTTTTCTTATGTTTTTGTATTTTCTCTGTTTGTATTCAGTAATTCTTGTCTCCGTTTCGTTTTCTCTTCTGATCTCCTGTCTCCTCCTTGACATTTAAACACTCCTCATCGAACCAATCTTTCCTGTTTGTCTGTTTTCCTATTCGGGGTCGTCGTTTTCGCTGTTTCTTCCACATCCCCTCAACTTGTGTGGTTTGGTAGCATTTTTCCAGTTGTTTTGCAGTCTCCCCTGGATATTCTGTTTTAACATCCTCATTCCGCAATCTTTCCACATCATATAGTTTTTATATTTTTCGTATGTTTTTTTATGATCCTGTGTCTGTCCCTTTCATACTTCTCACGTTAGTAATTAAGTTCATATGTTTTCTTTTTACCAGTGCACGATTAATTTGATTGAACTAACTCCTGATGTTGTCCATGTTACTTAATATATTTCTTTCGGGATATGCAATAATTATGCGTATTATTTTTTCTAATGATTAAATATAAAAGTATGCCATAATCATATAATAGTATTGAGCCGGATATCAATCTCATAATTACATGTGCTCTTCTTCCTTGCCATAAACAGTGAAATCTCATTATAGTAAGATACCATATATTTACGAAAATAATAAATAAAATGTAAGATTGCAGTTACAATTTACATTTAGTAAGAAGTCAACCCAAAAAATATCTACTACATAATGACTGAAAAGGCATTTGATACTGCAAAAAAGTCCTTTTTTGTGGTAATCGATAAACGCTCTAATTAAGACATAAATGTATCTGTAAATTTAATTTGCGCAACTTTTCGCATGATGCCGATGATCTCCATGCTACACTGAAAGGGTACCGTCTAGCATTATAATTAGCATTACATTCTTTCGCAAATTCAACCTACTTTCCTGTACGTCGCTGCATTTTCGTGCAACAAATACCATTATGGTGATACTCATATTTAAGTGAAATAAATTCAAGAAGTGTTTCGTCAATTGCGTAACAATCTAAATAATTCTGCATCTCCATTATTCTCGTGGATAAAAACCATGTCTACTTGAATATGAAATACATTCCGTTCCGAAATAATGAAAGAACTTTAAAGCAACAAATAGCTTTTATTTGATTCTTTTAACTATCTTGACGTTGCTTTGTAAGAACGATCTATATTAAATATGCTCTGTCTCTTTCCCCGCTTTGCCTCTGTATTGTGCATCAAAATGCGAGGATTCTTTCATAATTACGTTGCAAATATTGTACGAGGGCTTCGAGAAATATTTATATGAATGCGGAATTATATGATATAATTACGACTAATTTGCATTTTAAATGCGAATAAAGGGTACCTTGGAAAACAGCGTCGTAGTGATTTCTTTTAAAAGCTTGGGAGTTCGATTTAGTGGTTTCTTTTAATATGAGGGCGATCGAAAAATCGTTGCCGGAAGTAATTATATAAATACAACGATTTATTTAAAATAAGAAAAAAAATTATCGCGGGGGTATTTATCATCGTTTGGTATGACCCAGTATTGTCGCTCCACAAGCTTTTCAATACCACACTCAACAAAAATTTCAGATACACATGGATAATCTCAGAAAAAGTAAAGCAGTTATGTTTTCTTGTAGGTCAGGTATCACAAAAGCGCCTCGAAATTATCGTAGTCGTAAATAGTCGTAAATTGTTTGTCGTGTGTTACAAAACGATCGAAAAGAGGAAACTGCAAACTTTGAAATGCAGTCACGTTAATTCAATAAGTTTATGTGGTATCAAGTTTATGTTTTGGTGCGCGATATCCAAACGTTTTAGTACCTTCCAAACCGTAGAATTAGCATAGCCTATTGTCGAAGTTGCTTCCTGCTTCGTGATCTAGACTTGCTCGACGATGACTTGACAGGTCATAGTTAAGTGCTCAACGTTGTGGCGCACAGCCTATCCCAGCTCTGAATTGCGTGACCAAATTATTAATTTAAGCTCAAACCATTTATCTAACAATTTCTGAATCTTACTTACTTACTTAATGCCCGAACCGTTTGTTTCGTTTCCCAACAGTTAACCATTAAGGAAGAAATGGGAATTTGATTGGGAACGGCAAGAAGAATGTGGGAAGCAAATAGGTAAAATATAGTAACATTCATCTGTCGTCATAATAACCTTGACACATACATAAAAATCAAAGTAATAGTAAAACAGGATTATCGATAATTACCAATGATTTTCATTTGCAACTCTTTTTCTCCCCTTTTAGTCGACACTTACACTTTCGAATATTCGGAAAACATTTGAAATCAAACACGTTCACAAATCTACGCTAAAATTTAGTGTTAGTTTAACATATTTATTGTAGTTGTGAAATGTGCATGTACGTAATAGGTGAGTACCAAAGCTGATATAAAGCTTTATCAACTTCAAACTATCGTGAAACTTATTGTTCATCTATACAATAAATTCTGAACATGAACTTATACATTCGCTAGCTTTCAAACAAAATATAAATTTTAAATAACACGTACGTGTAATAATATTACTAATTTAATAAATATCCTCGTCGCTCTCGCGTCTTGAAATAATACCAATTAAAAAATAGGTTAATCGTGTGTTAAAAAATATTTAAATCAACTTAAACATTACTAGTTATTTATAATTCAATTTGTATAATAAATACAAGATAACATTACAATATTTCTTAGCCAATTTTTAAGGACTAGTAAGTCGCTAAAATTTTATGCCTCACCAAGTTATAACTTCTTTTATTGATTTTTTGTTTTGTGATTTTTGTTTTGCGATTTAGTTTTTCTACGTGATATTTAATATTACTTAATATTTAACATGATTTTAGGCGTTACAACACTTTTTAGTCAGTTATTGTGTTTAATACATTGTTATCATCATTAGTTAGTTAGATATTATAAGTGGTATAAATGGAACTAGGGCTAAAAACCGAGGTGAGAGAACGTCTGTACCGAAAAAGGAAAGTGCTCGTGAAATTAAAAGTTAATTATCGGTTGCAAATGTTTGTGTGAGTGTATGAACGTCATCTAGGCATTAATACCTTTGCGTCGTCAAACAAACATGAATTGCAAATATTTGTGGGAGTGTAGTAGAGCCATTTAGAGGATATTAACGCCGTGTATAGTTTGACGGCGTTGACATCCAGATGGCGCCAGTACAGTCACACAAACATTTGTGTTTGCATTGCTACATAGATCTTCAGCGAATGTATCTTCGGTGCTTTGATGAGCCCAGAAGGGTGAAACCTATTACATTCGCTGGTATTTATTTTGATTATCGGTAGATTTTTATTCTTATCATAAAATATTGAGTAGTAAAGTTAAAAAGAATGTATGTACTTCGTGTACACAAATCAATTTTGTTGTCAAGACAGGAATGTGGTAATTTTAACTTTACCGGCTATTTAATATTATTATTGAAAAAGGATAATAAAAATGGCTATAAAAATAAAAGTATTGTTTAGAGATTATGTGATCTAAGCCCACTAAAGCCCACATTTTAAAAGCATTTCGTGAAATCGGTACTAAAAGGTGACGTGTGAGAACTGGAATGGGGTTATTATTATTATTATTAGGTAGCTCTTGCCGCAAGGTCGATATGCAAAATTATGTAAAAATAACAATTAGTTTATGACATTAGCTGATCACAAGACGGAAGCTACTTGTTAGCTTTGAACAATGGGAAGGGGAAAAGCGATAAATGGAAACCTTGAATCAATCATAGCTATCCTATCAAGAGCCAGCAAATACAACTCGGATATCGGAAGGTTGCCTGAAAGTTGTCACGATACAGCGCCAAATTTTACAGAACGAGTGGTTTCATTGCGTCAATGCCACGGCATGTGAACGAAATTTCGAATATTTCGAGCGTTGAAGAGAGTTATTCGAGAAAATAGACGCACCCATTATGGTCAATTTTACGTTCTATGGAGTGCATCTTTTATAAGGTGTGTATCAAACCATTCCTTAACCTACGTGTTAGAGACATGTAAAAAGTTGGGATTTGGAGCCTAGAAAATTGATTATTTTCAGTTCTTGTATGACAAAAATTTCATAAAATCAACACAATTTTTACGTAAAACCATTGTTGACAACAAAACAAAAGATGAATATAGCAAACTGTACTAGAGAACATAGGATTTGGTTTCCTAGACCTAGAGTGACGAGTCTCGTTTCGAGGTTTGTGCGGGCTATAGCCGTAGAAAAGTAATTATATATTATATCATCAGATTGTTTGAGCAGAAAAGCGACATTTCCAGCCTCCTTTATGGTGTGAGGCCAAATGTCGACAAAGGGCGTTTTGAAAGCTTTATTTTATTAATAGAATCTCAATACGGAAAAATATTCGGACATCTAGGAAAAATCTCCAATTGCCCCAGAAAAGCTTTCATTGGGCAACAACACGGTGCAGCCATTCACATGTCTAAGAAATCTATGAAATGTTTCTTCGATTATGACATACTACTTTCACCATGGGTTTGAAGTGGTCCCCACTTGTCGCCCATCGAAACTTTATGGAACAGAATGAAAAAAACGCTTTCGTGCTCATCCTGCCAGAATTAAAAGAGAGACTGGAACACATTTGGGATGTTCTCGCCACAGGAGCGGCAAGTTTTAGTTGATATAAGGTCTGGAAGAATTGCGCCAGTTATTAAAAATAGGGGCGATGAACTTTATTTTTTGTTATCGTTAGTCTTGATTATTTTTACTTATTTAATTTATATTTTTCTGATCAGATCCAATATTAAAATGAATATAAATGTGTAGTGAATTTAAAATAATATTCCAAAATATTTTCGCATTCCCACCATTCGCTTCCTAAAAATTGCGTTTTCACTGAACCAGTGCCACTGATGTGGGGCGGGGCTCGCGTCCCATGGTGTTCCCCAAGATTCTAAATTGGATCCAACATTATCCAACATTTATATGAAAAATTACCAATAAGTTTGCCTGAAATGGACTGTATATTAAGAAATTATGCTGAAGATACAAATATTACAGTTTCCAGTGAATATAGAAATGACTTGGTTGGAAAAGTCAGCCTGATTTTTATTTGATGGTATTATTATTTCTTATGATGACCATAGTAAGCCGCTAACCAATGTTAATGATTGTTGATCTTGGAATGGAATGGAACGTAGGGTGTCACAATTGATAGGGTCTGAAGTGATTCTCTCATATTGACATTATTTCCAGTAAACTTTCAGAAAGTTGTGATGTTGTTAAATCGTTTGGGAAATTTTGCAATTACGAGACTTTAAGAATTTTTTCTTTTCTGTTTTCCATTTCACTATGCGCTACTGAAACCCAAATTGTGTTCTTTCTTGCCAGTAGTAATTGATTTTAATAGTACCGATTTGCTCACTGTTGAAGGATTAGTGGGGGAGGGATTACAATGCTATATTTGTGTCACAATTAAAATCGCATATAAGAATACCATCCTTTGGTTTATTTAAATAATATCCGATATATCTAAATTTTGTACAAAGTAACACTATAATAGTTGGTATAAGCTGACAAACCCCACAATAATTTAAATTCATACAATAAATTTAACTGATACACAAAATGTATAAAATGCAAAATACTATATTCTACACAATCTTGGGGCATTTTAATTATTCGATGTATAGCGTATTGCTAACATGCTTCAAAAGTTTCTTATCGCAAATTTGTAATTAATAACGAAGCCAATCTTTAGCGTTAATTATATCAGTTTCGAAACAAAATTGTATGAAACCCCAAACAGGGATTAAATGTATTCCGAAATTAAGACGATAATCAAATGAAACAGTGTGGATTTAAAATTTTCTTTCGATTTAGAATATGACCATTATTTAATGCTTGTAGTAGACTCGGTTTTATTTACGTAATTATTGAACACAAGATAAGACGTCCTCAAAACAACCTTATTGCAAATTTGTCGCTCAAGACAGTTACAATATGTTATTTATTTCATTTATTTATTTAAAATTCGTTATATAACAGGATAAGCCCCAACGCACACCCACTAATTCACTAAATAAGAATACAAACTGCTCATTGTGACATTAATCGATAGTAACTGGCCCGAAATTGATATCGCTGCAACGGGCATATATTCACAAAAATTTTTCAAAAATAGAGGCGAAATTGTGTCACAAAATTTTTCGCAGATTTGTGACTCGCAAAGGAAATCACTCCGCCATAACTGATGTGGTCTAGAATAGCAGTATCTGATAGTCTCGTTCGGACATATTTCCAAAATTCAGCCCTTTAGTTTAAAAGTTCAAAATCACTCAACGGGTGACTAACGTCTTCAGATTCAAACTGCACTTTGGTACAAATTGAAATTTTCGCAGAACATCTCTCTTGAAAACAGGTTTGGAGTTGACCATGTTTCTTTTATATATATATTATATCATAGTCGCAATTATAGTTGATAATATTGATTTCGAATATTTTGATTTACAATCATTAAGATGCCAATTGTTACATTAAGTATGATATCCTCGATAATCATAACTCTGGCCTTATAATCTTTACAGCAGGATATCACACCATTGCGAGTCCAAACATTCTTGTATTTGCTCTGCTTAGCTAATAGTCTAGTTTCCCAAAACAAAAGCTCATTATTATTCGTTAAGTTATAATATATTTGGTGTACTGCTATTGTCTTGATGAAAATTTAATTAACTATGTTCTTGGGTATTTGACAACGTCATTTCCAAAATATGTACAAAGGAACTATTTAATGTAGATCTCATCTGATTGAATCCAAGAGCGACGAAGATCATTGTATATAAATATTCACCTACAGAGTCCTAAAAGGGAAAGAGGGGCGATAATTGTGATACTACTAACTGCACTGTGAAATATCGATTATTGTTTATTGCTTCTGTGAATTATTAAATTTTGTTGGTGATTAAATGTGACCTTAATTTAAACCGGGTGCGCGTGTCGCTGCAAACGTAATTGATAGCAAAATGGTAAATAAATCATGCTGTCTGTGGCAGAAATGCAATAGGAAGGAACTGATTTAGTAATCGTTAACAAGAGCATCAGGAAATTACATCTGTTTAGTGCAGTTTTCCCGCCGTTTCCCCATCTAACCAGGTCTCCAATTTTCCCGACGTACGTATCGACGTCATTAATCACTCTTAGTTAAGAACATTCGATGTGTGCAACTTTGATCATGCACGTTTGAATTAGAGCTTTTATATTGCGTTGCCGTATGAAAGAGATCTGAGGCTGAGGTTTTTCGCGTCTGCTAACGTGGCAACATCAAATTATCTTTTGATACCGTCCCTCATATCTAACGGAAAAGTTCAATTACTATTTCCCATGCTGTATACATAATTATTAGCGCGGCTTTATCGATCGGCGTATAAAAATTCGCGCATTAAATAAAATATCTCGTTCCATTCATTTTTATTTTTAGCTGTCATGCGTAATATTTATATTTGACATCGATACATCAAAAGTTGAATAGTTCGATGGAAAAGTGCGGATTAACTTCATATGCGAATACATCACGTTAAGTATACATTACAGGGTTTAATCCGCACTAATCATCCAACCTGATGTCCACTAACTGTCACCGAGGAGCGAGGCTAAATCCACCCCTAATAATTCCTCACCGTCACCGTTAGACTTCGTTAATTCTCGTCCAGCGCGCGGGATTATGTTTGAATTAAGTGGTCGTGAAAGGTGATACGTTTTTTTCGCACTGGGGTATTTGGCGTTTTCATTTGAATTTTGCACTTCGTCATTGAAATTAAAGCTTTATAAAGAGCGCGGTAGGGATTTAGAGATGCAAATAAAAAAATGTTTACTTTAGCATATGAAACAGATAACTTGACATAAAAAATCTATATGTGTAGACGTAATTTTAGAAGTTTATGATAAACATAAATAATACTGGGGATGTAATCCCTCACTGGAAATCCGGTGCATTGTCGATAGAAATAAATCCGCCAATTGATCAAACATGACCATTACGGAATTCAAATTAGGGCATTTTAAAAATATTCCAGCGAGGCTGTGAAATATTGGCTAGATAGGTGTAACGTACGCGAACATTTCCACCGATACATTTAATGAAAAGGTTTTAATTTCAGAACACTTTAAACTTCCATTCTATGAAGTACGTCTATGAAGCATTTTTGTTTAGTACATAAATTTATCATTGTGGCGTAAAATCTGCGTCAACATCAGAAAAGGTATAATTTGTTAATCATTGTAATTGATATTAATTTTTTAGGCTTCAATGCCCATTAAACTAATTTTTAGATATTATATTTTAATTACGCAGCCGAATTACAGGAAAACAATTTGAAATCTTTCCTAAGGGCGGCAACGCATATAGCATAGCATATAGCAGTTGTGGGATTATTATAGTCAAAAGTAGTAGATTTTACCCGAAGCATTCGATCTAAATTTTCCAAAACATGTAAATTACCGTTTTTCTTGAAAGTATCCTATTCCTCGCCCGTACATTGATTTGTGGAAGGAACTGATAGGATACTGTAACATATATAGTTGGGACACAATAGGACAAATAATCGAATGGAAAGGGACCCTACACAATACCTTCCTAGAAATGGAAAAACTGCCTTCATATAATTCCACACAACGTTACATTTGTATGAAATTCTCTTCAAATACGATTTTTAAATAACGAAATGTCCCCACGCTTGCTCATATTAATATTGACTTCCTACCATTAACTGAATTAATTTGCCTTTTTGACTAATCAGATACATAATTTTATTATTTAAAAAATTGAAGGACTCTTTCCATGCGACGCCTATGGTTCGGGTTTTGCCGGTGCAGACTTTACGGCTACATACAAAATGATAGCAGTCGTAATTTTCCGGCATCAAATGGCAACATAAACCGCCAGGTGGCGGTAACTCTGAGACGTGATAAGATGAACATGTGTCGAAAATAAATAAAACTCACCTTTCCGTCCGGACTGCATACTTTTATACCTGCCAGCGATATCACCAATAGGACCGCCTTCTTCTTGGATCTACCCTGGAACAAGAAAATAATTTAGTTGGATGTTTAGGTGGATTTGGAAAAATAATATATGTAATAATCATGCCGTCCCTCACCAGCATACAGGATTAAAATAATGATGCATGTGTAAGTAGTGTTACTGCAATATATCGTTTAAATGTAAAGTTTGTTTATATTAATCTGGAATTTCTTCCAACCCATCCATCCTATGTGTTTTTAATGCACATATTTCGTTCGAAGTTTTTACGAACCAGACTTAACCGTCGCGTTACAAGCGCGCGTTTGAATTGCATAGGAATGTGTCCAAATATGGTTAGCAAGTCGGTGCTTCTGCTCTTGTCTACCTAAAGGATTCCATACATGAGGTTTTAGAATTTACAACTGACCAGGATTCCAGACAATACCATACTTGGGAGAGGAGATAAAATATCCATCCGAAATACATATACCTAGCAATCAGACCAGGGTCGCAATCCGAGATCAATCTTGGCGTCAATACATGTTCATAGGATTGGATCAATTTTTTGGGGAATTATATGTACAAAGTGGCTTCTTATCTAGGATGGTTGAGGGAGCGAAATATAATATTACATAAATTATACGCCTATATATAAATATGAAACAATTTTTATAATCCCCTTACTTTTTCATGTAGATAAAAGACATAGTTGTGAAAGTAATACAATTATCTGGCAAGCGTTACAACACTGAACTACATCTATGATTAAGGAATTCCGATATCGTGGGCACAGTTGTATCGGATTGGGGTTGGCCTCAACCGCATTATATGCACCAGCGTATATACACCGGCGAGTTGTACTGCAAAAAAGCAGCAGGTTGACGTCAGATAAGGAAGATTTGTAACAGGGGTAACGTTAAACCAGACCAACGTTTCTATCTGCCCGGAACGGTCTCTGAATGTAAACTAGCGCTAACACGCTCCTCCACCTAATTCACTCAAGATGCTTCGCCCCCAAAAATGAGATTTAGAGATCCATTAAACGGTCCGAACCTAATCTAATGAAAACACTTCGTCAAATCCGTAAAGTTGGGCCGGCGAACTTGACGGTAACCCTTACTTGCGTACACGAGCGCAATAAAACCGATCGAATTTCCATTTCTATTCGGCTGCGCTGAATTATATTACCTCGCCATTGTCGTTACGCAGGGGATCATTTATGTGGACGGAACGGCTTTTAAATGAAAAGATACGTTGATTTACGGCGCTTTCGAATGCAATATCCCGCTAAGTTATTAAAGATTTATTATAACACTATTTAGTTAGACAATTTCCTAACATCATACGTACTGATAATCATCAAATATGTATTAGTATTAATAATAATATACACATAATGATTATACTACAGGTATAACACTATAATGTAGAAGTTATGTGTTAGGGTAGTTAAATAAGCTGAATGGAGGATATTATCCAGTCAATGCTTTGAAGAGAATTTCATTTTTAGGAACAAATAATATTTATATTTTATATTTATATATATTATATAAAAAATACAACTTCGTAGTATACAAAACTAATGGAGCCATTATATGAACACTGGTACGTATATATAATTATTAGTTTCAAGAAAATAAATGTTAGCGAAGGTATGAAGATATGATGACATGCTAACATGAGTGATACTAAGTTTGTGTGAATATTACCGCCATCTAGACGTGAATACCCGCATACTTGTTACTGATATGTAATTGTACAAGTTTTTTCGACCGGCAACGTTGATAATATAAAAAACTTATTCCGCAGTAAGCGTTGTTGGTCCAGTAAAAACCATGCAATTATATAGCAATAACAATAATGTGGGTATTCACATCTAGATGGCGGAAATATTCACTCACTGCTGATGCTGATGTCATATTTTTGAACTTTTTCAATGTTTTTGATGATTCCATTTCTTTTTTAAGACCGTTTCGTAAAAAACTAAAATCATAATGGCAGATGTTGCTGATGCAGCAACGTGAACTTTGTTTACAGTATTGTTGATATAGAGACGAAATACGACCCACCAGTTCACATGCACGATAGTACTTGCATGTGAACACAGTTTAGCTCAAAGACAAGCCAATATTTATATAATACTCTAAATAGGCAAATGAGGATCAGAATATGAACTCATAAATAAACGTACTTAAATAAATTAGTGTTCACAACACCAATTAAAAAATACTGATATCACGAATCGTATAGTTGTTGATTCTGAACTGACTCGCAATACCTCTGGTATTTTACGAGCTGTGGCTGTTGGAATTTTCTATAGTGACAAAATGGTAACTTTTTTTTACTTCCTTTGCAAATTTTGTGTCAATAGGAGAAGATGACTTAAAAGTGAAAGAAAGAACTGTAAGTATGATAAAGTAACGGAAAAAGTCACGAAATATATTGATAAAGGACGTGCAAGGACACAATACGAGTAACAATGTAGATAAGTTGGAATAAATAGATCAACAAGGTTAGTAATGCGGATACAGTGTGTACTTTGTTTAATCATTAGTGCCACACTTTAAATCTTTCCTTTTATGGCATTTTCCTTTTCCTACTTGCGTAAGTATTGTTAATAAGTCACAGGAAGTAGCTAGCTACTGGGATATATTTACTTCTGGTTGATGAGGTATGTGTTGTAGCTGTACATTGAACATTTACATAGCGTAAAGTATAATGTTATTTAGCGATGTTGAATCCAGCTCTGGCATCAGAATTTCTATATCGCCCTCTAATGACAATGGAGGTGGAAATATTTTTATATTTATTAGAACTCAATAAAATGCAATTTCTAACCAATTTTTGGCCTTTAACAATTGGAAACATTTTGATGCGTGATATGATAAATTTAAGAAATACACGCATGTAAATTAATATTCTGAATATTTTCTTGTCGTCTTTATAAAATCCACCCCGACATGTCATATGGTATCCCACAATGTGGTAGGTTGAAAGTAGTTCTTTCACGTGTTCCTTGCAGTTCTCTGGTTTATTGTTCCCGAGAAAATAGTTGCAAATGTTTTCGAATGCAATTTATGGTTCAACAAATATAACCTCGTTGACCTTTGCCTCATTTGTACGTGGACATTTTTGTGTTAAATATAAGAAAGCATCCTCTATATAATGTCTTAACTGATGAGGGCTAGCTTACTGTGGAGAAAATATATGTTTTTTTTCCTTCTGAACGAATGCTTCTCGTCTTACGTTTTTAACGCCTACCTACCTATAAATAGCCGCAAGTGATTTTGTGTATATGGTAAGCTAGCGTTATTAGATCGCGTGTATCGTGGCAAAACACCAATTTACCTAGAATTGAAAAACAATTTCTTAAAGTGGCTTTAACATCCTTTTCTAACATGTTCCAATGCTGCAGACGGGATCGAAGAAGTTCTGCTTTCTTCTTAGGAAGATTCAAGTCACGAACAAGAACATTTAATTCAGCTTAGGTGATGAAGTGAGGTATAGAAGAATCATCTATGGATGTAGCTACATCAAGCTTCAGGCAGAGATTCTTTAGATTCCTGGTTAATGAGACGGCTAATGAGATATCATGGGGCACAGATCGCATTGGAGAGGGAATATTAGCGTAATGAATGCTGGTTTTGGATAGTAATCCCAGTGACTTTCGTCATGCAAATATATCTTCATGATTTCGAAGCGAAATGGCATATTTTTATCAGCATACTTCAACTACCTTCTCGAGCACGAACTGCAACACGCTTTGAAGCCCATGACTTATCTTGAGCACCAACTTTACAAGCAAAGTACAGTTCAAGCCTTTTCACGAGTGGAGTTAACGGTTTCTGGTACGTTTTTACAGTAACTTCCCCACAAATACAACAAAAATTTCTGTTTCATTCCACAAATTCGAATTGTTCTTAATATATTAATACGTTACACATAACATGTGGAAAATACTAATTCATTGAGAATAAATACAAATTAATAAATCTGGACAGGTTTGCCTACAAATTTTATAAAATGCTAACTTATTTATGGGATTTTTGTGTTCCACAGTGTAATTGACTTACCGTCAACATGTCAGTAAGTCAGAAACACAAATTGATAAATCTAATGATATGGATGCTCCCAAGTCCCTTCTCTCTCTGGACATTGTTTCAGCTCCTCCTTACCCCATGACCTCATCGAAGATTAAGATTAAGATTAATCCCCTCTTCCCATTTCTACATTTTTCATCAAGCCTTGTCTTTCAGCTCATTTGATTCCTTACAATATCTTTGTCCATTACTTTGCATCTATACATTCTTTACATAAGTTGCACAGCCCCTCTCATATCTTGCTATGCTTCTTACCCAGCTGCTACTCTTTCATATATCCGCCTCCACGGGTATATGGTCCGATTCTATTCTATCCTTATTTTCGTACGCACAGTCTTATTAAACAGCACCGATCAACCATATATTTTTTTGCCCCCAAGCGTCATCCTCCATCACCCATCCATTGAAGATATGACAATTTCTTTCTTCCACCCACCTTAGTAGAATTACCCTTTCTACGTTTACTGCATCGTCTTTTGAGGATTTCTACATTGTCTTGAAATGAAGCAAAACATTTTTTTATTTTCGTTGACGCAAAGGACGTGTGAATAACGTTAGTTGGTGTTGAACTATTATAAATATTATGTTTATGTTGTGCAAAGAAAGTTGGAGGTTTTTATAAAACTCAATTTAGTTTTATAGCTTCGTTGAATTGCAACGTTCACCACCAACTATGATTAAGTACGTGTTGCAGATGCCAAGGTTGCTTTCGAAGCACGTGTGTATTTCAATCGTGCAACATCAAGCATGATCTAGCGCTCTAGCCGCATGCTCCAATGTTGTATATGGTTTGTATGCGCATTGGTTCGATGTTTATGCAAAACTGTTAGGTATTTCAATTTTAAATTGTCTGCACATTAAATAGCTTTGCACCCCTACGCTACTCAATTATGTACATAGGATGCCAAAAGGTAAAAACCGATGAGAAAATCTGCTTGTGTGAAACAAAAAAGTTACCCTTTCATAATTACTTGGATTAGTAGACAAAACTATATTAAAAATCTGGATCTACTGACAATAATTCAATCTTACGTAAATTAGAAAAACGAATAGTTTCCCAAACTTAATGAAATCGGATTATCGTTACAATACATAGAAAATGTATATCTTTCAAATGGAAATACAAATTAAGACTTTGTAATTCATTTGGATGATACGAGGGGAGATCATTGTTTAACGTCCCTGACATAGTAGGCGATGAGTGATGTTGAAGTTTAGAGAAATTTTAAAAATAGAAAAAAACAGGTTGGTACAGTTATAAAATACTTACAAAAGAAAGAGTTGTTGCCAAAAGAAATTCATGAAGTCATGGTAGGTGTAATAAACAGCACCCTCACCTAGGTGCTGTTTATTAGCAACTGGCGAAAAATATGTCTCGAGAATTTAAACTGGGAAGACAAACATGTGAACATGCGAAGGGTGCTGGATTTCCAGTGACTGTCACTACCCACGAAAATGTTAATCGTATACACGATATGGTAATGACACATAGACTACTGACAATTCGCCGGATAGCTAAAATTATGAATTTTTCTTATGGTACTATAGAAAATATTTTAACAAATATTTTGAGGAGATTTGAGTTCCACGAATGTTGACACCTGATCAGAAACTTTCTAGAGTATTGAATTTTCAACCCAGTTTCAAGCAGATCCGAATGAATTTCTTTCTCGATTCGTCACTGTTGGTGAAACGTGGCTTCACCACTTCGATCCTGAGTCTTGAATTTTGAATTTTTGGAACGTGGACATACAATAACAGGTTCCTACTATGCCAACTTAATTTCAAGATTGCGCGATTGTGTCAAGAAAAAAAGACGGGGAAAGTAGAGCAAAGGAATTCTGTTTCATCAAGACAACGCTCCTGTCTATAAAAGCCATTTTGCTTTGAGCGCTATTCTGAATGCAGTATTTGAATTGTTTGAACATCCCATATATTCACGAGACTTTCTTTCTTTTTATTTCCAAAATTAGAAGAATATCTTCGGGGGACCAGATATTACGACGATAATGAAGTGATGACGGCCATAAACGACTGATTGGAAGAGCAACTGAATTTTTTTCCAGGGGAATCAAAGGTTTGAAGCATCGTTGGACCAAATGCTTTATTGTTCAGGGAGATTATGTAGAAAAATAAACGTTTGATATTTCTTCAATTTGTCACAACCCGTCAAAGCGACCGCAGATTACCAGTTAAGAGTTGGTTAAATAAAGGTTAAATTTCAACAAAATAAGAGCATTGTTGATTCATTTTATGATTAAAGGACCTAGATGGGAGCATGGGTATGGATTTTTTAAAACTCCAAGAAACTAAAATGTTAAAATCTAGTCTGTACATGTTTAACTAGTTAAAGCTAATCGTAATCACTTGCAGATTTAACGCTGATTTAACGTCTGTCTAATTCAATTACCTCGGCGAAATTGTTAAAATGTAATTAATTTGATCGTCGTAAAAAATCCCGAAACGTTCAACGACTAAGTGAGAATTAAAAACCATCGACGGCGCGGTTGTTTGCTCTATCGTGTCAGTATCGAACGGATAACTTAATTAATCCGCGTAGTTAAATTCTCATTAGGGCCCTGATTCTGATGAGATCCGACAGATCTGAATATGCAGATTAAGCGTACAGGCGTCCGACGCTACAAAACCGCACATTTAGACCACGGTTCGTGCGCAGTGAAGAGGGCACGGGAATCGTTAGCGCACTTTTAAATCTGACACGTATCGCGCCTCGTTCATAAATATTTAGTTTTCACACGAGCAATTAGCGCATGTTAATTTCAACGTTTGTCAAGATCACATTTCAGAAGTGAAAGATTATATGCGACCTGAGAGATTGTACGAGTGCCAGATCAGATTTACTTATGGTGTTAAATTGTCTCAGAAAGGACACGACACGGATATCTTATTTTTCAGTATTATGTATTTTTTCAACATTTATTGCATTTCTGCACGAAGCAACTAGTTTTTCCCACCAACTTGTTAAGCTCATCTATCAAATTACTTAAGTTGTACTTAAAAATTGCCTTACGCTTAAATTAATATCGAGATTTGTGCGGTTTACGTTCCTTATAAATTATTTTCCGAATTAATGATAGTACGACACTACAAGAAAAATTTTGTCTTTCTCCTAAAATTTATTTTATGATTTTTCTATTCACTATGATTAAAATACCGCGAAAAAATAAAGATGCCGTAATTGTCAGACAGCTTCTACAGATATCACTTAAGTGATAAACAACAACTATCTGTTTTGCAGAAGACTCAAATAGGTGAAAATGTCGTCTAGAAAATGTAAATATAACGCTGGTGCATTTTGTTATATATGTGGAACGTTTATTAAATTACGAGATATAAAACTTTATTTAAACGCATGTGAAAAGCTTTGTGAAGCCTACGAAACTTACTTCAACTGCCCTGTTCTGAATCTACACAAACCCTGGGCTCTACATGTTGCTTGGAGTAATAACAAAAATGTTAGAAGGTAAATAATTTTTAAGGAAAGAATTGTTTATTATATAAATAAATGTGTATACACTGCTAACAAATTTAGGGGAACACTTCTTTAGCCGTGCATAATTGTGCAAATTAAAGACAGACGCAAGTATAAACTTTAGTCTATTGTTCTTTCAGCATTACTTAACAAGATAGAAACAACAAATGTGCTGTAATTAAACGGTTTTCTTGAGTAACACCAAACTATTGAGACTACAAAAATCGAAATGTGTCTTATCACTTAAAATGTAATGGAAATACTACAAAAGCCCGAATAGCGCTTTAGTAGCGCGTGTGCCCTTCATTAGCTGCAATAACAGCCTGGCATCGTCGAAGCATGCTGCGAATAAGATGTCTTAACATGTCTTGTGTTAACCATTCCTAATGCACCTGTCGAGTAAATCCCAAACCCTGTGATGGCATATAAGTCTGCACTCATGGCTGGCAACCCCATCACTTAGTTTTCATGTTCCTAGAGGAAGTTTGTTGTTAAATTAGCGGTATGAACTCTACAAGATGAGGCCATGGCCAAAATGGTCTGCAAATGGCATAAATGCTTTTGAAAAATCGTCTCAACATAAATTTGTACGTTGAGACGTTGGGGAATGAGAACCAAATCTGTGCGTACTGCCACCCCACACCATGACCGATCCAGCTCCGAATCGGTCCACTTCCTGCATACACGCGGCAGTGTATAGCTCTCCAGGACGTTTGTACACTCGTACACGATCATCGAAACGAGTTAGACAAAACCGTGACTCCAGTGTCGCAGTTGCCATTGCAAATAATTGTGTGATTCCTGCAGAAGCGACGAGCTCGAACCGGCCTGCAAGAAATATTGACTTCTTTGAGTCGTCTTCTAACCGTCTGATCGGAAATTGTCATATCGGTAGCATTTCGGAGTAGATTTTGTAGCTCACGAGCAGTAGCAGTTCGTCGGCGAAGACAAGAAATAACAATATACCGGTCGTCCCGAGGAGTAGTTTTTCTTCTACGGCCTTGTCCTTGTCCTTCTGGAATATGTACCCGTTCTTGGTACCTATGCCAAGCTCTGCAGATAACAGATGGAGTCGAATGGCACTATGTCCAGTGACTAATTTGATGAGTTTCACATGTTTGCTTTCTGGTGAAAAACCACTTTGTTTTAAGACTTTCTTTACATTTTGACTTCTACGTTGAAAACGAGCAAACGAATCACCGTAATCCTTTTTGCACTTTGTCAATAAAGGTGTAGAGAATAATATAAGAAGAAAAAATCATGCTTCCTTCATTTGCCTGAAAAACTTATAGGCGCTCAAAAAAGTGTTCCCCTAATTTTGTTGAGCAGTGTATTATGTTCATTTTTATCTTTATTTATATCAGGTTGGTATCGAGGTGAGAAACGGAATATGAAATTCGCAGTACCACGAATTTGGCTAGAGTCAAAAAACCGTGGATGATTGTTATTTTTGCGTAGTTAATCCCGCTAAAAGACGTAGGCAAAAATTCGAAACTATTGCGATCTTGCATCATCTTCTGCTCCAATCTCACATAGCCTACAACTTCCACTACGTGAACCTCCTAAAAATTGTCTCAATCAAGCTCATCTCAGAGTTCAAATAAAAATATTGAAGATAAAATTTGGAAACAACATGTGGCCGTACTCGAAAAAATAAGGAGAACATTTTCATCAAGATATCATGGACGTCGAACAACGTTATCAAGGCCAATACAACGAAAATATGATAAGGGATTACATTTGGGGTTTAGTGAGAGAAAGTACTTCAGTTTTAAACTTTTTTCACTATTTTGTAATTTGATATGAAAAATTTATATATAAATATGTGTTTCGATTTATCAATAAATAAAAATTTAAACTACGAATTTTCTAAGATATTGATCAACCGTTCTCCAGGATACAAAAGGAAATTTTTCATATATTTTTTTCTTCTAAATATCGACAAATCTATCGATACTTCATACCCTTATCATAGTTGACCTGTGTAATTCAAGTTAAGCCCTGTAATTCTAGCTTGCAGTCTGATGCAGCGTATTCGTATTAGCAATTCACTAACATTTATTATATTACGTGCCATTAGCATATCCAACAATAAATTTGGAAAATGCACTAATGGAGCCTGTGAAGTTTCTTATTTGTCATTAATAATACCTTCCCATTATCCACAAATTTATTAGTCACTTTAATGTGTACACATTTGAACAACCTATGTTGTCATAGTCAGAAAATGTAGATATCTAAGACTAACAAAATAAATATAAAAATAGCAACCTAATAACCTAACTAATGCTATAAAATAATAATAATAATAAAAATGACTTATAGCAATTCATAAAGTGACGATCTTGATATTTGCTCATAATCTGAATAAAGTAAATCAAATCTGTTTTGTCGACGAGAATTTGTAATACGTCTTTCGCTCACGTAATTACGCCACTAATGTGCGCGTGTTCGCTATTGTCTGGACATTATTATATCGTTCGAAGCCTTGTTGCAAAATTAATTCGTTTTAACTTTGTACACTATTTATTAACAGTTTACTTAATTAATTTACAATTACAATTTACACTGTTGCGAGGTGCTAGCTTGTTTGCTACTTGTACTGTTATACGTGATTAATACTTGAGGGAATAATACTGTATAATAATTGTAATGTTAATTACTATTCGAGTGATTCTGATGTTATCTTGAGTAATGGTGATGTTCGACTGTTGTGTTTGACTAGTCTGGAATAATAATGTTAAGGACGAAAAACTTCTGTAAATAAAGGAGTTCGCTTGTATCACTTGTGGGAATAAAATGACCCCAATTTGGTGCAAGGCGGTATTAGACGAAGAAATCGTGAATGGTCAGAAATGTAATTTCATATTGACCATGACAAGGGAAGTTTAGTCCGACATTTGGTTCACCGATTCTAAAAGGACTAGAAAATATAAATTCCCGCCTATTCGCCTATCGAAGCCTTTAGATTTCTTTGCGTTGTATCCTGCAGACTTCTTTTTAAAGAATCATATAAATCCAGAAAACGTGCGTAAATAACTAATACTGTAGAAATAGTCGATTTTCTTTAATGTAGCATCGAATAATATGGACGTGGAGTAGAACTGTTTACAGCCTTAAATATCTCAATTCGTATGAAATGAGGGTTCGTATCTATTGAGTTGAATATTTCACATTTCGTTGGCGAGATGTTGCATGGCCTTGTGTTTGGTTCCATCTACCACGGATAGTTAGTATGACCTATCGACGTTGGTTTAACGTAATTTCCAAAAGATTATCTTTATCAACATAGACATTACAGCACGAAGTAACGTTCTGCACGTTAGCCTGCGTGTTTGACTTCCACAAAATTGCTATGATTAAATTATCATTGTATCCTAGCATCAAAACAATTCAAACAGCATTAACCGAGTCTTATATAATTATTTCAAAGGCATCAATTTCGACGAGTATTTATTAATGGAACATTGATCTTATTATACAAATAGATGCCCGCATTAATTCCATTTCGTAATTCCGCAGTTACTCAATAAACTCGCTGGAAAGTTACAAACAGGGAAAATAACGAGGTCACTAATAAATATGAAAGACGACTGCTTCAATTTAAAAATTCTCCTATTAAAATCGAGTAGAGCTCTCCTTCTGGTAATAAGCGCTTTCTTGCCTTTGTTACCGGAAACGAAAAAGGAGAAAACATCAATTTCCTGGTGCTTTTTATTTCGCGCAAACAAGTTCGATTAGAAGTTATGAAGTTTGCTGAGTAAATATTTTTAAATTGGGTTGATAACTTGGACGTTATATCATTGTATTTCTGCAGGAGACAACCGCCAGAAGTTATTCCAGTTCGTTCGTTGCTTACACCGTAAAACGGGCTGGGCATCGATTTTGGCGCTTGAAAAGTAAATTTAATATTATAAAAAGTTGTTAGTGACTGTAAGGGTTATACTTACGAGTTTAAGTTTCCAACTAATGAGCCATTTTTAATAGAATTGTTATGAATTAATTTAAATCTAACGTATTTTGTGGCAGCTAGTGTTAGGAATAATGGCGCAATATGTTAGTGATATTATGATGCAGTGCGAATTCAATGCCCCTATGTATGACCGGATTGGCGTAAAATATATGACATGTGGTATCAAATAATTGAAATATTATCTTGTCAATTATCTTTTTGTAAACACAACCTGCATTTTTAATGTATGAGCAACACAAATACGGTGTGCTGTGCCAAATATCTAATAGAATAACCAACAAATGTAAATCGAGTGAAATATGAACTACTAATAATTGGTAATTAGTTTGTAGAATGTGCCAGATACCATTTGATAACTAACTTCACTTTTTGTTTATTTACAGGATAGTTTGCAATGACGTAATAATAAATTCCAAGAATGCACTTAAGTCACATTATCGACAAAACTATATTACCCTTATTATTAGTACTTTCGTATTGTTTGTCATGTTCTTTTGTCCGTTAATAATTGCGCCGATTTAAGGCTTTTAAGTAGAATATAAATTAACGATGATTGCACGAGTTTTACGGTTTCGTGAACGCACGCCGCGCCTGAATCTAATAAAGTTTTGTTTGTCGACGTTTATTGAATAATAAATGGCGGGGCTAATGAAATTAGTTGAGAAGTAGTTCGAGACCGTCCGCGGTAAACCGTATCATGGCGATGATTCCAAAAAGACCGAGGGAGAGAGAGAGTGTTTGTCGCGGTAACGGCCGCCTCTCGTGAGAAGGAGCTAATGTACCGATAAATCAGGCCGGCGACGGGCATTAAACGTGGACCCCGCAAACGCACCAAGAAAACGGTTCGAGGCGCCGTACCGTGGGCTCAGATGAAATTTATTGGAAGTTGACTCCTTGCGGAGCGAAAGCTCTCGCAAACCCATTAGCCCTGAATGCTCAAATGCAAGTGCAACTTCATCTAATGTGCGCCATTTTTTGGCTTTCAACTGCAAAATGTTGGATTGTCCTTGTACTCGTATTTCACATTTTTCACGTATGAAAAAAATGCGGCCAACAAACTCCTCATAGCCTCATCATATCATAATTTATCATTACATGCAAATACTCTCTGACATAGAATTTTAGATGCAGTTTGAAGAAGAAAAGTTTTCAGTATATTACATCAGCATATTAAAAAAATGAAAAATTTACCAGTAGCTTTTCACATAATGAAGCTGATCACCGATCGTCGTACTATACAACTCGCAAATGCCACATTTGTAAGGGAATCTCGTAATACTGTGGATCTCGGGTTTCGTTGAATGAATGCCATTCTCATTTTTGTCACGGTAACAACATTTGATTGATTTCTTCAGAAGTCTCTTACAGTATTATGTAATTGCCATGGACTAAATTAAAGGCCTCTTTCATAAAATATACATGATTATGGCAAATATATACAGCCTTCATTGACATGTTTACAAATTTTAACATGAAATGTAGATTTAATTCCATGTTGATACAAACGTAGATCCTACAGTGTTTGGTTCCGAAGTTGAAGTTTAAATTTTTTAAGTTGAAATAACGCAGCGCCCTGATTTATCACAACAAAATTTAGTATAAGGGAACGTTAGCTCCCAAAATAGTTTCTATATTAATCGACTTTCATGGATGAAAAATATGCTAACATTGATTTTGTCTATGGATTTTGTAATGAAAACGCTCGTAATAAATATAGTAAAATAGTTTTCATAATAGATCTCAACCGTCACATTCCATATTCAATAAATTATTTAGAAGACTTGATTGGTACTACCGTTCCTTCTAGACTGATTCGCATGATGTAAACGCCACAAAGGCACAACTTTATTTCAAAGATTGTAGGGTCACATGGATTCATTTTCAAGGCTATGTATTAATAATTATTATAATGAACATCTTTGGCATCTGGATAATTTTAACAAGAAATAAAAAGAGGGAAGCAGAGCAGAAGTAGATATAGGAAAGAGAATGGAAGATAAGGGAGGCAAGGTACAATTGGAGATACAGAGCAATACAGACATTTGGAAGGAGGCCGATGAAGAGAAGTTAATAGAAATATAGAAGGAACACGTCTAAATACGGGAAATAACACCAAGAAGAACTAGGTTACAATGCTAGAAGGGAAGTGGGAAATATAGAAGTACAAACAAAAGATGAAGTCACAAAAATAATCAAAGAACTAAAAGTAATAAGTCCAGGGGAAAGGAAGTATTCGCGAAAATGATTAAAAAACAGGAGGGGTTCACTTAACTGAAGGCATATATGATGTTGTAAAACTACCATGGGAGAAAGAAGAAATTCCCGAAGAATGGACAACCACACTGATATGACAAATTTGTATGAAAAACGTGAGATATGTGAAAACTATAATACTGGGCAAAACTTATATTGTTCCAACAAAATTTATTAAGGAAACATTAATAAATATTACAGAAGATCTCATTGGGGAATATCAGGCAAATTTCAGAAGAAGCAGATCGGCAAATGACCACATTTTTACTCTCGAAGAAATTCAAACAACTTGCTACGAATAAAAATTAACTCTGCAGGTGCTGTTCATTGAGTTCAAACAAGCCTCATCATAACAAATATACAATGCAATGAGAAGACTAGAAATATCCGAAAAATGGATATGGCTATCAATTATGATGCTGAATAAAACACAAATTCAAGTGCTCGGGAGTTGCGACAGATCGACAGAATTTGTAGAGGGAAATGTTATGAGAGCATGTGAGCCTCTCTCTACTACACTCTTCAACCTACACTACAGTCCTAGTAAAGACGAAAATGAAAAAAGATGCGAAAGTTTTCGGATTGGAAATAGACCAACAAAAAACAAAATACATGTTAGTGGGCGAAACCGAACAGTCAAGAGATGAAAATTTGTTAATAACTACGAACGACGGAAGGAAATATGAGTTTGTCAGGGTAAAAGAGTTCTTATAAGTTGGAGTTATGATGAACGATGAAGGACACGCGGAGCAGTAAATAGAAGTGAGAATTGCGAAAACAAGAACTTGGTAATGCTGAAAAGATTAATAAAATCAAAGAGTACGCCAAGAAGAAAGAAGACAAGAATTTACAAACCGACATAAGGCCAACCCTGACATATGAAAGCAGGTGAGGATGTCCTTAATACATAGGAAAGAAACATACTATATACGGTGGAATAAACAAAGAAGATGGCTGGCGAAGAAGAACACTAGGCATTATGTACAAAGCTGCAAATATAACATCTGTCATAAAAACCTAACGAAGGTGGACAATACTTGTAGAAAGATTGGCCAAAAATAGATTACCAAAAATGGTCATTAACGGAGCTCCAATTGGAAAAAGGAGACGGCTGGGAGATGGCCGGAAAGAAAACGAGAAACAGATGAGAATGGAATAAAATTGTTGAATGTCCAAGGCCTTTACGGTCTGTATTGCATACACATTATATGTTTTGATCTTCTGGAAGATGTTCCACTCCACCTGATACAAGATATATGATATAAGCATGATGGAGCATCGAAGATGACAAGTGACCCAATGGCTGCATACCCATTTCCCAAATAAATATATTGGATATGTCACTCGTCTTAAATCCTTGTGATTTTAATTTATGGGGTTACTACAAGCATCATTGCAGGTAATTCAAGAAGCTGCAATTGATACTAGGAATAACCTGAATTTAGTACGAGTGCAAAAGAGTTTAGTTCATTGTTACCAGTTATATATTCAGTTACTGTAACAAAATTTTCATACCCGTATGATACAATAATTGTTTTTTATTTTGTTCTGATTACTTATTAGTGTTCAAAGAGGCAATAATTTTGAAAGCGATGAAACTTTCGAACAATAAAGGTAGGACTTTTCATTGAAAAAAATGTAAAGATGCTATATACATCCCGTAAAGGCAAACATGCGCCGAAAAAGTGAAGTCTTTTCCATAATTTGTGCATTATTCTGATGACCACTGTATTATAGAAATCTGTGGTCATCACTATATTTACCTACACTTACTTATACTCCTGTATTCCAAAGAAATTTACGAATGAAAGTTCTTAAGAATTTCAATATGTTTAACTTTGATAAAAAAGTCTATATCCCGTTTTCGACACATAGAAAAACGTGGTAAGAGTAAAGAATCACTTCCTAGCTATATAAAAAAATCTTAAGTTTAGCTTTACTCGTTTAGGCGATAGAGCACATACTGCCACACATACAGACGTCATTCCCTAAATAGTCAGAATAGGCTGAGGGAAGCTCAAAGCATATACTTCCGTTAAAAGATCGAGTGCGACATGTTCCTGATTACTGTACTATAAAAAAGTAAAATTGTAAAGTTAAAAATATTGGTAGTCGAATGGGTAATTGCAGAAACCCTATTGCTAAGCAGCAAGTAACCAGTAGGTACAGAAACAGAAAAATGTATAAACATGATATTTTTTAATACCAACTTTAATACACTACTGGCCAACAGATGGAAAACCAAGAGAATGTTGGCAACAAACGACAAGGTTAAATTGAAATGACAAAAATGCAGCAACAACTTTTTATCAATTTTAATTTGGCTATATTACAAAACCTGTACCACGTGACAATAACTTAAGAATAGGACAAAGCTAAAAATTCAAAGCAAACGCTCTCAAGGATTTGCTCAAAAAAAAATAATTACATCAAAATTGTTTTCCGATGCTCTATCGAAAAGAGGTGGCGATGTATATAATTCCACGAGAAAACTCCAGAACTAATTTTGCTATGTACCCAATGCAATACTGACGTAAATCAATATACTCAACATTGCATTAAGAATAAAAAGACATAAAAACATATCTACGTTATCCAACCAATTTTAGTGAAAGTTTCTTAGATGGAAAATTCTGGAATACGCAATAATAATATTTTATAGCCAACACTATTTCAAGCAACCTTTTAAGCGTTATCTTCTTATCACGCCCTGAATTTTATCTATTAAATAAATATTACTATAAGCGTAAGCAAAGTTATCGTCCTCCACTGTAAAGTAAACACCACCAAGAATTTCGATTCAACTAAAATTCTTTATGGTTCAGAATTTACGTGAGAATATCACACTTCGCCGATACCTATTTCTATCTCAGCCGTTTGCTCAAATTTATATCATGCACGTCATAAAATGCACGACTTTTATTATCACACATAACTACATGACTGCATTATATAGAGTGTTGGACACATTTTAAAGTGACAAAATTGATGATCCGCAACGATATCGTATAAAATGTTGCCAAAAATTACATTAAAATATGAATTTAATTATCATATTTACATAGAAATTAGCTGTGGTGTGTTTTACAATGTAAAGTACAAAAGTAGTGACATTATATGATAATATTAAAAACGCAAGTCAAGGGTATATGGTGAAAGGGGAGTGGAATTATAACCAATAGTAAGTAGTTAGTAAATGTTAATTAAATGCAATATATTTTAAAATATATTGCATTCTATATTTGTAATTAATAATTACAAATATATAATTTTAATGGGAAACACGAAATAATATAAATCGGTGCGAATGCAATCGCGATACACAGATCGAGCGCCGGCAGGAAACGGGGCACATTCAGACAGGGCGATGCATCCGCGAACTACTGCAGTTCTCAGCATATTTTCGCTAAATCAACGAATTGTTTTTTGTAACCAAGTATTGGCGGAGCAATGCAACGAGAAAGAGTGGCATTTCAGAAATAGAGACTGCAATGCAACATTACCGAGTTCGCGATGCGTGAAAGGCGTAGACGATTATTATTATTATTATTTATATTGAAGTATCATGGTTGTTAAAGGCCAAGCTTTTTGTAATAAATTAGCTATGGCAGACATGTGAACATATGGAGCGGAAGTGCTGGAAAGAAGGGCCAAGTTTGAGAGCATGTTTCAGGCAGATTTGAAGTTGGTGTAGCACCTAGAAAGGGAAATGCTAGAGTACGTAATGTACGAGAATTTGGCAGAGAAAGGAAGGCGGTGTCACAGGGAAAAGAGTGGTGAGGTACGCATTGAGAGCGATAGAGACGGTTGATCAGAATTTGGTATATATGCTGTTATTATAATGGAATAAAGAGAACCTAGGAGGAGTAATATATCGAGATGGGAAGAAGAAGAAAGAATAATGCTACATAAAAGACATGGATAAAGCTATGCATAAAAATTGCGGAGAGGACGGAGGAAATTGAGCATGAAATAGTAGACGGGTGGAAGCAGCTAGATGCATAGGAAAGAGAAAAAATAGAGAGACAACAAGGTTCAGGGATGTATGTGGGTATGAAGAAAATATGAACATTTGGGGGGGAAGATGAGCGCGAGAGAAAGAGAGAATGATAGCGAGGTTGAACTGTGTCAATTAGGAGAAAAGGAAGAAATATAGAATGTACGAATGGCACAGGAGTTGCAAAAGTTTAATTCTCATCGTGCACCAATTGTTCTTATAATCAAAATAATTTCTATGTAACTTAACCCTTCCAATTTACAATTAAAATTATGTTACATTTAACAATAACCGACTAATTTAACCATACGCGTAAAGTACTTAATTAAAGTAAACTAAACCTGACTTAAATCAACACAGAATATTTATTTATTTATGTCGTCTGCTTGCTGATTTGATGACAAACAATAATTTCGTAATGTAAGACACTTTTTGCGGACAATGAAGTAAATATTGTTCCATCTTGATGTTGACTCATTACAAACTCAAGTTTTTATTTTCGGGTAGGCTATTATACACCTTTGGTGCTACATAAGAAAAATAGGGTTGTAAAGTGCTGAGGAATCGCTATGACTTTGGTAAATCGTAAATCTCGATTTAGAATTTCAGACTAGAATACTAGCTTCTTTCTTGTTTCGGATTTTATGATTACGCATATTAACACAACTCATTTCGTTCAATTTGTTAGAAATATGGTCGTATTTCTTCAAACCATGAGTCAATCGCATGCTTTCATTTATAGAATAGACCCACCACTGATTTAGTGTGGTTCATATTTAAACAATGATTCAATGATTCACTGACGTCTCTTCAATTTCTTATAAATTTTTATTGATTCGACTTATACTAGTTTGTAAGTTTTCTTTGTCAAAGCTGTAACAATTGGCTAACGTCTGCGAAAAATAAGGTGTGCAATAGGTAACTTTATACATCAGAAGTATAGATAAGGAATAAGATCGGCCAGAGTATACATCCTTGTAGAGTCTCAAATGTGACCACCACTATGTCTGACGAGGGATTGCGATTATTAACTTGAACTCTATTTGTCCAATTAGCCAGAAATGACTGCCAATATGCATGCATCAAGTTCGAATTTAAAATAGAGTAGTAATCGGCAATTCATGATTTATAGTCAATATTAACTAGTGCACTAGTTGTATTGTACCCTTGTGAAAAGCCCGATTGCAGCTTTTGTAGTATATCAGTTGTGCTCAGGTAACCTTTGATCTGCTCATTAATAGGTTCCTCGGTTAATTTAGACAGGGTTGATAGTTTACTAATAGGTTGTAGGTTGTTATTTGACTTGTTTAATATGTTAAGCTCCTTAGGAGTTTTCCATAGCTGTACAGTTCCGTGTGTGCTTATAATACATTCAGTATTTTTTTATATATTTTTACACGAAAGATGGTCGAATCTTACACCTCAATGGTGCAGTGAACATTAATTAAAACAGGTCCATGAAGACTAACTGGTGGATCGCTAGACAATATTGTTTCTGGGTTATTACCCTTCGTCCGTAGCGACTACCAAGAACCTTAGTTGTCATATATTTTTTTGACTGTTTGAATTTAGATAATGTATGTTGCGTTCTTTAATTAATCCCAGCAACCGTCAGCAACGGGGCTCTCAGTTTACTGATTCGCATATTTATTGAACAAGTCCACTATATTGTTACTTAAATAATATGCAATATTAGCAACATTATCTACGTTATAAACGTTAGGCCAAGGTATTGACTTCAAGTCTGAATTGAATTAAGTTATATTAAAATTTTTGTTGCTGTCTTGATACGTCAATATCACCAATACTATTCGTCTATACTAATCTGCGACCAAAAATAGTATTTAGGTCAATAGATCTGATATCAATACTATGTCAATAAGTCAATAACCAGTTATCGTTATCCGTTTGTTGACTATCTCTGTGAATCCAACATTTCTACAAAATGAATTGATCCTTTCTGCATTATTGGATTAGACATTAAAGATATTTACCTTGAAATCACCAGCACATACTATATCATCAACCGTAGGTAATATATCTAGCAAATGCGACGATTGTATAGCATTTGAATATTGTATGAGGCCTACAAACTGATACAAGGCATATAGTTTTACATCCGTGTTTACAACTCGCCAACAAATACTCGAATGCATTTACGCCATCTTTTTCGCAATTGAATTCACCATATTTATTTAATGTTATTCTGTCGAAGATGGCCAGAAGTGTTTCCGATAGTTGACGGTTTAAAGCGCAGGTATACAACCATGCCGTTAAGTAGGTACTGTCCTTTCAAATTTCTACTTGACGACATGGGGCAGCAGTGGCCATTCATTGCAAACGATTGAAAATGTGCTTTAGAGAAGAAATTCTGAATATTAATTAATTCATTAATAAAAACCGACTAACATCCAACACAGACGATGAGTATGGGCGACATGTATCTAAAGGAAATGGCAATGTCCGTCACAATGACATTCATAACGATTGACGTAAGTCTTTGGTATGTCTCATTGTGACGGACAGCGTTGTACATAGGCCTAGCAGGTTCTCGGTGAAGCCTTTAATCCGTTCTTGCGGCGTGATCAAGTGTACCTTATTTCAGTCACTGTCAGTTGCTTGAATTAACTTTTAAACCGTAAACTTCGCAATTACGAATGCATGAACAGAAAACTTTGTACGACCACTTCCATTCGTTTTCGCAAACGCCTTGATACCAACGTTCCTGCACAAGTTAAGATTAACCGAACTAAATATTTGTTTATGTAAAGTATATTTGTTAATTTTCAAAACTTAACAGTTAACTCTTGTGAAAGTTTGTTACTCTTACTTCGCTCGAATTATATATACACGTAATATATTTCTGATTTGTGCCACAAACTCCAGTCGGTGTTACATGGAGCATCAGTTGCCGCCCTCGGTAATAACAAATAATAAAATTACTTACAGAATTATGGTTCAGGTTTCGAATACACGAATACATAATTCAACATTTTCTTCATTGTATATGAATAATAATATAAATTGAAACGTGCGTACCGACGTGCAATATGCATATGTCGGGGAATTATGTTACATTTCAATTCAACGCGAACCATCTCATCTCGAAACAATACGAGATTTTATCAATGTCACCCAGCAAAATGACGGCACGAACAACAGACTTCCTCGCGTGCATCGCGCGGTGGCGAAAGCAAACTTATAACTTTGCATATAACACAGCACAGTCAGTTAAGCTCGCATTAGATTTGTATTTGCGGCTGCTGATGTCTCGGTATGTTATCTCATACACGAAATACCGCGAATTCTGAAACATCGGCACTCGCGCTGATGTGCGAGTGAAGATAGTTAACTCATCCCGCCGCGACGTTCCTAATTTTCCCAATATGAGCGCCAGAGCACGTGAGACACCGATAGTTAGTTTAGTTACATTTCGGTCCGTTAGTTCTAATTGAGACAGAACTTGCTGCATTTATGATACTATACGTTTGATTAAGGCTTACGGAGTTTTTGTATAAAGAACGAGACAAATCATGTGAAATAGCTAATGAGAATTGGGCGAATTGGGCAGTTTCTGATTATGTTTCATATAGTATATACAATGTGATTAATACAATTAACTTATTTGTTTCAAATATTTAATTTGGGAGATTGTTACCATTAATACAAAAAAATAAAAATAAAATTATGAAAACCATTTTGTTTTAATAACTAACTCATTTACTTGAATATATTGAGCAGGTTTTCGATTAAAATTATAAAATAATCTATAGTAGAAATGTTTGCTAAATGGAGTATTGAAAATCAATAATCGAAAAAACGTATCCTTTAACGTTTATGGAAGAGATATAGAAAACCAATAACACTCAACTGGAGACATCCAAAAATGTAACAAACGGATATATAGAATCAAAAAAATAGGCGATGCGCGTTCTAAAAAATTTCAACTGATGGAATGCAAACAATCCTTATTAACCTATAAAGGTCCTATCTAATCCGATAAGACTTTAAGATGATCTAGTGATATTAGATTTTTTTATTTCATGTATACGTTTGTAATTCTGGCATCAATCTCGCTTTAGTATTTAAATCGCGAATATTTTATCCACCCATACAGCATACTGGCGTTGCCCGGATAACGCAAATGGCTTTGTCCTCTGTATCTTCTGTCATAGTCCGCTGGAGGTCAATATTTATATCACAGACCTCATACGTTTCAGTCCCGCGCTCGATATCCAATTCTGTAATCAATTATACTCGGGCGTCAGCCTACCTACCCTCTGTTTACTGTTTCTTTTGCGTGGAGTTTAAATATCTCGTCATAAACCGCATAGCCACTGCCGTCTTACAAATGTTAGAAACTGCCCTAACTGCAGGGGAAGAAACATGAAACAAACAAGAAACATGAAGAACCTTATCAGCGTGGGAGGTCTCGTATATTGTGATGTAGCCCCATGTAGACTAGTGAAGAAAATGCGTTGAAAAGTTTGTTATTATTTCGTCCGAAAATGTTGTAGTTTGTTCTTCGTTACGAATTGTATACAATGTATCTGTTCTATTGTTTAGTTAATATTATAATTTAATTTAATTTAATATGGTTTAATATAATTTAATATAATTTAAATAATAAAGCAGGTTGCATACCTATGCTGTTTAACGTCAAAATATTGACGACCCTAATCAGATCAGTTGAAACTGTATATGCAATAAAGGAGCACTATAACTATCGCTAAACTCTATTCAAATCCTCTTTGCTAGAACGGATTGGGCAAAGTAAAAATAGAACCAGCATAACACAATTTTTATATTATATATTTTATATTTAATTTTTTCAATTCGGTATCTTTATATATTTAAAACATGTTTTAAGTTGTGTTAAACAAATAATACATCAAAATACAAAATATGAGAAATATGAAAACTTTAAATTAGTATACATCAGATATTTCTATTTTGGTCTCATAAGGTTCAGAATAAAATATTGTTTTGATTTGTGGTGATGTTACATAAAGCATACACCTCATAAATACAATTTGAAAGTAAATTAGTAGATGTATCAAAATTAATATACTTGTCTTGTGTGTTTAACGACATATTGTATACCTACATGTACTGTAGTATTTTTCAAAGATAAATTGTAAATATTATTGTAAAACCGATTGCGAATTCGCCAGATAGACATTTAACTTGGGCAGAAAAATACTTCAGTTTGCCCGAGTATTTGTATTTCATATCGCATACATGGCCGAGACACAAAGGTTTATAATCCATAAGCATTCACAGCATAATGCACTTACGTATTATTGGTTGCCTATAACAACATGTAATTTCCTCTAAACGTCTATTAAATTGCCTCTCTATATTATGTATGTTATGAAGGAATAGGCAGGATGCTGCCATGGCAACGATCTGATGATACCTTGATTACCTTTATCGACCTCCGACAGGAGATTAAAAATTAATCTCTGGGATTAATAGGATATTTTTTTGAACTCCAGAGGCAGGTCCATCGTTCTTGAATATATTTATCCCTCGCGCTGGTATACATTTGTTTTTTTAATTACAGCACAATTTTAATTAAATATTGATTCATACATGAAAAAGCAAATATTTTTTATATTATTAATGAACACATTTAAAGTTACAACTAGATCATAATTCTGAATAAAATTTCATTTTATCACAGACTACTCGAGCAATATTAATATATTTACATGTATCGAAATATGGACAATTTGACATGACTGTATTTCACTGCCATGCCACATCACCTGCGTTACCTAGGTTCTAGAGGCGGTCACCAAGACAACCCGCCTTTTCCACCGGAAAAAATCTGCTGTCGGGAAACACAATCAAATTTAATTTTACGATCGCGTGGTTGCAGCCATGAACGCACATTTTCATCATAATTCAAAACTATTTTAATATCAAACCTGTTAGCTAATATTTCGTTAAGGTAAATATAAAATATAGAGGATAGTTAGTGTAATTAGTGTTATTTTGTCGTACAATTGGATCGATACGTTTAGCTAGCGAGACTGTTATAAAAGGACTGTGGTTATCAGGTTTTGAAATTTGTTAAATAAGTGCCGTGATATCAAAAATTACCTTGGTCAAGGATGGTCATGGATTTTTAAATGATTGTCGCAGCTCCCATCGTACTTTTATGTCAATCATTTTTTGATTGTCATAATCAATTACAATACTACAATTACTGTAATTTAGTTTACTTGTCAATAAAATAAACTACTTATAAAAAATAAGTAGGTAACACATTTGTAAGTTATCGATGATGTCAGTGTAGCTCAAAAGGATAATTTAAGCTAACAACGGTTTTACATTCCATGGCAACCTTTGACCAATACACTTTTTGATATCACGGGTAACGCTTGAATCTGTGTTTATCGACGGTTAATCGATATAATGACCAGGTCGGTATTAAGTATTTCAAAGTACATTGGTAAGAAATTATTGAAAAGACACGTTTTTATGTCAATAAGTTATGCATTTAATTTACGGTTTCATTGCTCTCTGTCTTCGTTTTATTATTTTCATGCGTTTTCGTATTAAAATGAATAATTTTTTAAAATATTTTAACGCCAAAACTTCTCACACTTCGTTTAACTTAACATAATTCCGTATTGAATTTATTACATCCCCTGCGTCCAATCTACTTTCAATTCAATTTAATGGCCTTTTTAATTGAAATATGACAGCTATCGGTGTATATCATTCAAAGTTACGTTTTATCATATTCACGGAAAAACCTAGATCCACTGCTATATACAATACATATTAGCCGTCATTTCATGTTTATTTTTATATACTTATGTCTTCGAAACTCGTGAAAATGTTGCCGTTCTAAGTATTTTATATATGCATGTTTTTCTTGCCAATCATGTGACGTCAGCCTATATTGAATGCACTCACTATCTGCAAATTTCTTATACAATTTTTATTCGCTTATAAATAAATATCATAATAATATATACCGTGCTTTCTTTCAATTAAGTTTAGTTAAGGAACATGTCAACGCATTGGAAGGGCTTCCAACGTTCCATAAAAAATAAATTATTTCAGGTTAAATATTACTATATTGTAATGAAACGTTAAACAGCAGAAATATATATTCAATAAAAAATCTTATAATAAATGTTCGAAATGCACTCCTTCACATTCTAAACAATGTGCTAAGCAATGATAAAATGCTTGCACAGTATTTCTTAAGGAATTTAGACTTTTTCAACACAAGCTGTGGTATACAATTTCTTAATTGTGCTACATTATATATTGGGATAATTATGATATACATTTTGGACTTAATACATCCCCAAAGAGAAAAATCATTGGGGGTAAATCTGGCTAGCGGGGTGGCCAAACTATTTGGCCATATCTGCCTGCCAATGTCCAGGATATAATTAATTAAAAAATCTTGTAACAAGTCCTGTGGAACGTGATGGAGCTGTATCGATCTGAAACCACACATTATAAATATTTGGAGTATTTGTGGTATAATGTGTCCTTGGAGGTGTTCTAAAAATTTATTTTTGTTCAGGTTTCAATCGATAAAGAAAGGGCCGTTGCACTGGGTATGGGTTCGATTTTTTTTGTTTTTTTTTTTTTAGGGAATTTACTGAGTGATTTAAAGCTTCACAAAAATCTATTTGATTAATTTTATCCATGCCAAAAAGTTGTTGGTGATTTGGAATTTTCTAAGGTTAATTGTGTTTAACGTTCTAAATAAAATATATTTTTGAAAAATCAAACTCTTTGGTTATTAAATGTAGGGATGTTGTGTGATTTGTATAGACGTAACATAAAATACTTAATTAATGTTGTTCCGTGAGGACGTGTTAAGCCTCTATCTTTTTATATGCGCGCTCATAAAACAGAGCATACCGTATTAAATTGTTGTATAATGTGAATAATCCAGATCGATGGTATTGATTTGTCAGGGTAGTTAACAGAAAACAAATCACGGATTTATCTGCAGCTGTTATATGTATATGCAGTACAGGCCGTGAAGGCCTTGGGCATGTTGTATAATTGTATTCCTTCCTTTTCTGTTTCTCGTTTGCTCCTGCCAATTTTGCATATTAATACTTTTTAGGCATTGCTCTAAACTTTGCCGCCATGGTGGTCTCATTTTTCCAATTGGGGCTCTGTTAAGGATCATTTTTGTTAATCTATTCCTGTCGTTTTTCTATATGCGGTATCTACCGGGCTTTTACATCTACTTTTATATCTACTTCGTTATTTGTTCTGGGTCGCCAGCAGAACAAGAACAGAAGTTGAAACAAATATATGGCAGTCGAAGACGAACAACGTTGGAAAGAACAGGATTTTGCCAATGAAGTAATAACAAATAATAGGAGTGGGAATTTGAAACCCATATGAACTGTGTTTGCTCCCTAAACTTTGTGCGCACTATAGTCTTGGGGCAATGCCAAAGCAACATTGGCGGAAACTTTATTAGAATTCATAGCCATTTCCTAAAAGCGACACGTGATCAACTTTAAAAATATTTGTGTGTGTGTGTGTGTGTAGAAAAAATAATAATTCGCTCATCTTTTCTAGATGTTTTGTTCCCCAAAACAAGAGATACCCACGAAAATATATATACGAATTTGAACTTGGGTGCCCACCTGGCTGAGGGTATTTAAAAAATATCGATGGTGTTCGTATATACCTAAACATCAGTACGTAACGTTAATTGGAATAGTATCTCACTTGCGTGTCTGAACCCATTATTTGTCTGGAACAGATACAATGGACGCCGCTACCATACGTACTCATGCAATTTTGCTAGATGAGTGTGTATATGCTGTGCGCATATACACTACAGCTCGCATACCAAAAATTCCAACGGATTGTATCAATGTGCACCAGTGCCGCGCAACGCTGACAGGAATGCATCACCTCCACATTCCATGACACTGGCATATAGCTAACTATTTTGGACAACCTTTACGCAATGGGAGTCTCGTTGCGTCTCACAACGACAACAATAACAACAACAACAACAACGCTATTGCATTCGGTCCACACACCTCTGCTTGTAATTACTCGCTCACCTGTGTTTATTCCACCGTATAGGCTATTAGCATTCTCTGTCGAGTGCATCATGATCTGCTTTCTTTAGTGACTATGTCTCAGTGGCAACTGTTAAGGTTGGCCTAATAACGAATTTATAAATTCTTATGATCTTTTTGACGTATTCTTTGAATTCATTAGTCTTTCCAGATTTTCGTACTTCTTGTTAGCTTTGGAAATTTTTACTTTTATTTCCTGCTCCCCGTGTCCTGTTTTACCTTGCCAAACTAATATTTCATTGCATCGTTCGTAGTTATTTGAAAATTTTCATCAGCTGAAAACTTTGTACTAATTTTACAAGCTTATATATTCTTTAATCATTTCTGCTGATACTTCGTTTTCCACTGGACTTTTATTACTTTTACGTCTTTGACTATTTTCGTGACTTCATCTTTCATTAGCACTTCTATATTTTCCATTTCTTTTCTGATTCTTTTTGGTCCTCCTTAGTTTCTGCATTCGTCGGTTCACTTAGTGCACTCACTCCTGATTTTTAAAATAGCTATTTTTGCTATTGTAACTTTTCTTGCTTTTATTTCTTGGTAAAATGCTTGGATTTCCTTGTTATCAAATTTGTCATCATCATCATCATCAAACTACTAGTTTTACAAACTCATATATTCTTTAATCATTTCTGCTGATACTTCGTTTTCCACTGGACTTTTATTACTTTTACGTCTTTGACTCTTTTCGTGACTTCATCTTTCATTAGCACTTCTATATTTTCCTCTTCGTTTCTGATTATTTTTGGTCCTCCTTAGTTTTTACATTCGTCGGTTCACCCAGTAGCACTCATTCCTGATTTTTTAAATAGCTATTTTTGCTATGGTAACTTTTCTGTCTCTTATTTCTAGGTAAAATGCTTGGATTTCCATGTTCTGAAATTTTTCATCAAAGGTTATGAGTTTTTTTCTCATTGTGCAATTTTTTTTTTCTTATACATGCTCTTAGATTGGTTTATTTTGTTCTTATATTTTCTCTGTATCCTGTTCTGTTGTTATTCAGTAATTCTTGTGTTATTTTCTTTTTCTCTACACACCCCTCATCCAACCAATATTTCCGGTTTGTCTGTTTCTTTTTCTTCGGAGTCGACATTTTGTCAATATCTTTAATTACTTGTTTTGTTTGTTTTCACATCTCCTCAACTTGTGTGGTTTGACAGCATTTTTTCAGTCTTCAGTCTTCCAATCTCCTGATATTCTGTTTTAACATCTGCGTTCTGCAATCTTTCCACATCATATAATTTTTCTATTTTTTGTATGTTCTTTGTGTTTCTTTTGCTCCACTTCTTTTTGGAGCTTATCCTTACTAAGAAATAATCGGATCATGTGCTCTTCTCATAATTCTCACACTAGTAATCAAATTCATATGTTTTCTGGATCAATTTGATTTCACACCCTGCCGTCTGGTGTTGTCCATGTCCCTTTACATATTTCTTTCCGTATAAATTGCCTAGTGAGCAGTACCACCATATTTTTTCTGTTGCAAAATGAAATACTCGGTGTTCATTATTATTCCTATATTTCGTATATACTGTGTATTTTTGTTATTGATCTATACATTTCATCTTTCCCAATCTTTGCGTTATAATCTCTGGTTGAAGCTGTTACTCCTGTTATACCATAGTAATATATTTATTCTTTCTTGTTTCGAATACATATTGTATAATTGTCAACTTGTATGTTAGATTTTGATAACAAATGCAAATTTATATCTTATCAAAGGTTGCTTGATCCTATACTCACAGCTTATAATAAAATAAATTTTCGAGCATTTATTATATTTTTTTTTTATTGAACAAATATTTCAGCTTGATAGTTTCTTTTTTTTTGTCGTATGGTGGCATCCATTCAAATGCGTTGACATGTTCCTTATAAAATTGAACAAACGATGTTCAAAGATAAAAAGCGCATTTTTTCTGTAATTAGTTCCACAATCTTTTACGCACTCATCACCCACTAAATAATTCACCGTTGATTACAACTTCACCTAGTTACCGCTTAAATTCTATGTGTCACTGGGTGAAGCAGCTGCTCTACGAATCACACTATAAATTCGTTAATTTAAAAGGGTTCTTGTTGGATGCACGCTCCAATGACGCAAATGACGATCACAGCAGATTGTCGCGTGCACAATATAATACCGCAAATTCCACCGGCAACAACTACAATAAAGGTCGATGAGACCCTCGTACCCTGTATCACCAGCAAACATACGCACACACACGTACTCACGCCAAACACACTGCCCGACAAGGTAGAGATTGCATTCTTGCTGTTGCTATATTTTACTATGCAAATACATTACGTTAATTATTCAAGGGAGGTGTAGTATTGTTTCAAATGCTAACTACCCCTATTATTTGATGCTACCATTGTTGCTACGAACTTATGTAATTTCAAGTCAATAAATCAATATGGATACATGGAAATTGAATTATAGTCGGTGCTTAGACATAACAACACTTACCGGTAAATTGGTTCGCGGTGAATTAGTCTGTTAGTGAAATACTCATTACATTAAGACATCTCTTGAGTGTCCATCTTTCATCTCATGGCATTCCCAATACCCGAATAGCCTATAGCGAAAAATGTCGGAATAGCTCGCGTGTGCGGCGCAATATGAAATAATTCGATTCCTATTGGAACAGTCGTACGTGAAAATATCGGAAAATATCTACGTAATCTCGTACGTCAATATTTGCTCCGTATGTTTGATTTCTTCAATTACATTGGCAAATAAAATCTATACCCTTGCTCGTTTCTGGTCGACTGATTTCGTTTTATTAGGTTCGAAAGAGAGTTTTTTCGCCTACGACGAACAAATACGAAATCTGTTCTTGGACAAACAAGACAAACGGGACATGCTGGTTGAAAGCTTTAAAGTTTGTACTGTGTAAATTCAGATGACCGAGTGTTTATGGAAGAGTAATGATGATGTTAGTTTTAGAAATAGTTATTAATGTGTTAACATATGGATTTAGTTCTCGAGTAAAACATCCGCCAAATTATTTAAATGTGTAGCAAAAAATATCATATAAAATTCCTTGATGGTCATATTTAAGACTGGATAATTTTACCGACGCTTTTGGAAAAATATCTTGTGGCCAAATAATGTGGTTTTCTTGAGTGTTAAATGGAGAATAGCGTCATGGTATACTTCTAATATTTATTTTATAAATTTCCACCAAGAAGGCATAAAATAACAGCTGTAGTAATTTCGCTCGACGTAGTAAAAAACGTAACACGTAAATTTATAAGCGATTTTCGGTATCTACGCCGCAATCCTCGACTAAGTAAACGTAGGTCACGCTGTCACCACTAAATATACCGTCGCCTTATCCCCGTAACGTTAATAGTAAATCGATTTCAGATAGGGTTTTATGTACCTGCCGGAGATTACGGATGCGCACAAAGTTTTATCGAACGTAGTATCATAGCAATTTTCGGTTACTACCGTAGTATTATCAAATATTTTTCGTTGTGATTGACCCATTCTGTCGGAGACCACGCGACGACGTAATTAATGCAGTGAATTTGAATGACAAATACGTGATCATTTGTCAATGTTGTGTGTTGTGTGGGTGTGCTGTGTACTTGCAATAAAAATGTGACATGGTGAATTATGTATTACCTGAATGGCGTTGAATACAACGCAGATAATGATTAGAGAGAAATTTAATTTTACCGTTGCCTTATTATTATAAAGTAGCAGCAAAATAAATATTATTATGGGCAACTTGAATTGTCTGAATATACGTAAATTATATTATGATAAAAATAAAACTTAGGACTTCCATAGTCTTTACTGACTATCAGAAAGTATGATATAAACATGAAGTGATTAAGTCATACGACCGTCACGGCTCCTGTTGAGCCGGTTCGGTAATTATTGACGAAAAAAAATATTTTCATTGCAAAATATATTTTCCCACCTCAATTGTGAAGTATCAACTTTGGATGTCATTATATTTGCGAAAATTTTTCTTTCTTTATTAAGTGACGATAAACAGTATCGTGCATCGAACAAACACTTAGAATAAATTTAGGTACTTTTAATGTCAAAAATTGCTACCACAGCTATGGTGGTGGGTGACAGTAAATGTTAGGTGTGTTCAGCTGCGAACAAAAACTTAAAAACGAAAATAGAAAATTGTGTTAAAAGGGAAAAAGTTATTTCAGAATAATTTGAGTAAGCTGATGAAGAAACTTTAGGTGCTCTGATTCCTTGCAAGTCGAAAAAGCGCTATGAAGCTGAATATGAAAGTTTTGAACAAGGATTCGAGCGAAAAAATTATATCAACGAAACTGTTTTGCTGGCACATTTTAATGTAAGTTAGCCGCATGTTAACAAAATATGAGTCATAATTTTTAATTTGCGTTCTCAAAAATTTCAGTCCAGTGTTTTTGGTCGAAATATTCCATGATCAAAAAGCCAAAAAAAGCAATGGTGTTGTCTAAAGGAAATGTGCAAACGTTTTTTTGCAGAAAATGAGTGTAGTAAAACTGGAGCATTGAAGTGTGATAAAATTTCTTACGAAAGAAGCTAACAATCCGAAAGCTATTCATCATCGGATGTCTAGAATCTATGGAAACGATGCCCCGTCATATTATGTAGTAAAATTTTGATCTAAACAGTTGGGGAAGGGAGTCCATCGAAGTTGATGCCTGAAGTGGAAGACCTACAGAAGCGATAAATCCGCAAGTTTGCAAGAAAGTGGAGGCCGTGGTTCTCGAGAAATGCCGTTTGAAGGTGTCCACCATCGCTACAGCATTGGAAAAATCTGAGCCTGGAGTTGACACCTGAACAGAAATTGTGAAGGCGATAAGTCTCCCAATATTATTTGACCACTCTGGAGGCTTGTGCTGACTTTTTAGCTCGAATTGTAACTGGAGATGAAATGGGGGTACACCACTGGGACCCCGAAACAAAACAAGAATCCATGCAACGGGTGCATAAAGGTTCTCCAACTACAAAGAAAGCTCGAACTCAGCCTTCTGGTTGAAAACGCATGGTATCAATTTTTCTTGGACTTGGAATGCGTTTTTTTTTAATTGAGTACATTATGAAAGGCACTACAATTAATGCAGAAGTTTACGCTAATACTCTCAAGAAATTGACAACAAAAAACGTCCCCATTTGTCCCAATCGAATGAGCTTTTTCTTCACGACAATGCGCCTGTGCACAATGCTGTGAGAATTCGGCCAATCTTGGCGGACTGCAGCTTCACTGAGCTTCACTATCCACCATATAACCAAGACATGGCACAATCGGACTATTATTTATTCCGAAAGTTAAAAAAATTGCTAAGAGGCAATATTTTAACATCCAAGAGAAGATATTTTTCCTAGTGGTATGGGGTCCCTTCCGAACAAATGGCGAAAGTGTATTAATGTTTGTAGAGATTATTTCTGGTTCCCCTCGTACAACCTATAGGAAGGGACACATTTGAATTTTCAGAACAATTATAACATTTCTTCAACTTTCCGATGCAGATAAATGCACGGGACACACGTTTTGAAGAATATCCCCCACTTCGTTAGCTATGGGGTTGGCATTGCATCCATCGAAAAAGTTGAGAATTGAAAAGTTCTTTGGTTGCTGAAGGCTACGTTGAAGACTCAATTGAGCAACAATATAAGATTGCCCGGTTGATTCTTGGAACCGAAGAACGCAGCAGCAGGTTTCTGGTGATACTTTCAAAATTCCGGACATCGTCATATTCACCCTACCTAGCTAGTTTAGATTCGTTCAAAATCGAAATTATATCATTATTGAGACAGCCCAATGAAATTTCAATTTTTTTCCCACCGATTTTTTTGTACCAATGATGGTACTTCCTGACTATAACTGGGTGCGCCTTTTTGCCCTTTTTTTTCATTCATTGTCACAATTTTGAATCGAAAAATGGAATGACATGTCGAAACTGCAATCGAACTCAACGTTTCTATCTATTTTTCATGGTAATGTGACGGTGACATTTAAATTCGTATTTGATGTGTGACCCTTCTCACCAGAATGATGCTACGCTTTTATCTAATATTTTTACTAACTTAGGTACGCGGAAAAATAAAATGCAATAATTGAAAAGTTCCACATTATCACTCGGACTTCTTCCTATTTTTAGTTGGAACTCAATCATTAGGCATTTTGTTGTCTACGCTTATTTGGATAATACTCGGTCGTGTAACGTATGCTGTACAGCAAGTAAAAAGTAATCAAAAGTGCGACTTCGTTCAGTAACCAATACTCATTATATTGAATAATAAAGAATTGCTATCTTGCAGGCATATTCCTAAACAATAGAACAAAAGGAAATATATGACGAGGTACGGTTTCTGGGCGAAAGGGTAAAGTGGAGGAATGTCATGATATCACTCATTTACTACCATACAGAATACCATAATCGATCCATAGTTCTCGAAATGTTTTTAATTATTTACCTTTATTATTTATCAATGTAAATAAAATAATGAAAGCCTGGAAATGATAGTTTTGTTAAAAAAAAAACATAATACACACAATTTTGGGAAGCCTTAGATATGGATTGCCTACGGACCAATATTCACAACATGAAGTAGGAAGATCAATCATTGATAAAACACAGGAAGGTATACACAGATTTAATTCAAGATAAAGGACATTAAGAACATAGAATGATGTCCTGTCTGACGGATATCAGATAATGAAGCAACAACATGTTCATTACGATTTTCAGATACAATAACTGAAATAGTTTTGCAAATATATTCCCGAGTTTTAGGTGATCTGTTATTAAATTATCATCAATATTCAAAATTAATATTTTATTATTAAATAATAATTTCTCTGCCTAAATTTTCATTTACAGTATTCCATAATAGCTTATTCGAATTGGCGCTATGTATTCTATTCGAGTAAATTGTTGTTTTTCTGACGAAATTAGTTTGTTTAATTCTCTCTTAGCTTGTTTTTACTGTGCTATTACATTTTTGCTTTTAATATACTCAGTGACATATAAACTGCACCACCTAGAAGGGGTGGGAATTTTTGGACCAAATTTGGCAGGAATAGTGGACTAGTCCAGGGAAATAGTTGATTAAAATTTGAAACCCAATCATCCAAGTAGTCATGGGATTTTTTACGTTTGTGTCATTTTTTAGAGGTGGTGATAGACAAGCAATTATCGAGTCATTTTTTGACTGTTTAATGATGCATGATGCATAGAGGAAGGAGACCTCAAGTTTATCAGCAGTTGAGTGACTTTGACCGAGGGCGGATTGTTGGTTTACGAGAAGCAGGTTTTTCGTTTAGAGAAATCGGCAACCGTTTGGGACGGCACCGCTCAACAATAAAGCGTGTTTATCAAGCGTGGTCTGAACATGGGGTTGCACGTCGGAGAAGAGGCACTGGGGCTCAAACACGAACCAATGAACGTCAAGATCGCCGCTTAAGACTAATGGCCTTGAGAGATCGATTCTCTACAACTAGATCAATAGCTGATCAATGGCTAGGTGAAAAAGGTCGTCCGATAGGCTTGCGAACAGTTTATCGTCGAATAAGAACCTTTGGCTTGCAGTCTTACCGCCCACATCTTGTGCTACCCCTCACTGCTCAACATCGCCAGGAACGTTTGGCTTGGTGCACGGAAAGACTTCAATGGAACTTCGAGTGGCATCGAGTTGTCTTTAGTGACGAATCGCGATTTTGTTTAGAAATGCATGATGATCGGATGACTGTTAGACGAAGACGTGGAGAAAGGCGCAATCCTGATTTTTCGATTGCGAGGCATGTTCACCGAACTGTGGGGTTGATGGTGTGGGGTGCTATTGCTTACGGCAGTAGGTCACCCTTGCTCTTCATTCGGGGCAGTGTGACCGCCCGACGCTACATTGACGAAGTGGTAGAACCACATATTCTTCCATATCTTCGAGGGCTGGAAGACCCACTTTTCCAGCAAGATAATGCACGACCTCACGTAGCAAGGGTTTCTCTTGACTTCTTTGAAGAGGCCAATGCTAATCTATTGCCTTGGCCGCCAAGATCTCTCGATTTGTCGCCCATTGAGCACGTGTGGGACATGATGGGTAGAAGATTGAGGAATCTACCGAACCCACCGTTGACAATAGAAGCTCTACGGTATGAAGTACAGGCTGCTTGTGATGCCATATCCCAAGAAGACATTGATCACCTGCTGGAATCAATGCCAAGGCGGGTCAATGAGTGTATCAGAAATAGGGGCGGACCAACACATTATTAAAGAAAAATCACAAAGATGAAGTGTTTTCTTTATCAAATTTTAATCAATTGTTACCTTAGACTAGTCCAATGTTTCTGCCAAATTTGGTCCAAAAATTTCCACCCCTTCTGGGTGGTGCAGTTTATATGTCACTGAGTATATTTTTTTGCATTTCAATCAAATGTCTACGGTACTTTCTATTTTCTACCTTATTATTTTTAATTTGGTTTTATGACAGCTCAGATGAATTGCATCTGCAAATAAGATTAAATAATTATCAAACATGATATTAATATCGAATGATGAACAAACATTATAGTTTCCAAACAATTAGAAAAAGTTGAAATATTTAGCCTATTAACGTCTGCTTTGTAGCCGGTTTAATAGGTTTGTTCTTCAAATTTACAGTTTTTCCATCTATGCTACATTTAAATAGCTGTACAGTGTGATTAGATACAGAAGAGTTTTAAATTCTTATTGGCAATAAGTCTATCGCAGTTGGACTATTGGACGTTATACACGTTGGAACATTATATATTTTTTTAATAATCATTTAATAAACTTTCGTGTACGAATTCACCGAAGCAGGTATACTGTTTCGATTTTTTCATATTTGTATTTCATTTTATATAAAATTAAATAACTAGTTATATTGACAAACGAACATATAATGAGAAAGCTCTTTTGATACTTATTATTGCATTGAAACCCAATCATGCGAAAAACTGTGTGCTTGACGGCTTTAAAACTGCATTGGATAAAAGTTCATTGGCAGCTTCAAAAAGAACAACAGTCGTGTTTAGGGAAACACAATACAAAAGATAAACAATGATGAACTACGTTTTTTTCGCGAAATATTAATATTGCGCATTGTGCCCAGCTTTCGAAATTTACATACAGGAAATTAAATCCATTTCGACAAAGGTCTCCTGCAACAATGGGCGTTCGCTAAATCAAATCCGTGGGCCATAATCGGACGGTCATATTATTTCTGTGTTGGAGTAATTCATTCAGAGAGTTTCCGAAAACATTATTATTAAAGAAAATTCATCTTTAAACGGTTCAGTAGAAGAGATTGAATAATCAAACACGAGTTTATTATTATTATAGAACGTGGTAGACTTAAAACATTAATTATTGTTAATTATTTAGAATGAAAAATTTAAAACATTGCATTCCTGTCGAAAATATTCCTTTTTGTTTAAACTCCAAAAAGTTCAATAACGATAACAATTTCTAAAATTATACGATAATGAAATGAGAATTTCAAGGGTGAAATAAAGTGTTACGACCTCGGCGCCCAAATATAAATTACTGCTTTCGACATGGGCACCACCATACGGTAGAACTAATAGAGATATCCATCTGAAGAATATACGTTCCGTAAATTGCAAGAGCTTTCATTTAAAAACATTTTGGCGACATATTTTCTTTTCCATAACACAGTATCAATCATAGCGTTATCGTAAGACTACTTAGGAACTTAAGTAAGTAAGAGGAGACGATGTCAAATTGCTGTGGTTACCTTGTAGATCATTGCGAATTTAATTCTATTGAATTAATTTGGGCATACGTGAAAAATAAAGTTGCAGCAAGGTCTATGCTATGGACGATGTTTCAAAGGAGATTGTGTTGAGCATTGTAAGAACATTGAGACATCGTATATAAAAAGGACACCTTATAGATGAAGTTATGGAAATATTTATAATTAACTTAGGAGAAGATGATGATAATGAATTGTAGGGCGAGTCAAGTGACAGTTGTGATCACGAACAATGCGATAAATAAATTGATGCTGAAAATGCTCACATTCCTCATCGAGTTAAAGGAGATGTTATGCAAGATACTTGTACTGCTAACAATTCCGTTACGTCTTGACAGCAAAACTGTTCAATACGCGGGTAACCAATTCAATTTGTTCTAATATTTTACTGAAAATAATAGAACCAACCCAAAAAACCTCTGCTGATATTATGGTCTATGAAAATAAATTGCAATTAAATTCATTTGATTTAGTTCAATTAATCTGGCATTTGCATTAATTATTCTTTGAGTAATCGTTAGAAGCATTGAGCTGATATGGATATGAAAGCTCAAGTAGTGAAATTGTAGTTTCTGAATTAAAAGAAGCAGTTGCTGCAGCGATTGCAAAGGTCGGTGCATACGAATGTATTTACAGAATCTGCAAGGATTGGTGCACTGCTAAAACAGTAAGAAATATAAATTCCGAGTGTTGTGCTGGCTTATTTTAGCGAATTAGTCAAAAGTCAAGTATTTTTTCTAAGAGCGCTATCGACTTTTCGATGGACTTTCTACCTAAAAAAGTAAATATAAATTTATTGTTGAACTACATACTATGTTATTTTTTAATTTCTAGGTCGCTTTAATAATTGGAATATCAGCAGCGAAGCGATGAATTGTTTATAATGAAAATAAGCGATACTATTTTTTTAGACAACTTTACTATTCTGGACATAATAACTTCGACCTTGCGCATTTATTATCACTATTCTGAATCGATATCAAGATTGAAACAATACATGCATTTAGTTGTGAATATGCAAGTGATAGGTTATTTATGGAATTAAGAAATAACAATGCAGTCGTTTGGATACAATACAATTGCACTGTTTCCTAAAAAAAATGCGAATTATTTAAAATTAAAGGATTCTGATTATCAACCGGATATTGCTTTAGGAGAACTGCAGCCACATTACTTGCCAATACTGGAATTGATATTTTACAACTAAAAATACTAGTGGGATTGAAATCCAATACTGTCGCCCAAGGTTACGTAGATTATTCTTTAGATGGCCAGGCAAAGATTGCGAACATGTATCTGCTACACAAAATATTCATGAACAAAGTACGTCAACTCAAGGATTTGTCATTTCGATAGAACAACAAGCACATGAAATTTGCACTGCAATAAGAGGGAAAGTTGTTGCCCATTATAAATATACCATCATATTTTATACATCATAGTATGCTGTTATTTAATATTATTTTTTTTAAATTTACTTATGAGTGGTTCTGAGCTACGCCCTCATACACATGCACACTATATAATTATAATAACTAATTTACTACATGTGCTACCAATCTAAATTTCCAATTACATTGTGCAGATTAATTAGGAAAAGTAAATTTGGAAGCACATAGCTAGATTTCCCCCTGCACTTTATAAGACTTCAAACCTAATCAACTATTGATCTAAACGTTCGCAACACAGCAGGATTTGTCGAACGTATTCGATAAAATAAATGACCCCCGATACTCCCAAGAATCTGAGTGACGTGCGAATCGTACACCTGCAGACCAATTCTTGTTGGAGTTAAACTCTTAAATTTTCGTTATCTATCGATTCTGTCTATTTTCTCGAACCCTCGTTTTTTGCGAAACAAATTACGCAGTCTACTGTAACGTCTTATTTGATACATTAATATCGACGCTCGTGAAATATGTTTTAGAAGTGGATATTTATTAGTTTCCATAAATTTTGGTTTGATATTATATTAATGAAGGATTTTCGTACTTATTGTTATATATGTTTTCGTTTAATTACCTTCTAGATCTTTTGCCATTTAGCCAATTACAAGTTATCAAGAAAATTATTATACGGTCGAATCGGATATGCCAAAACAAGACGCAAAAAATGGGATTAATTGTTAAGTAAAAGGGACCGAAAAGCTTAATTGTACGATGATAATTTTATAAAAATTCACGACCAACTGATTTCAACAGCGGAAAATTTGCGGCGTAACCTAACCCCACATTTACTTTCATAAAGTAATTACCGAGTCACAACGAAACTCAAGGCGTATTTTCCCTTGCAACACATCTACTTGCAGTTAATTCGTAGTAAATTTATCCAATTAACGACGGAATGCAACTTTTCTAGACGAGCTATTGCAGTAGCAGCAGACGTACACTAATTATGATTCTGTAGTCTGTTGTTATAATTATAAGATTTATCCAGGCGTAAGTCGACTGTTTTAAGTGTTTTCCACGTTCTCCGCATCTGGCGGGCGTTGACGTTAAGTGGCGACGAAGTAATGATCACGAAATATCTCTATATTTGGCTGCAGTCCTCACCCAGGATAGATTAGTTAATAGCGAAAAGTCTGAGTGACGTGGCGTCTGAGGCAATTTTAACAATAGCTTATGTTATGCATTAGATTTAACTTATTAACCACAAATAATTCTCACATGATTATACTTTCGTAGTTTTATTTATATACGCCGCGTCTTTCTGCCATAATGTCATTACAAACGAAATTAGAATTCCATATTATTTGGTACTGTTCTACCTAATTTGCGTGGGAAACCAAACGTGCGCACTGGCGTAACATAACACACACACACAAAACGAGATCTACAGAATTGAAGTCATTTAAGGGGGGATCCTGCTTTAGAAGGTTCAAAAAATCGATTTTCTTTTATTGCTCAAATCTATGCCTAATATATCTAAGAATATGTATAAAAAGTTATAGCGGCTAATTCGCAATATTTTGAAAGATACAGCACTAAACACAGTGAGGTGTCGAGCAAAAAATATACGAACGCACCAACGCGCGCCCCCCTCCCCGCAGTCAGATAACTCCGAACTATGTACTGAAAAATCGGTCAATCGGTCGTTCGAAACAAAAATATTTTGAATTCGTAAGAGCTATAGTAGGATTATAACGAGATATTCCGTAAGTAAACGAAAATTAGCATTTTTCCTGATCGTAAACTTTAGTGCGCCTTTTCTCGAGTTTTCGTTTTTACGATTTTTCTAAACTGGTGGGCGTGATTGCGAGAAAACTAGACAAGCAATCAAAACGAAACAAGGCTGTTGTTAGCATTCTGTTCTATTTGAACTAAAAATATTAATGAAAAAAAATTCTAAACAACTTTTTTAGCAAGTTGAAATGATTTTCTCTTCCTGCAAAGAGCACATTTATTTTCAAACCTGAGAAAAATCTTGAATTAAAATTTTCTTTGGCTTTTTTTGTTTCAGACAAAAATTACGAGCTACATCTTTCCCACCGATTGTAGACTGCAATTGAAAGGTGTTGCACAAATGTGCATAAAAATCGGTTTCGTTTAAATATTTTTCTCTCGAAATATATATTTTTTTAATGTTCAAATATACACTAAAATGCTCTAAAAAGTTCGCTAGGCTTGCTCTTTTTTTTCTGTCCTAAAAAAATTCCCCCAAAAACGCTATTTTAAGGCCTCCTAAAGTAGGATCCCCCCTTAAACCCATACAAGCAAACGAGGTGGAAACTTACTGAATACTTGAATAAATCATATCAACCTGAAAATTAACTTGAAAATTAACCTGAATATCAACCACATTTCCAACAAGAACAGCCACTTTAACATTAAAATCAAAATAAAAATAAATTAAATAAATTTATTTAAAACTATCCACTTTCCCAATATATTAAAAACAAACAAAAAATAAGAAACGTGACACGATCAAATAACACGGTTGTTAAGAAAAGTCGTCGCCTCTCGGCGTTAATCATCTCTAGCTTTCCAACATGCTCTGCGTTTGTACACGTCTAGGGGGAATTAAATGTAACGTATAATTAAAGAGCAGTAACATCAACACTCAAGTAAGCGACATGACCGTACCGTAAGAACAATGACGCCCAGGATTAATCAATCGGTCCATACAGAATATCCACCGAGGAAAGTCCGATTCATGGAGAAGTGAAGTTAATTTTTCAACTTTTGGATAATCTGAGTTTTTGTGAAAGACTAAATCCAAAAGCAAGGTATCACAGATCTTCAAAGAATATCACTATGTGGTAGCGAGTTGAGATAATTTAAATTTAATTAAACAATCCACCGATAAAAGATCGAACAATGTTATAGATATGTAGAATTAACGACTTATTTCTAAGTATTTTTGTACAAAATACTGCATCAGCTTAAAGAACTTTTTAGAATACGTTTCTGTAGATAAAACCATATCTAGTAGGCGTTCTTTGGGAATACTTTTGATTTATTCACCCTTAAGTAATCCAGTTCATTAACCATTATGACTTAAATCACACACGCGTCACACGGTGGTGAAGTGGACGTAGGGTCAGGTCGAGATAAATTGTTAATACATTAATCAATCAATTTCAGGCCCAAAGTTTTCGTGGATTAAATCTAAGTAGTATTAATAATAATAATGAATATATTTATATAACATAAAACTTACTGACAAAACTAATTAAATTAAAATCCAAATAATGATTATATAATCTAGATATAGTCGTGATATAAAATTTATCAGTGCCAATTCGCCAGTTCGCCAGTTCATCCAATACAACGATAAACTCAATTCTCAATAACTCAATTTGACTGGTAAACCTGCCCCGAGAATAGAATTATTTAGGAAAAACGATTTCCTTTGTTTGAGAGGTTGAAATAAAGTTCGACTTTAAACGAATAAAAAGTGAATAAATCTCGATTTAATTCCTTTAATATACGATTTTGCGACGCGATACGATTTATTGGTGGGTATCTGCCAACATTTTAATAACACTTATCGCGCTATTTCAAAAAATATCGTATTAAAACATTTTTTTCCTGTGCGTATGCGACGAAACTTTAATGAAATATTCGTTGTCTCATGTATTACAATTCGACTGCTAATTAATTTTCACATCCAGGAACAAGAATAAATATCCTGTGTCTCTGCGGAAATATCCCTTGATTAAATTAATTATCAAAATAATTCATTTTATCACGCGCGATTAATACAATTAATTTATTAGTTATTCGCCTTCGGTTTATTCAATTAGTCGAACAATTAATGACTCGCATCGCGGGATACACTAAACTTGTAGTTGTTTGATTTAAACGGAATTTATTGAATTTGCAAGCAAAATGTCAGTAAACTAATGCTATCTGCCAGTTTTTATCATTTTGCAATTAATTCTGATTGCAGCCACGTTGCCAGTCATCTCTCCTTAGGACGGACATCTTAAAAATGGAGAATAGTGTAAGAATCCACGATATCATAATTTAAACAGATATGGAAAGTACGAATAGAGAATATATCCCAATATGAACAAGATGCAGGTAACAAAATGTGTGATAGAGAATGACATTAATAATGATATTTCAATAATATGGCTTAAGGATTGAGGCTTGTATCACAGTTGAATAGAGAATTACAGTATGATTATCTCCTTGAGACTTGGGCGAAATAAGCGAACAGTGCGCGCAACCAATGTGTAGTTTAATATGCATGTGCAACTATAAAAATGAAATATTGTAAATTAATTGTACTGCTAGTAGTATTTATTTGCTGTTGACATACAAAAAATATGTATTTCGACTAATATCCAAACCATCATTTATAGAAACATATTTAACCTCTTAACGCCGAAAGCAACAAATTCGCGACGTACCTTTTCCACAACTGTATACGGGACAGAAAAGTATATTTTAAGCGATGGTCGGGTGTAGCATTATCATTTAGCATTAGCATTAGTACATTCCCATCTTCAAATATAACGACGTGCTGCCAACTGTTAGTTTAACAAGAAAAGTTAACACTACCTAGCTGACAGTTAATGTGCAAGTTTTGTATGACACAACACACTGATATTTTCAGTGGTAATAAAATAATGATAAAAATTTTTCTATGTACTAGATATGTGTTTAGTTGATTATAAGTATTTTTACAGCGATTTTAGAGACTATTTGCAATGTCTCTAATATACGTCAACCGGCAATAAAAGCGGATTTTTAATTTTCACTTATTTTAACCATTATTGTTGATTGGTCACGGTCTAAATATATGAAATACACGTTAAGGAAATTAATTATTACATTTATTTTATTATTTATTTATATTTATAATTATGCTTAAATTATGGATTCTTCGACATTTTATTGAAAGACGAAGCATGACAGACAGAGGAAAAAGAAGAGAGTTTGTTGAGTGCGATGATGAAGGTATGACCCATTAGTTTTAAAATGTTACGCTGCTATGATGAATTTGGAAGAAAATAATGAATAATCAGAAAATGAGACTAATGAAGAAGAATCAGAATATGAAACGAGTGAAGACGAAATGGACAATAATGCAAATATTCATAGACAAAAGTCTTCTAGATTCGGGAGCAAATAATTATGGATCTGACCAGAAATGACAGTGCTAGCAATATGCCAGGTTGGTTTGGTATAAGGCGCAAGAACTGAAGACGCCTGTTGGATATTTTCGTAATTTTTATATGATTTTAGATTCAATTGATGAACAACGAAATGTATGTTCTGTACAACAAAATCCAATCAAGATACTCAATTTGAATAGAACTGAAATTGAACAATTTATGGAAGTGTAACTTACACGTCTATTTTTGGTTTTCCAAGATGACGTATGTAAAAAAAATACTCGTACAAGTCAGGTTGCAGATATCATAAGTAGAGATCGAAGGCAAGAAATAAAAAAGTGTTTACATTCATCTGCAATCAAAATTTTTTTTTTGAATTGTCAAAAACAGATCTAAGGAATTAGGGTTTTTTTCCCAAAAACTATTCGCTGAACTAGGCCAAAAATGCATTTCCAATGTTGGGTACAATTCGTATCAATAGATTCTCTGAACAGACTTTTCCTGATGATGAGTAACGAACAAGAAAGGCAAGGGAACTTTTGAGGAAAAAGAAAACATTATTGACAATATTTGTATAAGAGCCATAAAACATTTTGTTTACCGATTGGTCCTTGTAGAAAACACATTTTCTAGTGCATATGCATTAACTAATGTGAAAGGATGGAATAGAAAGGCTTCCTTGAAGTAGAATGTCCACAGGTGTTTCCTATAATAAATTTATGGGAGGTGTGGATTTGGAATATACGCTAATATCATAGTAATGAATTCGTATTAGATCAAGGAAATGGTATCACCGTTTCATTTTCCATTTCATCGATCTGGTAATAGTTAATTGTTGGCTACTTTATCGCAAATACTGAATCTTTGGGAATAGCAAAAATTCCATCCATAAATAAATTGCAAAGGTTTGTTCTCTTATTTCCTATGATGATAAAATTCCTGCAATTTTCATAGACACACTTTGTTGCTCTTATCAGTTCCATATTTAGTTCACTTTTCTGCATATTTTTCTTGCTTAACAGGGTGAAATGCATTTTACAAGTCAATAAACACAAAATATGCTTTTATCTTAATTCGCAGCGTTTTCCGGATTATTTCTGTTAATGTAAATATATGACCGTTTGAGCTTCTGGGTTTTCTGAACCCACATTATACTTCCTCTAACGTCTCGATGTATATTTAAAAAAAATATCTTTTCGTATACCTTTAACGCCGTGCTTAGATGCGTTATTCCTATATAATTATCACATTCTCTCTTGTCGCCCTTTTTGGAAATTGGTATTATTACCTCTACCTGCCAATCTTTAGGGATTACGCCCTATATCTAAGCCTTTTTTACAGATTCTCGTTAATAGGCCTACTACTTTAGTACCCATATTCTTTAGCATTTCCGCCGATATTCTATCGTGTCCTGTCAACTTCATGTTTCTTGTACATTTTATGTCTTCTTTTATTTCTTCACTCTCTTCTCCTTTTAGCATTCTTTCAGCATATGTCGCCAACTACCTTCTAAATAATCTTCTTGCCTATGATACAATATCGGTTGAAAATATTCTTTCTATCTGTTCAATATTTCTTGTTCAGGTGTTAATATTTCCCCTTCCTTGCTCTTTACAGTTATATTACGGTTTGTTTTCCATTTTCTCATATGTTATAGTATTTTGTAGAATAGTTTTTGGTTGCTCTTTTCATATGTTTCCAATTTGCTCCAAAAATTGTCCAGCTATTTTCTTTACTTTCTGTCACCATGCTTTTAGCTTCAATTCTTTGTTTTTGATATGCTTCATATCTCGTCACTATTCTACCTCCTAGATGTTGCTTCCATTTATCGTTTTTAAATTTGTGTCGCTTGTTTTGCTCCATTATTCCAACATACCGTACATTTCTCCTTATAGGATAAAAGTGGCACAGGTTTGTTTGACCGCTGCCAACATTATATTTCGCAGAGTTGCCCATAATTCCTCTACTCCATTTTTAGTAACGATTTCTACTTTTCTTTTCAATTTTACTTGTACTTATTGGCAATTTCTTGTTCTGTCATCTTGTATAGGTTGTAGGCTCCTTTAATTTTTGCCTGGCATTTCTTTCTTTTCAATTTTTGCAATCAGTCACTGTATATTTCACTTCCCTTCATCACTCTCACATCTTTCACCATCCTTTGTTTATCCTTATATATCATTTTATAGTCGATTATGAATTTCTCTATCACATTTGGACCTTGTCGTGTGTATTTATGTATGTCCTTGTGTTGGTAGAGAGTGTTCGCGATTAGTAGATTATTCATTATATCTCCCCAAGCTGCCATTAATATCTCCTCTTACATAAATTGTGCCTTGACAGTTTTCTGTTATCATTTTCAATTGTTCCCGATATATGCCCTTCATTTCAGCTTTGGCATCATCATTGGGGTTGAATAATGCTATTATTGTTGTTATTCTTCCATCTATCTTCATCAGCATTGTGAGGATTATTTTTGTACGCCCCTTCTATGATATGACATACTTTTCACACTTCTTATTTATCAGTAATCCCAGCCCTACCTCTGCCCGTCTTTCCATCGCTACCCTAGTATATATCCATATATGAACCCTTTTTACGATGTCCAAATTAAAATTAAATGTCCAATTCAAGTTTAAAATGTCCAATTCAAGTTTATCACTTATTTCTTGTTCTTTTCCATTTATATTCTTTACATTCCATATCGCCACCTTCCATATGATTTTATTTCCTTCTTTCCTGTTCCATTTCCACATTTCCTGTCCTTTCTCTTATCCTAGTCCATGTCCAGGTTGCCCTGGTCCGATATATGCATTATTGTTTTATTCATCGTTCTTTTCATATTTTCCTGTATTTTCATTCCAACTCCATGCTTTTCCACTATATTTTTAATATATCCTATTTGACTTCGTTTTTTCCACTCGTTTTTGCCATTGCTCTTATTTGTTTATGTTTGTGTTTCTCTTTTCTCGTTAAATCATCATTAATACAACGCTCGTTTCATATAGCTTTCTCAATTCCACTTCAATCTTTATTATTGTCTTTTTGTCAAGCTCATTTTCAAACCCTATCGCGTATACTTCTCCTATTTTGGTGATGGTCTTTGGCACAATATTTATATCCATGATTTGTTATGTCCTCCTTCTAATCAATTCTTTCACTTGTGTTCATCCTGGCTCGATACATTATCACTTTATTTTTCCTATTCCATTTTTTCATCCTTTCTAGGGCCTTATTGATATTTCATTATCTTTTCTAATCTCCATATTTTCCTTCTTCAGGATTTCATTTTTCGCCTTTATTTCATTTGTTTCGTCATTAAAGTTAAGTTCCATGTTCTTCTTTGTTTATTTCGTTCTTAAATTCTCTCTGTTCGCTCCTCATGTCTTTTTTGTAGTTAATTAGGATTTGCATCATTGCCATAATTTTATCTAACTTGTCTTCCTCCCCTATCTGTTGCTTCGGCGGAGTTCGTGCAGTTTTTCTACTCGCAATACCGTTAACTACCACACGTTTGGTGCCAAAAGTTAGTATAGTTTGAAATGCACGTGTTTATTACAAAGTTGCATAGTTAAATTTCAACCCAATAATAATTGTGGGTAAAATTTTACGTGATGATTGAAATCTGTATATTACACGTAATATCACGAAGACATTTCAATGCAGCACAGCCGAACACCGCTACCGGCGTGAAATATGCATGAAGCTAAGTAAACGTGTTTAGATTTTGCGACTTTCCGCCGTCCGCCGTATGTTTTGTTCCCAAATTTTAAAAGCAGATGGTTTCTAGATAATGGATGCTTGTGAAATATGTGTTGAATGATTTATAATCCTCGTATCATATAGACTAGTCCTTTTGGATAAAAACCTAGAAGAATGAAACTCACGATCGGAAACTACAAGATCAAGTGTTAAAGGAATACACAGAAACTCTTTCGGTTATGTTTACGGATGAGATTGTATCATTTTTATGAGTCTGTGACTCATCGAACCTTGCACCTTTCATATTTTCTTAAATCTTCACATAAAATGATGAAAGCACCAGCATTTTTTCTGTAAAGGATGAACCAACCTCGACGTTTAATAGATAAATTATTTACAGAAAAGACTGTGAAATAAAAATAATTTGGAATGAACTTTTGTAGTACAAGCAGGTAATCTTTTATGTCATAAATTCGATGGTATCGGTTAAAATATCTCTAAACTATACAACATTTCCACATAATATTCATATAATTATTTACATTGATAGGTTTGAGCGAGATATCGCATTAATATATGGAAACCGCGTGAAATTGGACCATTGGATAATATTAACCGTTTGAGATGTTGAACTGCAAAAATATCTTAAGCACTAAAGAATTAAGTACCCCAGCCTGGTCGTTCGGTTTTCATAGCCAGGAAAACGAGCTTAAACGACATTCTACCGGTAAAGAGAATTCAGGATTTTTCTATAAAACTACCATTTAAACTTTTATCGAACCGACGAGATCTTTCATTGAATAAATTACCCCATTATCTTTCCACTTGGGCGCTGAGATGACGCTAATACAGTTCGATGTTCTTTCGAGGCGGAATAGGCTAAACTTCGATGACGATTTTCGTTAATTGCGAAACTTAGTTTGTGTGTTGTGAGTTTATCGAAACGAAACGGAATAAGACCGCGATAATCTCTGATGAAATAAAGTCGTAAGCGGCGATTAAGGAACCGATCGGGAAATTAGGAAATATGTCAACTGTATCCCCTTAATACAGTGGGTCCGTCTTACCGTCGCCAAAAATTTCTGGACATCGACAATTGTTAGTTTGACATTTCCCCACAATACTTTCTAATTACATTCATGTTTATTATATTATTTTATATTATTACACTATTAACCAAAAGTAAAAATAGCAATTTTTACTTGACTGATAATCATACATTTTACGCGAGCATAACTAATCCAAAAACAATATTTTTTCGTAGTAGGAAACGATTTCACAGATATTTTCTTAATCGTAACTTGCGTAAGATTTTTCTCGGCATCATTTTATAAAACCAAATAAAGAACTTTATTGTACAGTATGACGGCATTTTGACAATGTTGTAAAATATAAGCTTTGCGAGCAATACGAAACTCCCATGAGTGAGATTATCTAGAAATTCCGCGATGGCTCTTTTGTGATGAACATCCTCGGGGGTGTTTTTGTCAGTCTTTGTACCGTCTTGATCCCTTTTCTTGCCTCCTCCGAGGCGACGACACCCTTTGCGATGTAATTTTTTCACATCGCCTATATAGACTCCACGGTAATAAATCTTGCCTATGTTCCAAATGAAACGGCCAAGAGCAAGGCAAACTGATCGACATAAAAATATAATTTTGATTATGCGTAGTTTGTTTAGTCGCGCGGAAAATTAAAATGTTTGGGCTCCTGCGTTTGTTTTCCGTTCGCGTGGTCAGCAGTGATATTATGCATTAAAATTATTATGTTAGTTTTGAGGTTGCTGTTTATTTTCGAACGCTCATAAAGGACGTCGCTTCATGCAAATGCAATATTGCAACGTCATTGCCGTTTTGTTATGAAATGAAATGTTCGTGTAGTGGCATTGTGAAACGTAAACAGGCGACGTAAAATTTCGTAATTAAACGGGCCATAACGAGCGTGATATTAAATATGCATATATAAATCAAATAAACATGTAACAATCCAAAATTGAGAAAAGCTGGATGTATTCCGTGCTAGATTATTTTCGGTACTAAAGGTGAAATGTAAATATGAAATATAAAAATAGATTATTCCTTAAGAAGTAAAAATAAATTGACAAATGTTAAAAATGTGACTAGATAAGCTGAGATTGGCAGTGGTAACTTAATGACATGAAAATAAACATGAAAAGGACAAGAGAAGTAAGAAAACAAAGGAAAAAATAAGAAGCTATAAATTAAAAGAAAAATATTGTCAAGGGAAATACCAAAAAATACTTAATGAAAAATTAAAGAAACAAAGTACATGAAAAACAACAGAACATAAATGGAACATCTTGAATATATCGTCGGTTTAAAGGTAAAAGTCACTAAGTACAGGTTTGATGAAAAATTAATTAAACATCACTTAGTGACAATATTTTGACGTGTTATCTTATGAAAAATTCAGTAAGTGCTTATATAGTTTCTACAGCATACTACCGAGAAGTAAATTTCATCATGAACAGTATAATCGTTTTCTGTGAAACTCAGTAATACATTTTTCACTGTGATATTTACATGAATTTTTATCACTATGATGTACTTCTTGAATTTTTGCATAGTGTGCAAGTCACAACAAGTTAAGACAAGCAATCGTATGAGTATCAGTATGCATATAAGTCAGTTTTAGCATCAAATATTACGAATAAAATTTAAAAATTGGTGGTGTTTTTTAAATCTACTGCACAAAATGTCATCAAGAACAAAAAGAATAATGGAAATGTGTAAAAATTTACCGGCAACACATTTTGTTTTGCTTTTCAGGAACTTGCAGAAGTGAAAAAAGCGACACTATAAATAATAGCCAGATTCACACAGTTGAACATGACATAACTCTACCAACTTCTGTGTTTGTGACTAAACCTTGCGATGTAATATCTAACTCTGATTTTTGTCCGAAAGAAAATCCGAAACGAGTATCTTCACAACCACTCGTTAAGTATGAGGTGACTTCTGATGATTACGATTGTGATGATGATCCTGAGTACATAGTGTCTGATACAGAATCAATTGACTTTGAAATAAATGAAGATAATTCTAAATCTAAGAAATCGAAAGCTCGATGGAGAAAAGTTAACAGTGAAACCTAAAAATCAACCAAATCGAAAATACTACGATCGGAGTGTAAGCCTTAAAAAACGAAAAGAGGGTTGAAACCTGGAAAAGGTCCGAAGCTAATTGACTGCAGTAATTGTATGTTCAAGTGTACTCATAACTATTCAAAGGACGGCCGTGTTTTGCTTTGTAAAACTTACTGGGAACTTAAAGACTACAAACGACAGTAGGATTATATCATTGAAAATGTAAAAACCGAAGCACTTAAGCGGCGTAGTTAGAAGCGAAGAAACAACGAGTAACAGCTAAACAATATTACCTTTAAAATTCAGACAGAACTTTCAGAGTTTGTGCACAATTTTTTGAAAAAACTCTGTGCCTATCAAATGTGCCGATAAATACTGCCCTGGCACAAACAAATGGAAGTGGTATTTTCTCAGGTTTTAATAACAGGGGACATAAAAGGCCAGGAAATGCTACTAGTAAAGAGAATATCGAACTTGTCACACATCGAAATATTTCACCGCATGCTCCCTCATTATGTAAGGAAAACCAGCAGCAGACAATACTTAGATCCAAAACTAAGTATTCTTAAGATGTATTCATTAAATTTAGACTTTTGCAAGGAAAATAATATCTTACACGTAAAAAGTCATATTTATAGAAAGATTTTCTGCACCGAATATAACCTTTCTCTTTTTACCCTAAAAAAGATCAGTGCAGTACTTGTGCAAGATAAAAGAAGGGCTAATAAGACGAGAGTTTTCAAACGATTAATTTCGATTTGCGGAGTGCAGTACTTGTGCAAGATAAAAAAGAGCTAATAAGACGAGAGTTTTCAAACGATTACTTTCGATTTGCGGAGTGTTCTTCAATTGCCAAACAGTTGTATTATAGCAGAAAATTATGCCGTGAGGAACCTCGAATTCTGAAATCTGCTTATCTTCATCAATTACCTATCAATGACAAGAAAAAAGGATCTTATTAAACTCTGTGACAGCGGTCTTATTCCTGAAGAATTACACAGTTGGTACAGAAATCTGCCTACTGTTTTGCAGAAAGAAGAATTAGTACCAGAATCAACAGCCGATTAAACTGATTTTGAAGAAGATTAATTTCATTTTGATTTAATTTTTTTTCATATTTTTATTTATTAAAATAAGTACGAATTTATGTTTTGTTATTTTTCTCAAAAATTAAACGGTCAATTGATGTTGAAAATTGTTTATTCATTTAGTATGTTTTGAAATTCCTGGGGTGTTTCAAAGGTAAAATTCATGAAGTACGAAATTCCTTTTTACTGTCGTTGTATTGAATTTTTTTGATTATTACCAAACACAATTATAGATTCCAAGTAGTATTCCCATTTATAGTAAAATTCTAGCAAATGCAGATTATGCTTTTTTCAGAGTTATTAACAGGTAAATCGTTGTTTTCTCCCGAAATGAAAAATGGCATTTAATGAGTTTTACCTTTAAACCGACGATATTACAAGCATCCAACCAAGAAGCATCCAACCAAGAATGGAAAATAATGGTGGACCAAAGAAATAGCGCATCATGGAAGAAAGAAACATGGAAACAATATCTGATCTCCAAGAAAGAAGACGACTATAAAGAATACAAGAGGAACAAAAGGAAATAGTTAAAATGATAATATCAAATGCGAAAAAAGAATCATTGAAGCGCTGGGAACAAATGGCACGCAATTACAATGACAACTGCAATTTTTTTTACTGCACCGTGAAACAAATGAGAAGAAATAAGTATTTCAACATGATGATAAAGAAACGATAAACGAAGGGAATATAATAACTACTGCAGAAAAAAGAATAGAAATCTGGAGAAATGCTAGAAGAACATAAGGTAGTGTATGAATTTCAAGAAAAGGAGGAAGATAAGAATTTTGAAGAAATAGGAAGGAGAAGTAACAGTATCTATAAATAAATTTAAGGCGCCGGGAATAGATAACATAACGTCAGAAATGATTAAGTTCATGGGGACGGGAGGAAGAAAACAACTAACCAACATAATGAAGGCAAAAACGAGAACAGCAACGGTCCTAGAAAATGGAATAAGGGGGTGATAATTCACATATACAAGAAAGGTGGCAAGAGAAACTACAATAACAACAGAGGAACAACCTTAAATAGTATACCAGGGAACATCATGGATAGAATACTGGAAACAAAGTAGAAAACACAGTTGAAGACACAAGTGTGGATTTAGATAAGAAAGAAGCACCCATGACCTAACCTTCATCTTAAGACAAGTCAGTGAGAAAATAAGACAAAAAAAAGAAGCACATATACACTATATCGACCAAGAAAAGCCATTTAATAAAGAGAAGAAGAGAAAAGAGAAGAAATCTATTAAGAAAAGGAAAAATAAATAAGAAAATAATTGAATTAATATAAGATATGTACTCAAATAATAAGAATATTATTAGAATAAAAAACGAAGAATCCAAGACTGGTATAGGAGTTAAACAGGGATGCATACTTAGCCCACACGTTCTCAAATTAATACTAAATGAAGCAGTGAAAGTGGCGAAAAGAAAATGAAATCATTAAAACTAGGATACCGGAGAATGGACCAGATCCAAGTAGGAGAAGTAAGTAATGTTTGCACATGATATGGCAATATTAGCTGAGTCGGAAGTGGAGGTACATCATAATATAGAAATAATGTTAGTTAAAGGAACTATAGAAAGAGAATATAAAAATAAATATAAAAAACAGAAACAATGATAATAGCTGAGGAGAATAGAAAATATGGATTAATAATTCAGGAAACGGAAATCGAACAAGTTGCAAACATCAAATATTTCGAATCAATAATCGAAAGGAATGGTAGACAAGATGAAGAAATGAAAGGATATGACAGAAATTATTTAACATGATAAAGAACAGCTTTTTTGGAAAGCACTAAATACCAAAAGAGATACAAAAGGACAAAGTCAAGAAATCTATAAGACCCACCATTATATATATTTGCGAAAGATGGACAATAACAGATAGACAGAAGACAAGAATAAACGCGATAGAAATTAGATTTCTAAGAAATCCACGGAATAAAACCAAGAGGGACAGGATACCGAATGAAATACAACAAAAACTAAATATTAAACCAATAACAGAAAAAAAATTGGGCAATTATGAAGGTTGAGACATATATGCCGAATGAATGAAGATAAGTTAACAAAAATGATATATGAAACAAAAGCTGCAGGAAAAAACTACACCAGTAGGCCAAGAAAAACATGGAACGATAATCTTAAGGAAGTGGGGTGAAAGGAATCCAGTGGAATAAAATCAAGACAATAACACTGGACAGGAAGAAACCAAGAGGAATATATAAAACAAAATAAGTACAAGTAAAAAAGTCATACACCAATGTGGGCCTAAAATGATATGAATAAATAAATAAATAAATGATAGATATTTTCAATTTGTCTATGCTATTCGTGTAACACAAACACGACCTCCTTGGCTGGTGATGGTACTTTTTTTATATGATCTAGGTATACTCGTATTAGAGTTGAAATTTGTACATCTTTGTGAATTGGTAGGTTTTGTGAACCAGATCTTTAGATTTTGTCTTGTGTTTGTAGTCGGGCTTCTCTGTATTTTTTATGAATTAGAATATTAGTTATTTTATTACGTATTTCTGTTTGTGTTTCTAAAGTTTGATCAATGATACATACCTATTCCAATATTAGTAATGAATTTATCAGCAGATATTATTTTATGGAATTTTCATCTAGGCTGAATAATAAGTATATTCTAGATTATGTTTTATTGTTTTGTATTAATTTTGTGTACATAATAGTTACTAAAATACGTATTTATCTTTTTATTGCATAGACATTGTAGTTGACATATTCAAAACACTGTTCAACATTTCTTGATACTGAGGTACAACCGTCGAAGATATTCTATCAGTAGATTGCTACTGAGAGTTAAAAATTAAAAATAGGAGGATGTGTAGCGTGTAGAGTAACATCAATCTACCAATTCGAATAAGCTGGACTGAATTCAATTAATTTATTTCTGTTCTTTGTATGAAAATATTTTCGAAACTATCTAACTCTAAAATTTTCTGCACTCTTACTAATGTATTATCTGCATTACTGTCTGCATATCATGTTTCTAAAGTATGCTTGGTTTTCAGGTCTAAATATAAAACAAATTCAAATAAAACGCTCTTTGTGACGTTTTATGTGAATTTCTCTCTAGACATATTTTTCGTTACAAGCCTTACAGTTTGTCTAATGTATTTCGCAATGTATTCCTCGCATTTATTTTTGGCGCTGCCGTTACTGCAGTTCGCGATGTTTACATTAAGACGGAGTTCGATGTTATTTTACGTTTTATGATTGGAAAATTTAACAAAGAATGGATAACAAAATTGAAAGAAGATATCCTCCTCTCCAAGTTATAAATTGAATCCGCGGTTACAAATTTCTTTATGTTGGTTCCTTTTCGTAAAAAATCTATTTCAGCTTTGTCATTATTTCGAATTACATTGCCTTATATATTTTCGATTGTAAATAAAATATTTTAAAAATGCCTCGAAATTTTATTCATTTGTATCAAAATCGGGTTAGGTAAGGGGGTGCTTTTTAATTTACACTTTATAATTTAAACTTTAGTTAGTGTTAGTTTTTGTCAATATATTATGGGGATTCTTCCAATTAATTCGGAAAAGAAATCAAATCGAGCGCATGGTCGGTAATACATTTTTCCTGAAATGAAGTAATAAAAATGTTGTACTTATAACAGAATAAAAAGCTTTGAGTGGTCGCTACTTAAGTTTCTTATACTTATATAAATTTCCAGCAAACTGGAGCAGTCGCGAGATCTTTTCAAAAATAAATTGTTTAGAATTTCAATATATTTAACTTATAAGACGAGATGTAGGAAGTTATTTTCCTAGCTACATACAAATCTTATGTTTAATGTTTCAGAATTTAACTTGAATGGCTTTGACGCTAGAACTTGCAAACCACGAACTGCACATAGACGTCATTTCGAAAATAGTCTGAACAGGTTCAGGGACGGTCAAAACGTGTATTTACCTTCAAATCACGAGTTCAAAAATGTTCATGGCTAAAATATTTTCTCATAAATGAAGTATAGTAAAGTAACTTGTGTTGGAATTGTTACACGTACGTGTAATAATAAAAAATAATATGGATTATTTTACATTAAAATTTGCAAAAGATTTCAGACTACTTATTAAAAAATATATCAGCCAGTTCATGTTATTTAATAATATACAAATTTATATCATTCAGAGAGATCGTCAAAAACGATGCAATTTTTTACTTAATAATCACAGAATTTCCATTATTGGATCCTTATAATTCGGTAACTTTTCCCACATAAACTCTTCCAAAGTTACACCGGTCGTTAAATCTCACCCCACACTGTCCAACATTGTATTTTATTCCGTTTTAAACTATATTAGCGCGCTATATTATTTGTACTTTGTGCACATTACAGGATTGGGAGCAGATGTAATCCTCGTGCAAATATTATACAATTAGCAAATTCCTTAATCCTCTTATTGCGGAATAATTGTGGAAATTGCAAATTTCCCGGGAATCGCGTTTTAATAATTATATTCATTTATTTGAAAAAAATCGGTTTGGCCATGCAATAACAAAATAGGATCGTACATGGCTTACCGGAGCGTTCGCACTTAAATCCTAAGCGATTGTTCGAGGTGTTGGTACGAACTCGCGGAAAGATTCGCTTGTGGTAATTCGTAGGGTTGCCGACACGACGGCATTCAGCCCTAAACTGATTGCGGTGTTGCGTCGCGGCCACCACGTGCGGGTTGATCATGCGCCCTTAAGCATTGCTCGCACATATTACCATGGAATGTGTAACGGCGGTTACTCGAATCAACACAGTTATAAATCATAGTGGGTATTACCTTACAATAGAAAGGTACGAAGGAGTCTGTCAAAGCGTGTAAGTCAGAAATAGTTGCAGCATGTTTGTATTAATTGATTGATTGGGCGATAAGAGCAAATACAATAATTTCTGCTGTAATGTGATTTTGATAACTATTTCCGTGTCACCAAAATTTTATGAAAATAACAGACGGTGTTTGAAAGAAAATAATATATGCGTAATATATGATGCTGATTGTATCAGCTATGCCAGTGTATGTGTAGAATCCGCGCAACAACATGTAAACGCGCTCCTGAATATAACCCGCCGGACGCTACATGTCATATAAATCATGAGACATAAACATCAACGTCCTTCAGTTTCAATTCAGATTAAATGCCCCCGTTATTATAACTGAGAAAGTGCAAATTTAACCAATAAAGTAATGTCTATGACCATAATAATCGTATGTAGGATAACTATCACAATATTATTAGCTTAAAATGGGTGCAAATTCAGAAATTTATAATAATTTATAATAACAAAAGGATTAATTTGCAAATTATGTAGATATAAATTAATCATATGTGGGATTACATAATATGATATTAATGTCCGGGGAATGGGACAATATGCAACAACGAGCATCAATGTCTAGCTGTCTAGCATATGCGGACGACCTTACACTCCTCGCAAAGACCAGAAATTCTGAAAAGACTCAAAGAATACGTCAATATGAATGAAGATAAGAATTTATAAAAACGTGAGGCATGGTCACTAAAGAAAGCAGATGAGGATGCCTTTAATAGATGGGAAAGAAAAATACTAATACTTATATACGGTGGAATAAACATAGACGACGGCTGGCGAAGAAGAGCAAATAAGGACATTACTAGACATTATGTACAAAGGAGAGACGATAACATCTGACCCCAACGACTGAGGTTGATATAGAAAGAATGGCCAGGAATAGATTACGAAAAATGATCCTTATCAGAGAACCAATTGGAAACATCAGAAAATGGAGACCAGGGAAGAGATGACTGGAAAGTGTAACAGAGAAAACGAGAAACAGAAAGAATGGAAAGACATTACCCAGGGCCTTCATGGCCTGTAGTGCATATACAGATATATAATGGTTGTTTACGAGATTCGTCAAATTACGACAAAACTAAATTACGCCCACTCGCCACTTGGTAGTAAGTAGTAAGGAATAAGGCAGGACTGTAATTACTAATATACTCGAAAATAAACAAAGTGAAGATCGATTAAAAATTAAGCCCGAAACGGATTGTATATCGTATGCAGAATTCATAAATTTATTAAACGAAATATTGTCTACAAATAATTTAGGGCTCACGCGTATATACAATTACATTGTAAGCGACGATAATTATTTCTAAATTGTTTATTTGTTTCAATTTCGTTAGCAATATCTATAATTTAAAATTATTACTAATGAAGGATATTCTTTATGAAGCATTTTGTATTTATAATATAAATGGATACCACGTACATATATGTACCACCCGATTGTTTGGTTTGTCTTCATTCCTGCTGCGAGGAGTAATAAGATTTATGGCGCGTTTATTCTAAGTAGCGAATAGTCAGAATTATATAAATAATTTCAATAAAAAATCACGTGGTGCCAAATTAATGGTTAATTGAAAGCAAGTATGTGAATCTTTTCTAAACGTCGAATTATTATAAATGATAAAAAATATTCAGATATTATCTCAAGATAAATCTCTGATAGATATATCAAGATACAAGAAGGTCTCGAACTATCCACTGATCATTCGTGAACAATAATGACTTTGAGTAAACAAGTCATGATTAAAGAAGGATTCCAAATATTAGCCAATATAACAACTGACCGGGACAGTTTGATAAAAGATCTAGAACAAGATAAAACTCCGACTAGAACGCCTGAAGGATCAGACGTAAAAATATAAAGACTGCCACAGGCTATTTGGTCCACTACAGAAACAATCAAAGGAAAAATTGCAGTTCATAAGTATCCAATGAAAAGCGAAAAAAGAATGCCAGAGGACAAAACAAATTAAGACGTGAAAATCAGAAGATTAAGGAAGAGAGCTTTAAAAAGTACCACAACGAGCTGACTTGTTCGAAAGACACAGATTACTTCGTCCGGAAAGCTACGAGAAAAATGAAAAGACCACAAACAACATTACGAACACAAAGAAGAACTGGGCGAGAAATAACAATGATAAACTTTCCAACGAAATGACATCGAAGATGAATCAGAACTTGATTCAACAGAACCCAACATAAATGACGTGAACATTTTAACTACGTTGAAAGAAGTCTTACTGCAGATCAAAATTAGCCTAAATCCCAGATAACACCAGAACATTACCTTATCACCGGAGACGTCCTAAAACAACTATATGGAAGAAGTATCGTCAAGCTGGCCAACTTAATAAATGTACTCAATTGTGCTGGAAAGCAGCAGAAATCGAAATGATAAAGATAATATAAGCCCATAAAAGCTGGTATGCCGAGTCCTCTATTGTACCTGCTGGTACACTGTGATATACCACGACTACACTGATTGTAACCTTTACCGATGGCACATGCATTTTTATGTTTGGAACAGAAGAAGAAGCAAATGACAAGTTACAAAGGTCAATAAACGAAGTTTGTGCATGGACTAATAGCTGTGGCATAAAACTCAACGAAAATATGGTCTGCAATGTCAGTAACCATCAAACTAATAGTCTATCACTAGTTCGTTTATTTAGAATTACAAAGTCGTAAGCAACATTTTGATTTTTTTAAGATAAATACCCCAAAAATAGACCTGGGATATGAGGAACTAATCAGTTGTATTGTTTAAGTATTTAATAATTATTTCTATGCGAAAAATTAAAAATAACAAAGTCGTATTTTATCAACTTTATAACTTCTGGGATAGCACAATCGTATGTTACTAATAATAATATAAGTGAAAAAATCGCATCGCTTAGTAGCATAGAATTATTTCACCCACGTAGCCTTTGCATATTAACATTTCGTTAATTAGCGTTAAGTTAATGCTTGAATTGTGATATTATTTCGGTTTTTAATGGTTCATTTAGTGAAAAGTAATTGATGCCTTACTCTGATTCTGAAAATGAAGCACATAACGATGATAACATTTGACTTGCGAATTTTGTTCATTGTTAGACAGTAAGTACTTCATAAGTGTTATTCAATATCTGCACCAGCTCGAATCAAGATTGTTTTACAATTATCAAAAATTTAATTGAAAACGCTTCAACTACAGCTTATCCTAGTTAATCAGTACGCTCAGGTTGTCCTCGGTTGTTCTTGGGCTTCTCAACAAAATTTATGAATGGCCATCTTGTAAATTCTTATTGAACGTGCTTACCTAGTGGTTTGTACACTAGGTAAGTACGTTCAATAAAAAATTACAAGATGATACAGCGATAGATGTAATTGATAAATGTAATCGTAATAATGTAAACATCTGCCCACTTTGTAATTATACCTTTGTACCTGGCGTCCCACAAGGGTTACATTTTATTGTTACTGTTTGAGCATTATAATCAAATGTTCCATACAATATACATTTATGCAAAATAAACATTATGGTGTTAATAATATGCAAATGACTTGTAGTTCGGTTCCGATACGATAAACGGTAAATGCAGTTAAGAGTGTTTCGTGGGGAAATCTGTGACACACAATTGCTATGGTTGTAGTCAGTGTTGCCTATGCGTCTCAATGGTGGTCAAAAATTTATTTTGCCTTTTGTGTTGCATGGGTTTCGAGGACCAAACCGTGAAATGCCTCCTATAGTAAGCTTTAAAATGCCAGTCATGACTAGTTAGGTACTAGTAGGTACGTTATGGTGAATAAACGATTTATAATTTATCGCACCAAAATCATTATACTAACAATAAGTAGCTAAATACACTTAAAAAACCCTGGGCACAAACACCTAACGATTAGGCAACTACCTATTCTCGCATACATTTTCTTAGTTATAGCCGGCGCGGCGTTAAATAATTATTTTTACAACTTTTAATAACTTTCAACTTTCATAAAATTGTAGGATATTAGATTATGAATAGAAACTACGCCATTACAGATTCTAATGGTATATTGGAAAATATCAACTGAAATCTCGCGTGTAAGTTATTATGTGATGTAGCTAATTTCGTCAATCAGATTAGTTAATTTTTTTATTGCTATGTTTGCAATAAATTGAAAAGGCCTTTCAAATGAGGTATTACAAGCCCCTGCTTTCAATTTAAAATTTTGGGGATTGCAACTGTGACTCCAAGGGGGTTGAATTTAGAAACGAAACTTTCGCGTAGCACGATCCTAGTTCATAATCTGAAATTAAATTGGCTCGGGAGTTTTTTTATAAATATGTATCATAATTAACCTAGAGGAATGACAAATCCTGCTAGGGACAATTCAAATACGCGTTTCATTACCCGAGAACCAGCAAACACACATATGCACATGAAAAAATCACCATCAATGAACAAATAAATAATGAAAGTATTTCGCAAGTGCAAGCGTCTGCGAAAATGAAATAAACAATTGTTCTAAAGTATGATGAAACTGTTAATAGTTCGGTCAATGTATACATTCAAAGGTACATAAATTTACATCAAGCTGAAAATGAGTAAAATTCTTTAAAACATAATTAAAAATAATTTTTCAAAATTCCCCATCGTTCCGGTACTTGGAAAAAAATGACTCGAAGTCAAAGGTCAAGAAATGAATTTACCTAAAATTACCTATAAAAAAGGTATCAATCCTTTTTTCCTAAGAGCCACCGTTTCTGAGATATAGCGATTCAAAAAGTTGTAATGGTCATAATATGCATAACTACGCCACGTATATACATCTCTGAAGCTGTAATATAAATAAAAACATTTTTCTATCGATTATTGTAACTTATGACAGTTCCTAACAGTCAATAGAAATCTCTTGCAAATGCTCACAACAAGTCTCGGTTCATTTCAAGGTTGAAAGAAAAGTTTACTGCTGAAAATATATTGGTTAAGCTAATGACCATGCCGATGTACTGATTATTGGAACAGCAATAGAGCAATTTAATTTGATAAATACAACTATTGTTGTAGGTGAGATGGAGACTTACTCGTATTATTCACTGCTCGAACTGAAAAAAACTATTTTCTTCTTAAAACCAGGAAAAGCTCAACACCAGACGGAAATATATTCATCAAAACGTTTATCTACTTTTGCAAAATGTCAAAATCATGTACTATTTTTACACGCAATAACTGGTTGTGATACGACGTCTGAGTTTTACAGGATGGATAAAATGTTTGAAAAACAAGATTTAGTTAGATGTGCTGAAGTTTTTTAAAAAAACTAATTCCACTCCACAAGAAGTTATCACCAATGGAATTCGTTCTCTTCTTTCTATGTACGGAGCTCATAAAAAAACTACCTGTTTAGGTAAGTATCGATATGCATGTTTCGTTAAATATACTCGAAATAAAAAACAAGTGCAATTAGCTTGTCTTCCTCCAACCTTAGTAGCTGCTCATCAACATCTTTTTCGGGTATATTATCAAGTTCATGTGTGGCTTGGTTATCAACTAGACCCAAACGACTCGGGTTGAAAGTTGGTCGACAATACATTAGAACCAATTCAGACTGCTAAACACAATTTTTTGCAACTGTACAAAGGGTTGCAGTGCTAAATGTGGTTGCAAAAAAATTGGACTGTTTTATTCTCTGGTATGTACAAATTGTCAAGACCGGTCGCGTTCTAATGTTGAATTACCAACAGTAGAGGGTTTGATACCAACGAGGAGACATGCGACACATCGTTATTGACGCAATTTACTTACACCCAGGATAAAGAAGAAGAAGATCAAGAAGAAGAACAACAAGAGGAAGTATTTGAAAGTTATGAATCGGACGAATAAATCTCTTTACTTTTTTTAATTTCCATCGCTTTTATCATTTCCAACCTTCGCTAATATCCGTTAATTACGCAATAGTTTCAAATTAAACAGAATCACAACAGACCTGTGGAATATGCCTACTGGGGAAACCGCGTTTTTTAACGTACACTACCTCAGAGCTGGCTCTTTGAATCGTTATATCTCAGAAACGGTGGCTCTTAGGAAAAATGTATTTATACCTTTGTTATGGATAATCTACAATTTTTGCCTAAAGTAATTTTTTCTACTCCCATGTTTACAACGCCATTTCTCGAATATGTTTCCATGACGCTAAATGGCCTTTTGAACACACCTTGACAAGCCGTGACTTTGTGCGCTTTAGTCACGGGCTGAAGTTGTCGTCAATCTGTCAAAATAACCCGACGTGGCGCGACAAGGAAGTTTGTATTTTGTGATAAAAATAGTGCCATTCTTGTAAAAAATGAACCGAAACGACAGTGGAAGTGAAGATGATGTTTGTGTTGGAACTCCACCAGAAATTACTCAAGCAGCGGCATCGGCAACTGCTATTTTGCTGCCAGAAAAATCAAAAAATCAGTACGAACGTGCATATAAACTTTTACAAGATTGGCGTCGAGAAAACCAAACAAATTAATTATCTGAGAATGTGTTACTTGCTTACTTCCAAAATCTTTCAACAAGGATGAAATCGTCTTCTTTGTGGGCAATCTACTCAATGCTACGGATGACAATTAATCTAAAAAACAATGTTGATATAAGCAAGTATCCCAAATTGTATGCGTTTCTGAAATGCAAATCAGACGGCTTCAGACCTAAAAAGTCGAAAATTTTGAGTCGCCAGCAAATTAAAGAATTGTTATCATCTGCTCCAGATAGAGAATACCTATTTACAAAGGTAAAGTATAAAACAAAATTGAATAATGATATAAAAATTAAAAATGTTTTCGGTTGGGTTAATTTTTGGCATAATGGGAGCTTGTCGGCGAGAAGAATTGATGAAAATTGAAACAAGTCATATTGAAAACCTCAACACTGCCCTTTTGGTACACATTCCTGATACAAAAACAAAAACGGAACGTCAGTTTGTTGTTGGAGGTAATTTATACCATACCTGCAAGAAATACAACTTCGACCTCCAAACGTGACAAGTGTTACCCGACTTTTCTTAAACTACCAGCAAGGAAAATGAACAAAACAGCCCATTGGAATAAATAAATTTGGCAGCATCGCTAGTGTAGTAGCAAAATTCTTAAAGTTGCCTGACGCTGCTAATTACACCGGGCATTGTTTAAGAAGATCCTCAGCGACGATTTTGGTTGACTCGTGTGTGAACATTACAGCTTTAAAGCGCCAAGGAAGCTGGCGGTCAACAGCTGTTGCAGAGGGTTATATTGACCACTCGTTAAACAATAAAATCGAGACAGCAAATAAAATCATGAATGCTGTTCAAGATAGTGCTGCGCAAAAGAATACTGAGAAGATTGATATTGCTGAAAGTTCAATTTAATTTTGATGAAAATGAACGTAGAACAAGAAATGACATCAATTTACATCAAGTAAATAAAACACAATTTGATGGAGGCAATTTAAGAAAATCAATGGTTTTCTTCAGCAATTGCCAAAATGTTTCTAATATGACTGTTAATGTATATTTACCTAAGTAAAACAATTCAGTAGTTGTATTGATTATTAATGTGGCTTAAGATAATAAAATAATTTCCAAATTTTAGTTTTTTTGTGATGGTTGTAGAAAAAGTATAATATGCAATTCGTTTTATAAACTTCTCTAGACACTCGTTTTATTAAACACTTGCTCTGCTACGCTCCGCTCGTGCCTAATAAACTCGTGACTAAAAGTACGTTTATAAAACTTGTTGCATAATATACTATTATGATAAAATTTACCGTTTCGGTGAAAATCGCGATGGGGAATTTTGAAATGTTATTTTGAATTATGTTTTAAACAATTTTACTCATTTGCAGCTTGATGTTAATTTATGTACCTTCACTCTTATTTTTTGTTCTAATTTGACCGGACTATAAAACATGAAGAATAGTTAGAAAACCAACGATCCGAAGATATAAAAAGGTATTCCATTAATATTTTTAACAACCTACTTTTATTTGAATCAATAAATGAAATAAAAAATTAATTTATTATTCAAAATTTATGTTTTACAGTTAACATATTTTTCAGTAATCTTAATCACAGTCCCCACATTGCAATACGGACTGCATAAAAAATCTATTACAATCTCTATGTACTGTATCTATTTATTCTAAACAAAAAAAAAATATGGCACAATTATTATTCAGCAATACTAGCACTGAGTGCACTTAAATTCATATTTGATGAATAATAAATAGACCTTTTCCCAGGTTGTTATTTTGCCCTGACATTTCACGAATATTAAATCTTATTTACGCTGGTGCATCACTTCGTATACGTATTACAATGTATATCATCAGCATGTTACATTACCTAAACATCTAGCTGTTGCTACTCGAATAATAAAATTATACATTTATTGAACATAATTACTCACCTTTTGGCACCATGCTTCTAAATTACCTGGAATTCCTCGACACTGTCATTTTAAATAAATTAAATACGTCGCGAAATCAAACCACGAAGTGCAGAAAACGACGCGAACATCGAAACTAACTTACAACTGACGATGACGTCTGTAAAGTTTGTTATCAGCGTTTTTTTTTTGTCACCCTTGTTTACATTCTACGGCGTCTCGGGCCTGGGAGTTTTTATTATAAATCCAAGATGCGGTGTGTAATTTGCGAAATATGGAACACGCTACAAAATTCAAAAATAAAGATCTAGTCTTAATCTTGCGTGATGTAATAACCATTTTTTTATTTAAATTAAATTATATTACAGATCATTTTACTTATATTTAACTGTTATTAGAATATTGCGGTGGTGCATATTTAATCTCCAACAAATCTATGGTATATATTTGCTACAACAATTTTTTACAGTTAAAATATTAACCCATTGGAACTGGGTATTGTAGCCAATAGGTGGATATATTATCCCGCCAACATTTTAGAACAATACGTTTCGCATATTCAACAAACTATAATATCTCTTCTTTCTAATAACATTTCCGATTGGATTTACTTTTCCTCGAGGTCCTTTACTTTACAATCAAAACAATCAAAATCACGAACTTCTTATTTTGTTCCCATAACCAAAGCGTTCTTATACCAAACCATTATAAATTATCGGTGGTGTCAATGAATATTTTTAGTCTGACACTGCGTCACTTTAGATGACTTTTCTCCATAATTATTGGAATGAGCGCTAGCATTGTGTGGATATGAGTTGGTTTCGAAAGAATTCAGATTTAAAGAAACAACTACTACCTACGAAAGCTGAGAAAAGGGATAGTCAATTATTGAAGATACTATAATCAATGAAGGAGAGGCAAAATAAAATATCGAAGAAGTAAGCAGGAAATGCAAGTTATGGGGATAAAGTAGGCAGCAGAATATATGAAACAAAGAATTGAGGTTAGAAGATGCAAGTGATTCAAAGAGAATATATAGTGGAATTTCAAATGAAGATACCGATTATATAAATGTATGGAGAAGGTCGAGAATTCGGCATTTGCCTGGGCACGTGGTTGTTGTCAGTAATAATATTATATTTCATTAGATTATGAAATAATTGGCATATATTACAAACGGATCACGTCGATCGTGTATTATTCCAAAGGAATAGGTGGTCAATAATTTGTACTATTTGATTAATATGCTGTGTACTTTACACATATATTTTTACTTTGGTACGAAATAACTTTTTTCAGAAAAATAACTTTTGCAAAAATAAGTAGTAATTGTAGGTAACATGCATCTTCGTTCAAGTTTCAGAATAGCCAAGGTGTTAGTGGCTTTCTATAAATTCTTAGAACACAATAGCTCTCTCCGTTTTGTGCCAGTTCAGGACTTCCTGTGGTCTGTTTGCTCGATATCTTAAGTTCCGCTTAATGGACTGTGCTAGTGCGCTACTTTATTTGTTAAACCGCGATTCGTACATACGTGTTCGGAATTATTTATTTACCTGGTTCTTTACGCTTCTGTATTTGGGCAGAGAGGTGAAACCAGTTAGTTTCCAGTTGCTTAGCGTACGAATACGGATAAATTAATTTGCTAGTTTGGGCAATTAAATCACTGTTTTGAGCCGGGTTTAACAGCATAGTCCTTGATTATACCGGATAGCATTAACTAATAAATCCTGTTCTCAACAACAGTTTCTGTATGTTCGCAGCAATAGTAAAATCTTGATTTTGATTAATTTCAAGACTATTTATTATTAAGGTATAAATTTAAAATTAAATTGAATTAAGACAATACTAACGTTTTGTATCGATAAATGAATACTACTTAATTGGACCAAATGAGCCGTTATTAACAATACCGCAAAACAGTATTCGTTAGAAAATATATTTTATATTGTTGGTATAAGTTATTTAAACGATCCTTTTGCACGGAAAAGATTTATCCAGATATTATCCTGTACTAGATATAATAGGAAAGTGGATAATAGCAAATTTCACAAATAGTTCAACTAAACTGGAGACAAACACCCACATTTCCTTCTCAACATTTGGAGTGAATATGGTTTACAGTAATTAAAAATTCAGTTAATTTCATGCTACTACTTATTTTTTAAAAGTATTTTTACAATAAAACTCATTCATATTCTCATATTTTACAGCAGCAGATTCAGATGGACTAGCGGTGTTAAATATAGTTTTTTATATAATCTAACATTTTCTCAATCAATATTACAAGACGTCACTTAATTTATTGAAAAATCTTCCCTTCAACGGACAACTTTTTATAATGTTTACAACATTACTGCTTCCCTGTGATAATGATTCGACAAAAAGCCTGTAATCCTCAATAACAACTCGACATTGAATGAGCACCTGCAGTACAGACACTAACGCACTTAATCCACTTCAAACTGTTTTCGGATATAAAAGTATCAAGGACCTCTTAGTATTTGAAGTGAAACTTTTCTAGACAGAGTCGAAAATTCTTCCCTTATTCTCATGCTTAACTTTTGATTTGGCATTTTGCAACTTGTAACCAGAAAGGTAAATTACGGCTCAAAAGCATTTGTGCTTTGTGATGCCAAAATATTTTACGTGTGTAACATAGTATAGTATACTGCGGGCAACATCCAGGAGGGCCATATAAAAAATCGAATTCTCGGGCAATATCAACCCAACCCAACCCAACCCAACCCAACCCAACCCAACCCAACCCAACCCAACCCAACCCAACCCAACCCAACCCAACCCAACCCAACCCAACCCAACCCATCGCTTACTTCAATCATGGAAAGGAAAAAATAGGAATCTTACATGTGATAATTGGTACACCAGCTACCCGCTGGGCACAGATCTTTTGAAAGATAAAATAACTAAAGTTAGAACAATAAAAAAAAAACAAAAGAGAGGTGCCATCGGAATTCTTGGCAAATAATCAGCGGAATTCTTGCCAATAATAAAATTGATAACCCTGATTGGAGAGTTATTAATTTTTGGTTTCCAAAAGGATATTTGTATAGTATCTTATGAATAATAAATAAAACGTAAATCAGTAATTTATCCGTCAACCATGCATCACAATTCAACAATAGATCCCGGAAACAATAAACCTGATGTAATTTTAAATTACGATGCTCAATAAGGGGGAGTTGATACGGTTGATAAAATGTGCAGTGATTATTCCGTATCCAGAAGAACAAGAAGCCAAATCTTGTACAATTCTATTCACAAAGAAAACCCTCAAAGTATAGAAGGCATTTTCTGAAGTCATCAGCATTGTATTTGATGAAGTCCCACCTTTCAGATAGATCTGAATTGAAAACTTCACCCTCGGATATTGAACTTTTTCTTGTTAAATATAAGAATCATGAAGATCAGAACAACCACCAGTCAAAATTCGAGGAACGTGCTTCTGCTGTGGAAAGGAAAACAACCAGTTCACGTCATACATGTAATAGATCAGTATGTAGAGAACATGCAATTATTACCATTAGTTATCCAGAGTGTAAAAGCAAGATGAAGGTGCAGCATTTGATTTCTAATAAACTGCATTCAATATTATTTGGTTTTTGAATAATAAAAACTTATTTTCAATTTTAAAATGACTAGAATATTTGATTTGTTAATTTGTTAAGAATTTTATGTCTATTACTTTAAATGTGTATTTTATATTCTTATTACTCACCTTGTCAATCAACATGTTAAAAATAACTAGTTCTACTAAGTTTTAGGAAACTATGTGGCTAGGGTGTATAAAATACACCATGCGTGTACTACTGCTATATTTTAAGGCGCGTGTAGTTAAAGGTTAAGGGTATCTAGATGTACAGAGCAGAATTGTTTGGATGTAAAGAACAGAAAAAGATAGAAGGCACATAACGGATAGCTAAAGAGGGCACTGAACCTGGAAAATTCCACGTCAGATTACATAGTAAGACAGCGAAAGGGAGAGTGTAGAGGCAAGGAAAAGAGCAGCGAGGTACGAAATTACAGGGCTCTCCGTGGGAGAGGTCCAAAGGAGAAGTGAGAAATGCCAGGTAAAAGAATTAAAGCAGACGGCAGGAAGCCAATGTATTATAGTTGACAGAGATGGGCAGATGAGGAAAAAAAGGTTCAGTGGAAAGTTCTGTGGAAAAGTTAGGGATGAATTACAACACTGATTGGGAGATTGTAAAGAGTTAAGCTTGAACGAAAACGAAAAGAAGAAAGGAAAAGAGTGGAAAGGAAATTTGGAAGAAATCAAAGTGGGGCTAGTAATCTCACGGGAATGATGAAGAGGAAATGTAGGAAAAAGAGGAAAACGGAACAGCAGGATGAACAAAGAGCAATGAGAAGGGAAAGGGGAGGCAAGAGGAGATAAAAGAAGAAAGGGACGGAGCCGAAGGGGGATGTTAGAGGCAGATGTTAGAAGGAAATGAGAATGGTTAAAAAGTGAATATTCCAATAAAAGCTTTTCACAGCAATCTTTAGCACTGCCTCCAATATAGGTCTAATGACGGATCAATCACCTACACGCTTAACTGTGATCAAATGAGCACCAGCTTTTGCCAACATTATACCTACATAGCGGCCCAACAAACAGCCTGTGTACATTTAGGAATTTGGTAGCTTGATGAAATCGAAAATATTTTAGGGAACTTTATACAGCATGTTCACCCTTACATGTTATATGGTACACTATCTATCTCAAGCTTCATTCAAAAAGGACACTCGGTTTAAAGATTTTCGACTCTTTAGGCTTCAGTAAATTTCTCGAAATACGTAATCAGTATCTGCAAAAGTCCAGTGATATTATTTGACAGCTCATTTATTAGAAATGTCACAATTTTCGTTCACAAGCAGTTGAATTTTACATTTTAGCATAGAATATTAGGACCATAATGTTGTTCGCTTGATTTTTGTTGGCTTTGCATAGAAATATGCCAGAAGCACCTACTGATAGTCTTGATATTCTTCGCAATTTTCCATCTTTGAAATTTGTTTCTTTTTGTATCATTCGCGATTTTTAGGGAAATAAGTTACCTACTGCATCTAATGCATCTTCTTCCATATCTGATGCCAGCTTTTCGTCTTTAAATATATTGAAAAAGAAACTAGTTTGTAAACAAACTCCGTAACAACGCTTATTACTTAGATTTTTAGTGTTTGATAATTTGTAATTATGGGTTTTTCTTGAATTAATTTCTCAACAAGTTTTGTTACTATCAACTTCCAGTATACAATTTCAACTATGGCGCAAGTTGTAGCTACAGCACATATAAGCTTATGCTTTGCGAGGTGATGCTCCTTTCGATTTACGAACTCACTCGATGTTTTTACACATTTTTAAAATGTTACTGTCATTAGTGTTGACATTTAGGATATTTTTGGTAGCCAGTCAAGTTCATAAAAAGCATATACCAAATTATGTTATTCCTCACGACATGGAAGAAGCTTACAATATCGACGGGTGGGTAAACCACTTGCATCTTCAGCAGTGTGTCTTTGTCGCAACTGGAGAAAACTATTTTGCTGTAAGTTAACCTCTCAGTCTCTGACAACGCCTCACACGAAATCAGTAAAATATTATACGTTTCACGTATTTCTGTGTACATTTGGAATACGTATACTTGCCCAATACGTCAAAGATTATTGGAAAAAATGACTCTGGTTATATATTATTGTGTTTACTTAACACAAAATAAATATTGAGAGATATTTAGATAACTTTAATCAATGGTGTTCTTATAATATCTCTAGGTCTTTCTGGAAACAATACCACGTCCTTTCGACGAAGAGCAGGATATTCAAGATTACTTTTTGGGTATGTGTGATGCGGACACATTGAAAAGTTGGAAGCTATGTCCAGCAGCGCTAGAACAAAAGCGTCCAGTCGATTGCATTTTCGCTGAAAACGGACAATCATCGCCAAGGGTGCATAGACGACTTTGCGAATTGTCTGATTTGGTGATGTACGGTGCTAAGTGCAATTGCAATTCAAGTATTATGGAAGAGCAGCTGTTGAGAGTTGTAGGTAATATATGTCTGCACCAAAGAGAATATTGTTGGACACGAACCATTTTTTTAGGATTTCCCACGTTTTATCGTAAACCTTTACCTGAATCATTATGCGGCCAAAACAACGTCTGTGGTATAAACTCTTGTACACCGCACCGTGTAGCTAATAGAATTTATGCAATAACTTGCGACGAAGACTGCTACGGGCGTCAACCGGTAATTTTTATAACATATGGTATTTTATTGTCGAGATTATATTAACCAAGTCGGCCTTACGCTGAAATGTTTCGCGTCGAACATCTATTGGCATGCGAATTATGCGCGCAGGCAATGTTGCCTTCGTTGTTATGTTGGAGGTATTCGCTGTTGAACTCTATCTCACCTGTTTCCATGCCGATCATTTTGAACATAATCAATATTATTATTTACGTGTATTTCATTTCGAAATAATAGTTAATTGATGATTACAATAATAATTATTTATCCTCTCGGTTAACATCCATGTTAATTAAAAGATAATTACAGTACATATTTAATGAATCTAAAAATAAATAGTTTCTATAATCTAAATCTACAACAGAATTATATTTCACAAAATATTTTCTGTCGAGTTATTAAATATCATAAATTTACTACTACTACTAACATTAAACAAGATATTACGCAATAAGGATTTAGATAATACGTTGGTTATTATTGCATTCACTAAGATACAATTTGTGTGTAGATACAATTTTCTGTATACCCAAATTAAGAAATATTTTTAGTTCTGCGAAATGCCCGAGTGGGAATCGGCGAAACCCAGAGAAATAAGATCTTTCTGGACGGACTGGAGCGAACCAACTTGCGCAAGTTCTGATTGCGAATCGCAGGTAATGGAGGCCACATGCATCAATCGAGACACGTTAGTTGTTCCCCGTTTTCTATTATCGTAAATATACCACTTGAAGCGTTTTAGGGGCGACGGAGACATCGACTGTTTAGGTCCCGGTACAAGTTGGTAGTGATACACCTCAACAATCTGACAATAATGTAACATCGATGTTTTTCAGTTGTCCGAACGAAATGGAGAACTGCAAGTGCCACGTTTTTGCCGAAGACGGCGCTCTTAAAGTAGTACGCATATTCATTATGCCGGAAGAACACGATAACGGTGACATTGGAAACTTATTTTTTACATATCTACTTTTCTATTTGTTTCAGAGGAAATGTCAGTAGAAGATATTATTAATAATTTGCCTTTGAAAACCTCCCAAGTTCAACGTCTAATGAAGAACAAACACAAGTCAATCCAAAAGACGAATCGCGTGTCTACTTCTAAAAGTCGATTGAAACGGGAGAAACGTTATTGGGAACATGTCGGTAGAAGGAGTAGGGAACAATATGTAGGTGATGGAAGCGACGAGCAAGAACTAAAAGACAAAGAAGTGTATGACAATGAAAATATTGCCGACGGTGCTAAATTAACGATCGGCAGGGCATTTAATGGTCAAAAACAAGGAAAAAAGAAAGTTGACGGCGATGATGATGATGACGATGACGAAATGGAGGAAGATAGTGAAGAAGAAGATATTATGATTGAAGAAGAAACCGAAGAATCCGTTACGCCGACGTCTGAAGATATTAAACTCGAGGAATTCAACGCTAACGACCACAAGCTTAACAGAAACGAGACCGTCATCGATATACCAAACAGAAATCAGACCGAGGATGTTAGTGGAGTTTCAAGTCATAAAATATCGTTAGTTTTAATATGTTACTGTTTATTTCGATGAAATGTACGATCGTAGCCTAGGACAATATATATATATATACATTCAAATGAATCAAGAGTTTAATTCATCGACATTTATCAGAAATTCAAAATCATTTCCTGTTTATTTTGCAATAATATTGGTATATAAAAAATATCTCTAAAATGAACATGTGGCCATTTACAAATGATTTTGAATTCAATCTCATACAAAAAACAATTAGAAAGGAAATTCAACGTAGAAATGAAAGTATGTATATATTCGCAATAATATAAAATGAATTACCATGCGAACAATGATGAAAATTAAAATTGTTAACCGTCATCAAACGAATATTTATTTGAAATTAACTCCAATAAGGTTTTTAAAGAAAATGCGTTAAAAACACCGGAAAATGCACACCCGCAACATTTTAATATGCGGTTAATGATCGAAGTATTAGAAAGTAACAAAACTATATATTGCTCCCTGTGCCGTAACGAAGGCTAGAGTCCCGTGTTTGTTTAAGGGAGTTGCATGTCATTTTGAGCGGCTTATGTTAATATTGACGTATCTACTTGTAGACTTCTCTAGTTTGTCGTTTTGCCTGCAGCCAGCCCCACTCGCCCGAGCTTTTCCGGTATTAAATCCCGCCATGAAAGGAGCTTCAAGTTTCATCAAAGTCGAAGAATAAATTCATGGAGAAACTCATCTGCTGCAATTCGTTCGCATCATTGCTCCTACTAGAGAATTTTTAGATAAACACAAATCAGACAACGCGAGTTTGTAGAGTAGTGTCGATCACATTCTGTAACATAATTCCGTCCGTAAGTCAGTTTATTCGTAGACCAAATAGGCTAGTGAAGATGGGCACTTGTAAAGCAAACCTAATTTTGTTAAAATATATCTGTAGATATATTTTAACAAAATTAGGTTAGATAATAATGATTACCTCTCTGTCACAAAACGGTCGTAAGGGGAAATTTATGCAATGAACTAAAGGTGCACAATATCTCACTCTTATTGATATTCATCATTAATGTTTACATTGATCCAATGGTAAAACAGCTTGGTAAAAAAATGAATACATATGATAGCTAATTACGCGATGTTTTTAGCTTAAAAATATAGTGTTTAAAGTATAATGACGAACCAATTTGTAACATGTTTCTTCTTCCGCCATCTAACAAATCTTATACGAAGTTAATTAGTTGGATATAACGGTAGCAACTTTATCAATTAATTATGTTCTATGTGATGTTACCACCTGGCGTCAGATTGTAAACATTTATATCCCGGCCGCAAAATGATTTATGAAACCAACACTGCAGTTACAAAAATATTTCCATAATTTGCTAATTTATTTCGTGTTCGTCGTCACAATCACATCGGTCTTCTAAACGTTTGGAATATATATCAATTGTACCATGAATATCTGCTTCTTTATTTCTTGCTATGAATATGGATAATAACAAATTAGGACACGTTCATGAACCCTATCACCCACAAAAATACTATAGAAATATATTGCATGACCTTTGAAAATTCGTTTCAAGGTTTGTTTGAGCTAGTTTTCAAACCACAATAGAAAGTGCAATGGCCCGTCACCACTGATGTTTTAGGGAGAAGGGACAATCTTGTTACTTTGAAAGGCAACTGGGACTACTAATGTGCGTATTCGGTTTATCGTTTTTTTTGGAGTAATGGCTGGGACTCAGAGAATATGGGCGAAGATGATTAATATGTGCAAGAAAGAGGAAAGACAAGAAGAAGAAGACCCAGAAAGAGATGATTAGAGGCACTAACGAAAGATCTAAGTAATGATCCCGAGATTAGAAGGAAGAGGCACAGGGTCGAAGAAAGTGGAAAAGACTTCGAAGCCAAGGGCCACTAGGGCCTGCAGCGCTGTAATATTTATAATGGATTAATATGAGTGTGAAATAATGATTTTGAAAGTAATTTCTGTTCGTAAGTTTATATTGTAAATTATTTTTCGTTGCTGATAATTTTGATTTATAATCAAATTGATAAAAACGAAATATGCGTAACAATTTGAAACTATGTCTAAAATTTATATAAAATATAAGAATGTAACGGGAATGGTACCATTAGGGTTAACATAAAATCGATAGTTCCCTGTTTGAATATTCCTTACTACATTATGCCAAGTGTTGGTCCAGTTTACCAGTAGATACTCTAAGATATTGAAGGGGATAGTTTCCTGAATAAAATTTAGCAACTGTGAACCAATGCGTGCATTAGTACTGTAGCAGAATAATAAAAACTGTGGAAATTGGCGATCGGTAATAAAACACAACCTAACCAATGGTTTTGGACTTAAAATTTGATTTAGAGATTCATTTAAAGACATGACTATTGTCCTATAAACGCAAATACGTATTAGTCTGCATTTAAATGTACTATGGACCTATTTCGCTCAAAACTTTGGTTACGGAGTTTTGCATATTTTCCAAACTTTTACTTAACTTCACTTGTTAGTTGTTAGGGTGGAATTTTGCAAAATTATATTTTACCCAATTACAAATATTCAATCGAATGGAAAATTGTTTTCAATGGCATTACAATACTTTCATTAAACGTATTAAACAAACTGCAATAAAACTTGATGAACATAAACCCTGTAAAGTGAAGACTTCTAATTTCATTGAAGAGATTGTGCTTTTCACCATCGATCATCACATGCAACTTTTAATTTACCTGTTATGTTTTCCGACAACTAAAGTGTACAAAATCTTATTGCCACCCTTCTCGCTTTGGCAACAACGACATTTAATGTTTTATCTGTAAAAACCCACAAAAAATGTTCATACATTATTCGTGTAAGAGAACTTGTTAATAGTTACAACTAGATATACCAAATTCATTTAAGTTATCTATGTTCTTTTATGCCTTATGAAAAAAGTTATGTTTTTGATTTATTTTTCTCAATTTACTTTATAAACATTCAGTACATTCATACTTTATTAAAGTGAAAAAAAAGGTTATTTCGTGCATGTTACAAATAATAGTGATTCTAAGGCGATGTGGCGAGAACTGCGATCACTTAACATCAAAGCGAATAATCAGTCAGATCTTCCATCCTGCTTTACCTCGGCTGACGCCATTAATAACTTTATTCTTGATAGTATCCCTCCGGTGGCGATGGATAATACAGATATTTTAAACTTTTATAAAAATAATAGACACGCTAATATCGGAACAAATACATTTAGTTTTGTAACTGTTAACACAAGTGTTATTAGCAAATACTTGTATGATATAAAAACTAATGCGATGGGACCTGATGTATTAACGATCACCTTAATAAAACTTTGTTTGGCTACTATTCTCCCTTACATAACGCATATAATTAATTTGTGTCTGGAGACTAATACTGTGCCTCAGTGTTGGAAATCATCTTTAGTAATACCTTTAGCCAAGGTTGGTAAACCAACCCAGTTCAGTGAGTTGAGACCTATAAGTATTACCCCTGTGCTGTCTAAGATATTAGAAAAAGTTATTAATTTTCAACTTCGCGTATATCTCTGCAGAAATAATTTAATTCCCCCTGCGCAATCTGGATTCCGACCGGGATACAGTTGCGAAACTGTACTGTCTGCCGTTATAGATGACATTCTTACAGCTACTGATAATGGTACCATTACTGTCCTTACTTTGCTTGATTTCAGTCGAGCTTTCGATACTCTTAACCATGAAACACTTTTAGCGATATTGGGATACATTGGGTTATCTGACTCGGCTACTATCCTAATGAAAAACTATCTAACCAATAGGTGCCAATTTGTAAAGTTGCGTGATCAATGCAGTCAAACGAGGCTTATCGATAAAGGTGTTCCACAGGGAACCATTTTGGGTCCCTTATTGTTCATTATTTATACATCTACTTTTCATACATATATCAAACATTGTATAATACATATGTTTGCTGACGACACGCAATTATACATTAGTTTCAAACCGGGTAGCGTCCATGAAGTGGTTCCGCTAATAAATAATGACTTGGAAATGGTGTCAAGTATTTCTCAACAACACTCGTTAATTATTAATCCTTCGAAATCACAAGTCATTATATTTGGTAACAGAGGCAAAGTGGATGAATTGAGTACTGTGTTATCACTTAAAATTAACGGTTCGTTGATTCCTGTGGTAACACAATGCAGAAATCTCGGTCTAATAATTGACAATACATTTCGGTATACAGCTCACATAAATTCATGCATTAGAAAAGCATTTCTTGGCCTTAAATTTATATACCCACATCGTCATTACTTATCCTCGCATATAAAAACATTGTTGTGTGAATCACTTGTTCTATCTCACTTTGCATACTGTAGTCAAATCTATGGGCCTTCATTGCCGAAGGACACAGCAAATAGGATTCAGAGAGTGCAGAATTCGTGTATTCGTCTGACATTTGGGATAAGGAAATATGACCACATCTCGCATAAGCTCACTGAATTGGGTTGGCTTAATATGGAAAAGCGTAGACTTTTGCGTAGATCAAGTTTTTATCATAAAATCATTAAAACGCAGCAACCAAGTTATCTATATAATCGAATTCGCTTTAGATCGGATGTACAACACATTAATGTTAGATTTCGGGGAACTCTCACGTCACCTGCACATAGAACGGCACAGATCGAGAGAAGCTTTTCGTATGATGTGGCAAAAATTTATAATGCAGTACAAGATTGTATAAAACTTGAGTCTTTGAAGGGGTTTGAAAGGAGATTACGTTTGTCCTTGCTTCAGCGAACCGGTTGACGTCAGCAATCCTATTCTATGCTTAGCGATGTGACTAATTGACCTAAAAACCTGTCAATGGATTAGCGGATTGTTTTTTTTTTTTCGTTTTTGTGTATCATTTGTTATTGATTTACTATAGCTTGTAAAATCTCTAATTTATATTTTCCTATATTACGGCTATCGACATATTTATAATATTTTTAAGTCATGGTGTCGTAGGAAGATCACGCTTGAATGGTGTTCAAGCTGATACGGCACCCTGTGGTTTCCGCATTGATTTTTTGTTTTTATATAATACTGTGAAACATATATGTTATAATGGTGTGGAAATAAATATTATTATTATTATTATTATATGAACAATATAATGTCCCTTAAAAAATACGCCGTCTTTAAATTAAATAATTTAGCACTCAGTGGTTGGGTATGGCTGGGTATGGTTGGGTAGGGTTGGTTGGGTTTGGCGTATATCTCTTTTGGCTAGCAACTGCCGAACCGTCAAAATCGCTCACGTCGAGAATCTAATCCACTCTAATGTCATTATCTTGTGCATCATCGTGGATAGAGTAACAGATTTAATTCTAAAGTGTTAGTTTAATTGTGTATGTGCATATGTGTGTATGATATATGCGTGCAGGGTAAGCAGGGTAACATTAATACACATCTCTTCATGGAACATGATACCCGATCAATTCTATTATTTCGTCAAGCAGTTATAAAGCATCCATAATTGGACAGGATGTTATTTATTTAATTAGTCTATATGTGATATAAAAATATGTACAATTTGTATCTACAACCAGGGCTGTAAATAGTCTATGTGATAAAAGGACTTGTTTTAATTCATTCATCAATTATTGTTTGAGGGTCAATGTAGAGTGTTTTATAATTTTATTTATTCATTCAGGATTCAAATCAAATTTACATGATGCAAAATGAACTTCAAATGACAAATAATTAATTTTCTTCCTTGGCAAATATGTATTTACGGACCAACCTAACTCAATCCAATCCAACCCAACCCGACCTAACAAATCAACCATCTATAACAAAAACAAATGAAATGAAGTCACAAGATCGAGAATAAATGACACAAATTAATTCAAATTGTAATACTGCAAGAGAAAATTTAAAATATGCAATACAAACAACAAGAAATGACGGAATAAATACACAACAGCGAACTTCTACACAAACAACGTACCAGAATGAAAACATAATTTAAGGGACGGTTAGCAGTATATACGTCTCTTAAAAGCTTCATCAAAGACTCGTTATTTCTTGTTGCTAATAAATAACCAATGCTGTAATCACGAATTAGCGAATCCTTTCGCATTATGTTCAAACTGAGGTTTGATTAAATAAAGCAAAATAGTTACCACTTATGAACGGAAATAATACTCTTTTATAAACAGTTTTCCTCAGTTGTAAGAACCATTTCCAAATCAATGTTAAGACTAGCGTAATATTAATACGGTAATTACTGAGAAATATGTCACTTCGGTATTATTACCGTACGAAATAATGAGTATAAACGAAAGAGTCGGAGATAAAAACTAAAATTATAGAAATTGTTGGGGAAAAAATAATAAATAACATGAGCAAAGTTTGAAGAACATTGAAAATGAGCAATAGATTTGGACAACAATTATAAACGATGTAAGAGTTAAAGGATGAGGGGAGATTAGTAGTGACACTTTCCTAACTGAACAGAAAAATGCACCGTTGAATTAGCATGGAGCGTAATCTTGACATAAAAAGGGCTGTAGGGTGAAAGGATAAAATAAAAGTTCAAGTAGATTAGAAGAAATTAAAGTGGATAAAATACTTCAGTAATAAACTACAATTAACTACGAAGAATAAACATGAAGAAAGAATCATTAGAATCATTATCATACATGAACAAAGTGTGAAAACGTAAATTTGTACTTTTTTGTGAGGCTTATAGTAAGTTAATATACGTAATACGGTGACACAATTTTTCGTTTCCCAAATCTGTATACCAAAGTAATATTTAGAGATCTTTGAGAAATGAATCGAGTAATTTGCATGTGTGATTTAAAAATCACAGAGCTAAAAAGTTACAAAAAAGGAGAATAATATCCGGACAAAGTTTGTGCTAATTGAAAAACTAAAAAATGCATTAAATACCATTTTTTGTGGCCAAAGAAGATACATTTGAATATAATGAACTGAATGATTCTAAATCGAGTGACGGGAGCTAAATTATATATTTTCATGGACAAGTTAAACAATAAAACAAAGCAAATCCTTTTTGAGTTATCCAATAAAATAAAAGATCGTGAAATCAAATTAAACAGGGACACGACATTAGAAAGGTTTATAAGAAGAAAACTCAAAGACCAGATATTAAAACAGCCAGCAAAACAGATTGGTATGAGAGATCCTTAAATAACTAATATAATAAGACAAACAACTTCACTTGAATTCAAGTATTACTCTGTTAAATTAACAGTGGATACTATGACCATTATTATGTTTGTATATACAGATCAGTGGGATTTCTTTTAAATACTCTGAATGCTGTATTGTGGTATGTGGTGATTTTAATATAGTCTTTAATGTAAAATCAAAATATTGTGTAGAATTCCGTAGAACTTTTTCATGTTATGGACTAACTCTTCGTATAAACGAAAAACCAAGACAAATTTCATCATCTGGCTCAAGCATAATGTTTTCAGTAACTGTGAAACGTATGTTTCGAACGCATTGGTGGTACATTTGGATTTATCAGAACATGACCTGGTTATTTTTAAATTGTCTTTGAATGACGTAAGCAAAACTCAAGATGTGTGTAAGAGAATTTTTAATTATGAAAGCATTAAAAAATTATTTATTAAACTAAACAAGGCAAGAGCTTAAAATGTATGACAAAATAAATACCAAATATGAATGTTTTCATAATACATTCTTTTTCTGTTTCATCCTTTCATTTCATATTGAAAAAGTAAGTAACGTAAAATAGAAAAATATCGCACAGTAATGCAGAGTAACGCAAAGGATGCATTAAAACTTTATAGAAATTAAAAAAGGACTATAAAAACGATATATTCTCAGAACCAAAATACGATAATAAATTAAAAATGTGAAAAATAAAGCAGTGTGCAAGGTTTGAGGTTATGAGATAGAAAATTGTGGAAATATAAGTGACGTTGCATCCAGATTTGGTGATTATTTTTGTTTGGGTCAATGTTAAGCTATGATTCATACGCATGTGGAAAAATACAGAGTGACTATGTTTTTGGTACCTTGTGATGAAGTTGAACTATTAAGGATAGTAAATAGTTTACAACAAAAAAATGACATCTGGCTTGGATGAAGTTTCCATTAAAATAATAAAATATGTTTCTCAACATATTACTTCTCTTTTAGAAGAAATTATAAAGCCTTTGCTGCCAGCGTTTTCAAAAATCTTCGAAAAAGTTATATATGAAAGAAGTTTTAAACTCTCGCAGGAACACTATTAACTTCCAATCAATATGGTTCGTTCCGCTAGATTCTTGCGAAGACGCTACATATAATTCTGTAGTTCATATAATGGATGAAATTGCCAAAAGAAATAAAGTAGAGTGTGAGTCATTTCATTTGACGAAGGCAATTCATTGTATAAGTCATAATATATCGCTTGATAGATTATTTTGTTATGGGAATATTAGAAACGTATTTAACAGGTCGAAGTAAGAAAGTGGGTGTTACTGGGCCAAATAGTACTACTATATACTCGGAAACTAAGAATGTATTACAGGGAGTCCGACAATGCTCAATGCTGTGACCCTTGCTATTTTTAATATATGTAAATGACATCTGTGACGAAAGTTTCAATATTATCAAAAGTTGCGGGGTCAAAAATTAGCAGGTGGCGCGAGATTCACTAAAATTACATAGCGCAAAAACAAATTTGATAGTTTTCGATACTATCTCTATATGTAGCGATGAACGGGAAACCATTCCTCAGAATTCAACAATGAAATTTTTTGGTTTAGGAATTCATTGCTCGTAATCAGATAATCATTTTAATGAATAAGCACAGCATACAAACCATTATATAAAATAAGAGATTGAGTTTCAGTGGAAACTTTAAGAATTTTTATTTTGCGCATATTGAAGCTATATATATTGACTTATAGTGTAATTTTTGCGGGGTTTCGGCTAGCGTAAAAAACTATTTATTCTTAAGAACAATATTATTGGATGTCGAGACAGCTGACACTTACACAATACGTACGTAGTTTGCCGCTGCCATGTCTTTACATATATATAACGCTATTTAATCAAAATAGCTTTTCTTATATAAGACTAACAAAGAAATATCAGCTTCAATGGTTACCACGGGCGATGACTAATTGTACCACACCATGAAAGGAATTAATTGAAAGACATAGTTTCTTTATGAGTCTATAAAACAATTAAGAATCCTAAAAATTAAAGCAAACATTACTTCCGGTTAAGATAAAGCTTCCACACATTGTCGGGCGCGATTCAAGTTATTCCGCAAATGTTACGTACACATGTACGTGTTTCTCGTGTATATATATTATTGTCGAGTTTGCAAAGTCAATAATAAATTTCGTTCAGCAAGTTATTTTAAAAATTATTAAGTTGTAGAGAAATGCACAAAAAAAAGATTTATTTACTAACAAAGGAGAGTTTTATAAGTTTGTAAATTTTTATTCGTCGTACTACTGAATTTTCATTTTCAACTGAACGAGTTATTGCCAATTACTAAACCGTTTCAAGCATGAGAAACGCCGCCAGTCGTGACGCGACTTCACGCGCCGCCTGTCAAATATTGCGACTATTAATAAATACTAGCAAAAATTCTGAATTTCTCCGCGTACCGAAAATAGTGTATGAGATCCGCGCGGTCGACGTCATAAGACGAGCGCGTCTTCTACTTCAATGGACAACGTGTATTTTTAGTTTCGGGCATCGGCGTAAGCCGTCGCTACTTATTTTGTACCGACAAGCTCGCGTAATCCGACCCAAAATGTTTTCAATTTTATGTAATTGCGGCGTTCGGTATTTCTGGACGTTTGCCCAATTTTCCACGAGGCAAAGCTTTATGCATGTTAAGAGGACCATATAAGGCGTCGACCAGTTTTAGATATTAATTCAGGCCAATGCGATAAAATTAGACGATAGTGTTTAAGTTTTTTATTTTTCGATAGATGTAGGTACATTTTCTTGTTTACATGGCTTATGTACAAATTGAAAAAAGAAACAGTAACAACAAAAGACCCTGTCGGTGAAAATGTGACAATAAAGTTGTATAGATTCAAAAAGTTTTTTTAATCAATTAATAAATAATTTACATTTCACCAGATCATAACAAAAAATATATGTATAACGTATGAGTCTTTCTGGCAGTCCAACGATGACGGTGTAGTAATAATATAAATAGTGTTAAGAGTAAATAGCTTAGAAGCACTTGCGATGGACGATTCCAGGGCCGGACTCGTCGTATTCTTGCTTGGAGATCCACATCTGTTGGAAAGTGGAGAGGGAGGCCAAGATGGAGCCACCGATCCAGACGGAGTATTTCCTTTCTGGGGGTGCGATAATCTTGATCTTGATGGTCGATGGGGCGAGGGCGGTGATTTCCTTCTGCATACGATCGGCGATACCTGGGTACATGGTGGTGCCTCCGGAGAGTACGTTGTTGGCGTATAAGTCCTTGCGGATATCTACGTCGCACTTCATGATGGAGTTGTAGACGGTTTCATGGATACCGCACGATTCCATACCCAAGAATGAAGGCTGGAAGAGGGCTTCTGGGCAACGGAATCTTTCGTTACCAATGGTGATGACTTGACCATCGGGAAGTTCGTAGCTCTTTTCGAGTGAGGTGGAGGCGGCAGCAGTAGCCATTTCCTGTTCGAAGTCCAGGGCGACATAGCAAAGTTTTTCCTTGATGTCACGGACAATTTCTCGCTCAGCGGTGGTAGTGAATGAATAACCACGTTCGGTGAGGATTTTCATGAGGTAGTCGGTCAAGTCACGACCGGCCAAATCCAAACGAAGGATGGCGTGGGGTAGAGCATAACCTTCGTAAATTGGTACGGTGTGGGATACACCATCTCCAGAGTCGAGGACGATACCGGTGGTACGACCGGAAGCGTACAGAGAGAGGACGGCCTGGATGGCGACGTACATCGCTGGGGCGTTGAAGGTCTCAAACATGATTTGGGTCATCTTTTCCCTGTTGGCCTTGGGGTTGAGTGGAGCTTCGGTAAGGAGGATGGGGTGTTCTTCTGGGGCGACGCGGAGTTCGTTGTAGAAGGTGTGATGCCAGATCTTTTCCATATCATCCCAGTTGGTGATGATGCCGTGTTCGATTGGGTACTTCAAAGTGAGGATACCTCTTTTGCTCTGGGCCTCGTCGCCTACGTAGGAGTCCTTCTGTCCCATGCCGACCATGACACCTTGATGTCTTGGACGGCCGACGATGGACGGGAAGACGGCGCGTGGAGCGTCATCTCCGGCGAAACCGGCCTTGCACATACCGGAACCATTATCTACGACCAACGCCGCAACATCATCGTCGCACATTTTCGATGTGTTTGTTTGACTTGCCTTTTCAAAACTAAAGACAGAAGGGACTCAGCAGCCACGCTAGTTACACTGTGAGTGCGATCGGTAGGCGCTCCGACCTGTTTTATAGCCGACGCTTTGGACGGTCGTCTATGAATAGTACGGGATGGGTCATATATGGGCGTCGTGCCAGCGACGCAGATGCACGGCGTCGCCCAAATAAGTCGGCCGACGTTTCATCGCGAGGGGAATCCTGGAAAGGTGCTGCCCTTCCATAATTGTACATTTCGCACGCGCCCCGCTCGGGCGAGTTTACGGAAAGTGCACGCCGCCGATTCGTAGCACATAAACGGTCACCGTATCGCTAACGTTCACTTTTTAGTCATTAGTAACATTAACATTTTTGCCTGATTAAATAATTTACCCAATGCACAACAATAGCTCACTTAAAATTTCACATAATAAAAATACAAACATTTAAATTTCTTGTCTTCATATCAATTGTCGAATGATCTTTGAATAATGTATAGCTGGCATTTGAAAATAACGTTTCTTCATCATTAATTAGTTTATTTATATTTTCAGTGCATAAATCACTGCCTGATTAGTATAAGAGAGCATAAGAATAGTTCATGTTTTGCTAGTATTAATTAATATATGTCATTGCAACATGTTTGAGTATATTCACTTGCCACATATATACTACAATTTATGAAAATTAATACAAAAAATTAATCTAAAATTTAAAAATGCCAATTTTAATTGTATATTTGGAAATATCATAAAGTAACAATCATACATGCACATCAACGAATAGGAGTTAATATTAATATTAATAATAAATTAAATATTTGCGTCCTCAATGTATAGGTAAGTTAATTAGAAGTATAAAACGGTCGTTTGTAGACGATATGTTTAATTTTACGCAAATATCATCCATAGATACCTACATTGATTTTGCATAAGAAATTTTAAGTTGTATCTTTTAATCGAAAATTTATATCACTGGATAAATATTTATTTAGTCGAGCAATATGCTATTTGTGTGGAAAATTAAAAAAATCAAAACAAAACAAATTGTGTATTCAAAAGAAGGTACATTCAAATAATTATGAAAGCCTATATGAAATATCAAAATATATTGAAATTGCTGGATGTTGACTGTCATGTAACGTCATTGTCATTAACAAAAACTATTGTTGCAATAATGTTTGCCGCCTGAGATTTGAAATATGTCATTGATATTTATTTTTAATTTTCAGATAGTCTTACAGATTGCCATCATCATCATCATCAATATATCATTTTAATACATTTATTTTCAGACGTTTTATATCAAAACAAGTATTGCCTAAAATAATTTCAAATTATAGGCAACTTTATTTATTGATGTTTTTTTTCTTATTTTTATGTATAAGGACGATTGTAATGGACCATAAACTCAACAAATCTTCATTTCAGAAATAATTGCAAATCTTGCCAATTCTGTCCAAATTATTTCACCATCTGTGGTACAATTTGTAGCAGCTTATCTTTTGGTGCTAGTGATCCCCGGAAGGGTGAAACGCATCCCACCAATCCGCTTACTCTTACGTATATAATTTTACTAATAGTTGATTCCACGCCCTGTTCCAATTCGTTATTTCACTGTCTTTGACTTTTTTACTTTACCAACATTTACCTTTCTTCAAACATTGTGTGGTCACTAGTTGATCATTTTTAGTTTCACTATATCTTTTTTCAGCTGTTGCTTTGTAATAGTAACAAATAATAAGGAAAATAAATCGTATTGTTACCTTTAATAAATTTTGGAAAGTTAATACGTATACTAAACATTTAATTTTTTACTATTAAAAAGATAACACCAACGGTAGGCAGAGTAAAATAAGGTAAAAATAACGAGAAGAGCGTAAATGATATTAAAAAGAAAGTTAATTGCCATAATGTCGAACATAAATACTATATATAAATGACGATCTATAACGAATTAGATCATGTACAACAACCTACTTACCTTAAATGAACATAAAACTGAATATATAATCCTCGGTAACAAGAAATAACGAATGGAAATGGACATAAAAATTACGTTCAAACACGTGGACAAAGTAGAATATCTAGGATTAACACTTCGGAATAATCTTCAAAACATAACTCAAATGTTAATTACCTAATTAACATATGGAGAAACACAAGTCAAGCAAACCTGTCTAAACTACAACGACAACAAAATAAGATACTTCAAATATTATATGCCTTAAATCGAAGAACACACTCTACAGAAATATACCAAAAACACTTGAAATAAAAAAAACTAATATTTCTAAATAGCCTCTTAATAATTTAAAATGAAAATAAATATAAAACTAATACACTAAGTCAAGAAATTCATAACCATAAAATAAGAAGAATGTCATATATCAGAACACAAAAGTTTAAAGATATTCGATTCACGTAGGCAAAAGAAATGACAAGAAAATACAACAAAATAGAAAAAAATATATAAAAACTTCGAACTTAAGTCAGAAAAAAATTACTAAACGAACAACTGAAATAAATATCAGAAAAAAGTCATGTACCGTCGTTACAGATACCCCGAGAGAGGAGCATCCTTGAATCCCAGGGCGACGAAAGATGGAAGAAGACACATTTATATGTATATGTAATTTATTTGTTATATAACTATTTCACACAGACGAATATAAACATTTGAAATATGAAATTTTAAATTTGGTATAATCTGCATATATCTTAGATAGAACGATCATAGTTTGGAGGTTCATCAGTTCAAAGCTAATGATCAACACCGAATTGTTAAACGTTTTGCAATCACTGAGATGGCAAACAATATATGTTACGTATATAAAATTAATAGACGTTGCAAATGACCACTGGCAGTTATTAATCACCACTTATTCCATTTAACATATTATGTAATTACCATAGAGGTCGAATGAAATCAGTTTTGACTCCAAAAAAAATTAAACAGAAGATCAAATTCGACAGGAAAATGAAATAAATGAAATTTTGAAAATAATGGAAATTTTTATTATCTCATAAATTTAATAGGCTATCAAATACGAACCATTGAATACGAAATATTGGTTGTTTTATTTTGCTTGGTTATGGGCTTTCGTAATTTTCAAGTGTATCGTATCGTGAATAATCAAAATTAAGTGTGAACAAAGGAAACTAAAACGACCATCAAAACAAATCAAACAATTGAATAAGAAATGTTTAAAAGCATTTATTAGGTAAATTGTTTTCAGTTATTTGTTGACTTAATGTTAATATTATTTGAATTCTTCTCTAAAAATTATATTTCCACATTTACTGCAGTGCATCAATAAAAATAATATATTCTTTTACTAGCTAGCAATTTATGTATCTCACCTAACATTAATTCTCAAATTCCTAGAGATCAAAAACCTATATCACCAATACGGCAGAAATGAAGCTAAATTTTAACTGCTAGACGACTCCATTATTTATTTATTTATTTCCACTGCTTACCTGACAGTCATTTGTCAAGAGTGTAGTACTTCAAATTACCATACATGGCAGTGCTTTACCACCATAAATGAGAATAAAAAAGCATCATATTCAGTATGCTATTTTATAGAATATTTTTGCAATTAAACAAAGTTATTCATTTAATTTAATTTAAATTTAATTAATTTTATTGTTGTTTTTTCCAGCATCCTTCGATTACAATGTGTAAGTAAAAATACCATGTATACTAGTACAACTGTCCTGAATTTTGCCAAGTTTTGCTGCTTCGATACATGAATACCTGTTGCGGCAACAATTCACGATGACCACAAAGTACGAGTTAAAAGTGGGGATGTTTTTATTAATACTAAATGATATGTAAAGTAGCTTATAACTTTTCATTCATTTTCTACTTTTTGCTATTTACAGTTGTGGTCGCGAAATTTCGGGCAGTACGTACGTCAATTTGACTGACATGAGGTGCAAAATAGGCTTTACGTATCCCACCATCACTTTAAACTGTCACTGTTACTGCGAGAGTTGAAGAAGTGACATAGGCTGATTTAAGAATTGAATATGGGTCGTTACTTGTAAAATTGTGTAAATAATGTTATTTAAACTATTTTAAGCAAAGAACAATGACAATAAGTAAGAAGAAAAGTAAACCTATTTTACTAAACAATATATACCCCATAAAAGTGAATAACAAAAACATAAAATAAACAAAATAGAACATTAGTAAGTTAAACTCAATAAATTTGCAACAAGTTAATATTTTGTAGCTGCCGCATTGGCCTCTATCACTCGACTTAATCGGGTAGACATCGAGAGACATACATTTCTGTGATAGCCCTGAGGTAATGTTTGCCATGGATTAGTAATTGATTTCAAGAGCTCATCCCTATTGTGAAATATTATACCTTGACTTTGTAAGTTTCTTTTTAGAAGCCCCCAAATATTCTCTATAGGGTTGATATATGGACTACGACTTGGCCAATCAAGGGCGTTTATATTGTGATCATGGAACCATATTACCCTGTGTGCTGTATGGACCGTACAGTTATCTTGTTGAAAGGTACAATTTTGATTTGGGTAAGATCTCGTCGCTGAAGGGAGCATCACGTGTTTCAGAATCCTAATATGAACGCAGCTGTTCATCCGATCTTCCACATACAGGATTACCCCAGGACCAGCAACAGAGATCCACGCCCACATGTTCACAGAAAAACGTCCAGTTTGATCATTCGTACCTTGGCCTGTACACTCTTATGTGCCCATTGCGGGAGAATGGAAAACTTTTTCATGTGTAAAAATAACTCTACTCCAAAAAGCATCATCTTGTGCTATATGCTCCAAAGCGAATCCCATTCTTGCTTCCTTATGTTGAGGCGTAAGGCGGACTGTTGCCGCAACGTGGTTTCGAAAACCGATAGCTTTCAAACGAGGACGTGCAGTCCACATAGATCCTGGAAAGTTAGCAGCATTTCTCGCTCCAACAGCGGTGATGAAAGGACCGTTCCCGATTACGTCTACAAGCGCATCATCTTCTTCAGGTGTGCAGATGCTCTTGAGCCTATGCGTCATACCATCCAAGACAAGCGATATAAAACTTTATTAATATGGGAGGTATTTTCGTGTAATAGCTTTGACTGAAATATTTTTCAGATTTTGGCGCTGCCAGCGTATGTCACGTAAATGACACAAAAATGATTAAAATAAATGCGTCATAATGACAATAAAGCCTAAGCTACATCGGCTTTTGTTAATGTGTTAGAAAATTGTTGTCCGAAATTTTGTGCCCGCGACTGTACCTGGAGTAATAAATTTTCAAATACCAAAATTGTTAATCATATCAGATACATACGCTAAAAATAGTTTTCTAATTCCATTTTGTGCGAAAGCACTGTAGCATTTTTCGTAATACGAAAAATGAATATAATGCTAATGATCAACATTGAATTTTTTTATTGCATAAAACACAATTAGACAATAAACTGTCATGTTTGATGTTATTTAGGGCCTTAGGATTTATTAGATGATAACTTTCTATTTCACCTACTAGGGTTTAAACACCAATACTATTTGTTGTTAGAAATAAGTAAGTAAAGTTAATTCTTATTTGAAATTAATTCATATATCGACATTTTGGATTACAAGATGAAATATATTAGTTATGAGTCATTATTTATATTTCAATAATTTAATAAAAATGCCCAATTGGTGATTATGTAAGCAGACGATCTTAGTAACATTACAATAACATTATAATTGATTTATAGAAATATATATTTATTAATAGTATTAATTGTAGTTTGGCGAATTATACTACCTAACTGTACTTTTTCGTGTGACAGGTGTTTACTGGTCGAGATAAATAATTATTGCACTGAAAATGTATTGTAATATAAGGTGATCGAAGTGGATGGAAGTCAAAGTCAGAAGAAGTGAGCCATAAAAATAATGAATAAAAATAGGGAATAATATACTCAATGGAAACAAAAAAGCAGAAAAAAAATTTACTATACTAGCAATTATTAGGTTACCATAAACAACATTGGTCTTAGTTGTCGTGAAAAAGGCAACCATATGTAACTATCAAAGACTTTTTTATCTACTACTTCATGTCATATTACATTATAATATTGTATCACAACGAAAGCAATTTTTTAATACATCCTATATACTGTCAATATCGAATAACTCATACTTAGTTTCCAATTATAAATCTTAAAAAAATAAGAATATCAAACCAAATAAACACAAAACTCAGTGCACTATTAATAGAAAAGGACGTGTTGGTATAAGTTTCGGAAGAGTCCCAATACACTGCTAAGTAAATTTAGTGGCCCACATTCTAATATTAGGAACACACGAATTTCAAAAAAAAAAACCTAATCTATTTATTTTTAATTGTGGCATTTTACATTTACAGCCGAGCCCATTATATGAACGTGTCGAAGTTTTCGAATTATTCGGTCATATATGGGCAACGAAAATGTTTGGGAAAGATTCTAAAATTAGCGCGACTGTCTTGGTTGTCCCCCACCCTCGCAAACGCGCGATTTGCGGAGCCATTTAATACGTTTATTGTGTCAGTTAAAGTTTGATCTTTCGTTTGAGCAGCGTTTAGTTTTTTTTTAACGCGGGATCTGTTATTTGTACATATTTTCCTTGTTGTGCAGTGTCGATAACCGCCAATAGTACCTGAGTTTATTTCTAATGATTTATTAATTGAACAAATTAACGAAATTGAATAATATAAAATGTATATAAATTCCTGTAAGTTTCGTCGAATTGCAAAATTTGAGTTATGTAATTGTAGTGTGAATTTTAAGATGACCAAGATATTCCATCCAACATTATGAATTAAATAATTAAATTAAATTTAATTCCTATGAAGTGAAAAAAACAGTTATTTGTTTCTAAGCAGTGTTGTACCTTAATATTATTCACTTTCTAAATTTCGCTTTTAGTTCACTTGGCACTGCTATTCTATACTATTTTAATAATAAGTTAATCTATGACATTAAAATTAATGGCCGTCGCCGACAATAAAACATCTAAAATAAAACAAACTTTCAACTATTTGCTGGATATAAACATTTTGTGAGTAATTAAGATATACAAATATCATTTCGCCATTCTATCTTAAGTAAAATAATTTCAAATACGTCATAATGACATAATTTGCAGTTGCCTGTGATAGTCTTAAAATAAAATTTTTACTTGGTACTAAAGTAAAGTAAACGTTGTGTATAGCGTCATCGATTACTGTACAAGGTCATATTACAGAAATCAGTTGAAAAATAGCGACGTGTGGTCGATACTCAAAAAGGGGCGAAGCCAAACAGTAAGCTTCAACAATCATGTCATACCATTTTTGGAGACATGGGATAGGAATAATTATTATAAAAGTTACTCTAATAATAAGCTACGGTTTTAATATGAGATTGTTGAAATATTTAATTCTACATAAAAAAGAACTTAACTACAGAACCGTAGCTTAAATTAGATATTCAGTTTCGTCTAGGCGCTGATATGTTCATTATTTTAGAATCTATATCTATTTTATTTGCAAAATTCTCATATTATATTTTTATCACCATATAATTTCAATTATTGGGTGGCTTAATTTATATTGTTGTACAAAATGTTTCTTAAATGGGTTTGCAACTAATTCTGCATTACATTTTATCATCGTAGGAATTACTCCACTACTTCATCTTTCTATAATTTTGACTTAATTAATTAAATCTTCCAAGTCTAGCGTCATTTTATTACATTGTTGTAACAAATGGTGATGAAAAAACATTAGGAAAAATGTTCGTTTTGGGTAAAAAAAATCGTCACCACTCTCTAAAACTTTGACTATGGGCAATTGATGTGCACCTTTTGATCGTCGGGTATTTTTTTTTGTTTTAATCGAAGATTGTACTTTCTAAGTTTATTTTTAAGCATGAGTAAGTCGTCGAAATGTATATTTATCAAAATGAATATTTACATCATCCAGAACTTTTTTAGCAGTCGGGACGAAATTAGCGTGAGACTAAAATGGTTTTTTCGAACTCAAACATTTCGGTTCAAGCCTGATTGGGTTTGGGGAATCGATCGACTATGTTGAGTCAGATTTGGGACTTTGTTGGAATGAATAATTCAGGGTCTATAAATATTTGTTTATAATCTTTTGGGACAGGTTGAGTATTTTTATGGAACCACAATTACAATTATCCATCATCTGTCATACTGATAAAATGTCATATAATTGTACGCATTTGTAGCGGCACATCATGTCCTGAATATTTAATACTAACTAAAGGTTAGCATTTAATGATTTAAGTGGACGCATTAAAATTTTCAAACATAATATGACAAATAATATCATTTTAAAAGTTAAAGTTTGTTTAATAGCATGTTTATTAAATTGATGATACAATATCTCGAAAAAAAATCATGAAACGGAAGAAAAATAATGAATAGTCGATTGTTTTTTTTTATTTAATTGAATATTGTATGTTAAATAATATTTTTAGGTATAATTGAGCAAAAGTAAGTTGTTGAAGTGTATAGCGAAGTTAACATTTAATATATCCACAACGATTTGATTTTTCAATTTCCACCAATACAAGACAAAAGTTCTTTGGGTTTGACTGCATCTCTGTCTGTAAATATACGTGTGCCACTACTCTACTTATATTGTCGCCATAATTACACGTTTTATTCTGTTTCCCTCCATGTCGAGCAAATATAAAGTTGACAATTATTTTCTGTAACACTGACTACTGCAGACACATCTTGTTTTCTATGGAGTAATCATTACTTTGCCTTTATTCATTGGCAATTACATGGTTGTAGAAAACCGCCTACTAAAGTAAAAAAAAAAACAAACTAAATGGTACAAATATATTTTTTACGTTTAACTATTTAAATTAATAATAAAATCATTTCGCGTATTATGCAAAAATCGTAGGTGCCAACAAACAATCAAACATCAATCATTTTAAACACTGTGCTAAAGTTACAGATAGGCGTCTATATGTCTACGTAGACAGGCATTTTGAGTTGTAACAATTCTGACAATAACATTCGAACAGCATGTAATATAATCGAAAAAACTTCAAATTGTCATTACAGAAATCAATTAACGTAAATAAACAATGAAGTGGAATATAAACACTGCAATAGTTATTTATTATTAATCGTATGTACAACACACGTTAATTGTCAATCAGTATATATTTTGTTACATTTAAATGAATGGCATTCCTCTGGCACAATCATCAGATATGCAGCTGTACTGCATACGAGACAAAGGTCGATAATCATTCACACGCGAGCTATATCTACTACATTTAGTGTACGAACTTTAAATGTTATTTGTCTTTATAATGACAACCAATTTAATGTAAACCAATTTTGTAATAAATTAGGTCGGAGTTTAGTAGGTACGGGTGCAAGGATTATAGTAACAATGTTTCGTTTTCACAACGAAATTTCACGAAAATACTATTGACAATCCTTATTTTTTTTAGACATAATTGCTAATCTCGTTGATGTTCTCTAATCCGAACAGCTCGCCAAAAATCTAATAAACAAAATGAGAAAATGTTTTTCTAAATTATACAACGTTAAATAGAAATAGAATTGTTAAGAACGCAATCCAGATAGTCTTTAAAACAATATCAGAGACATTACTGTTAGGTAGGTATACCAAACAATACTGTATAGTGTGTATTTTTGTAACAGATACGGAGCTTCATAAAATAATAATGATATTTGCGATAAAAATTTGGTTTTCTGGGTATAAGTCCAATTATCGTAATAGACAATAAAATAGGCTCCATATTTAGATCGTGGTTTTAGATCTAATTGGCACAAACTCACTTTACACGTTATTTAGTTATCTATCTAATATGTTTCATTTTTTGTTACTTTTTAGGTTATGTATTATCTGCAATTCTATAAAATATGCATCTACCTTTAATATACACCAATGCTCTTTTAATTTCACAGTCACATAGATGCAGGCTTAAGGTTTATCCTTTTCCAAAACGTTCCTTATATATCACAGAATGAGAACATCGGCACACCAATTATATCACTTCCGAAACTATCCTGCATATCAGATATAAGGGAACCTATATGAGAATATTAACAGTTCTGAACTATTTTCATAAAGATTGGTAGGTATATGTATAGTTGACTATAAAGTCCTTCACTCCGAAGTATCCTTATAGGCAAAACCCCAACGCACGAAATGTTTAAATAAATATATTGATGAATAATTCTGCTGAATGTAAAACGCGGAGCTTCTCTCAATACGATATAATAATATTTCTCAGACGATATAATAATATTTATCCCTGTTCTAAACCAGATATATTGTAGTAACGGTCCCTGTCATGCAATACTATGCGTTTGATGTAATCGATGCACATCTACATGTCATCTACATCACTATTCATTCAGAGGTTCAACAATATAAATTTTCCTTATCTCGATGTTGGTGTTAAAAACTATTGATCATTATTTTGAACCAGACCATTATAATATCATACAATTCTTATACCTAGACGAAAAGTAGCTTGCATACTAAAAATGCCCCTCGACAACCAACAAGTGACGCAGGACACTGGATGTCTTAATTCCCCCAGTTCTATCCAGCATTCAACAAATAAAACTTAAACAATGACTCATTTTGGCTGAACATTGACATGTAATGCGGTAGATAAATCTTTAAGATCTATGCTTTTTTCCATATTTCTGATGTAAAATTGACTGTAAAAAATGTGATCGGTCGCTGATAACTCTATTCACTCATCGGCTAAATCCCTAGTTAGTTGCCTTCCAAATGTTTAATATTTATCAACTATAATTATTATTGTACAAAGTTTTTTTTTACATAATATTACTGTTAATAAGATTTTGAAGGTTAAAATAAAACATATGTTGACAGTCGGGAGTATGCAACACGTGACGGTATACACTGCAGGATGCAAACTTCGAGTGATGCCGAACGCTGGACAGACATATTTAATAAATGAAAAAGAAATGAAAAAAGAACACTTGCCCACAATCTTCAGAAATACATATCCATAGTAATTTAATCATCACAATCTGCGTCTTTATATAAATTTAAAAAACTAAAAAACAGAAGTGCGAAAATGCTTTAAGCTTGAGTTCCAAGCAGCTTCGGATTTTAATTCGGTTATAAATTCGGAGTATATGGCGCCGCTCTATTGAATAACCGTTTAATTTCGGCGATTGCTTTGAAGCAAAGGCACATAGATCGCGCAATCTATCACGGATAGGCAGATGTTACGGACGCACGCACGCCACAAATACAATTATCTTTTAATTATCGTAATTAGAACCGGCGTTGAATTTGCATGTCGGTAGCGTTAAATTTTCTGCCTCGTTGTTTCCAAGCCTCACACACTGGTGGCGATGAGGGTAAATGTGAAGATTTGGTGGATAAAACGAATGACCGCATTTGTCGAATGTTGCGCTTAAGTGAATGTATGTTTGATAAATGCTAAAAACAACCGGTCTGATTACCGAGAGTTTCGTTCCGGTTCCATTTTAATCCAACAATACGTAGATGTTGGCCTTAAAATTCAAATATTTTCCATCTCGAAGAACAATAGTGTTCATTGTGTTGTAACTGATGTACCTCCATCCCAATATAATAAATAACAGCAACTCATTGCTTCTTCAGGAATACCCAAAAACAATTATGACACCATTATATACATATATCAATTGCAAAAAAACTTACAACTTGAGGATTAAAACTCGGTCGAAAACAAATCATGACGATAAAAGTGCTATGGTTCTAAACAAGGAAATTGATGTAAATTTTGATGTTGAATTTTCAAAAATTCGACGTAAACGATGTCTAAATATGAAAAATGAATCCTTAGGAACACCGAGTGCAACGTAAAAATAATAACTGTTCGTATTGTACTCACTAAAGAAATAAAATTCATATACATTAAATTAAACATGAGAACAAAATAAACCAATGAGTTTCTTTTAATAAGTAGAGGCATTTTGATCTCCGCCCCCAAGAATTTTTACATTAGTCAATAATTTGGTCGTCTGACTGTAGCAATAATGAAGAATGGGCAACAACAAATAGCGAAGAAAACGATTTTAATATAAACTAAAAACCTGAATTTTGAAATGAAAATCACAATTAATGAGACTGTAATTGTTCAAAACTTAATACACGATGTAAGAAACCAACTGAAAGTTTTACTTCCAGATTAAATTTTCTGGTAGGTTAGCTATCACATACAAGACATTCTTTAAACATAAAAAAGGCAAATATAAATAAATTTACTAAATGAATTTGAAATTAAGTTATTTCGTAACAATGATTGGTTTGTTAATGTTTCAAATGTATTAATTCCGGAAAGAATAAAAAATATCTTATCGCTAGGTCCTAAATTTAGTTCACATGTAACGCCTAAAACATGCAATATTGATAAACTTTTGGCTGAAGTTGAAAACTTACTTGAGGTATTTCTAAATAGTGCTAGTGTGTACAGAGCTCGTTGAACTAATATTATTACTAATTATGTCCACTCCAATGGCTTTCATAATGTCGATTTTCATAATTTATTTATGGAATGTAATAATTTTCTTAAGCGGCATGATATTTATTACTTCTCAATGCCGATAAAGGCAATGTTACTATCGTAATGAATAAGATTTATTATAAGATTAAGGCTAATGCATTTAAAATGACAGGAAGGTGTACAGGGTTATTGATAGAGATCTAACTTAAAAACAACATATTGTGAATAATTCTGCAAGTTCTAAATTTTATGGCCTTGCCAAAATACACAAAAGTTATATTCCATTACGTCATATAGTATCCTCTATCGACTCTCCTTTATACAAATAAATATTTATAGGAACTACATATAATACTAATGACTTTTTCATGTTAAGGATATTAGAGATACAAAACTACCTCATAATGTTGTTTTAATTTTTAATTGGACGTAGCTTCCTTATTTACTATTATTATTACTTTAAACTTGGTTGTTACTATAATTGAAGATAAATCGTTACTTACTAATGACTTTGTAGTTTCACTTTATCTTTGATTTAATTAAATGTATATTTGATAATTGTTACATTTCGTTACGAGGTAAATTAAAAAAAGAAATTTATCTGCCCTAATTACGATGGACTTTGCACTAGATAATATTTTACCAAAATTATATTTCTAATTTCCTTTTATTTTTAAATATGTTGATGATATTTGTGCGATACCCTTTAATAACATAAATGAAAATTATTTATTAAATTATCTATTTTCAATTCTGTACATAGTAACATTCAGTTTACAGTTGAAGAAGAAACTGATTGCTGTGTTCCTTTTTTAGACACCAACATTACTCGTACAATGATAATAAAATTATGATTGATTGGTATCAAGAACCTACTTCTACGTAGATTTTTATTCTATTCCAAATTAGCAAATGAATTTTTACTTGTACTTCACAAGTTCCTTGTGTCTCTAAAGAAAATATAATCATATCGCTCTTTGTAAAACTGATAATATGATAATAGGACAATACATTTTTTTTAAATAGATTATTTTCAAAACTTATAGATCCAGCTGCTCTTCTCCAAAAGTCCAATGTTATTTATAATATACCGTATAAAAATTGTAATAAATGTTATATTGGCCAGACTATTCAGTAGTTACATCACCAGTTTACCATAGCATAAGAGTGACCCAACAATGTTTCAATTTGAAACATCAACTTACTTTTATGACTTTGATAATACGACTGTTATGGTCCTAGAGAAATATTATAATAGTAGGATGTTTTTAGAAATGTTTCATGTCAATAAATTCTATAAAAGCTCTTTTGGACATTCAGAAACTTAGTACCATTTATTCTTACATTTTAAGTATGAGGTTGTTTTCATTCTACTTGGTTGGTTGAGTTTTTTAACAGTTTTGAACACTTATTGTTTTTGTGTTATACTTGGTGTATCATTTTTCATTTTAGACGTCGTTTACGTCGAATTTTTGAATTTTGAATTGTTGTAAAATGTGTGGTGTCCATTTGAATAAAAAACGTATTTATGTATTCGATAAGCAGTACTAGCAGTTCCACACTTTATCTTCGAATCGTAATAAGTAGTATGGAGAAATTCGAGCAAAGCCTGATCTGCTTCACAAATTAACTGTAATATACTGGTAACAGAACTTTAGTAATTATGTTTCTTCTTAAGAAATATTCGATCTTATTGCAATTTATTGCTCAGGAAGCTGTGAGTGCTGATCAGAGAAATTTTCACAAAAGTATCAAGACTATATCGGCGAGTATTACGTACACATTAGAAATGGGCCAGTCTGGTTTTGACGCAGTAACGCACCCACACTGTTCTATTCTTTATTTCTTGCCCAGTAAGTACTGGGCAAGAGTTTCGCAAGTAAAATATTTAAAATAATGGCCGATGTATAGAATCCATAAAAATAATAACTTTGTACCAATGTATATAAATATCAGTCATTGACAGAATTTTATGTTTTCCGTTTTTTAACATAAGGAAGATATTTGTAATTATGCATTCGTCGAGATCAACATTTAATGTGGCGATATATTATTTATAATATTGAAGAAGAAAAATGTAAAAAGTTCGGTAATTCAGTGACTTATTGTTGCTACACATTCTATGTCATAAGAATTTATGTTTTCCATGTGTATATACAAACTCGCTAAATGGAATAAGGTGCCGCCAAAATTTAACATAGTAGTAAAGGATCTTTCTCCATTTTCCCTTTTTTAGCATTTTCATTCTACTACTTAGTAAAACATCAATAAATATATTTTTATCATCAATCAAAGACAACTTTGCCTGAAAAAGAGATGCCTCTTTGGTGACACAAAGCGAAATAAAAATTTTCTTAGCAATTTTGATAGTCGGTGTTATTTGATCGTCGCATTTCAATTTCAATGTGTCTGGTTCGACGACAAGCAACAAAGGCAGGAATGCTCACAAATAATGAGTTAGTCCACATCAACAGTAATTTTTGACTAGGTTGTGAATTTGTTTGACTAGATGTTCACTGCAAGTGTGTATTTTATAATTGACGAACAAGTAGTGCCGTTCTGTGATCGTTGTAATTTCAGTATATACCTTCCAAACCGAATAAGAACGGAATAAAAAGCTGTTGTATTGGTGCACAAGATTAAATACCATTGGCATTTAAACCAGCTAAAAAGAAGGGAATATTAAATTAGTAATTTTGGAGACTGTGGTTGGCAAATAAAATAAAACAAACTTACCCTTACCACACAGTATTTATTCACACTAAATACTGTGTGGTAAGGGTAAGTTTGTTTTATTTTAAGGGAATATTAAACAAAAACGAAAGTTAGCAGAACATTTCCTGAAAAATTAGAACACGGTATAGAGCTACGTTGAAAGCCTTCACAAACTATCGAACATGGAGCGCAACACAGAAAAAGATGCCGAATTTACCCAAGATCTAAGAACAAATTAAGTAAACATGTGTGGCAAAAATATCAACCAAATATGTGTTTAGATTGTTATGATAAATGAAAATAAATTATGTGGATATTTATATTATTTTATTTTGAAAACAAACTTTAAATTAAATTAAATTGATTCAATTTCAAATATTTTTCCATATTTTTAATAATAAAAATTTCGCGAAAACCAACGCTCATCGAAAGCACGCGCCTACGTAAAGGTTGAATATAATAAGACGAAGTATAATGGAATGGGGCATTCAATTCGCCACTTTTCCCGGTTAGCACTATAATGAATCTCTCGTCCTTGTATTCATTACTAAGTTTCCAAAAAAGTGGAACAATCTTCAAATGCATACAGTGTTTGATAATTAGGGTATTTTGGCATGTATTGGTTGGATTTGGTTGAGTTGAGTTGACTTGGGATAGAATGCGTTGGGTTGGGTTATATTCCTTTTACTTCCCATGTTGAGTTAATCTTAAAAAAAAACAGAACCACATAAAATATTAGTAGCAACATTTTAGCGCATTGTCGACAGTGCATTTATTATTAAGATAAATATTAGCTAGTGTTATAATTTTGAAAAATATACGTGCGGTGCTGTGACAATTAACAGGTTATATTACCTTACTTAATAATTGCTTGTAATGACTATTACTAGACTATTCCAACAGAGGGATGAATGAAATTATTTTTTTGCATATTTGGGATAAAAAAAATCGAGTTCAAATTAAAAACAAACAAAAACTGAAACACCATTATCTCTCATTTATTTAAATAAGCTAATATGATAAATAAAATGAGTAAATATACTATTAACTGGTACTTTTTTAAAAGCTTTTCATATCCCATAAAATTAAATTGTTTCTCTTATAACAACTTAAATTTTTCACTTGGAGATAGTTTTTCGATTTTTTGTATCTTTTTTGTTTTTGTCCATTTTTTGCATCTTATCCTTACTAAGAAATGATCTGCTAATCTAATATTTTTTACGTTAGTTATTAAGTTCATATATTTTTTTACCATTACATTATCAATTTGAATGCACGCCCTGCAGTCTGGTGTTATTGTATTATTCATGTCATTTTATATATTTCCTTCCAGTCTAGTTGCGTACTCGTCACCATCATGCAAAATTAATTATTTCGGTGACCATTACATATTTCGTGTATACTGTGTACTCCTTTGACCAATAGATCGGTACATTTCTGCTTTCTTAATCTTTGCGTTGTAATCTGCAATTACTATTTTTCTGTCATGTTTTTATAACTTTTCATGTTATTCTTCTAGTTGTTCGTAAAACATGTTCTTTTCTTGTTTTTCTTTTTCTTCTGAGTGGACGTGGATATTGATTATACTGAGATGGTTCTTCTGTCTTTGCAAACGTATAACACATATCTTATCTAAAAGATCTCGCCCTAATTGTTAATTCTATCTTATATATTTTAATTTCCTTTATGAATTCTTTAAGACACCTTGTTGCAAATTGTCCCTTACATTCCAGATGCCCATAAATTATATACCCTTTCCCGCACCTTCTTTAATTGTTTAGGTGTTTTGAGTATTTTTCCCCGTGTCTTTTGTCCGCCTGGCCGTCCCCAAAATTTATTCCCTCTGATCTACATTGTTTAGTTTTTTTACTTGGACAGCCTGCCCCTTACAGACTAGTTTCTTTAGTCGTATATTCCAGATCCACACTTGGTTGGCAACAATTGTTTTTTGTAACCTATCTTAACTGTTTTCCCTTTAGCTTTCTCTTCATTCTTGGAATCCTTATTATGCTTTGTATCTTTTTTATTTAGGTAATCCTCTATATAGATACTTGTACCTTTCAATTCACTTTTATTCATCATCACCTTCCTTTTCTCATCGAAGTTTGGCAATTCCACTACATTAATCACGTTTCACGTTGTGCTGAATTTTTATTGTCCGTACTTTCTGCATCTCCATTTTAATCCTAATTTGCTTTCGAAGAACACTTGGGCTCCCTTTTTCCTGTCCTCCTTGAAGGTCCCGCCCTTTACCACTGCACATTTCCTTGCTGCCTGTGTAATTCAAAAATTTCCATTCTTGCAGTGAGTTATCTCTCTCCACCTTTAATAGTTCTTCCTTTTCTCTTATTTGTGACCTAAATTTCTCATTCTCTTACGTATTCCTCCACATATCCCTTTTTAATCCCTCGTGTGCTTCTACAATTTGCTTCATTTGCTCTTTCCTTCTTTCTTGTCCTTCCTTCGTAAACCATATTTGGCATTTTTGATCTCTTATTGCCTTCACTATTTCCATGTTTTCCTGCTCCAGTAACTCTTTTAGCTCACTCATTGCGCTGGGTTTATGCCTCGGAGGAGTTCTTGCAACCCCTTGGCTCTTAGTACAAACTTTCCTCTATACTTCTACTGCCCCTTTCCCTATCTCGTTTGTAATGAGACTTACTTATTCTTTAAATGAATACCGTACGATTGCAAAGTTGCCTACGTTTCTCTTGGTTTTCGTTTATGTGCTTTGTACACCTGGGTGCCTATCTACCGGTGTTACCAAATGTGCCAGAAATTACACTCACTAACTCACTAATTCGGAGGCGGAGGCGGAGGCTTCACACTAATTAGTGTGGATCAATACCGAATGTGTTTAATTTAATTTAATTTAATGTGTTAATTAATACTAATTTAACTGTACAACATCGTTATTTGTGAGTGCTAAAAATATGGGTCGGTATCAGTGCAGTCGGTCTCAAAAGACACTGTTTCTTTCGATTATATCCACACCAATTCCTAGGGCGGGTGTCGCTATATAGAGTTAACCAGAATCTGAACGCTTGTGACAACATTATTACCTTGTTGCCCAGGTACAAATTGAAACAAATAGAGGTTGTGCGTAATATTCGATAATATATTTCAATATTGATAGTGCATGATTCTTGCATCAATAAGCTATACAATAAATCAAATACCTCACATTACACCATATTAATGTTTAAAAAGCTCTTAATTATATATATATATATATATATATATATATATATGTATATATGTATATATTAATGTTTAAAAAGCTCTTAATTATATATATATATATATATATATATATATATATATATATATATATATATATATATATATATATATGTACAAATTATTAATTAATGTAATAAACTTGTCACTAGAAAGGCAACGTTGGATACTAACAATAGCAACCGAAAATAATACCCAATGTGACAAGAAATTGCTGGATCTCGTATATTTAAGTGAATAAAGTCAATAAAAGTTTAGAAAAGTTTACTAGCTTATGTTACGTTGTCACGCGCACTTCTCGCCCTAATGCAGGAGAATTGGCTGCCACTATCGGTAATGTAACGTCATGTGCGTGACATCTGAAACGTATCGTACGATTTCGTATTTCCAGCCTCTTATCTGCAGTCCATCGCCGCCCATAACACAAATCAGAAATGCCTTCAACATTGGACAGCGGGGGTGCTCGCAACTGTTGTTATTGCTGCGGATATCGAGGAAGCGAGAATGCTCCCCGCGAACCCCATAAATAGATTCGTGCGCTGCATCTTCGGACAACGCAGAGTGTGATATAGTACTTGCAAAACGAGAAGCCAATAATAATTTACTACTATCAGACAATGCAGCTCTAACTTATTTTATTTTGACCAATTGTGCTGCATTCTGCCCTTTAGGTCTTTCCACGATCCGACATGTAAGATTATGTGCTTTCAATTAATTGAATTTTATTTTCTCATATCTTGATCGCTGCCGTTTTAATCGTTTAATTAATAACGAAATATAACAAGATGCCGCACCATGCTTGCCTAACCCGCATATTCGTAATACGTTAACGGAAAGTTGCCCGTAAAGACCGAAACAAAAGGAAAATTGATAAAGTTCATTCAATTTTAATGGAAATATGTAAATTGTATCACCTCGGAAAGCACTTATGGAAAATGAATTTAAAGTTTTATAACGGACCAAAAACGTGCCTTACATTCTAGTGCCTCCCTTCGAGTATACGTGACGACATAATTGTTATTGCCGGAAGCTTTGCTGCGAGTTCGAAACGTATCAATTATTCAAAAAGGGAGGGCCCCATACGTGTAGTGGAATTGCAATTATGTGCACAATAAGTGTAATAGTTTTAAAAAATTAAAATGTTGAAACATTCTAATTTCTAATTTTTTAAGCACAAACGCGATGTTATTCAACGTTTAAGAGACGTGTAGTTTAAAAATACAAACGTGTGCATAATGTGTTAATATTATCGACAGATCCAAGTTGATAAGAAACGGTCGTTCGTTTCACGCGAATGAAACGAACGAACTAGCATCAATTATGTTGGGGACCTCGACAAAGCGCCCTGCGTTCAATTAGCGGCGGCGATACAACTGAAGTCATAAAACTAGTTGCACATAGGCCTAGATCCAAAGGGTGGCAGACTGGATATTGGACATTCAAGAGACAAACGTTCAAAGCACGTCACGATTGATCACGAGAAATCTACCGGGTAAATGAAATGGATAAAATGAAAATGGAACGCAAATTCTTTTTTATATGTCTCTGTCGTTTGTCGTCGTCTATTGTAAGAACAGTTACATATTGTTATATCAAGTTAACTTGTGGGTGTGATTATTGAGCGCTCACAATTATTCAAGTAATGTATGTCGCCTACGCCTCGCATGCCGAAACTTATTTGGCCGGCTGTACTTTGGTGATCAAAAATGCATTTATTCTCCAAGTTGCTTTTGCACAACTCTCCCCTTTCTAACAACTAACTCATGAGAGAATTTGAGCACATGTTGTATCTTATAACAAAAGATAACAAGATCGACATTACATGTAAATCAATTTCAGCAGTTTTAAATTTGAAGAGCTAAAACGTCATGCAAAAAGTATGTAACGTTGCAAATACTCGTTACGCATACAACGCGAGCTTCCGAAACATTGAACCATTACAATTCCCTTGAGCATCTTCAGGCGTTCTAAAGTACGTCACCTCGTTTATACGACGGAGTAAAATGACAAAAAAGGCAGAAATATTAAACGAAACGCGTCCGGTCCCAACTCTCCAGTTAAATACGTTAATTTGTGAAACAATTACGGAATAAGCTAAACGGGACGAACGTGACTTCGCCGAATGTTAAGAGCCTATATGTTGTAGAGTTTTGGTGCTTTCGCCGGAGCACCGTGCGCGTAAATTAAAACGTAACAACTTACCCTCATCTGTTGGAGCTGCGTTCGTACGAAATCTGCCCTCGACACTTGATCAGAACTCACAACGGAAAATGATCCCATATACTGAAACAAAATAATTGATTATTAACGGCACAGTAAAATTTGTTTGATCAAATGAATGGTGAAGGGTAATTAATATTCCAACTAGAGCTGAACGAATAATATTAAATGTGTAATTTACAGGTCCGTGATATATGTACGGGTAAAGAAAACTTGCACAAATATCATCATGGAGGTAAGAATATGTAACTAGATGTATAATCTACGCGTCCCACCTTTCGTAAATTGGGGGTTAATTCGTTTTAAATATTAAAGAACAAATACAATATTTTCAGATAATTATAGAAATATAAAGCTCAGTATTTACAATTATCCTACAAATAACATATTTGGCTGCAAGAAGAGTTATTGATGCTTGAATAAAATTAATTTGTTAAATTTATGTCTGACTGCATATCCTTTTATATCGAGATTAAAATGTTTATTTATATGATGTAGTTGAATTTTTATATATAATTCGGCTATTTCTTCAATTAATTGTATAATATGATTATTTTTAAATTTCAAATTTAATATGTGGTCCTTTAAATTTGTAAATTTGGCACTCATTGTATCACAAATGATTATGTTAACCATACTATGTAAAATTGTTTTTCATCGCACTTTTATATACTGTTACAAAATCATTTGATGGAAATAATAATTTTCCATTAGTTTTAGGGGTAAAGGAAAATACCGAGAAAAGGCATTCAGAAGCAGTCATTTTTTGTTTTAACTGTTTAATAATACATCCACCAATATACTCTACCACATTTTCAACACAGTTTGCAAAATAAGCCAGGTAGGTAATTTTTATCCTCTTGACGATCATCAAATAATTTATATTTTGTAGTGTTTTCGTGAGTTACATTTGATTTAATTTACTAGTAACATTAAGTATAGAAGTATTATCTATGACAAGACTACTATTTGTTAAGCAGACGTTTAATGGAAAAAATTAAATGATATTGGCTTTGAAGTATCTAAAACATATACAAGTTACATGAAAATATAAATACATACATAACATATAACACCTAATTTAATGCAAATTGATCACATTTTATATAATTATCAAAAATGGATGTAAAACATTTATTAAAATTAAATAAACAATGAACGGTTTTTTTCTTTAATAGCTTCATTTCATTTTTTTATTTTATATTCATTCAATAATGACACGTTTCTTCAAAGAATAGTCTTCATAAAATTTCGTTGGATAATCTTAATGGCGATATAAAATTTTAGTTTAATGTCTTTAATGAGTTGCATATACGAAATAACTTGAAACAATGCATGATTTTATCTCGTATTAAGTTAAAATAATAATTACCTATCACAAATTCTAATGATTTGTAAATTCCGGTAATTGTAATTTATGCCGACATAAAGCAATAGGTACACTGGAAAAAGAATCTGGAGAGCCGATTTTACTTTCCTATTACAGGTTTGATTTTGTTAATATACTGGCCAAATGCAATGTTTCATACTCTGGAACATCTTTCAGTGAATGAATATATTTAATATCAATTTAAAACAATAACTCTTATATGAAAAAAAATACAAACAAATAATTTTCTTACATTCCCATCAGGATCATAGATAATTTCCTGCTGCATTTCTCATCAAATTTATCATATGGCAAAAGAAAATATATGCCTTGACCGTTAATACTGTGTTGAATGTATTGTTTTCTAAATTTACTCAAAAAGCTTAAGCCATTGATACTTAATATGCTTCCTAATAGACGTTTTCAACTTCTGCCACTTTGAAACCCTCCCTAATAATACCGTGCTCACCATTGATATGTGTGTACGAATTCCTCAAAGTTGTTTTATAGGCTATCGTAAAAAGTAGACCTGCCATACATATATGCTTTAGACGATAAAAACTTAGTGTAAGAGCAAATGTACATACTTATATACGTGGAACAATTGCCAGTTATGCTAATTTTAATCTTTAAATTTAAAGCAATTCTATCAGAAAACACTTTTGCAAATATACATTTAATTTATTTCTGAAAACAAGTAATTAAACAGAAATGGGTATCCAATTTTCTAAAATTAAAAAAAGAACAAAATATTGTTTATTAAAATTAAATTTGCATATTTTTAAATTGATTCAATTTGATTGATTTAATGTCCCACGTTATTGAATATTTGAAAATATTGAAATTTTTGCATTTCAGAAGACATTGACATTAGCATTTTGCTCCAGTGATAAATAAAAAAATTAAAAAAAAATAAATTTTTGTAATATTTAAGCATTTGCAAATTATATTCGTTCCCCATCATATTGATTTTGTACGTCACAACTGATTTTTTCATAAATACGATAATTTTAATAATTCAACCCAACCTAACCCAACCCAACAGAACGCTTCCCATATTTTTGATACTATTGAAATATTTACATTTGGCATTTAATTGTGATCTAATGTTGAAACTTATTCTGTTTTAGAACTTTTTCTTGCTATTTTAAAATCGAATGAATGATAAAAAACCTTACAATTTAAAGCAAAATTACTAAAAATGGTAAAAGTAGATAAAATATAAAAATCATTGTAATTGAAAAATCGATATATATATATATATATATATATATATATATATATATATATATATATATATATATATTAAAAATTGCTAAAAATCAAATAAGTCGCCATAAAAGGTAAAAAATGAAAATGTTGAAAATAAATCGCAAAAACTTTGAAACATATTAAACAAAATCATTGAAAATTGAAGTGAACGTAAATATCAACAAACTCAAAAACACTAAAAACTAAAAACGTAAATAATTGCAAAAATCTGTTCAAATTTGGAAACTAATTGCAAATTGTAAAAATTCGAAATAATCAATGAAAATGTAAAATAAAAAATCCTGAAAAATCTTTAAATATCGAAAATTCTCATTGAAAATTGTAAAAAACCAAATGTGTAGAAGGAAATGTGTCATCAACAAGTTGCGCGGCGGGAAAAGTCCAGTGGCTCGAACTGGCATTTCAGGCGGATGCGAAGCAAATGCAAGCGCGTTCTACAAAATTCGCAACACTGCTTTGACAGTAACCCCCGTTTTCTGCTAATGGACTGTTCCGAACCAAAAAGCTGTTAGTGCGCATAGCCACGCCTATGTCCTTTACATTTCAAATCATCTCTACATCGAATGTGCCCCCTACATTCAACCGTTAATTATTCTTATATTTAAGATGTAAAGAAATTTGTATAAGTATAAGAAAGTCCAGTGCGGGGCACTGCAATTTGTAAGTGGGTTATATGACATTATAAAATCAAAGATAGTTGTTAAATTTATCTATGCAAAACATGATCTACATTAATGGCATTTATTTATGAGTTTATTAATCAAACCAGACAACTTGCATGTTAGAAGTTCAAAAGCTGAGAAGTTTAACCTGAAAAGTAGGTTGTGGTGGGTTCGGTTGGGTTTGGGCATTTATAATGTAGCTCATTAGGTACATGCTCATTTAAACACATATTGCCACTATTATTAAAGTGAGATGGTGCTTGAGATGATGATTGCAAATTATTTACAGCGTTATCGGATATCAAACTGATTGTAGTTGTTGTCTTTTTGAAGACAATAATTAATGTTTTGTAGTTCCTTTGGTCAACAAACGTTTTCCTACATCTTTCTTCCTTCATGAAATATAAGTCATCATGGCGAATCATCCCTTTTCTTTTAATAAGCTGAAAATGTTACGCATTCAATTTATTAATACCATCAATATACCCAGGGTAATAATATATTTTAAAGGTGTCAAGAAACACATATGCACTTTCGTAAATTACTTCGATACAAAGATGTTTTCGTTGTAGTAACATTCAATGAGTTTATCTGTTAAAATTGGTCAATTTCACTTTATACATTACATATCGCACTCATTGTGTTTAATTTAAACACAAGCATACATTTCATTTTAGGGTTTAATTGCAATTAATTATCGGAGTTGTAAAATTTTATATGTAACTTCATAATAAAATAAGAAGATTTGTGTCGATTGGATACCTGGAAGTGGATTAAATCTTGCAAGTGAGATTTCGCCCTTTTAGGGCCTCCGTAGACTACCGATTAAACAGTCGGCCGATAGTTTAGTCGGTGGCTGAATTACACGTGGCCTTATGGGAGCGCGTACACTATGCGATTTTAAATCGGCCGATTAAAAAGTTTGATGGGCAGTACGATTCCCATCCAACTTTAAAGTCTGCCAACTATCGGCCGATCGCTTGAAGTGCATGGCGTTCAATACGAGAGCGCACACTATGCAACTATTTAGTCGGCCGAGCGGGTCTGATAAGAAGTGCGCGTGCGTACATTTGTCGTTTATAAAAGACAATTGAATAATAATAATTTATTAGCAACGATCATTACAGACATATGCAACGCCAAACATTTTAAAAGAAACAATCAATGGAAACTTCACATGTACAAGTTCAGTCAACTAATATATAGAATTAGAATCATTCAAATTTAAATGAAACACATGTTAAACTTTCGAATTCTTTTTTTCATTAATTTCTTTCGTCTATTTAATATAATATATAATATTATAACTTTTCTAGATAACATTTCTTTTTGATGTGTGCAGTTATTATAACACGTTTCGCCCAAGAACTGTGCTTCGCGATGTATTCAGCCACCGACTATCGGGCAACTATCGGTCAGTGTGCGCGCCCTCATGCAACCAAATAGTTTAGTCGGCGTAGTGTACGCGCTCCAGCCCGATCCGACTAAACTATCGGCCGACTGTTTAATCGCTAGTCTACGGCGGCCCTTAAGCTGACTAACGAACTGACAAATAAAAGTTAAACCTTACAAAAAGCAAGTACCTGAACGGTTTTAAAAACTCTCGTATATTTTAATAATTGCGAGTATTATTTAAAAATTTTACGTGACTTACTGAATATCTTTGTAACAATTCATGTAATACGATAATTGTTTCCAATTATTTTATAAAAACACCTAGTTCATAAAAATTGTGGGACAACTACCCAACTTTAGTTCAACACCATGTCTGGTCCTAACAAAATCAGCAGATGTAAAATATTACAAGCATATATAAATTTTGTCATAGAAGAATATATGAATGGCGAGGTAAAATTCATCCAAATTTTATTTATATTTTTTTTCCTTTGCAGACCTGTATCGTGACCTGTAGATTCTCTTTACCATTTATTAACAGTAATAACTTATAATAAAATGGGATTGCATCCGTTATTTTACTACGGATAAAAGTTGTCACAACGTGAACGACGTGAATTGAATTAGTAATCTTCGACTTGTAGCGATTTGTAAGGTCATTGGGGATTTCGAATATGTCTCACGGATTTACACCACTGTTGTGTATCGCTGTTGTCTGGACTTTGTTGAATCTGCCGCAGTGAATTGTTTACAGAAAACAGTATTTTACAATTATTATAGTTGTTGGGGTATATGCTGTTAGCCACTACCTGCACTGTTGTACATACACTGTGGAGTATTGGTTGATCGGACTCCTGATGAGTACTTACGCCATGTTAAGTACTGACTTCAGAAGCGACGAAACTTCCTTAAATCCTAATTTTTCGAGATTTCCCAGGTTGGACCTAATGCACGGATTTCTTAGGAGGGAGAACTCACAATGATTATGGGGGAGTGTTTTTTGCATAACAATTGGCCGGGTTAATTTTTAGAAGCTTAAAAATTGTATTGCGAGCTATACAAATTACCAAGAGCGTTCAGTATTTTTTTACAACATTGACGTTGTGACTGAAATTGGCAGTCGTAGGGTAAGGATTTAGGGAAAGCGTGTTAATGAAGTGATTGGCGAGTCACATTGATGTGATAATACAAATTAAGTCTAGGCGTGACTGGTATAAGATGTGCCGGTTTGTTATTCTGGAAAATATATGTGTATATGTATAAGTGCGAGCGGCCATAAAGTCACTTGCGAATGTTTTATTTAGTTATTTATTGCATTGAATTAAATTATTAATTAAGCTCCAATTTTTACTTTAGATAAACGATTTTTAACTATTCTACACCATTGCACCAAAATGACAATTCAGAAAAATACATTAAGGTTTATAGAAGAAGATCAGACCACTTCCGTCGGTCGGTAAAGACCTGCGACTTCAAAATGTGACTTTTCAATTTCAATTTCACTTACTATTTTCAACCATCTGCATCTTAACAAGAATTGCAACATACAAATTACAACTGGTAATGATCAGTGCTAGGGGCCGTGGGGTTCTTTCGATGAAGCCGGAAATGAAACGAGTTCTACGAGGGCGGCATTGTTTGTGTTTCCATTAGCCGTGTGCGCATCGCGTGCTAGGTCCGTCTTTCGAGTAACTTCTGCAGTTACACTAGCCGGCAGCTATAACTTGAAAGGATGTTACCCGTACTCAGACCGGGCGTCTACTTCCTTTTATCGGTGGAGTGGAGCTTTCTGCGCCACAGAAAAAAGTTCTAAAATGCCGGAGACTTGTTCTCGCGAGTGGAAAGTTTCTCAAACACATTGTCGATTTACCATAATCTCTTATACGAGGAATAGTAAATTTAGGCGCGTGGGTGCAAAATTACAACATATTCGGCCTACACTATGACACCCTTGTTTAGGAAATAACTTCTTGACTATTGATTCTAGAAATATTACAAAAAGTATTTTTCGACCGTACTTCAAATGAATTGTAGACTGAACTCTCGTCCTTCAATTACGAGTTGCAATATCGGGAGAAAACATTCACAAAGAATATAGAAGAGGCGAATTCTAATTATTGAGACGAGGTCCTGCGCGAATACAGATTCCTGTACATTCTGGTTTCGGAGGAAAGCGGAATTAATAAGTCACCCGATACATTCGATATTGAAGCCGCCACGTTTCTTAATGGCTCGTAAATTGAAGGGGATATTCAAATTCGAATATCTGAAATTCGGATTCGTCTAATAAGTTCATTTTAATTAATAGGGATTCGCCGACGTTTGTCGATCGGCCGATGGGATCTTAATTGGCTTATTTGAAAGTTCAATAAAAATAATTACCAAAGCCAATTGTATTACCATCGGCAGAAGAGACAATTGATAATATTGGCAGATGTAAAAGGCTGTTTACGGCTATAATAGTTCAAATATTAAATATGTATAAATAAATACAACCACTTTTGCACAATATTTTGTAAAAAAGGAGTGACTTACGCATTACTTTTAGATTAAGAATTTTACAGCTCAGAATGAATAGAATAAATAAGTAATTAAGTTATTAAGTCCCAAAGTGAATTTATAGAATTCAAATTAAAGTTTTTTTTTTTTTTTATTAATACCGTTATTTTTAATACGATACATTTATTTATGAACTCCTACTTTAGCTGACTTGTAGTTGTATAAGTTAGGTTTTCCTAATGATAAGTTAAATAATATTTATTACCTAATCACCACTTTTGTTGCAGGGTAAACTTCAATGCGCCCATTGGACTGATAAGGCACTCGCCATCATCTTCATTAAATTACAAACAACTTGCAGCATTTAAAAGAAATCCAAGAAAATTGTACTGGAACATCTCAAAGGAGTGGGTTATAAAATGTATACAAGAACTAAGAAATAACTCAGCTAAATTGCATACAAAAATTTCTATATTCGCCTTAAAAACTTAAATATTTTATAAAATGTACAAAAAAGGTCCGATTTTCTTGTTTGCATTGCAACTGGTGTGCACCGATTGATTCTCAAGTTTTTGTCATAACTGCTAGTATAAAGTACTTTACAATGAAGAATGTGAAGTAGTGTAGTGATGTTAGAGGTTGCTGTGTGGTAGCACATTAAATCATTGACATCCATACAACAAACTTGATCAACAATTTTTATTTTAGTTAATACAATACTCTTATAGGCTAATAGTCGTAAGATTACAAATGCGTGTTGTCTTAATAAGATTAATCTTGAATATTCAAAGAAAAATATTGAATAAACCTAAAATTGTAAAATTCTGAAAATATGACATGGACAAGTATTGTCTTGGGATGAACAAATGGGCATCGTTCTTCTAACGTAATCTGTTGGGATAATAAAACGTAATATAACGGAATCACACTGAACTTATATTTACCAAAATACGCTTACACTGGAGCACTCGCAATCGCGAACGTAGTATTGCGGTGTGAATAGGGTAGTTACATTTGACAGCCACTGCAACTGCGACAGATACAGCGATCGCATCAGCGTGTGCGAAGTTTCATCGAGTTCTCTGATCGATGTGAGAGCGAATATATGAGAACTGCAGCATAACGTTTTTGCAGAAGTCAGTAAATACATGTTTTCAACGTATTTACCTTTTGTAACAATTCGTACTGTTTTCGAGATTAAAAATTGAAGTTGAGATATTACTTTCAAAAATTAAAGTTCTGCTTCGTAGCCAAACACAAATCTTAAGTTATAAAAATCATAATCAGGCGAAATAATTTGTATTTTATTGTCCAAACCAAAATACTTCAACCATACAATTATTAAGCTTCGAACGACGTTAGTTTTGGGTATAGAATAAGTTCGAAATGTTGAAAGTGGGTATCCGTGTAGTCAAATGTATGTACATTTGGAAGTTGATAAATGAAGAAGCACATGTTGTGCATTAGTATCTATTTGCGTATATATTTGATAGTTGCAAAAATTATTTACTATCGTATATATAAATACTCCAATCAATTCATAAAACTGAATGTTCCATTTTAGTTTTTAAATAGCGTCGACAAAAAATTGAAGATTAATCTCTTCACCCAATAGCTAATAATTTATATTAATTATAAAATATTTCGGCGGAACATATAACGCGATACAGATCATATTAAAATCAAACAAAACAAATGGAATGTTTTCTCCGAAACATTAAAAAAAAATGATTGTCTAATTCATTTTAGCAGGTCAATGTTTTAATTCTGTAAAATCTAAATCCTACATAGAATTCGGGCAACAATAGCCTTGTGCACTGTCGTATTGTCACGCAAAAGCAGAATTCCATTGAATTTTTATTTACGATTTTTTTTCCATTATGGCGGAATTTTGGATCTTGCACTTCTTTATTTGTAGCGAGCCCATGTGTTTCCATTGCATCGCCTCATGTTTGCTTTCAGGATCGTAGTAATGAACCAATATTCTATAGCCAGTCAACATTCGCAGTACCCCTCTGGCACCTACCATACATGCCCAAATTATCATGGATGATGGCACTAATATGTTCCCTGCTGATTAGCAAACTTTCAGTTTTCACATCGACTTTATTTCGTCGACTTTCAAGAATCAAATTGATTCTGCGTTTTCTTCGGTAATGGCTGAATTTGTTCGATCTTGCAGTTGAAATTGCTTTGACCAAACTTTTATTGCTTAAAAGAAGGAGAAAATTCACTGTAAACAGCAAGCATGCGATTTTTTTATTTCCATTAGACTATTTCCTTCTTTTGTGAGAAATTTTATCACAGCACGCTGCTCAATGTTTTCCATTAATAAAAAAATACATGTCAGTAGAAAAAAACATTCGACATCGACTATATTAACAATATTCTGAAATGAAAATAATAATTTAATACAAATGTTTTTTTCACAGCCTTTTTCATAGTTATGTACCTTTTTATCAGCTTGCCGTCGCATTTGCCTAATATTCTTTGCATTACATTTTAATTGCATATGTTTGTCGGACACATTTAGAGCAAATATTTATTATAATAATTATTTTCTGACAACTTGTAATGATCTCCACTTCCAGTCATAAAAGTTATCCTATTACTTAAATAAGATGGACATTTACACACAGTATATTCGATGAAAGAGTGCTGCCGTGTATAGCAATCGCCTGGTTTTCATATTCAGCCATTTGGAAAACATGTCCATATTTTTTTATCCCAAATATTAAACGAATGCATGAATTAAGTACTTTTTGGATACGATTAGAAGTGATTCGGTCAAGACAAGGTCCATAGATTGAATCACGTAAGCTAAAATGCAACAGACCTAATCAATCTGCTAACATGGCATTGGTTTTAATGCTTAACATATGTCGATTTGGATACAGAAGTTTAGGATTCGTGTAGGATCGCCTTACACATGTTTACGAAATCTTAAATCCCTATTTACAATCGGTAATTTATGCACATATATACTGTGTCGGTTTATCTCTCCCAAGTACAATAAGTGAAGACTAATAAGGGCTTACATGTAGTGAATGTATTTCGCAAAAATTTTATATTGAAAGTCATTATTTATTGCATGAACAGCGTAAGCAGTATCACATGGGTTGAGAGAGAAATATAGTTGCGTATCATCTGCTTTTTTAGAGAGCAACTTAATTTGCATGTATAAATAATATAAAGGAATGATTCGAGAATCGATCCCTGAGGCATACCATACGCGACAGGTATGTTGCCCTCTGTTGCCTATCAGAAAGGTCGTTCTGCACCATATCAGCAGGGCGACTACTAACTCCTATATATTGCACAATAGCGTAAAGCAATCTGTGACAGATTGTATCAAAGGCTCTAGAGAAATCAACAATGATTAACACTTTGTCTTTATCTTATATTATTTATGCTATTGCCTGTTACAACAAGAAGTGATGTTTACAACTCGAAAACCCGACTCCGTTTCTGGAAGGGCATTAAATCCATGATTATGTCCAAACCTTTTGACAAAGTAAACAATATCGAAGTAGATCTGAATTGTTTTAATTCCTTAGGTTCGTTAACTTTGTAACATTTGGAATGGAAATTATATCAGAAACAGTGCCATTGTAAAATAAAAGTATCGGGATCAGGTTTGTTAATTCCATGTATTACAGTTTATAAAAAAATATTTATTAAATTAGTGTCACCAAGTCCAGATGTCAATACCTTATCCACATTCTATTGTAGATAAGGTATTCTATTCATCCTATTCAATTTATTTTACTGTTTTTTTTTCATTGTTAGTAGCCGATGTATAACTGTGGAGGGATTTATAGTAGTTCCAATGATCAAAGTACTTTGTACGTAATGTATATGCATAAAGTGCTGAATAACATTGTATATAATAAATCATCAATTGAGTTAATAGTAATTATTTCATTATTGTAAATAGCATACATTTTACCATCAAAAGCCCATACCTTATAGTTGCCAATGCTTTTCCGACGTACATTTAGCAAATCATATCGGTGTTTCGTGACGTCTTCAAAAATATTAATCAGTACTCTTCAGCAATGCGCGCTCCTTGGCTATACGTGGTACCACTATCTCTTGTATCACACAATCGAAGGACCATCATAGGATTATAGCATTATATACAACTGCTCCTTCATGTATCGTAATATATAAAGTAAGCGCCAAATAACATCAATCATTTTCAATAAGCAATAAATATTTTTGCGCCTTGCCAACAAATTTGTCTGTTTGACAATGCAACACGGCAACGTTCCAGGGTTTACTGAATTTTTTGTGTATTTTTTGAAATCATTCACCTGAAAATTGAAAATTAGGATTTCTCCTTCTCCAAGATGGCAGATACAACACAAGACTTCACAAGAATTAGTATGCAACATTTATCAAATAACTAGATTTCTTTTATGACTACACTTATTAGTCCGTCAGACTCGTGAACTACACGACTCCTGATTTCTGTTTTCATCCTCCTTGAAGAGAAGACAATACTAGAAACGCAAGAAATCTGAAAGAATTCAAAAGCTACATTCGATAATAAATTGATAAACTTCAGAATGGTGTTTTCATTCAGTTTTGCATGAATAGACCTCATGTTCCAAAGGTGCAGGCATATTATTTACATATGACGTGTTAACACGTATTGGCATCACAATAGGGACAGTCGTTCACATTACTATGGACGTGTTACGCTCGAGTGTTTCATGTTTCTTAACATTTTGTATAAAACTATGTAGCTGTATGTAATTGTGGAGTATCAGAAGATGCATAGCAATGTTGTTAAACGATCTTAACGAAGCCATTCGTAGCAATTTTTCGATTTGTTGCTTCTGATGCCACAATATTTTGACACAATAATCTGGCAGATATTGACAAGGCGCAGACTAATAGCACGACATAGCAATGTGAACGTTTCCATTTAAAATTGTTGATTACGTTTTTTACTTCCGCCAGTAACATGTCTGCAGATATAGAAACAATTTTCATTAATTCTGTAATTTATGCATATTAGTTATTATTACAAGTTGCGTTGTTTACGTTTAATTTGTAGTTAATTTAATAATTGGTTATATGACTGTTAATTTACCCCTTAAATGAATGATGTATGAAAAACTTTACTTAAGAGAGCCTGTTTGCAGCCAATGCTGCATATACGTTTGTCATTGTAGGTACTGGTTTTTTTCAATGACACACGTTTTTAAACTCCAAACTCACGATACGATTTACCGTCAATTTTTAATTTCTTATACGTAAAGGAAATATAGTAACTATGAGCATTTTCAACCTCGATATTTCAACGGAAATACATGTTTTATCCTTCCCTGGCTATTTTTGGCATGACTGAGTGAGCATCTGCCTGCGCTTGTGCGCGCTCTATCGCCCGAAGGGTTGAAGTTAAACTTAGAATTTGCATATAGCGAGGAAGACAACTTTCTATTTTTGAAGGCAACATCGCAACAATCACTTCTGCTTATTCCTCTCAATTTTGCAAATCTCGAAAATGGTACGAGTTTTTGAAAAAATGTGTATTTGGAAAATTCTTTGTCCTGGCAGGGTAAATTTTCTCGGGCGTTATCGCAGATTTTGAGCAATGATATTGCAACAGTACCGAGTTTTTTGACTCCAGCGACCAAAGAATCCTTTCAGCCACTTCTGGCATTTAGCTAAATAATGTAGCGCTCGTGGTAAGCCCTGGATTTACCGAGCACGCAAATTACATTTGCCGCAGTTGCTGTGTAGCAATTACTTAAATAATATTCCTTTGCATACATGATTCATTTCTATGTTAAAATTGTGTTATTTTTACTTAATCAAAGGCAGATCCACTAGTTGTATTAACACATTAATGATGCGTGGCAAATATTTGTTGCACCTATTTATTTATATATTGTCTGCACATTTGTAAAAGTTAATTTTTACGTGTCGGGTTGTATTGTCAATTGGAAATTTTGTTTAACCCCGTCCGGTAACTATTAAACGAGATTTATTTTTGCTTACTAAAATGGTGACCGCTACATTTAGTGTAAATAGCGAGTACATTTAGGAAACCCCATAATCAAGCGGCAGGATTAGGGTTGTCTGAGTGCATCCAGTGCAGGAAGTTCGCCGGATTAATAGCAAATCTACTTGCATTAAAGAGCTAATCTAGATAAATTAATTAAAAAAATGTTTCCACAAAAATTTAAATATGGATATTATGAAATGTATCCAGAGTCATGGAGAAAAAATCTTAAAATGTCTTCTCTTACATTAGTAGCCACTTTATGCTTAATTAGCGACGTAACGCATAGCGAACGATATCAGCTATAAATTTATTCCCCCAATCTATCCAATGTGTATCTAGCAATGTTACAGCTGTCGCAAATTTCTGATACAAATCGGGAGACAGGCCTATACTCGCATGTATCTTGCAAGTATAAATCGTGCTATCTAAACCCGTCGCGCCTAAGTTAATCTACAAACGGTGTAAATCAGTGCATTGCATTAAGTTTCGATGATCTCCGTCCTTATCTACGTTTGTTTGGATTGACTAACCATAAAATATATCGTTAACGGAAGTTATTAAGGTTATGAATTAATTGAATACATATTTAAAGAAATCTGCACTGGTCCGCACTGAACTTTCCTATGCATTCACAATTTCCATTTTATAATTTCTGGCAAAGTAGTATAGTCGCAATGACAATTATATTTTAAGAAAGAATTTTTCAATAAACCCTGTTTAAAAATTCAATATCATTGTATATCTTTTTTTATAAGGGCAAATTTTTCGATAACACGTATCGTTTTCGAGAAATGAAGAAAGGTGATAATAGAAAAAAATCACTTCCGATTGATTCTCCATTTTCTCCTTTTATCTATGGGACTCTGTTATGGACCATTTTTGGTCATCTATTTCTGGTCATTCATTCTAGGCGCCCTATCCACCTTAGTCGATGGGCTTTTATGACGGATGTTGTCTTGTCATATATCAGGGGCATTCTCATTTGCTTTCACAGGCAAAGTAACGGTTGGCCTTATAACGGTTTATAAATTCTTATCTTGATTCTTCTTGACGTATTCTTTGATTTCATTAGCATTTCACTACGTTTCTTATTTTTCGAAATCCTGTCTTTTATTTCCTGCTCCTTGTGTCCTTTTTCGTTTATAATGACTTCCAAGTATACGAACTCTTCTACCTTGCCAAACATATATCCCCTTTAATCGCTCGTAGTTATTTGCAAATTATCATCTCCTTATTGTTCTGATCCGAAAACTTTTGTTTCTTTTTCAAATTTTGTTACGATCCTCTTGATCATTATTTGTGGGCACTCCAAGTGCATCTTATTTTGTGTTTTATGCAACATCATAGTTAGCTTTATGTTTTTCAAGTATTTGTAGTCGTCTCATTACAATGTACACCTGCTCTTTATTTATTCATAAGCTTGTTTGAAATCAATGAATCGTACATGCAGAGCTAACTTGTATTCGTAGCAGGTTGTTTGGATTTCTTTGAGAGTAAAAATATGGCGATTTACTGATCTGTTTCTCCTGCAACCTGCCTGTTATATCTTTCCATAATAGCTTTTGCCAGTACTTTATAAGTTGTGTCCAGTAATACAATAACTATAGTTTTCACATAAAGATTTGTCACCTTTTTTATGCAAAGGGCATACCAGCGTGGTTGTCCATTTTTGGGGCATTTGTTATTTCCCTTATACTAGTTGTACAGCTAATATGTTCTTTCAGAAGTGAACTCCTCCTGCTTTAATCATTTCTGCTGATACTTTATTTACTGATACTTTTATTACTTTTCAAATGTTTGATTATATTTGTGAATGCATCTTTCGTTTCTACTTTCCTCTTCCCTTCTGGCATTGTAACATTTTTCTTCTTGGTGTTCGATATTTCCCGTTTGAGTTCATCAAAGTGTTCCTTATATCTTTCTATTGTTTTCGTCGGTTTATTTTGTACGACTCCTTCTTAGTTTTAAAAATAGTTATTTCTGTTATGGCAACCTTTTCTGTGGTTTTATTTCTTGGTAAAATGATTGCATTTCCGTATTCTGATATGTCTCCTAAATGGTTATGAGTTTTATCTTATTGTACAAACTTTTCTTCTCTGTTTCCTATTGTGCTGTCATTCAGTAATTCTCATGGATGTCCTGTTTGTCATATAGTTTTTCTATTTTTATGTATATCGTTTGCGTTTCCTTTGCTCCAAATTTTTTGCAGTTTATTCTTAACAATGAATCATTTGTCTAATCCTATCATACTTCTCACGCTAGCATTCAAGTTCATATGCCTTCTTTCTACCAGAGCATGCCCATAAAAAACATACCTTTTTTAACCTTCTTTAATTGTTGAGGAGTTTTGTGCGTTTCTTCTCTGCCCGCCTGGCTGCCCTTAAAATATATTCCGTCTGATATATATGGTTCAGTTTTTTTGATTGGTCAGCCTCTTTCCTAAGGACAAGTTTAATTAGTTGCATATTCCAGATCCACACCTGGTTGGCAATAATTACTTTTTTGTAAACTATCTTAACATTTGTCTCTTTCTCTTTCTCTTCTTTGGCTTTGACCATTATTATGCTTTGTATCATGCATTCTTTTTTATTTACGTCATATTTAAGTTTTTCCTGTCCTACTTGAAGGTCATTTTACCACTACATTACATTTCCTTGTACCCATATATCCTTCCAAAATTGTTATCCTTGCAGCGACTTGTTTCTTTTGAATCTTACATAGCTCTTCATTTTCTCTCATTTTGGCCCTCAATTTCTCATTCTTTTCCGTATTCCTCCTCATATCCGTTTTTAATCCCTCAAGTGTCTCCACAATTTGCTTCATTGCATCTTTTTGTTCTTCCTTGTTAGCAATTATATCACATTTTAGATCTCTTATTGCCTTCAATATTTCCATGGTTTCCTGTTCCGATAACTCTTTTAACTGACTCGTTAGGCTAGGTGTATTCCCGTGGGTTTTCTCTTTGGCTCTTAGTGAAAAATCCGCCCTCTTCTACTGCGCTATTATGGCCATCACAATCTCGCTTATAATTGGACATTTACTTATTCCTTAAATGAATACCGTACAACTGCAAAGTTCCCTACGTTTCTATTGGTTCTCGTTTACATGTTTTGTACGTTTGAATGCCTACCTACCGGTGTTTCCAAGTGCGCCAGTAATTACACCCTTCAACAGCCTACTTCAATAGTTCGAACTTCTTTATGCTTGTAACTAATTCGGCAATTCTTAACTTTTTTGCCTGCTGTTTTCTTGTCCTACGCTTTCAAATTCCCAACACATGAAAATTGCTTTCACACTTTATGTACTAGTATCGATTTTTATTATTATTATTTTATTCGCCATATTTCTTCAACCTTGCTCTACACAAATTTTAAGTTTCATAATTTTAGCTGTATTTGAAAAGTTCTTTCTAAAAAGCCACCATTTACTGCAAAATCGCTTTTGGAAAATTGGTTAGAATGATATCATGGCAGTACTTAGCTGTGAAGTAGATTTTGGTATTTTCGTAAGAGAAGCAGAGTTGAAAACACTAAAAGCACCCATTCTTGCAGATTGCACATTTTGGGAGGTTGACTATCAGAACTAACAGTAATAGGATAAATTTCAATTTGGCAATATTAGTTCACGATAACCAACTGTGGTACGTACAGTATTTATTTAATTGGAAACAATTAATTTACGAACGTTAAGTGTAAATATAAATCGTGATATGGCACTTTTCACTTTTCTGATGTCTGCGTCATTCCAGCCACCATGTTGTATAGCTGCATTGATAAAACTACTAAAGTTTCAGGATTGGAACTCATATGGTGGAGAAACCCTGCCAAACCAACGGGTGGCACATGTATGATAGTTACTTCAGACGTAAATTTATTAATTGTTAGTCATATAAATCAATTCGATACACGCTCAGTAAACCAAAATGACCATACTATACTTTGTATTTGAATCTACTTGTTTTGCAGATTTGTTTTTCAACGTGTTTGTTTTCATTGGGTATTTCTGGAAAAGTGATTAAGACACCAAAAAATAATTTTTTTGTTATTCTTATTTGTGATTCAGAAACAATTCCATTAAAAATTTCACTTTTATCGTTATATATACATTTTAAGGGAAACTCAAACTTTTTCGTATATACGTAGTACGGGTAAGTTCCTAGTCATAATATTAGTCTACTAATTTTTGTTTTTGCCTTCCCTAGTGGAATACGCTGTAGTAAATATAAATAACGATTGAAATTGATTAGTCAATATTTATGACATTTCAAATATTTCACAAAATTTTATCCCATTTTTATTTGGAAACAAAATATTTTAAACATCCAATATTTTCATGGAATTCTCATTTTAGACTTGCATACGTAAATTTTTGCACGTGCCAATTAAGAATTCGATATGCGATAACCTTAGATCAAGATTAAGATTTGTCTAGAATACTTATACGTCGATGCACCCAGGATCCATAAATAGAAATAAAAAACAAAAATTACTTATAGTAAATTGTAATTAGTGTCTTGACCCAACTTTTGTGAACAAAACTCAAAACTTGAAACGAAATTGATAATAGCTTTTGAATATAGTCAATTTATATCCAAAACATGGCGCTAATTAAATTGATTTGGTCGGACGCATCGTAACGTTCGAAATGCCTTACGTACAAGTCTCGGGGTTCCGGTCATTCGTAGCGACGACGTACTAACTTACGAGCGACGCACATAGGAGTATTTCACATGTAAAACCGGACAAAATTGAAAATAGTGATGTTAATCCTATTGCACCCAAAATACATTTTTTTTTACCTACGATAACCGTTTTATCAAAAGGCAGATCCCCAACCCTCAACTCCCCCGCACATGCACCAAAACATCAGTCAGAACCCAGTCATCGTACTGTACGCGTGTCTTTATTCTCGGCGCTCTCGTTTATGTTTATCAGTTTTCTATGCTAAAATGGCTTCGTGTAGCAAACAACAGGAGATAAACTATTCGGACATGGATATAGAAGGTAAGAACTATATACTGAAATATATTTTATTGCGATTCTTCCAAATTCTCTACTTGTATAGCCATAAATAAACAGCGGCATTTTTTGACTAGTTTTTTAAAGAAATTTGAAATACATTAGTGTTTTTGTTTATGTGTCGCGCCTTGTCGCCTCAAACTTTTTATGTGGGCATAAAATGTAGACTCTAAGGAAGTAGAAACATGCATAAGAAGTCCCCCAATGTACCCCATATTTTTTTATAGTACTTCAAACTGTATGGGGAAGATTACAATTACATTGACAAAGCTAATTTTTTTGTTTTCTTTTGTCATAGATCCTTCGGAAAGAGTGAAAAAAATCACCAGAATGGAGCTTTATAATATTATTAAAGAGTTCAAAGGAAAGATGATTGAAGAAAAATTTTCGTTGTTGGAAGAAAGACTTGCGCAACTAATTTCATGTCCGCCCGAACAAACAAATGTTCTTACCCGTTCTTTGAAATATTTCAAGACCAGTTTCAAAAAAAGGTGGTCGGCAGCCCGTAATACTGATAAGAGATTCGTAGAAAACAATATGGAATGGCTTAATGTATCACTGGAACTACCTGCTTGGACCCACAAAGCAGGCCGACCAATAAAAGAATTCGGAGAATTGTGTGATAGAAGCAAGCGTCGAAGAACAAAAGTATTACGAGACCGGGTACCTGTTGCGGAATTGACGTACGCTGCAAGCGTGAGTCAATATACTTCGAGAAATGTTGATGCGTCTAAGATTATAAAAGAAATTACGTCAACGCCTACCAGAGCTAAAAAGTTACGAAAAGAAATATCGTCAGCTAAAAAAGTTCCAATTGCGAGAAAATACACACCACAAGAAGCATTAGCGTTATTTGTAGAAGGTAATTTTACAAGAGGGCAGTGGGAATTAATACAAGGTGGCCGAAAAGAAATGTATCCTTGCTATTCGCTTTTACAAAAAGCGAAAAAGGAGTGTTATCCCGCCGAAGAAGATAGCATAAAAGTTACAGAAACTAGCTTTGAAGTGGAACTTCAAGCTTTGCTGGACCATACGGCTTTGCGACTACTTCAGTATTTAAAAGATGTGATTGAAACATTATCAGAGTTGGAGAAACAACATCTTACCTTAATATCAAAATGGGGCTGTGATGGATCTAATCAGACACAGTTTAAGCAGACATTTGCCAACACTGGCAACGATGATGCCAATATATTTTTAAGTTCTCTTGTACCTGTGAGAATGGTTGTTTCTATTAATGGAGAGACAAGAAAAATTGTATGGCAAAATCCAGTGCCTTCTTCAGTGAGATTCTGTCGTCCTATCCGGGCTCGGTTCATTAAAGAAACAAAGGATATCACAAAGGAAGAAATCACCTATATTGAACAACAAGCAAGGAATCTCAAAGAAACAACTGCAATGGAAGATTCCGTTAAAATAAATCATACAATTTTGCTCACAATGGTCGATGGAAAGGTGTGCAATGCCGCGACTGATACGGCTTCAACAATGAGATGCTATATATGTGGACAGGCATCTAAGGACTTCAACAAACTTGAAAGAAGTAATGTTTGTGAAGACTCTCTGAAATTCGGACTCTCCATTCTGCACGCGAGAATTCGTTTCTTCGAGCTATTGTTGCACCTGGCGTACAAAGCGCCCTTACAGAAGTGGCAAGCCCGAACGGCAGAAGACAAAAATGTTGTGAAAGAAACAAAACAGAAAATACAAATAAGCTTCAAAGAAGAGATGGGCCTTCTTGTTGACATACCCAAAGTCGGTTACGGCAATAGTAACGACGGAAATACGTCGAGAAGATTTTTTGACAATCCTGAATGCTCATCTCGGATTACTGGAATAAATATAGATTTGATAAAAAGGTTCCAAATCATTCTCGAAGTGATATCAAGCGGATATGATATTGATCCTGCAAAATTCGATGACTTTGCTCACACAACTGCCAAACTGTACGTGGAACTGTATGGTTGGCATCCCATGTCACCTACAGTTCACAAAATTCTGATGCATGGCGCTCAAGTAATATCAAGTCACATTGTACCTATCGGACAGCTATCAGAGGAGGCTGCTGAAGCCCGGAACAAACATTTCCGTAAATATCGCGTAGACTTCGCAAGAAAATTTTCAAGAGTGGACTGCAACAGAGATATTTTAAATAGGTTGCTGCTGACATCTGATCCCTTCATCAGCTGCAACAGAATAAAACGGAAGAAAAAAAGCAAGTCTTTTTCCCAGGAAGCTATTAGTATGCTTCTCACGAAAACACTGAATTCTGACAGTTTCCACGACGAAGATGATGAGGACCAAATCACCTGTGAACTCGGAGACAGTGATTCAGATTGATTTTTTTATTGTTTTTCTTTTTAAATAAATGCCTTATTATGATGAATTACTGACTTTTATTTCATAAAATAGCAAAATAAAATATAAAATAATTTTGTCCGGTTTTACATGTGAAATACTCCTATGTGCGACGTCTCGATATAAAAGCGTCCGCATATAGGTTCACAATAACTTTTATTGCAAAAATTAAATTTAACTGCTCGATTTATTTTGGGTTTTACGATTGGCTCAGGCCCGATTACTATTGAAGGCGTTGCTTTATGTCGTCTTCGGGCAATAAATTCGAGGTCGTCAAGACGGCAACATCCCTACAATTGAACAGGATTGCCTTGAGTCGCCTTTTGTCCAACGAAATAGTGTTTTATACATAATACGTTAAATGGTGCTCATTTGGAGTGGATATTTTTATATCACGTTTTATATTTTACGTTATAGATATCTTTAGTTACAGGTGAAAATCAAGTGTAATCGCAACTAACAGTTCTTCCAAATTCCCTAAAAAGCCATTCTTTTAGATCCTTTCTTTTAATGGACTGACATTTTACCACCCGGTTAAAGTATGCGAGGTAAGCAGATAAATATAAGCCACGGAGGTGCTGAAGTGACGGTAATAAAGGTAGGATTCAACCTCACTCCATATATCATAAGGCTAAAATATACTCGAACCTAATTAGGTTATTATATTTATATATTATTATTATTATTATATTATAGTAGGTTATTAAGTAGTATTAGATCTTGCGTGGAAATGTCACTTTGAATGCCATTTTTTTGCTTATTTAGCTAATTTTTCTATTTTTTTATTCTTCTTTCAAATGGACCGAATGAGCAAAGATATTGACGGATACATGTTTCCATTATGAAGGAGAACGCATAATTTCCCAAAGAGCTGTCTATAAAAAGACGCTAATCCTGGGGATGGTATTCAATGAAAATCTCTTCAAATAGCTCCCTCACATTATTACAGAAACACAAATCCTTTTCCACAGAAAATATGTGGAATATTTGGTATCTTTTTCTATGAGTTGTAACTCGGCAACTGGGGTCTAAAAGATTTCATTCCTTCAATATGGATGTCAAAATTTCTGATTTTGATTTAGTTGGACCTCTGATTAGATCATCCAGTTCTTGTTGACTGTGAATATGAGGTTCCTTGCTTTCATCGTTTAAAAATAACACATCCGATTCCTCCGAGAATCATTGAGATTTTGGTAGTCAGATTCTTCAGTTACTGAAGAAGGTAGCGTGGGAACAGGCAGGGTTTCAGGGTGAGGAGCTGGTGCACTACTTGACTAAAGATCGGGATATATAATGTCGTGGCGGTTTTTTTTATATTTTAAAGCTAGTGAGGTTTACCAAACAAAAGTAGCAGTCTGTTTCATGTTTTTTTAACATCTCCACATTCGTGGAATTGCAAAATGCATGACAAAAATTGTTACATGGTGTTCCTCCTAAATTATGAGGAACGGATCATAACATTGTGTTGAAAGAAGTTATAAATAAAAGAATGAATCAGACCCGCGATACAGCAAATGTCATCGAGCAAATAGATGTTCGAGTTAGTAGACGTAGTGAGTAGTAGAGATATTCAAAGAAATAGATGATCATAAAATTCAAATTAAATGGGCATGCAAGGGTAAGCTGATAAAAAGGTACTTAACTATAAACTATCAAAATATTGGCACAGACGCTGTTGCATTTTGTTTGTGGGCTTTTGTAGAATTTTTTTCTAGTGCCGTATAGTGGTTTACCGCATGGATGCTGTTTACAGCGAACTTTCCCCTTCTTATAAGACAATAAATTTTTGTGCAAAGCAATTTAAATGGGGATGGGAATCTATGAAAAGTAAAAAAAATGATCGACGATTTAAGCTCGATGTGAAAGCTGAAAGTTTGCAAATTAGGAGGAAATTCGGTTGCATCACTATACATAATAATTTGGGCATGAAGAAGATGGGTGGCAGATGGGTACCGAGATTGTTACCACCATTCGATCAACAACATCGAATTAAACTTATCAACAATTTTTGGAGCTTGGGGAACAAAATTGTAAGTGGCAATGAAACTTGGGTTCATCACAATGATCCTGAAAGCAAACAGGAGTCGATGCAATGGAAACACAGGGGCTCGCCATCACCAAAGCAATGCAAGGCCAATATTCGTCTGGTAAGGTTATGGCTACTATTATTTGGGACTTCTACTAATAGACTATTTGCCACATAAGACTACGGATAACGGGTAACTATTATGCTAATATTTTGCGAACATTTTGCATGACACTGCACCAGTGCACAAGATGCTCGGAAGGATTTGGAGTTCACAGAATTTGATCGTCTACCCTACAGTCCTGACTTATCACCCTGTGACTTTTCTGTTCAGAAAGTTGAAAAAGCACCAGTCGAGGTGACAACTATTTCTAAACAATGAAGAACTAACCTGGCCGGTTGAGAGCTTTTTGTAGACCAAGAAAACAGTTTTTATGGTTTGTGATCTTTAATTGCTAAATGTAAAAAACACATAGAAGGACATTACATTGAAAAATGACCAAAAACGTTTATTGTATTTTGTCTTCATAGTGCATTTTTACCAGCTTACCTCCGTATATAGGAAATATATATCTCTCTTATAGACTTCATTATTTAATATAATTCTGGAAACAACAACTAGAAATGCTGGAATAGAAGCAACACTTAAACAATAAAAAAAAGTACAAACACGAACAAAAAATCGAAGACAGAAGTTAAACGACGAAAAATGCAGAGACCAACATAAACTGGAACTATGTAATTAGTAATCTCTTATTATTGGGGCATCTGATCAGATCAAAATATCTAAAGAAAAATTAACGGTTATAAGACCAGTGCTTTATGAAAGCAGGATATGGAAAATCATCCACAACAAAGGAACGTTGGAAATAAACGTAAGAAAAATGCTGTTGTATACAACATATTCCAAATGAATCTGGAGTCACCCAGTATTTCAGATTTTGTTAAATACTAGTGAAATGTTTTTCTGGAAAATGAAAGGCACTTTGTGATAAAACCAGCAATGACTTATAATCAAAAGAAGAGTAATAAGTGCTTGAGATTAATACAAAAATATTATAGCATTTCTTGGTGAGAAAAGAAAATATTTTCCATGTCAATAATCAGTTTTGCTAAATTTAGCGCAAATGCAATGTTGAACCTGAATTTAAAATAGTGACAATACTTCATATTAAATTAACAACTTTTTCTGGTAAGTTTGCCTATTCCTGTAGAGCGTGTGTTCCACGTCACCAAGAGTGTCCTTCTTTTAAGACCTAATCCTCCTTTTAGTAAAATCCTACAAAAGGCTCTACGGGATTCCAATAATAAGCAGGCTGGCCATTGCACGCTAGTCACAGTTTTGTCTCTAGTTTATGGCAATTACTGGTAAATCCAGCATAACAACGACATTATATTCCACTGCACCTATCCATGGCTTAAATGCGACATGTTAAACTTCGTCGAATGGGTATTTTCATCCATCATAATGCCTCTCCCAAATATTATACTTCTTTCTTTATATTTTGGGACAGATATGATAATTTGTGTTCTAACTTATCTGCCTGCACAACTTAAAACCAAAATTCGACGGTCGTCTGGTCAGATACCAATTCTGGTTTCATTTGACAAAATGAGATTTTGCTAATGGTCAGTTGACCAGTTTTGATGTTACAGACACACATTTAATCTACAAATTTTGTTCTGCTTGGATAACTTTGTGTTCCGCTAAATAAACTTCGGATATGAAGTCTGTTGTATTGTTTAACTGAAACATCGATACCTGTAGCCTACAAAAGTTGTCTTTATAGCTCCGAAAGGAAGTAGGTTGGATTTCTTTTAACTATTTGATTTTAAAACAGGTGTCGTCGGTTAGTAGTTAATTATCCTGCGACGACGTTGCCTATGCCTGTTATTGGCTGTTTCCATTTCCAAATGTCGTGCATAGGTTTGTGAAGTAAGTCTGCGATACTTTCACCGTTATAACGACTTGACTTTGTGATATTCTGTCGAGCAATAGCAACGATTCCATATTACCTTCCTTAATACAAAGTAAGACGCACGACATTTTTCAACGTAACTGTGATCAATTCTCAATTATTTATATATTTCCAAACAAAGCTTTCCTGCATAAAAAAAATCGCGTGTAAACTGTTTTTCTTGGTTCTACTCGGGTAGCGAGCAGTTGCTAAGTTGTTAACTACCGTTTTTATATGAACTACTGAACTGAAAAATGCTATTTAATTGGCTTAATGTCATTTAATAGTCTTGGTTCAACGTCAACATGCAGTGAGGCAGACGCGCGTTTTAATTTGAGTAATTATTTAATGAAAATTTTACGACGTTAAAATTAATATTGTTTCAAAGTTTTGAATTAGATTTACGACATAAACTTTGAAAATAACTAGTACACGAGATTTGAAGCAAAATCGACATAGAATTCATTATAAAATGATAAAGAGAACTAAAACAATGCATTAGTTTATGGTTTATAGTAAAATTTTGGATATAAATTATCCACATATTAGAGTTAATATTGATTAGAAATACCTTCGTGGAAATAACCAATGTCAAACTTTTGGTTATAATAATTCTCTTTACATAATTCGATTAAGGTGTTGTTGAAAGCCCTCGGCAGCACAGGACGATAAAAAAATTTTCTGACAGCAGAACAGCACTGCAAGTCCTTGCCGACAATCAGTGTACACTGATGTCGGTCAGGGACTGCCGCGCAGTGCTCTCTCAAGTAGGGAGAGTCAACAAGGTTAGCCTGGTGTGGATACCCGGACACGCTGGAATAGAGGGAAACGAAGCCGCCGACTCCCTGACAAAGAGCGGGGCTAACCGAAAATTTATTGGTCCAGAACCGGCTCTTGGGATTACAAGAACCCTGGCCAGAAGCTCGAATAAGAGCTGGATGGAGCACAAGGTACTGAAAAACTGGCAGGAATGCCAGGGAATGAGACATTCCAAGTTAGTACTAAAGGGCCCATCTGCGGCACGAACCAGGATACTGTTAGGTTTGGGCAGGAAAGATCTGCGAATTCTAACAGCCCTGGTTACTGGGAATAGCCGACTAAGGCATCACATGCATAGGCTGGGAGTGGCTGAGGCCACTCCCAGCCTATGCTGTGAAACGGAAGAAACAACAGAGCACGTGATGTGTGCCTGCCCCGCCGGGGACAAAATCAGGTTCACAGTCTTTGGTAAGATAAAACTGGAGCTGGGAGAACTTGACAAAATCTCACCCACTAAAATCCTACTCTATTTAAAGAGAATGGGTATGGAGGGTGAACTATAATTACTTGTGAGCCACAATAGACCCTTGCGGTCGCCGTGGAGGGGCGATAATCGCCCCACTCAATTATAACTAACTAACTAACTAACTAAGGTGTTGTTGAAAATTAGTTAGTCCACCTCGTACTGACTAATTTATTAATAAATGTATGGGCTTACGAGTACACCAAATATTATTTTAAAATAATGGAGCAAAAAAGTTCAAAAGGTTAAGAATCTCATGTGTTACAGTCACCATCGTCAACATAATGGGTTTTCGAATTTCAATCAGGGTAATTTAACATAATATATGTTTTCGTTTGGTAATAATAGTAATAATTATTTCACATGCAATGGGTTTAAGTTCATGAGTTTGTATGTTTGTTATTAGTGTCAGCAGCCACGTTTTTTTTTTACTATAAACCACCAAGTTCTTTAACATTAATGTGAATCTCGTGTTGGTTTTTTGCAAACGTACATTACATTGCCTTTTAAATTTTGTAATGTACTTATGTACACCCCACAGAAATTTTGATTTAATCTTCGCAGCAAAATACTCCTCGCCTCAGCGCTATCGACCACAACAGACAAAGAAATACATTTGTTACATTTAATGTGAATTTGCGAGGACATCGAACGATAAACGTAAATAAAAGAATTCGAGAAAAAGCAAATGAATTTATTCAGTTCACTTTACGAGTGCATATACCCGAGCTTAATCCAATTTGGTACTGACAAACGATCACAAAATTGTAAGAAAACAGACGTACGGTTAACCTGCCCGAAATTAAATTCGCCTTGTTTTCATTGACTTTGGGCAATCTATCGAGATAACACGGTTTGTTTTATTTGAATGTATCAGTGGAAATGACGAAATTGCGTTATTCCACAAAGTAAATTTTATTTAAAAACATATATAAGAGGGGTCGTTAGAAATAATGACAAACTACAAATGAGTTATGTGATTAGAGGGCTACTTTGTAGACAGAAGTTTCCAAGTTTTATTAGATAAACTATAAAGGAAATCGTCTCATAAATTTTAGATAAAGCGGCGTTAGACTCCGTACTTTTATGGTGTCTTCGTAAGTACAAAACGTTTTCTTTCATTTATATATCGCTTTTTGTCACTTTGTGCAAAGCTGCGTTATATTTTACGTAGCGATAATGAAATTTAGTCCATACTTAGAGCTTAGTATTACAAGATCGTGAATTAAAAAAATATTAATGCTCGTACATGTGGAGATGAGTGGCAATTACTGGGAGTTAGACTAAAAGTGCAGACCCGCTATTAACACGTGGCATCGTCATCCACATCCGATATTATTGCATGACGTATGTTTTTTGGAATTGTCGTATATAAGTCAAGACTGTGTACAATAAGACTAAGATTAAAAGTGTAATAGGTGGATTACTTATTACTTTATTTATTGTATATAAATAAATTGCCTTCTATTTTTATTTGTTTTGACGATTTATAATAAAGAAAGTTAGACATATTGTGTTGTCTTTCCATGTGTAAGATAATTTGCAGTTTGTTATATGAAGACATGGTAAGTGTATCACGAGAGCGTGCTCTTTCTTACCAAGTGGTGAAAAATATGCCTCGAGAATGTCAACTGGGAAGACAAACATGCGAAAGGGTGCTGAATGAAAAGTGACTGTCACTATCCAAGAAAATGTTAATCGTATATACGATGTGGTAATGACAAATAGACGACTGCCCATTAGCCTAATAGCTGAAATTACGAATTTTTCTTGTGGTACTATAGAATATATTTTAACAAATATTTTGGGGCTAAAAAAGTTGGCTGCACGTTGGGTCCCACGAATGTTGACAAGCCAGTTTTGCAAAATTTAAAGCAGATCCGGATGAATTTCTTTCTCGATTTGTCACTATTGATGAAACGTGGGTTAACCATTTCAATCCTGAGCATCCTCCTGATCGAAGCAACAAAGTATGGAGTGGCATCGCCGGGTTCTCCGCCACCACGCAAATTTCGAGTTTTGCCATCCGCTGCTAAAGTTATGGTCACATTTTTGGGACGCAGACAGAATTTTGATGACTGACTTTTTGGAATGTGGACATACAATAACAGGCTCCTACTATGCCAACTTAATTTCAAGATTGCGCGATTGTGTCAAGGAAAAAAGACGGGGAAAATTGAGCAAAGTAATTCTGTTTCATCAAGACAATGCCATGAGCGCTATTCTGAATGCAGGATTTGAATTGTTTGAACATGCCGCATATTCAGCAGACATGATTCGTAGTGATTTATTTTTATTTCCAAAATTAAAAGAAATCTTCTTGGGACCAGATATTACGACGATAACAACGGCCGTAAACGACTGATTGGAAGAGCAACCGAAAGATTTCTTTTCCAGGGAAATCAAAGGTTTGGAGCATCGGTGGACCAAATGGATCGACGTCCAGGGAGATTATGTAGAAAAATAAACGTTTCATACTTCTTAAATTTGTTTCCTTCTATGTTAGGGAGCGGAAATACTAATCTCCCCTCGTATTATTAGGCATAAACCGCGTACTTTAAATTTCCTTGTTAATATGTCATTATTTTAGATTTACCTAGAAACCTAAAAAAACATCGAACCTGATAAAATCTGATTTGGCAACGTTTCGGTCCTGTCTACCCTGATACTGTCTTGTCATATATCAATGTTCTTGTCTTCGGTATTAAATTTAAATTAATTAAGGTATACAGTTTTAGTTAAACTGCAATATTATGTATGTGAGACCTATTAGTTTTTTACTGTAATTATTATACGTTCTATTTATTACTTCGATTAATTGTTCTAACATTCCATTGGAAATCTATTTAAAATTTATTATCATAATATAGTGTTTTTTTCGGCAACATGCTCTATAGGTTGTGATATATGTAAGCCATGAGTAAATCCGCAACTAGCGCTACACATACATACATACGTTCAACGTCTATGCTTAATAAGCTACACAACTGTTGAGGTTCGTAGGACGCACCGATTGAAATAGAATCCATGAAAAAGTGCAAAGGAACCGTAACTACAAAGTAATATGTGAGGATAAATTTGTTAAGATAGAGAACTATACGTTAATGAAACTTCATGAGAAGTCCGTAAACTTGGTTGGAAAACTAATATAAAAAATAGCAACCTAATATCTCATTTTCCACAAGTTAAAACCACATAACGATCTGTAACAAATATAAAGTTCTGTTTGTTGAAGGAAAACCTGTACTTCAGGAAACAGTGCACTTTGTAACACAGGTTCCTGCCGACTACGATGCGCCATCTGTTTTTCGAAATATACACAACGTATCGATTATTTATATACTCGGCGAAACATGTAACTGTATCCCTGGTTTGGAAATATACTACGTATTTTAAATTAACCCTAAACACTGATACAGCAAACTTTTTGCAATTTAGAGCTTATAATGGCAATTTTAGAATAGTGTCTTTACTTTGATTTTATAATATTTTACGATATAATAATGTCCAATAAGGTAACTTGAAAATGTAATCATTTATGTTCTAATAATTTATTTAATTTGATATCTATTTTATGTAAGCGTAACGTCCTTAATCTGCAATGTTATGCAAAAAAAAGAACAAGTTGGGCCAGAACATGATTTGGTCATTATTGCTATATGTCCTTCATTAAGACAAGATTCTGTTTGAAAACGTTGTAGGTAGACGTTGCGATATATTAGATCTTTTAGCAGGAAATTATTTTCTACAGCATTTATTCAGAACTTGTGTTGCATACGTTATGTCCTGATAACAATGCAACTAAGTATTTTAAGTGAAATACACACGCATAAATATAAATATAAAATAAATATAGGATCTTTACATAAATAAAAATAATATTTAGTACAGTTTAAAAGCAGGATGATCATTTAATATTTAATATTTTAAAGTTTGGTATTATACTAAATGATTACATTTTAGCACAATTTAGTATGAGTAAACACATTCTTTCAAGTGCGAATATTTATTATTAACTGTTGAACTTTTTAATGGTAAAGGGTACATTTTTGATATGGCGCCAAAGAAACAATGTGTCCAACTGGTCAAATCGTCAATACTCTTGTAAATCAGCGGAATATTTTCAAGAACTGGAAATCGTTTTTATTAGTTTCTAGCAAAACTGTAACCAGGGATCTCCTCAAAGTTAACTGATCAAGTATCGCAGACTCCTGCCTGTTTAACCGCCACGCGTTTAGAATATATGCATGTGACATGAAAGTAGTACTTTTCAGTAGGACTGTTATTATGGTACCAATAAGACATTATATACAGTTTGTATCGTCATACAAACTGTATTATTTGCATTCCATTTACGGAAGAAATAAAGATTATCATCATATGTAGACATGGCAATGTTGCATCAATGTTGTTTTCTCCCGGACATTACCTATCAATCGTATTTGCCAGTTCAATTTTCAGGAGTAATGCAAGTTGGTTTTTGATCACACGGTATGTTCATTGAGGAGGTCCAGCGACGTGAAAAGCAAAACATTTTAGTACTGTAAAATTACGGTAACAATTTGTTCGAACTATGTGTTCCACCCAAATTTTATATCTACGACGCCTGAAGTATGGTGTCAAGCTTTCACCATTAGCTTGCAATTTGTTTTTAAAATGGTCTAACAATGGCTTAGCTTTTAGTAGCAAGGTTCAGATCATTCTTATCTGCATAAGGTACGTTGTTAAATGATGACTTCTTTTCTTCAAGAAAAATTAAATAGTGTGGCTACCATTTCTCTGTACACCTTAAGTACCAAGAAATAAATCGTACTACACCATACTATACTGTACTAAGTTACTATAACATTCAATTCAAATATAATCTGTGTTGGAGGTGTTTTAGTACAAGACAGTGAGTGATGTGATAAAAGAGCAAACTACGATGAACCATAGAGAATATTCTTCTAAGCATGTATACATGTAGCATAAAAAGAGCAATTAAGGTGAGTTTAAGTGAGTTTTGGAAGAGTGAACCAGGAAATATATGCATGAAGAAAAAATAAACACCTTCCATTAGCATTTAGTTTTCGTTCGAAGAACTATACACACTATGTCATTAATGCTTGCAAAACTGCTGAATCCATCAGCAAGATACATCATCAAGTTGTAAAACAGTGACAATACGTTATAATATATTTAGCCCTCCCATGTGAACCAATATTCATTCTTTCTTACTTCCAATAACAGTGCGATCTCGATCACATCGTTTTAAATGTATCTTATTCAAAAATGTAGACACACTGCCAGTCTCTATATTTTAGTACTAGACGGGTCTTACATTTTCTTCACGACATTTAAAAGAAAATTTAAAATAAAGTTGCTTCTGCTTTAGTACTTTATGTTCTCGTTAAGATTATTCATCAAAATGGTAAGAGTTTCTAGGTCCACTTGGAAATTGTTGATGATTATTTTCAAAATTACTATAAATTACATATAAATTATTGAATGGTTTAGTAAACTGCATACAAATTGCAAACATTTTGTTCGTTCTAAACCTGAATATGCCTGATGTATCTGGTGTCCCATGTATAATGGTAGCATTTATTCCATCGCCTCTTTCTGAAATATCTGTTCTTCAAGTGTATCCGCAATTTAGCTATCCTTACGATTCTCTTTTAAAGTTGTTAATGGCACTATCTCTTGTGGAGAAATTGTGAAGCATTACATTTTCTCACACGAAGATTATAGTCTCGTCTGAACGACTGTTTCTACTTGCCCGCATCAAAAACAAATATTCTGCAACATGTTGTTGTTCAACATGTATAATAATTACAACCGGCGCCAAACAGACTTTGATATCTTCTCACGTAATATCATCAAATGCATAAAATAAATTAGTGCATCAATCAGCTGAATTATTTTGAGGAATAAGGCATTTTTATGCATTGGTTATAATCTTAACATCTGTTTCTTATAAATTTAAACAATATTGTAAGTTATAGGTTGAATGAACTATTGTAGCTAAGTTTAAGAAAAATCATTCCAGAAAGACTGCTTATATAATATATGGCGATAATGCGACGTCATATTTGTAGACGGAGCAGGAAATCATTTCGATATGTCCTAATGTGTGGAAGGTTTATCGAAGAAGCATCAAGGAAACGTGGGATAGATAGTATTGACCTATCTGAAGATGAAGGTTTTAGTGATTACTAATGAAGGAGAGAGTTGGGAATTGATGAAATATCATGAGGTTGGTTTTCGATGTTGCTCGCTCAACAATAATAATTTATAATAAAATAATAAAACTTTTCGAAAATAATAACGTGATGAGTCCTGGGTATACTACTGGGATGCATTAAGTGCATGATGGGTCTCCACTAACAAAAAAAGCAAGGATGCAATAATAGACAGCAAAACGTATCACTACGATGCTAATGGCATTTTATTAAACAAATGTATGCAAAAAGGCTACAATTATTGAACACATTTACGAATAGGGCACTATGCAGGTTCATAACAATAGAGTAGACATATTCAACATATCTTATCACTATGTGTATCTTAAGCTAAAGAAATATTTGAGGACACGACGTTTTTCATATGGTAAGGAGCTAAACAGTCGTTCAGATTTCTCAAGATTTACTATTTTGCAAGTAAAAATAAATATTTATGGAAACTATTAGAATCTAAGCTATTAGTTTAACTATATTTGTTTTCCTTCTCAGCTACGTATATAACAAAAAATACAACCTCGTTCGTGTATACTTTTAGTACTGTATTTTCGTTGAATTGAGGTTTCTGTTTTGGATTGTTTTGGACCAAGTATATTGCCCATTGCATAGTGACTAGTTTTTATTCGTAGTGGGGAAAAATATTTGATAATTTAGGAATTACGGCTTACATTAATAATTACTCAACTGCTCGTTACTAAATAAGCAGTTGAGGTTGAAGATAAAACGACAAACATTTTGGTAAATAAATTTTAATTTGCAACCGTTTTTATCTTGTGGACTATCCATCGATTAGCGCATTTGAAACAGCAATATATGCCTTAATTATTTAATTACGAAAATATTTTCAATTTAATCACTACTTGTTATTAAGTAAGAGCTGATATTAAATACGTAGAAATTGAAAATTTAAGCATCAGCAAATGAAGTTGACATTTTTGTTATAACTTGACTGTTTCAACATTTTAATTTCTAAAACATGTTTATGGTTTTGCCTCGTTTATGCATCGTCTGCCTTATCTAGTTTATTATAAAATTGGAATTAAATTTATTTCACCCCTTTCAATGCCAACTTCAGAGACGTTTAGGTGAATAAAACCTAATTCGCAAAGTTTAAATGTCCTACTCCAAATCTATGCTTCAGCACTTTTCGACCTCAGATGCTCAGCAAAATATTGTAAAAATACACCTATTCCTTGACAATTTCTATTAGTGTTTCTTCTATGGCGTTTAAACATAATAACTCTGCAGCGTCGTAACTATCTCCATCTCCTTCTCCATCTCATTTAATTAGTCATGTCCATCCAGCTTCTTGATCGTGCTTTCTTCTTCATCTTCCTTTCCAAACGGACTCGAAATTCACGTGCATTTCTGCTTTTCAAAATTCATAGGCAACCTTTTAAAAAAGAGATGTTCATTTGCAATTATTCTTGCTGTATAACCTTTAATAAGTACGTGAGAGGAACAAATATATGTTTGTGAATATATCTTGAATTTGAATTATTTCGTTTTTTTTTTCTTTATAACCTCAATTAATTGTTACTCTACCTACAATTCTAATGAAACCAGTCATAAGGTCTTTTCTTTGTTGCTCTTTATTCTTTTCATGACTGCTAGATCCTTTATTTATAAGATTACTTTACTGATTCTATGTTCATTGTTTGCGTTAAGTATCGATTTTATAATTTGTTGCCTGGTTGCTATGGCATAGTCAATTTACATTCTCTCTAGGTGATATATACTCTTCCACTTTGTGTGTTTCGTCGCATGAGATGACTCTGTTCCATCCTTCAAAAATCTTCGATGAGGTAATATTGCGTATATTCTATGCCCTCATCGCATATCCTCAACTTCATCTCCTGCATTCCACCCATACTATTTACTTTCATTCCATTTTTTATCAATCATTATACCTAATTGATTTATAAAACCAAGTTCTTAGTGTAATTAAATCGAGTGAAATGTGCCTCCATAAACTACGGTGTCGTTATTTTTCGCGACTTGCTTCAGGACTATGGTAAATCACGACTGCAGTTTAATCGATTTTTACACGACTAAATAAACATTTAAGTTGTCTCTAATTGAATAGAAACGTGTTCGCTTTAATCTGATCGTGTGGTTGCATCATTAGGTTCGAGAAAACATTTCAATAAGTACACCACTGGGCAAGTCGACTTTCATAAAAAACATTACCATACTACCAAGCTTTTTTACTGCGAGTTTTCGATTTTGTTCAATATTTTTGATTTCAATATTGTTTCGATATTTTCAATAATGTTTCGAATGAAAATCATAATGTTTGCAATAATGTGAATTCTGCAAAAGTTTATAGCAACGTTGTACATTAAATGAATATAATGTCACATTTGATCTCACCGATTTCTGTGATGTTCAATTCTGTTTTTCTCCAATCTAGGTCATTCCAAATTTATTCAATAGCTCAAAAATGACCATAGGCATCAAATTTATGTGCTAACGTAAGTCCAATAAGAAAAATTCTGATAGGCTAGGTAATTGTTTAGAACTAACGTAAGTCCAATAAGAAAAATTCTGATAGGCTAGGTAATTATTTAGAAGTAACTGTTATATTTACATTTTACACCTTGTTGCTACCTAATTTTGCTGTTAGATTAATACTACTTATTACTTATTACTGATGATGAAAGCAAAGTATAGGATGTGCGGCAAGCTGTCACTGGTCCTCGCAAAGATAGACCGTTGGAAGAGCAAAATGCATAGAAATCTGTGAAGTCGGAGACAGCAGGAAACAAGGGAACAATGTAGCAAAGAATGTGGAGTCTAAATTACTATATTGAAGCATAATTATTGTGGTCACTATCATTTATGCCAGACATTCCTTGCTATCTTCTCTCATCCTTATCTCACATTGCACTGCTCTAATACGTTCACGTTTTTCCTCCCATCGCCATTTATCCCAAATGTGGCAGACATTGGTGGATCCCGCCAGATAAATAGCGTAGCGAGGTAGAGTTGCGTTGGAATTGATATTTTTTTGAATTTTGCTAGACAAAGTAATGTCATCATAAAATACGGTAACTAAGTACATTTTGTTGTTTTGTGTCAACCGTCGAAAAAATAAATTTAACAATATATTAGTTGTCCTGTTAATTGAATGTTACGTATTTTTTGCGAACAGCCAGATGCGATGTAATAAATAATATATAACGAGGTGTAGTCAATTTATGTCGAAACTTCCATAACATGAATAATAAATCAGAAAACGAGGCCGCAAAAAATAAACGAAAACCGGAAAAGCTCTCCGCCGACCGCACGAAACTTTTTACGGTCCTTTTTGGTTTAACAACCACTTTCGAATAATGGAGGCGGCTATCAATTTGATGTCGGCTTTTTTAGCGCTAACGACTACCTAGGAAGCACACGCGTACTGTACCGACGTCAAACACTATCGTGTAAATGAATTTCGATACGACTGCGATATTTTTCTTTTAAAGTTTTGTTTAATGCGTAATTACATACCTCGATAATTGAACCGTTAATGCTGGCTACTACAATAGAACGAAATACGTTAGTCGGGGTGGGTTTAACAAATGGCCTTGCATGTTTGGTACAGTGTCGGTGCAATAATTAATTAATTAAAGCGGTAAAATATAATCCTACAATGCGAACCAAAGGTTTATTGTTCACTGCTGGTGAAGCGGAATCCGATAAATGAGGTTCGCATTGGTAATAAACCCTTATCGATGTAAAAGACTAAAAGATGCATTGCTGTGAGGTCAAAGAGAAACTAAAGCAGTCAAGTTTCGTTGTCATTTTAATTATTTTTTGGGTGCTCTTTCGTAATCATTAAACATTAAACTTTATGGATAAAATTACCCCGGGAATTTTGTAAATAAAAAAAAATATAATGATAAAATACCAAGGTAATCTATAATTAGCCGAGTTTGCAAATAAAGTAAGTATTATGTTGTTTCCTTCGCGATAATTTGAATATTCGATGTGGAAACTAAGATTGAATGCACTCGACGTATCCTTTGTATCTAACGCTATCATGCAAGTTTACGGCGATAAAATGTTGAGCAGAGGTAATATTTATATTTGAGTTTTATTTTTACCTATTTTTCTAAGTTGGTCATTTTGTCCATTCAAGCAAATTTTTTTATTCAAATCGAGATACCGTTAGGTTAGTGGAGCATTGCGCATTCGTACTAAATGTTACTATTACTACTATTTTCGTTCGCACTACTTAAATCCTTTTACTTTATTTTCGATGAATATAAATCGACGTCCTTTAATTAATGTAAAATGCCCAAAAAAATGTTATTCGAAAATAAACGTTATATAACAAAAACGAATCAGAACAAAGGAAACTAGGCGCAAAAAAACATTGAGGAAATATTATAATACTACGACACTCATCTAGTATAGAAACACTTTAACAAAGAATAAGATGGAAACTTTTTCAACCAACCCTTTTATGCTCGACAAAATGTGTTTTACTTAACGAAATAATTGAAAATACTCACAGCCGCCAAGATGTATTTGTTTTATAAATAGTAAATATTTTGCCGAAACGTTTGCGTCCTTTTACGTCACCAACCTCATCGGTTTATATTACTACATTCCCAGACGGCCGTTTTATCTGAATTCTGCCAGTTTTATTATCCATCAATCCAATGCTGTTCTAGCAACTAATTTCACCAATGTAGTTGCGTTTTTAATATGTAAATTATAATCAATTATGGAAGAAAGGATTTACTTAAAACAAGATATACAGTGGTTAAACTATAAATAGAGAATTTCTTGAGTAATGGAAATTATTTTTGTTATTATTGTTATATTATTTGTGAATGATAAGTAGAAAAAAGAAACTCATAGATTTCCTGTCCTGTTTCGTGAAACTGAAAAAATATAAAAATATATTAAACCAAATTATGATGTATGTATAAATTTTAGTAAGCTAGTAATAAGCAGTACGAAGTGAAAAACAAATATTGAAATATATAAAGAATATTGTATGGCGCAAATTAATGTCGTTCACTAAATAATAATATTTAACTAGGTTGTTGAAATAGTCGGCTAAAACTTAAAATTGTTGATATCTTGTCGTCGACGAAAAATGGTATCGACGCCAAAAGGCAGATGTTGTGAAAACCCAATAATACAAATAACGGAAGGAAAAGGTATTTCGCTTGAACAGAAATTATTACGGCACATCATTGCAACAGAAGCTTCCTTCAGCAGTCTGGTGGATAACCTTGGAACATTACACGGAACTCTTCATAGCAAGGTATTCACATTAATTTTATTATGAATTAGGCTCCCAAGAAACTTTGTTGATTAGCAGTTCCTCCTGGAGGAAAACGAAAACATGCCATATGGCAGCAGCAGATTCGTATGGCTCTAAGCTTTCTCCATATATGTTCCATTGATCTTCAGCGACAGAAATTTAATGAACTGTCTATGAATTATACCCAGTGAATCCAGGGAATGACTTGTATAAATAAGATACCCAACTAGACCAGCGCATTCTAGTTTACTTAATATGTATGCAGGTATAGGGATTTTAGTTATAGCACATTCCTGAAGAATGAATATAGAATTGATAAAAAATCCCATGGCTTTGTTTACAGAGATTCATACAGCACTGATTGGAGAAAGGAGCGTTGATCAATGAATCAATTAATATCTGCGTGAGTCGAAATCGTGGAGAATATTTATCATCAAAAACAGAGCAGGACAGGCTACGAACAAATTTATTAGTCGATGGCGATGACAATCAGTTTTACAGCAAACAATGCCAAACCAAAAGCTCCACCCGTAGTTCCACGATTATCCAACACTTAACACTTAACTTATGCATATGCATGGTGTCAAGTTGGCTACAGTTGATACACATATTTAAGATCCAGCAAAATTATAATAACTACTGTCTAATATTTGTTTTTAATTTAATTTCTTGCAGTCAATTTGAGGTTTCGGCAACAGCATGTTATCTTTGGTTGTAAAGTATTATGATTATGAGTGAATTTTCACTTGAGAATCAGTTTCAGTAGCGGATTTAAGTAACAGTGGAGGAATATGCCTATAATATGAGAAAATGCGAACATACGAACTACAAGGAAACAAACAACCTTAAAAGCCATATGAAATACACCGCTATATTTTATTTTAATCATTTGATATCGAAATAAATTTTTTGGATACTTTTGAAGTTCAAAATTGCACGGCCTGCAAGAAATAGCAAACGTAAGAAACTTGAAGAAAAAATGAGAAAATGGACTATAAGAAAATTATTAATGTTTCGGACAAGGAAACCTCATCTGGACTGCGGAAGAAATTTAATCGAAAATCATTTTAAAGAAGAAACATTCTCTTTGTGATAGTGAACAGCTTTTTGCAAATTTAACTAATCCCAACTACTGCCGAACTACAGAATTGGTTTAAAAATTGTCCTGTTGGAATCAATAAAATAGGAGAATGGAGCAAGTGCAGCGCCGAAAAGATAGCATCAGATGTAAGAAAGTTGAAAATAATGTACCACTCAACACGAGAAAATGGGCCATCGCCCTGCATCATCAATTTGCCCAATTGTTACAAACAACAAACATGTCCCTCCAGTGAAGCCTACGGCGATAATTACAACAATTGTGTAATTCATAACACTTATTATTATACCAAATGCAGTTTTGCGTAATTAAATTAATTCAAAATTCAAATCAAATTCAGGATATGTATCTTAAGGTAAATGTTATTGACGTAATACGTAGGCTATTGGTTGATTGCACAGAAATGCAAGGATTTCATTGGTCACTTTAGTTTGAGTTGGATTGTCACTGACATTGAACATATGAATTTAGCCACATAAGTAATAATGGCATGTAGAAAACTTAAGGGAAAGTGTTTCCGTCCTTTAGAGCTTTTTAGCAGATTAAATTTTGAGTATACACTACGTGGCAAAACAACTGGCTGCATGTAAAAAGTCGGTGATAAAAACATCATGTAGATACACAAAGAACTACAAGTTTTTATATGTTTTCTTTTTTGCAGTGAAACAGACAATCTGTAACAGGAAAGTTAAAACAATGCCATTTGGTGACTGAATGTTGTTTCTTGGATTGTTAACAATTCCTAGAATTGGTAGAAGACCGCGGTTTAACCAATTGTCTTTGAAAGAGAGCGAATGTTTGGCTTGCACGAGGCAAGTATTCCGTTTCGTGAAATTGGTCGAAGACTGAATCGAAATCCTTCAACAGTGCTTCGAGCACAGACTGCGAGGTCTGAGGAACATAGCCAACATCGTCGTCCGGAAGGCGCACGTCCTTGAGCGACTAACGAACGTGAAGATCGTCGCCTTAGACAAATGAGTCTTAGAGACAGATTTCGTTCTTCGGCTGCAATTGGTATTGACTGTATGAGAGATCTGAGGCAGATTCGTCGCGGAGACCTGTGTACCGACGAATTTCATCTTTTAATCTCCACACGTACCGACTTTACGACGTCTTTCTTTGACGCAACTTTACAAAAGAGCTAGATTTCTATGGTGCCAAGAAAGACACCGTTGTATCCATGAATGGGATCACATAATGTTTAGCAATGAATCCCGGTTCTGTGTGTGGCAAAATGATCGACTCGTAATGATTAGAGGATTCCGTGGCGAGCGAGTAAAATGTCAGCTTTGTGACTCAACTCTTTCGAGCTGTTGCAATTTTGTTGGCACGTAGTTTATTATAAAAAAAAAATAACCTGAAAAATTGTTAGTGGTCACTACGCGTGGTGAGCCTATAAAAATTAAATGATTGATGCTTCGTGACTCTCTCATGATGTCAATGACATATATTTGTGGAAACAATACGTGGTGACACTATTAATGTACTTTTGAAATAATATGAACAAAGTTGCAAACAGCTAGACATATAGCAAATAATTATTTCAATAAGTTGCAGTTGATATGTGGCAAACAATAATTATATTTAATAGTTGTGTAATAAAATATTTCCCATGGTAATTAAAAGGACATTTGCACTAATCGAGTTATTATGGGAGGCATTTTTAAGATTTACCATAAAACCCAATGGTCTTTTAATACTACCGCCATCGGTTTCCCAACTACATGTGTAAAGAAGTTTGATTGAATCTTAATTAATGTAAAATGTCACGTAGCACTCGGCTAAATGTCAAGTATTTTGTAATTAATATTTCGCCTCAAGAAATCAGTTATTTCTGCACCCGTGGAGCATGCTATCATTTTTCAGGGATAATTTTTTTTAATTAAGTTAAATTCATTTAATCCAACACATTTTGAAAAAGCTATAATTTTGAAGTATTCCTACATTTTGTATTGGACTACTGTGTGAGGAACAAAATCATTACACAATTGTGGAAAAGACGTCGCGTCATATAAATGGAAAGGATCAAAGTGAAGAGAGGTATTATATAATTTATAGTAGAAAGAAAATATTGTATTAATGGAAATGGTAGCATTGAAAGTGGCACTAGCTACCCTAAGTTGATATTTTGAAAACTATGAATTGCCATATGTGTTGCCTCAAGTTGATAGTGCGAAGCACATTAAAAAAAATTACTTTTCATACTTTTTTCAACAATCAAAATGCGAACACGATCCCAATCAATATTATGTTTTTTGAATCTGGCATGAGAGGAAAGATGGTTTGAAGCTATCACCTTTGCTGATTAATACGCCTTTTGAATTGTTGGCATATTTAATTAATATAAACACTACTACAATTCTGACAATTTAATTTATAAATAACATTCGTTTTGAATAATATTTTAGTATGGTCTTTAACATTTTGAAAAGGTTTCAAACTGTTTTTAACCTAAACTTCGCCACCAACAGAAAATGAAATAATGAAACTTGTTGAGTTCTGAACGTAAGGGAGCGACTAAAAATCTTAATATCGTCAGAACTAATGTTAGTGTTAGTGATCAATTGTACATCAACCGAATTATATAAAATTTTGTTATCTAAAAATATTAAAGAGGACAATTAAATTTTCATCGTGTAATGAAGGATGAGCAGTCCTCTTAATTCTGTTCTTTAAACATGAAATAAATTTAATTCTCATTTTTATGGGTGATATGATAAATAATGGACGAATCGGTTTGATGTACATTTACGATGCCAGCCAAGAATTATGGTGTTATAATTCTAATAAGTTTAGTATCTAAGAAGGTTCTAGAATTATAAATATCTTCATTTTCAATTGTAAATTTAATGTTGGTATTATAATTACTAAACACGTAAAATATTTCATCGCCTTTATCTGCTCTAACTGAACACATCATCGATATATTACTTTCAAAAGAGGAAGTGGGTCCATATCTAATTGTGCTAAAATAGAATTAATTAATGCTAGATCCTATCAAACAATCCATGTTCTGAAAATAGAATTCACCTTCACCCACGAAATAATTAGATTCAAAAATAAAATTCAGTATAAAATATAAAAATAAAGTTACAAATGGGTATTCCAAATCAGTGATATAATTAATAACCAGACATTTAGATATTTTACTAAATACGTTACCCTTGCCAGATTTCAAAACTAATTCTAGTCTTTGTTGATAGTGGTACCTAAAAATTAGGCCCCAATGCAAATATAGTTTTGACATCATTGGGAAGAGGATATTACTGATATTAGTAATCCATTTATCATTCATTTTAATTGATTGTTTACTCAATCCAACCAATTTATAATATTGATAATTAATCTATGTTTTATATTTCAGATACTTTATATTGAGTTGTCTATGTTTAAATGCATTAAGAAAATGTTATATTTATTGTAAATTATTAACGTGTATGACAAGTAGACAATTTAAACTAGTTAAAGCAGCTTGTCCCAGACTTGCGAACACCAGCGTAAACTATTAAGGTATTGATTTATGCATTTATTATTCAAACCATATAATGACTGAGTTAGTTAGACAATTTTCGACGAGAGAACTTCAACTATATAACATTTAAGTTAGTTGTAGGAGTCAAAACATGAGGACATGAGGCCAAAAAATCGTGAACTACTGCCATAGATCATATAATATATAATTGAGACCTAACTGTTTATTCGAGATGAGAGAACATCAACGACTGGCATTGTGTGCGAAACTAGTACAACTTTACGGGCATTCGAATGTTATATTGCTGTATAAATCATATATTATACTCCTAAGTACTTCTGACCAAACGTGATAACACTCCATTACGAACCTACTAGATTAGTTAATTTGGGAATTGCACATTGTGTTTAAAAGGGGTTGAGTGAAAAGCAAAGGCAAAAGGAAACTAAAGGTAACAATGCCTAAAAACCACCCCACGTGTCCAACATGGCACTATAAAATTGTAGGATGAATTTGTAAAAGAACACAATGTACCACTTGCGAAATATCATAAAACAATAATTAATAAACGAACTTGGGACTGGATCTTAGACACGGCCTTTATTACTACATGCTCAATGTTTACTTCCAAAGCTGTGTCAGACACTTTTACAGACACTGCTATATTTCACAAACTAGAATGACACAACTATGCTATTTTTAATACACACGTATTTAATTAAAAAATATATTGATTGCATATACGAATGACTTACATAATGCAAACACTGTTTCGTTTGCATAAATTATACGGCACCAGTAAGAAACTTGAATAAGAGAACTAAAAAAGGAAAAAAATAGAACTTAAAATATTGCTATTTTTAATTGTCTTCGCTAACATAATTCAACGAGACGAGTAACGATAATAAACTTCAATTTCTTTTAAAAATTGCAAATATACAGATGATGATTCATTGTATTCTAGGATCGAATATCCAGCCTCATTCTCTTAACATAAAACTGCATAGCTGGAATCCATCCAGCGAGTAGTGCCATAAATTTTTAGAACAAAGGGAATAAAACGTCGTGATTTATTGGATCTTGGACATTTTCTTTTTAATATCCGCAAAATTTACCGACAATGTGGATATCTACGATTTCAAGTTTTCGGGGCCTTGCAACGTCCACATGCTATCTGAGTTATGCACGGACAAATCGTGTGATACTTTTTATTGGCGTAGCGGGAATTGACGTATGTGATGTCGTGAGAAATATCAAACTAGCCGTTACGTTTATTAGAATTTTTAATCTGAAATGAAATGAAATGTAAGCGGATCATTTTGCACTTTATTGAAATGTTGCGGTATTTAAATTTGTAATTTTTAACGAGATTCATTTGCTGGTTAACTATTTAAACAATGCCTTTTTGAAGTGACAATACATTCTCAGGCTTAATTTATAATGGTAATAAAATATGGATATATGCTTTAAGCACAATGGTAATTTATGACAATTCTGTTGGTAAATTCCAACTTCTTCTTGTTCCTCTTATACGAGTAATGAGTGTATCACAGTGCAATGACCTTCTCAAATTTATTATTATTATTCCTTTTTTGTAAATTGTTTATAATTTTTTAGTCTACTTTTTCAAAAATTCCATTAACTGGTTAGCAAAGAAATTGTTCAAAAAGCAAGAAATTGTTGTCTAAGCATAAGTGTCATAAGTGGCAAAGACAGACAGTATCATAAATTAGACATGTTACATGGATTTAAACGCAAACGCAAAGCTTTTTAATAAATGTATGAATGACGGATACTTTCCTGACTTTTTTAAAACTGCAATTGTAATTCCCGTCTTTAAATCTGGTGCCAAGGATTCGTTATCCAATTATAGACCAATTTCTCTAATAAGCAATATTGCCAAGATCTTTGAAAAGATAATTAAGTGCAGACTTACGTCTTTCTTAAATAAATATAAAATATTGTCATCAAAGCAATTAGGATTTGTCAATGGGAAGTCGACTAATGATGCAATAGCTGAACTTACGACTCAGATTAATAGTGCATTCACTCGGTCTAAGGCATCATTAACGGTATTTTCAGATCTTGCTAAGGCTTTCGACACCGTTAATCATGAAATTTTATTGAAAAAGATGGACATTTATGGTGTCAGAGGCGTGGCATGGAAGTTATTGAAGAGCTATCTGGATAACAGAAAACAGCTGGTCTGATAGGTACTTCTGTAAGTAAGCAGAGACATATTAAGTGTGGGGTACCGCAAGGAACAGTTTTAGGGCCATTGCTATTTTTAATATATATTAACGATATGCTAAATTTGAAGTTGAATGGACATATAATAGCTTACGCGGATGATACTGTTTTATTTGTCGAGGGGGGGAATTGGCAAAATGTACGGGAACAAACAGAACGGGACCTCCAGTCAATAAAGATATGGCTAAATTCAAATATTTTGACATTAAATGATAAAAAATCATTTTTCACAACGTTTACATTGCGTAAAGTAAATACAAATTTGATATCGAAGTTAAATGTTCACAATGAACTCTGTACGTATCTGGATTGTAGTTGTCAAACTGAGATATTATTTAGTAACAATATTAAATACCTAGGAGTGATAATTGATCCCCATCTTAGGTGGGATAAGTACATTGTTCAGAATGTCAGCCGATTACGAAAAACAATTTATATATTTAAAACACTCAGGCACGTCGTGGATTCACAAACACTGAAGATATTTTATTATGCCTTGGTTGAATCCCTCCTGACTTACGCTATTTTAAACTGGGGATCAGCATCGAGCAACTATATTACGAAATTAATAATAATTCAAAAATCCATAATTAAGATCATGTTGACGAAGTCGCTAAGATATCCCACACATTTAGTTTATACTGATTCCCAACTCTTAACAATTAAATAACTTTACACGATTGCGGATGCCAAATACATATATAAACAAAATCAGGAGTTTATGTCCTTGAGTATGCACTCTTATAATACTAGAATGAATGTTGTCAGTAGCGCAGTGACTCCTATGATGCGCAAAACAAAGGTTCAGCAACATTTTACATACCATGTATCGAAAGTGTATAATTGTTTTAACACTTATGTTCGTCTGCATGGTCATAATATTAATAAAACAAATATTAACTACAAGATTAAGGAATGGGTTAAATCATTGACTCCAGTCCAAGTCGACGATATCTATGCTCACCAGTCGTAAGCAGGGAAATGTATTGGATACGATGTTGAGCATACCTAGCTTAAATGTTACTTGTTGATAGGTGTCACCATCAATCTGCTAGTTTGTTTAATTTATGAAAGACCACACACGACTGTTTTACAGTTCAGTGGTATTCCGGTTGGTTGTCAGGCCAGCTGTTTCGGTCGGTTAGGCAATTTCAGGCGGTTTTACTTTATTGGTGCTTATTGTTTACTGTTATTGCTATGTATGTATAGTCTACTAATGATATGTATTGACTTTAAATTCAATAAAGGTATATTATTATTATTATTATTAAACTTAGCTGAACATATATCAACTAATGAAAACCATAACGTTTTGCAGACAATTGGGAGACTTATCTTATTGAAAATACTAGATATGTAACTAGACGGAATATGACGCCATTGTTCACTGTTGTAGAAGCTAATTCTAGTTGGGAGACCCAGTTGAAAGGAATAAGTGTAGTGTTTGATGAACTACGGATTTAATTATTATTTTGATAATCTTTCATCGTACCTGCTACTAAGATTCTGAATGATAGTGGGGACGCAATCTAACGGATATCTGAAATTTGCTGCTCCGCTCCGCCACATTTATCTTGCTAAATTATCTGACATTTGAATATCCAAACTAATTGTTGTTCATAATTGTTAATGTATGCCATGCTGCCCCCAGAATTATATTATATTTAAATATAAATAATAAATGGATGGGTAAGTGTAGCACAACCCCTTTGTATATTTTATACCGAGGATTTTTTGTGCTAAAAAGCATATTATATCCTAAATATTTTCTACACAATGAGATGTGTTAGAAGTGCGAATGTCGTTCGATCAATGCACCTAGCCAATTATTTGCTATTAATCCATGAACAATGTTTAATGTCTTGTACTGCAAATAGAATTTCAAATACTTGACAAAGATTTCTGCGATATTTTTTATTGAAACCAAACAAAAAAATCTGAAAATTTGATTATTTTTACTAGCAGCGCTTATCGTTTTCAGGCTGCGCGGCTACGGCGTGTTAAACATTTTCACATATTGTATCTGGATTTGCGGAACAGCTGCGGCAACCGACAACATTTTTGTTTACTACAGTTCATAGATATAAAAATAGGCATAAAGTGCACTATGATTCGGCTGGTTAAAATTTATTTAAGCGGAGAAATTACCGATTATAATGACAGTAAACATATATCACATAATTTTCTATCAAATTATTCCGGAGTCCATTACGTAAATCTACCTCGACATTGTTGTCAATAAATCGTCGAGGCAATTACTTGCGCTAGGGATCGGTACTTTGAAATCCATTTGACACGGTTCTTGCGTAATGTTTCACGGAGGCAGTTGCAGCACACTGCAGCAGTAGCGGGGTATTTACGATATTACAGGACGGTGTCTCAGACCTAATTAAATGTTTTATGAAAATTTCAAATGCTGTAAGCGTAGCCGGTTATAAAATGATCTGCGACCTTAATTGCACTTGTTCTATTGCGGATACATACCGAAGCACTTAGTACCACTTATAATTACTTCTCGCGTGCATCCCGTGCGCGCTCACATTTAAATGGTGTTATTGGCTGAAATCCAGGCATTATCCGACAATTTACACCTAGTAATAACACTAGAATAGAATTTATTTAAGAAGGCGAGCGGAAATACCAGACGATTTACTAACATTTTATTCGTCTTTTTTGTCCGCGGAAAAAGTAATCTGTTTACCAACCTAAAATTATAAACAGTGAAAATAAATGCAACTTCGTCATAAAAATATTAAAATTTATTACATGATTTATACGGTCAGTGTTTCAATAAAGTTTTCATAGCCTTGGATGTATGGTCGCGTTTGACTGTTTCTGCTGTTGTATGCCTTGAGTTGACCATTTTTGAACGTTAATGCTGCGGCGTAAATATTTTAGAAAACAGCACATTGCCAAGTACCTTAAGCACAACTTGATAGTACACAATAGGCTGGGAACTGAGTATATAATGTTAGGTGGTTGCCAGTTTCAAAATTTGAACATTATTTAACTAATTAACACTAACGTGACGTATAACTAAATGGATCGTAAGTCACATGGCCTCATTACTTTATGGTATTTTTAATGTATTGTCCAGTCTATTTCCCGGAATAATATGGATATTACTGTATGCGCTGTACTCCGTGGATTTGCTCTTGTAGCTATTAAGAATATTTTTATCATCACAAATTATATATCGTCATTTCGTCATATCGTCATTTCTTATTAAGGAGTCTGGATTGAGGATCTACTGTCGGTGGTGTAATAGTTTGGTTTGTTTGATGATTAATAGCATACTCTTTGATTATTTAATTCATATATTGGGGTCTGTGTGGAGTTTTTGGTTTGTCACATACCAAGATGCGGGTGCCATACTGCGAATTGCTTTGGACTGGAAGCGTTGAATGATTTCTATGTTTGATCTATTTGCACAACCCCGCAGCTCACAGCCATAAGTCCAGATTGGTGGGTTGATAGACTGCTACAATAACACTTTGTTGGCCAATGATAGCGAGGAGTCTTGTCCGATGAGCCAATTATTTTCTTCATTTTCAAGTCCATTTCCTTTCGCTTCTTGCTAATATGAGTCTTCCAATTCGGCCTTCTGTCCACACGTAGTCCAAGGTATTTAACTTCGTTTGACTGTGGGATTGGTTGTTGTTAAAGGACACATACTTGCTTCATCGTGAATATAACGTGTTGATTTGGTTTTATTTACTTTGACTCTCTACTTATGTAGCCACCATTCAATTTGGCTGAGATGTGTTTGTAATGGATCTGATGCTGCTACCTCATTTTCATTGCATGCGAGTATCGCAGTGTTGTCAGCAAAGGTAGATCACTTTCTTGAGGTATTTTTGCTCTTATGTCTTTCATTTCGGATACTTTTTGTTTGGAAGGATCTGAATGTGAGGTACGAGCGTAATATATGGTAAAATTTATGGGGAAGTTTTATTGATTTTGTATAATAGTCCTGAGTGTCATGCCCTGTCAAATGCCTGCCTAACGTACAGAAAAACCGCAGTGCAGAATGATTTATTTTGTAAAGCAATTTTAATTATATTTGTTAGCCGGCGACATTGTTGAGTTTTTGAATGCCTAAAGGCGAATTGGTGGTTAGGCAACCACGTTTCTTGCGGTGAGGTTTCATGGATTCGGTTTAGTAGTAGCCTCTCAAGCAGTTAGGGACACTATAGGGAGTAATCGTATGGGACGGTAGGAATTAATTTCACTGAGGGGTTTACCAGGTTTTGGGTGTAAAATTACATGTGCAAATTTGAGCTACAACGGCCAGGATGCAAGTCTAAGGACTCAATTAAAGCGGAATTGTAAGAACATGATTCTTTGTTCTGGGAGTTGTTTGAGTATGGTTGCCGTTATGAGGTCTTATCCAGGAGCTTTTTTGTTTTTTAGCCATTTCATTTCGTTCTCAAATTCTTTGGAGGTAATTTTGCGTATTGGTAAATCCATTAGTAGTGGCGTTTGTAATTCTTCTTCTAATTTTTGATTTATATCGTAGGAGTTTGGCCGAAAGACTTTCGCTAGGTGGTTTGCAGACGTTTCTCTGCCTTGTCTGATTTTAACCATAAATTCCTTTTATCACGTAGCGGCCGAATATGAATTTGTAGTTGCTTGATGCTCTTGGTGGCTTTCCATATAGAATTATCATGAACAGTTAATGAGTTTGTTGCTGAGCTTGTTATTTAGTTGATTGAATCTTCTTTTTTCTTCCACACTATGAGTATATTGGCATCTAGCTCGTGCCCGTCTTTTTCCTTTTGTAATTTCCATGACCTGGCTAGGAATGTTGGGACTGTTCGTTTTAATTTTTGTTGCTTGCGGTGTGGAATTCCTCCGTGGTTTCTATTCCTATGTTTATATCGAGATGCTGTTCGATGTAGCCCTTGTAGTTGTGCCAGTCAGTTTTCCTTCTACTGATCATAGGATTAGGTGTTTTGTAGATAATAGTTGTGTTAATTGTGGCTATTTTTGGAGAATGGTAAGAAGACAGGTCGTAGTTGAAGGTGACGTCCATGTAGTTTGATGATATCCCATTTGTAATGTAGTCAGGTCAGGTATTTTATATGGGTCAGGCGGCCAATAGGTTGGACTAGCTCTACACAGGAGGTTGAAGTTGGTTGTTGTTGTCTGTTTATAGTTTAAAAAATGCTTTGCCTCTAGTTGTAGCTAAACGCGAACCCCCACGTGAGGTATTTTATTTGGGTCAGACGACCAGTAGGTTGGAGTATCTGTAGACAGGAGGTTGCAGTTGTTGTCTGTTTATAGTTTAAATAAATGCTCTGTCTCTAGTTGTAGTCAAAAACGAACCACAATGAGTGTGTTTGGCATTACAATCCCCGTCTATTATGAATTTTTGGCCCAGAGTTTCGAAGAGAAGTAGTGGGGTTGCAAGTTTTTCAACAACTTAGATTGTCGTTGCTTGCAGGAAGTTTGATTTGTATTCTTGTTGTTCATGATGAGCAATAGAACTATGGACGAATATTGCTGAACCACCGTGTGCTGTGCCATCAGGATGTTCTGTGTGATAGAAGGAATAGCAGGGTATTTTAGTGTACGTTCTGTCTGCAAAGTGAATCCCTGATACGAGTAGAATATCTACATTATTTACATTTAAGAAGTTTTCAATTTCTAGTTTTTTATATTTATTGAACTTTCATTTGCGTTCCATAAAGCTAATCGAAGTTAGCCATTATTGGTTATTTTATTAAGGACGGTACTTAGCATGCCTAAAATTATATTATTTTGTTGGAGAAGTTGGTTAAATAAGTTTTTAAAATCGTCAAAAATTGCTGAAGGGCCAGATCTTGATGCAGGGCTGGTTTGATGCTTTTTGTAAGTTAAGTTGGATGGATTGGATTGGTTAGGGGGTTGTTGGCAGTTCTGTTTCCGATTTAGGAGTGGGCATTTTTGTTCTTCTGTCTGTAGGTTGGTTATTGCGCTGTTTTTTTTTGTAGTTTTTGGTAGACTATGCATCCTTTGTAATTAGCCGGGTGCGAACCCTCACATAGTACGCATGTGCCTGCGTTTACGTTGTTTTCCGACAAATTCTGGTATCACGGGGCTCTGCGTTTTTCACACACGCATACGGTCTGTTACAATATGTTCTCGTATGGCCATAGTTCTAACATCTTGTGCATTGGGTTATTTTTGTTTTTTTTTTTGGGTTCAAAGTTGCCGACAATATTTATTAGGGATCGAACCTTGGATATTTCTTTGTTATTCTCCGGTGGTTCAAGATCAATAAAGAATCTTGGAAGTGATTCCTTTGTGCGTTTGCTTTTTATATTTGTGATGTTTCAATACTTTATATCCTAATTCTGCAATTCCGATGAAATGATAGAGATGTTTTAAGACTACTTTATATGGCCGATCTTGTTTCATCCGATAGAAATGGTGTACAATGTTATTTTCACGAATACAAGTTATTAATAATATGTGTCGGTACTTTTTGCCCTTAGTTTAACTACATTATCAGTTAGACTCTTTGTCGTGTATTGCTCTATTTCTGCTATTGCAGTTAAGCTTTCTATCATGTTGTCCTAATTTGCAAGGTCTTGTAAAAAAATGGGCGGCGGCTTAATTATTTCTGGAGTTGCTGTTTGCATATCATTTAATATTGGATTATTTGTTGGGGTTTGTTCTAGTGATGACTTTCGGCATCATTATCTTCCATATCATCAGGATTATTTTGTTGTAGTGATTTTAGCTGGGAAGTTAAAATTGACTAAGTCATTGGGACTGTGACATTTGTTGTTTGATGGTTGTCGAAACATTATGTGACGATCGAGAGATTTTGGTTTTGTAGCGTCACACTTGGATATTTGGTCTGAGGGGTATTCATTAATGTGCTATTTAGGTTTTGCTCTTGAGAATATATATTTATATATTTATTTAATTACTTACAGAGTATGTAGAATTAATCAAAAACTTGTCACTGAACAACAAAACTTTACAAAAACAATTTCGCACTTGCGTCTTTTTGCGTATACGGAGCACTTAAACACGTCTCTACCTTACAGTAATTCAAACTCGCAGTCCGCTAACATAAACAAAATAAACTTGTCTGTAAGAACGGTTCTGTTTTATTAAATTAATTACAAGAAACTAACACATTTAAAATTTAGGATAATTGTAAACATTTCCTTGATCTCCCACCACCGTTTGCATATGAATATACGTACATATTTCTTGAATTAGTATACAGAAATGCAGATCTCAAGTACTTTAACCATTTCCATGCACTCAATCGTGACTTCGAAACAGCTCGACGTTCCTTAAGAAGTTGCACAACCGATCTACGTCCCTTAAGAAATTTCGTCGAGTGTTAACGTAAGCTACAACAACATCGAAACCAAGTTCAAGTTTAGTATAAACAATTACATTTACTTGATCCACGTTAACATTAGCTATTATTGGAATTTATGTTACTATAAATAATTATAAAAGTCATATGGGCCAATTTTACGGTCTATATAGTTCACAAATTATCGATTAATTAGTTACAGAAAATTGAATTTAATGAAATGATTTGAAGATTATTGTGAGACAAACAATTAAAAATGCAGAGTTAAAATAAATAACTGGATTAAATACAATGCATTCCGGAATTGTATTTAACCTGGAAATACAATAAGAATTCGCTAGTCATATATAAAAAAATGGCAACGTAAATTGTGCGATAATTATGTTAACTACATGAGAAAACTTTAACTGAAATTCACCCAGAGAACGTACACAAGCAATATACAATTGTATTTTCATTTAATTTGAACACTAGCGATCAATTCACAATTAATAGAGCAGGAACTGGAGCGTGCAAATTATTATTATTTTATAATTTATTCGTAAAATAAATGCATTACATTAACGAGCTGTATATTACCTATGTCCACGAAATATCTGTTTCTGTATAAACGAAATTTTTGTTGCTTACCCACTTTGTCAGAACAGTTACGACGGAGTAAGATATTAATTACAAGTGTTATGCTAAATTGGTGGTACTACCACATAAATAACCCACGTCAAACAAATGCACAGTAATACGTATGTAACGCATTTCAGCAGCCGGGCTGTGTGATTTGAATAATGGGAAAAAGTTAAATTGAGAATTAAGAATGTGTTCTATTACCGAGTAACATAGGTATTATATTGTAAATAAGGTCATAAATAATCGGGCGTGTTTGTCACCGCTTGGAAATATTTTTGTGGCTGATAACAGTGATGTTATTCATTAGTACCATGTCTGTTATTACAAGTCATACGGTTATGAATACATTGATTAATGCATTCATCAATGTAGGCTTATTTCATCATTATAACCGAAATTACATAGCAGGCAGCGAAATATAGCAGCTAATTTTGTGTGGATTCCAAGTGTATAGATTGAGGTTTCCACACGTGATGTTTTTTTGTAACTTACAACACATTACTTACTATTGTATGAATCAGTAGAATTGGTTTCTGGAAACAACAACCAATACATGAAAAAAATTATAGTAGTAAAATATATATAAGTATAGATATCCGTATTTTATCGGTAAAATGGATAAATATTTATTTATTTTTTTGGAGACTTGTATATTAGAGTTGTACGTTATACTCTTGACGAATGGTTACTACTATTAGACATATTCAAAGAATCTATCTTCCCTGGACTTCCCGGGATTTCTAAAATATTACGAAATTTTCTCTCAAATGAGATATGAATTATATATCTTGCCATTTCTTAATTGACATAAAATGAAGGTGTTAATTCTCCTCTATTATAGTTATAAATTACGTTAGTTTGCAAGAAGACCCACATAGCATAGTAATATGCAATTAATTCTTATTGTCGCTTAAGGTCGCTGAATATGTAGTTACACTTAACACATCCATCATATAATAATAATAATTATTAATTTTGTTAAGTGCTAATATGAATTTGTCTCTTTCGTTCAAGAACAATGATACCAATCTACTAAAATGCGAATTATGTTTTTTTATTAATAACCCAAAGTATCTAAAATCCATTGACTATTTTTTTTAATTCACCTTAGATATTACAGAAATCATCGTACAATATAAAAATATCTATGACGTAATCTTATCAATGCATTAATCTAATTTATTTGTCGAGCGGAGCTGCGAAGGTGGATTTACAAAGAATTAAGCGAAATAAACTACCAGACAAACGACCTCCCATTCTCCCATTCTCGCTACGAGCTAAATGTTTAAATAATGAGGGAGATTCGGAATAAGCTGAGGATATAAACTAAATGGATATCGTAGGAATTGCCAAATATAAACTTAGCCGTCACGCTGAGAAAGATTTTAGCGGGGTTGGTCTTATTATTAACATATTTGAAAAAATTAATTTAAAAAATTCTACTGAAATCACAATTTGAGCTTTTCAAGAAAGACTGCAAAAGGATACGCAATCATTTGCGTCATTGTTAATTTCAATAATGTTGTATGTTCTAGTAGTGAAATATGTCATTTTTGTCGACACATAATCAATATCTCATCGGCATGATTTTTGAGCAATATTAAGTTGAAAATTTTAAATTTCCAATAGATAATTCGCGCAGAGGGTTGTTAATAAATTAATTTAGCAAGATATGTCTTCCATAATTGATCTATGTGTTTTGCAGTAAGGAATTTTTACAATTGAAGTAATTTAACCCTAATTATGTAAAAAATATTGACTACGCGAAATCGATTAAACAAAGAATATCTGCTTGCATTTTGTATTTTTTAAGTTCCCATCAATTTAGTGCTATAATTGTTACTTGCTGAGCAAACGAAGTCAAGTTCACACTGCAATATTTTAGCCATACATCGACAAATTGTGTGACAAATGTTTATAATTGAATTTGTTATAGGTTTTGTGCTTAGAGCCACAATGGGGAATAGCATGCATTACAAAAATTTAGTCCAAACTGTCCAAACAAATTAAATTAATTAACAAGTATTAACTAAAACTAATCCGATTTAAGTAAATAATTAAAGTTGGCTGAATATTTATACTAAGTGGTGGATTTACTAGTTTATACCAATTTCACTTAAGCATCGCTCGCAAGTGGTTTGACAAAATCTGACAAAATCCGACGTCAGCTGATAAATGCATATGGATTGAAACTGAGCGTCCCAATTTTTCGCATAATTTCGCACAACACCGGCACTACATGTCGCCATCATAAGTCACATTAGTATCGATTTATTCTCTCTAAAGTACATGTCACACCAGCTGGCAATGGCGAAACAATCCGTCAATATCCGTCGGAAAATGGGAGAACTCCGTCGCGAAAATAATTAGGATGAAGAGATTAAATCTCATTCCGGCGGCCTCGCAAACTTTCCCGCTATTTTCCCGGCTGCATAAAATAAACTCCCGTTTCGGCGATTATACTCCCACTTAATTTTACGGCTAAGTAACAAATTTTAAAACGCTTTTAACTAAATTAATTTTTCACAGCATTATTTGCGAATTCCTGGGCATAGTTAAACAGTCAAGTATCTCGCATTTAGAACCGGAAAAATTCGTTCGAAATTAAACTTTTAAACGGGTCGATTTAATTCATTCGTTAATTAAATCGCTCGCAGTACTTGAACGTACGACGATAGATACGTGCTAGTTAGGGGTTTTTTTATTTTAATTTGCGTGAGTTATCGACTGTTTGAGTTCCACTTAATTCGTCGAAAGACCGATCCTACGGATCCCATATTTATGTTTCGCATGAATCGTGATATGGTACATAGTGTTCGTCGGTTCGTATGTCTATTTTTTGGAAACATCACCTTATTTTGACACAAGTAATTTGTAGCTTCTATCAAACATCAACCTATGCATTATTTTTGATATTTTTACTTTCTTATACTTAAAGATTTAACAAGTTAAATTTTAAACAACTTTTGTTTCAAAAGCGCTTTCGAAAAATCTACCATTTACTGAAAAGTCGTTCAAGAAATAGCTATTGAAAAATTCTTTGTAGTCCTACTAACGTACGATAAATAATCCCGGGCGAGATTGCAGTGAACGGCAGAGTCAATAGCCATGGCTGAAGTTACTAACCTATGTGGTTGTTTCTTAATATTCTTGGTCAAGCTAACATTGTTGTGTGCGGATGTTGAACCATTCAAATGTACCCGTACAGTAAGCGGCGCCAATTATATTTTTATCCACTTAGTAACAAACATATTCAGCGGACGCGGTGAATACAACGATCGGTGTACCGCACACGTTTCGTGAAAGAAAGCCGTGCATTGAATAACGCACACAACTGTTATCAATGCAGTAAACGTGGTAATTAGAAGGGCGACTACACCTGACAACAGTTTCGCAATGGTACACGTAGATGAATACGTACACGATTTATAAAAATCAGCGTACGACATGACTTAAATGACAATAATAATTAATGTTGTTAGTTCGGGGGTTCATATTTTACAGTACAAGGTAGACGTTTAAAGTGATGAATCTGGAACTCAACCTAAGCCAAGCCAACTCAAGTCAATTCAATAAATTTCGTGAGGTACCTAACATTAATTCAAACAAATTAATAAGGTACCCAATTCAATTCAATAAAAATGATGAAGCCCCCCCCCCCCCTCCAGCACTTAATAAAGAATCTAAAAATTTGCAAATTAAAATTTAATATATTTATTAAATTTTCTACTATTCTAAAAAAAGCAAAAAATATTTTCTTCCAATGTAAAGCAGAAATAATTTGCTTGTTTTGCTAATTTATATTTTATATTTCTGCCCCTCCCCATGATTGACTAAATTGTGACTAGTAATACATAAAATAAAATTGTGGAGAAAATATTTAATTTAGTATTTGGCTAAAATAAATTGCGTAAAAATTACGCCGTTTTCAAAAGTTTTAATACGCTGGCGATATGTTGACTAAATGACGAAAATGAATATTTAATATTTTGCAAATTTTGCATTCTTTCACTATTTTTGCATTTTAGGTGATGTTAACTGCCGTCCCACCACCACCAAGTAACAAATAAAAATTTGCAAATTATACATTTAATATTTTCTGAAAAAGTGTAAATTAATTAAATTAATTAAATAAAAATTAAAAAAGAAACAAAAAATTGTTTATACATATAAAATTAAATTTCCAAACAAAATTTACAAAAAATTAAATTTTTGACAAAATAGCAATGTCAGTTTATTCACCTTTTGATTTATATCATATCTCATTTTTTAACATTTGAAATGTTTGAAAAGTTGCATTTTAGAAGAAGTTGACATAAGCCCCTAAACATTTGCGAATGATAGAGAAAGTGCATCCCTAATCAAATAATATTGAGTATAAAGTTTTCGAATATTAAAAAAGCCCAAAATGACATTTTTTTACAATCTAGTATTGGCGCAAAATGTACAAATTTAAATTCTGACGTCAATTAATTTTTTTTACCTTTTTGGCAATTTTAGTTTTTTCTTGGATTGTAGTGTGATAATTTTGACTTCTACAGTTTTGACATTTTTTTTTATAAATATGATAATTTTGATCATTCAACCAAAGCTAATCCAACTCAACTCTTACAATTTTTTGATACCATTGCAATAATTACATTGGATATTTAATCGTGATCTACTGTTGACATTTGTTGTTTTAGAATGTTTTCATTATATGATTTTTAAATCGAATAAATGAGTAAAAATCTTTAAAATGACTAGAAAACAAAAGGATCGTTATAAATTATAAAAATTGAAAAAGTCGATTTTCTAATTAAATTCGATTTAAAATCATTAAAACGGAAAAATCATTGTAATTCAAAAACCGAAATATACATTAAAAATTTACAATTTCAACAAAACCTGACACGGTGGGTATCAAGTGTTGTGGTAAAGGGTGCTTAAAAAACGATTTAAATTAATTACTGAAAATCGTTAAACCGTCAAATAAAAAACAACAGAGTGCACGGAAAATGTATTTTTATTTTTACACCATATTATATGGGAATTTTACGGTGGTTCGATTAGCTATTGTGAGGTTTTGCAAATGAATTACGGATTGATATTTTGAATTTATAATATGAGTAAACATAATAAATACTTGTTTAAAATATCAAAAACGGTTTCTATAATCTTCGTTTCTAAATTTTTTTGAGTAATGTTTTGATACTCATAAGTTTTCTAGGTTTTCTTGTTAGTAAGTAAAGAAATCTTGACGCAAAACTTCTTTCTAACGATTGTTCTCGTTGCATGTAAGCATATCGGTTAAATACCTTCCGCTATTACTGACTGACATTGTATGTGTATATGATATATATAATATATGCATGTCGCTTAACGTTACATGTTAGGGCATGCGCCGGTTTAGTTAAAAGTAACCTAATTAATAATTCATTATAACTACTTGTGACCCAAAATGTGGGTCGCTGTAAGGTACTAGCGGGATCGCCAGGAAGTTCGAAAATGATTTAACAAACACTTTGTATTTTTATTTTAGTAATGCAAATAAACAAATTAATTATCAAATGTCCGACATTATAGACAAATATAAGAGTAAAATATTTTAATGCTAATGGGGCCCATGCGACTGTTTTTCTGAAACCAGTCTTACAAATCTAGGCTTTGTATTTGAGACACACACAAATGGTTTTCGAGTACGTGGCGATTTCTCACTTTTGTTGTGATGCCGAGTCATGGATGAAAAACTTATCTCGCATAAATATGATGTTACAAATGGAACGAAACAGTTGATAGCTTCGTTCGCCAACTGAGGGTATTCCTTTTTGTCCAAAATTCGCCCTGGTTCTGGGAAACAAATTCCAGCTTTAACATTCCATCACTTGATTTCAATAAGTTTTTCTTTCATGTTTATAGGTATTTCAACATGTTGGAAGGAATCATCTAAAAGCGGATTCAGAATCCATCTGTAACTGTCGTAACTATTTTGAATTTCTTCTCTAAGATAATCACAGAGCTTTGTTTTAAATTGAGCAAAGCAACTTGCATGCCTGCAACAACTTGTTCTAAATTTGTACCACCATAATTGGATACAGCTCATAATTTCTTGAATGCAGTGAAATAAATCGAACTGCCAATTGAAGTCGAACATGAATCATTTTTTTCTTATAAATCCCTTAATTTTATTTGTGGCTGTAAATATATTAACGTCGCGACGTTGCATACTACTGTTCAAAATATTGAATTATTCAAAAATATCAGCAAGCAAGCTTCAGAAACCAAATAGGATCGGCCAATTGACTTTCATATGGGAACTTCACATCTGCAAATATACTAAAAGCTCTGCTCTTAAGTGAAATACTCTTTTTAACACATTGCCCCTTGAAAGCACCCTTACTTCGATGTGATTAAGAAGATTTTCAAATAAAGCACCCATAGGTTCATTTTTCGAAAAATACGGGTCTGCAAAGCTTTTTCCTTAAGGAGTAAAAAATTAATGACGGTTTTCATAACAGTCCAATTCAGGTGGTAAAACTTTTGAAGCAAAAGCTTCTCGATGTAAAAAACAATGATTCTTTGTGGCATTGGGCATTATTTCTTGTAATAAACTCTTTTAATAGTATTCGTTTCGATTTTCAGGACTAGGCTCCTTCGTCGGCTCGCTTCTCACTTGTACTGTTAAATACGAGTTCCCGGACTTGTAACGTTAATTACTATTTATTACTCTTATACATATCGTGTAAGGAAATTTATATAAGTCCAGTCACTGCAGATTCTTGCGGTCGAAATAATTTGGAATTAAATTCTGGTAACATATACTAAGTGGTTTTTCCTAATATGTTACATACACTCGTATTTAAAAAATCAGACTTTTTGTTGTACGATGGGTACACCTGTATAATATGAAATAATGTGCCCAGGGGCGGCTTTATATCAACATACTTCAGTATATCCTGCATTTACAAAATAACTCACAGTGAAAGACGTACGGATCCTAAGCCGGTATTATTCACGAAGCTCCAAGGAACACAAAATATTTAAAGTAACGCGTGGCCCGGCCCTAATTTAAAATAAATTAATTCATTACCTCGCCCACGTCTCGCTCGCATTATGCATTCGAAAAGTGGCGTCGGGATTATATTTTATATTTGTTAGCATTCATAAAATTTCTCAGCGCGAAAGCCATTCTCCGGCCCGTCATGAATGTATGTATGATCCGCCGAAAGTAAGTTTCCCAAGTTATAATAATACAGCTTGCGTACTTCTGCACTTTGCGCGAAAGTTGGCGCGCGCGAGTAAATCCACGTCTTAGATAACACCAACTTCACACCGGTTTGGCATCGCTGCTAAGCTACTGGATTATTCATGAATTTAAGCTAGTTTGTAACTCACTTTCGCGTGGGGTTCGCGCTAGATTGGTACTAAGGTGGATAGTAAGCGCTACGTAGGAGCGGTAATCACTTCCTCATCACTTATCCTCGATGCGTATTTACATATCCAGAATCCAGTCGATGGAGACGCACCAGCTATCGCAGAAAGGATTCTGATCATGTAGATTATAAATATTGAACAAAATCACATTAGGTTTATTTATTTTTTGTATTTCCAGAATTAGATGTAAAAATTATTTGACTGAGAGGCACGTGCGAGCTTTTGAAATGAAAAACAATATAAACTCGCACGAATCTGAAAATATATGTCCGCGGGGTCAGCCCCACTGAAAAGTATAGCATTATGCCAGGAAGCACAGGACGTGGTCAAGATATTACATACCTTTGTATTGTTTTTCAGTAAAAATATAAAGCAGAGTTTTCAACGGGGTTACTAAATAAACACGACGCATAGTGACGACTTGATGTTTTCATTATTAGTACATAATTACTACATTTCGAAAATTACATCACTTTCTTATTAGTTAAAAATTATTAATCATCTACTTCAAAGGAACAGTAAATAAAATAACGACCGATGCAAAACAAGTTAGTGAAGTTTTAATGAGTTAGAAAGTCCGGGATTAAATCAATTTATGCCGACAATGGTCGTTAAACTTTATAGAGTGCGGTAATTTTGCGGGAACTATTTTGAGTTTTAATTTTTATGAAAATAATAAGTCTTGATTCTGTAACAATATTATATGTATCAACAACGAAACCGTTAGGGTTTCGTATTTTTGATATATTGTTACAATAATAAATTAGCGGGTTTTCGTTTTCAATGTGCAAAATACGTTGATATACGGTGAGTTCGATGCATCATGTACGATTATCAGTCGTAGATTTGTTTATATAAAGTTTTGTGTGCTATTAGGGCAGCGAGATATGTGCGAATGGCATTGTTTCAATTGGGCTCCGAATGAGTTTGGAACGGGTGATGTCGGTATCTTTGAAATGACCATACAGCACGCCACAAATGAGGTGATCTGATGAACAGGACCAGCTGAGTGAGCTGGGAACGAAAACCGTGAAAACTTTCAGAGGATAAAAATAATCAGACGATATAGATACTAGAGTCAGACACAGAAGTGAGAGAGATTGCGGAGATCGTGGCTGAATTCCCGGAAGCTTAGAACATGGCAGAGTGTTTGTTAAGCATCAGCGTCACCGAATTAAGCTTGTCGTGAATAGGTTGTGTGCTGCGCTGTGTTGAGCAGAGTGAATTCGTGCTCTCCGCAGCTACTCTTTGCAATTACTAATGTCGTACATACACGTACTAAGAAGCGCGTGCCGATATCCTAACCTTTGTCCACAACATCACATCGCTCTCCAAACTGGTAAAAACATCGAGTCATCAAGTTAAGAAATGGATACTATTTCAAAATTACTTGCAGAACAACAAAATCTGCCCTTTTAGACTATGTGCTGGAAGTACGTGATTTAAAAACTTTGGATATTGTGACATAAGTAACCACATTAACACATCAAACAAGAGCTTGTTATTAAACACGGAAACTATGATTTGTTCCACGTATCAATAACATTGGTTTTTATTTAATATAAAATACAATTGTCAACAAGTGCCTACTTCATACTCCTAGACCGTACGCCTCTGCCACCTGAAAAAGACGGCAATAGTAGCAGCAAAACGATGTCTCATACGGAGCGTTCTTAATAACAGTCCGACGGTAATCCTTCGTTGATTGATGGCTTTTCCGCGACGAGGACGTCTAGAGGTAAGGAAACTCACACACAACCTGAAAACGCAAACCGCACCCTCACTCATCACTTCCGGATTATTGTCGCTTTTTTTCTTTATGGTTTATGTTTCGACCGAAAGTAAATCGGACGTGATTCGGAGTTTTATTTGGGCGATATTGACCGAGAACGTACGTGGGGGCCGGAACCGCGTTCTTAGGATAAAATCGAGAGAAAACGCTCAACCGTAATATCTGACGTTTGTCATTTTATGGGCGTTATTATTTTATTCTAGGATTCGCCACATTTTATTTCTTTTAAGTTTAGTTATTTAGTACTAGAGATATAGTGCTCGTCAAACCAATGTATCCAACTGCTATTATATTATTCATGTATATAAAGTCCGCGAAAGGTTCGGCATAATGCTTCGAATCATTTGTCTTATTATTTCCATTCGTACTAGGAAACGTGAACAATGATGGAAACACATATTTAATTCTATTAAGCTATAAAATATTATACTACCAATATTACTTTACTAAGCATTAATAGTTAACCATTAAGTAGTTTCGTGACAGCTAAGTTTGTAACTATAACAATAGATGCTCATTAAGAAATATTTTGCTTCGTGTTATGGTCTAATTAGAACGGGAAAGCAATCTTATACATGCCAAACTTAAGTAGTAGTTATTGAACCCTACCTCCAATGTTTATTTCTCCACGATTATATTTAGTTCAGGTTTAGTCCATAAAATCGTTTATTATTGTAGTAAAATAAAAGATATACCTTTATTTGCTGTTTAATTGTTGTGGAACACTTGTTAGATGGTAATGACACTTATTGTGTCACTCTTCTAAATAGTGCTGATATCGAAGAAAAGCTCAGACACAGATCTATGTCAGAATTTTTCCAAGAACTGACTCACCTACGTCCGAAAAGTTCCGGATGATAATAATGTTGTAGATATCCCAGAGTCTAATTTTATTTTGGAGATTTTATGGAACAGTATCGCAGTATGCAGCCTGCGTCCATTATTCATATTCAGCAAATACGCTACAATCAACTAGTGGCTAGTTCTCTTCCTTCTTTCGTCCGATTCAATAGGCAACCCGAAGACCAATTCTGAACCCGTTGGATCCGGGCAACATTCACTGCTTAGATACAAGGTCCGATACTGAATCACTGTAATTGAAGTTGGCGAGTATTCAGGAATCAATAATCCTCAGTTTGAGCCGTCGATTTAATGCATAATAAATGAATAAATTATAAAAAAGTGTCTTCAAAGTGACATAAATTTTCTGGACCATTTCATGTAGGTGTTTTAAATCGGAGACTACTATTCACCCAGAGACGCAGATTTCTAGATACCTCGAAAAATTCCAGCCGTATAATTTTTATATTTAATACATCTTTGCACTCGTGCTGCTTCGATTTATTTCCAAATACCATCAACTGTGATTTGCTCGGATTAAAATCAAAATCTCGTTGTTGTTCGAAACGTTCAAAGGAGCATATAATTGGGTGCTAATGGTATTGAAAACATCATGCAAATGTTCCATACCAAAATTGCAATAAAGCTATCGTGGAATGCGTGAAATTGACAAATACCAAAGGTCCGCAGATCTTAAGTTACACCATTAGCAGGTTATACATTTTGTCACCATCTCTAATTTGCCGAGATCGACTAGTACGAAAGTAAGATATTCTTCTCCCGGAATCCTTTGAGTAGTCCAACATAATTAAAAGGGTATATTGGCCATTATCCTAGCTCGAGTTAATATGAAACAAGGCAGTATTATAACTATGACCTGGTCTGAGTCGCCGGTACGATATTATAACAGTTTAGGAGTTTCCTGAGTTGCTCTCAACGAACTTTGGAGACCGAAGGTAGAATACTGATAGATCGTAGCTTTATAATCGTTCCGCTCCGTTCTAGACACTAGGGAAAACATTTTCTACCAAATAATAATTTATTATATGCAAAATTCATGGGCCAATAGTCGGGCAAGATAATTTAATGGTAGAAATGCTTATATTATCTAGGCCGATCAAATTTGAAGTTATGGTATTTAGAACTGAGAGAATTTGGTTATTATAAAAATGAATGTGTTTATTGTTTAGAGGAGATATCGTTATATTAACAAAGTTATTGTTTAATTGATCGCAGTTAGACAAATGAACGGGGAACTTGTTTCTGTTCTCTTTTTCTATCAAAGGCGACTTTAGAGCCCTCCATATATCTTTTGTCGTTTATGTTTTCTTCTTTCTTTCTTCTCATGTCTAATAGCGCCAGTAACATAATTCCCAATCATTTTGTAATATTTATTGTGCCTTCTTAAAACGCTTTAATGCATTATCACGAAATGGCATTGTATCTCCGAGAGCAGAAATTTGTCAAGGCGTGATTTTATAATCCTTTCAGGTACATACCAGTCAAATACTGCAAGCAAATTACGAAAAATATTTAAGTTTTCAGTTTCAATATTTCAATTTCAATATCATTAATGTAAAAATATTATCCCAGGGAACAAAAACTAATTAAATGTGGAAAGAATTACAACTAAACTTATTGAAATCTCTGACTGCCATAAAGAATGGATAGCGGGTAGAAATTATATTTACTTTACAGTAAACTAGAGAATGGTGATTTGTTGTTTTATTTCCTGGATCCCTTCTAAGTTTCCCTCTCCTTCGTATCTGCCTTGTGACTCCTTCACTCTTCTCTAATGACCTGTCTCATGTATCCACTAATCCCTTCCTTTACAATATTCTCTTCATTTCTGCATCAGTATCTTGCTAATATTCTCTACTCTTCCTCCGTCTTCCCCGCTTCTAGATATCTTGGTCGGCTACGGTGTACTCTTATTTCCTTATATTTTTCATTATATCTTGAATTTATTATCTTCCCGTCCCTTTCCTGCGCTTCTACCTGTTGCAACCTTTCAATTACCTCCCTCTCTACTCCACTGCCCCCACACTCCTTCCTTCTGCTTCCTCTACGGACAATACCGCTTTTTAGTACATTTTTCTTGTGCTTCCTTCACAGTTTGATTGTTCCTTCCCATGTCATCAGCGCCCATCTATCTCTTCCGACACTCTTTTCCCCTATTTTTAATTTCACTATTACCTCTTATTTCCTTTTAATGCTTCTTCATACTTTGCTACTCTCCTCGCTCACTCAACACCACTCTCAAGTACGTCCATTCTCTCACATGTTCTATAACTTCTCCCTTCAAAACTCATTTGTAATTCCTCTATTTTTACTCCTCCTTTATTGAACATCACCACTTTCGTGTTGTTCGTGTTCAATTCCAACCCTCTTTTTCCTAGGAACCCTTTCAGCCTACCTGACATTTCCCTCAGCCCTTTCTCCGTCTTCGACACCAGGATGATGCCGTCTGCATGTGCCAAGGAGAGATCATAGCAATCTATAACTCCACGATTTTCAATTTCTACAGTGTCTGACAAAACAATGAGATCAGTGAGTGAGGAAAACGTAGGGGTGATACGTGTTGGCTCGATAACTATTTGTTTTAAACAATAGGCATCGAAAATTGAGTGCAGTTGCAATGATTTTATCTTACTGTGGCAGTAGATAAGAAATGTCCATTACATCGAGAAAAGTATCACAACTTGGCGATCGATGAATTTAAGCAATAGAAAGTTTATTTCCAACTACATCAAGCAAAACCCAGACCTCTTTGATTGCTCTGTTAGTGTTCATTTTACAGTATGCTAAGCCATCCCTGACATAAATTCCCACGACTCTCCAACCCTTTTCGCGGTCAATGCTCACAAAGCTAAATCCGTCAATCCTGACAACATCGTCCGAAATAGAATCAGACAGCCAAGGGCACAGCGACATCAAATACACTACAATTAGAGTGCGTTAGGTACTCGTTGATACGTTGAACCTTGGCAATTTGTAAATCGATAATTGCAGGCATTATAAAATACATACATCTTCTACCAAATGTGTTTCACAATATGAAATAATATTTATATCTTTATAGTTCTACATCACAGAATCTAACACAATGCAACAAATAAATGATCCGTCGGGTCTCTACGGGTGATCGAACGCAAATATTATAATAGTTAACGCTATCAATGTCTAATGCGCTTTCAGTTGACCAGATTTACTTAGTTCTACAAAATCTCAAAATGTATTATTTCTAATTACTCCACAATTTCTTTACATTTAATTTTTAGGTTTGAATTAATTCATTTTGGAATTATTTCAAAAGTTTTCAATCGTGCATTATTAAACTGTGTAGAATCGTACAACGTTATCGATATTAAATTGATTAAATTCAACATGCCTTGGAAGTTATGAACACGTTAGTTTTATGTATCCACCACTCTTTTGTCTTTTGTTTAGTAGCACATTTTTGGTAATATTAATTTATAATATATAATAAATAGAAATTGTTCATGTCGTGCAACATATTTCATTTTAGCGTTGGCACTCTTCATCAGACTACATGCGAGTGAGATTAATGACTCGGGTTTTAATGTTTATTAAACGTATCTGGCGCAGCTTGAAATATCGGCTGGTAAAGTTGTTGCCATATATTGATAACAATGCTTTTAGTTCAGGTTTCTCGACGATTCTGATATTTAAAAATTTGCAGTGGTTCGTACATATTCTAGGTTGTGTAATTTGTAATTAGAGGTGGTTAATTCTTGCACGGACGCATTCAGAATTTTATATTGTATTTCTGTGCATGTTGAGTATGAATTACATAATGTGGTAGAATATTTGATTTTAGAACATATTTTGGTTATTACCTAATTTGTTGTTGTGACAATGTTACCATAGAATTGCCTCCATTCTATACTTGGTATCTGTTCTTCCGTTTATTCGTCGAATATGGCCTTTTGAAGCAAGGATAGATACATCGATAGGTACATCATAATTAGATTTGATTGTCGAAAGTTGAGACGTAACATGCATCGGTTGCATGGTGAGCTGTTTCACTTTGGTAAGCGCCTTCCGGACTATTAGTCAATTCACATATAACCACTGAATTTTTAGTATCACGTAGAATAGTTTTTTTTAATAAACTTTTTCCTGGTTGTATAGTGAATGATGTACTTATCCAAATAATATACAATGCTTAAGTTCGCACCATATGGAAAACTTTTTTATTATTAATTTTACGAAAAAAGGTTATTCTTTATGAGAAGTTCTGCATGGTCTTATACCTAAAATGATTTCTTGATAGCAAGAATTGTTTGACAGTGAACGCGAAATAAAATTTGTTAACATGCCGGTGGTATTTAGTGTGGAAGGAAAAGTAGAAATTGTGTTAATAGTTGGTGATAATTATAAAACTTTCTTGAAGCAGCTGACATATTTAACAACATACATCCAGAGAAAAATATACACCATACATCAGTAATGAGAATTATGGAAAAATTCAAATAATGTGGAGATGTTAATAATAAATTCACAAACAAACGTCGAAAACCTGTTGCAAGTGAGGAGATGAAGTTAAACGTAATGCTATCTGCAGTGGAAAACCCTAAATTGTCTCTGCGTAGGTTAAAAGGATATTTTTTTTTTGAAGAGAACATGTCTCATCCATATAAATCACAATATATCCGTACATTAAAACCTTCAGACTACGACATACGACTAGAATTTTGTTTTCTTATCCAAGGAAAGCTAAAATCGTTATTTTCTTCATGACATGAACGGCAACAGGTATGGTACCAGCAGGACGGCGCAACATGTCATAGCATGATGGAAGTAAGGAAATACCTTGAAAATATCTTTAATGGAATTCATAGATATTCCGATCTTTTTTGGCGGGCTAGGTCGCCAGATTTAACCCCATTATTTTTTTACTTATGGGGTTACTTGAAAGAAAAGGTATATCTACACAGGCCATTCACAAACGTAGAACCGTTGGAAACAATTATTACGAAAACAATTCAGGGTATAACTCCGAATATAATTAGAATGTATTGAGGGAATTTGCTTCTAGAACGGCAACCTGTATCGTAAGAGAAGGCGGATAGGTTGAAGCAATAGTGAATTGATGATAAACTATTACAGGCTTGTTACGCAATTAACATTGCTAGCACTGTATTTATGTAGTTGATAATTACTGTAAAATAAATTATTTTGTTATGTATCATTTATTTTAATGCATCATCAAAATAATGCAACATAGAGGTTAAGAGACGTAAAGGTTCAACTTTTTTTCAAAAATAAATTTACTTTTACTGTTGGACAAAATTAATATTTTCTGACAAACCTTGTATAGGACTGAACAATTATCTGATGTTAGTATTTTAGAACATACAGAACTTTTTATGAAGAATATTTTTTTTCGTAAAATTAATATTAAAAAAGTTTTCCATATGGTGTGAAGTTAAGCATATTTATATATTTTAATTCTCAAACTATTGCAATTGCATTGTAAAGGATCTAGTCATTTGCGGGCATTTGATCTCATATAGAGTCTTCTAAAACATCTGAGACAAACGAGTGCATTTATCAGTTAGTCAATAAATTATATTAGCGAATATAAAAATTAATGTTGATATTTGTCGTGGGATCGAGAATCTTTTAATTATCTTATATTCACATACACATCTTTAGAAGTACAGTATTTTTGGCGAACTTTTATTTATAAAAAAAATGATTTATTTTTAGATACGTTTATTGTATGCGTCCATACATATGTCTGCTAGCGACCTACTCTGATATATTACGTTCGTGTGTTAACCATTCGTAAACCGTTGAAATTCGACCGCCGCGCCACGTCGATCCAGCGGATATCACACACACGAGTACGTACCACCAGAATAAATGTCGATTTCACGCGTTACTGCTCACCAAACATGAACAGAGATCTTATCGTCTAACGTCACTAAGACATATAAATACTATTTTATGACAATAAGATATAGAAATACGACACATTCCGAAAATAAATTAAAGGGCATATAGGTGAGAAACAATAACGAATCGTCTCATATGATATACAAAGAGAATAGATACTGTTCCAAAAAAATATATAAAATTAGATTAGTGTTATAATAACTTTGAACACAATTTAGGGAATGGTTAATGAATTCCATGATCTCGACATGTGCGGTAAGATTTCAATCAGGCTGTTATCTGTTATTTTTATTTAAACGAGATTTAGCTCTGCAATAACTGCTACAAATTTTATACGAAACATTTTCTTAATTTCCCAAAAATTACCACAATCTAAAGTTTCCAGTATGTCGTCCTAACACTAACAATAATTGAATGCCAAATTAACTTTCAATTTGTTAGATAATGTAGCAGCGTCCGCTTTTCATCCTGCACACACAAACGGACAAATAATGTGAGCGCAGATCTCGTATGTACATTCGTCGCGACCACATATCTTAAGATTTAACTCATAGTAATAACTACACGTCACCGATGAATAAATGTTATATTTAACTTCGCAAGTGTCACAACTCGGCAAGAACTGCAACAATACTAGAACTTTAAATTCAAAATAAGTGGACCTAAGGTAAAATATAAGCGAGTTTATAGGAAAATCTAATGCGTTATATATTTAAAATCTAACTTTCAACTTTACTACCCACGACATACGTTTACAAAACCATTGTAAAGAATAGTTCTGCAGTCTGAAAAAAATTTGGGGAAAAATGTGCGCACGTGCACGCGACTGACGCTATATTTCCGACGGAAGAATGCCGGCGAAATCCGGTCGTCTTTATGAGACGCTAAGGCGCGAGGAGATTTATTCGCGCCGGGGCAATTTTAACTCCGCATCGTCGTAAATATCTTCCCAACATAAAGACCAATGAAGTTTATCTCGAGAGATGGTCAGACGTCCCATCACTTAAATTTACCGACTAACAACGTTAAAATTTCCTCTTCTCGACGTTATTCGGGACAACGATTTATTTCGCTATTATGTATTTTTCAAAGTCATTGTTGGCTATGTTTTCATTATAGGTTCGGAATAGAAAAAAATTAAAGGAAAAACAACTCAGATCCAGCGAAACGTAGTGTATTTGTTGAAAATACCAGGTGAAAAATGTGATAATACTTGTGAAGCAACATATATATAATTCTATAATAACTTATTCGACATTTGTTCATTTCAAAAAATACTCGAAAATATGATGTTAATAACGCCAATTAAATGCAATGCAAATCTATCAGCATGCTCTACTGCTCAGTGTAATCACGTTAGTTCAGTCTTATTTGGCTAATTTAGTTACTTTCAGTGTACATTAAATAAATTATCTGCAACATCGTTGTAATTGTACCCTGTCAACTACCACTTTTTCATACGTACTTATTTCGAAAAAATTTAATGACAATAAGCCAGGGGTTCAAAATATGTTTTTGTATTTTACTCCAACACAAAATATCCTGTACAGCTAAGAAAGCTAAGAAGCAATGCAAATGGTAAAAACATATTAACATGCTCAACATTATTATGTTTTCAAGCACCATCGATTATTATTATTACTATTATTACCATTACCAGCCTCTGCATGGACGAATAACTGCGACAATTCTGGCGTTCGTTGCGGCAAATGCGATTGCTGTTCGACCATCGGTCCCGGTCACAGGGTTAATGTTGCGGCGCGTTTGCTCGCTCAACGGTAAAATAAAGTAAATACGAATTTAAACGTAACATCGGGCTAACCACATTTGGCATTGTTTGATGATGCTATCGGTGTTATTGAGAGTGGGCCGTTAACAATGGCACGCTACTAATGTAGGTCCGCAACGGCATTTACATGTGTGGCATGCATCATTTGCGGTCCGCGAGCGGAGATCTTTATCGACCCGTACGCAACGCGCCGAAAGATGACGACCGCGTATCATTAGTAAAGTGTTTATGACGCGCCGCAGTATATTAGGGGGGCCCACGATGCCGGCGCACCATTAGTCATCGCGTAACATTCGTGGAGTGGCTCCGGCGGAATGACGCGGGTGATCCTGGTTCCTTTTTTGGCTGTTGTATGTACTGTGTTATGTGCGAGGACAATGCTCGATTTTGTAAGTGAAGATCAGCCAACCGGGGTGGTTCAATGTGAAATCTTAATTCGTACTTTACTTCGAGACATCGATCACAATAAACTTGTTTAATTTATGTCGTTACCTAATGATGAATTTTTCAATATTTATATATTTTTTCTGTCACTCTTAAATTTTTCGCCACTTTTGAAACCAGATTGCCTACCTGCAGACATTACGCATAGACTGCTTGGCCCACCGGGATCCAAGAGTGGATGGTGAGAACCATCGTGTTGCCTGAAACATGCATTTTGTATAATGAAGACGACGGCGATCTACACCAACACACCTGGACAGTCGGTATTCAATTGAAGAAGAAGTGATGTAAACGATTTAATACAAAGCGCAGATTGTCAATGATCGTATACCAGTTGAAACAACATTCTATAATATTATATCAGAAGTAGTCGATGAAGACCAATGCGACACCCTAGAGCGAATAATATGCAAACGAGGTTTGGAAATTGGGTGAAATTATGAGAGTAGATACAAAACTCACCACTGCCTCCACGATACTAGCAGCGACTTTAGTTCTTCTGATGAGAAACACAGTAAATGCCAATGAAATGTATTGGTAGAGCCAAGAATAACAACGGAATCCTCGAAACGAAACAATAACGCAAATCGCAATAGTGGAACACGGAATATGATATATTGCTCACAAAAAATGTAAACTAATAGCGCTTCAGAACCCACCGAGGAAAAATATCTTTGAAACTAAAAAAACATCGCTACGGTGACAAATGAAGAATGCGAGTTTCTGACACGGAATCAGGAAAACGAAAAACCGCGACACATTTTCCTAACCGCGGAAGGCAACAACCACTGCTGTTAGATGAGTTATTGTACCGCTACATAAACAACATGAATTGTGTTGGGTTCGGTTGCATTGTATTAGCAGCAATTATCGAGATATCGTTTTGCTAACGACGTAGACGATGATCCTGATGTAGATGAATAATGGGTGAGTGGCATTGAGAGTTTTGGAATGGATGGTTAGTACCAACGACTCCGCAAATATTGGAAAAATCCAATAGTATCTTTAGATGAAAATTTTAGGGCGCATTAGAAGTGTAAAAGAAGTGCACAGAAAATTGATACGAGATTGTGTCGTGGTTTTATTTTGAACAGTAGTCTTGGAAAAGAAGCTATATACTGGTACTGCATTATTTAGATGAGACTGCAGTAACATGGAAATGGACTATAAATGTAAGGGAAGTTCCACAACCTATAAAAGAAATCGGAACAACTTGCTCTTAAGGTTGATGAAATATTGAAAAAATAAATATAATATCGGATATTACTAAAGAAGTAAGCAGAACAAATGCTCTTGGTAGTATCGCAAAACTAAATGGATACTGAATTATTAATAGAGAGTAATAGTTGATGGAGCCATGGTTTATTACAGGAAATTCCTCAAAATACCTTACATCGCCATTATTTAATACCCTACGTTGAGAAAAAATAAACATACAACTGTAGACAGCTTTCCAGAATATCAATGGGTGGAAGTCCTGAGATGACACTTGGAAACTATTTAAAATAAATATATTATCAATCAATATAAATATAAGAAGTCACGAATTGGCATTGTCATACGTAAACGAATTGTTCAACACTACATATTGTAGCTATTAAGTATTATAGATATACTTTGTGGTAGAATAAGGGAGTAATGGCACTAGCAAAGGAAATAGATAATAGAAGATTGGGCGGTGCATCAATACTAGGTATGGAAGGAAAAGTCGTTAGCAGATATACGAAGAAATTAACAGTTAATGATTTTTTGATCACTAAAGTAAATTCATATTCGTATCAAACTACACTTGCAGTCTGAAGCATACGTCCAAAACACAGCAAGTAACAGCAGATATGTTTTGACTGAATATGTAGGTGAGATAACACATTCTGAATTCCACATGCAACGTGAAGTTGTATATGTGTCTATGTCTGAGAGGAAACCGGGATATAGAGAGGGTATGACAAGAAGGTTGGGTGACAGTGAGGTTAAGGTAATAAGAGAGGGTAATATATTTTGTGCGGGGAATGAATCGATGATGATGAGGGATTGGATCAACCACGCAAGTGGTTGATCTGAAAATGGATGACGTAGAAGCTGGAAAAAAAACTGAGAAAATAAATTAAAAGCGTACTAGGAAAGCGTGTATTTATAGTAATACAACTTAGGTATTTTTAATCGTTAACCAACTATTAAAGTCTGCCTGTTTACAATTCTACTACGCCATTGAGAGGATACAATTCAATGCCAAATAAAAGAGCTGAGGAGGTTTCAGCAACAATAATATGAAATTGGCAATACATGTTCCTAGGCAATAATGAAATAGCGTTAATTATCGCGTATCTTTCAAATTCACCTCAAATTCTTTGAATTATCGTGACTTAGTAAGACAATATCGCGAGCCATTGGTTTCTTATTTCAATTGCAGCAACCGGTTATCCTGTGTCATTTTGTCATTGTCAGCATTTTTTCCTAGTTCATATGAATGTTATTATAATACAAATTTGTCCATAGTCATATTTTGGTATGCGTTTACCCTCGAATGAATTGACTAACGCTCAAATTCATTGTATTCTATCCGTCGACAGTTAACTTCTTTAACTTGGAAATTAAATTTGCCTTATGTCATATATATCAACAGAAAAATTCTATTGACATAAAGTGCATGGATTGGATGGACCTTTTAAAGCAGACTTTAAAATACACAAACGAAATGAATACGCCGAGGGTTGCTGTAGAGGGAACAAAAAGGCAAAAAGTAAAAACATTTAAAGTGAATACGAGAAATCGAGATGAACGGCTCCTCTATAAAGGTGCAGAAGCGGAGAAACCAAAATATGAAAAACCTATGTGTGAATGGCCGCCATAACAACTGGGGGAGCCTAGCACGTACGCCGCGTCATTGAGGAATTCGACAGAGACGGGCCAAGCTAAAGGGCAGTTTACGGAAGAAAGGTAAAATTTATAACGGAGGAAATGAGAAGCAAATCAATAACAAAAAAAGCGCTAGATTGAAAAGGACGGATCCGAAAGGGAGACAGACAGACACATCGGCAACGACGACTTATTTAGCAGAAGAAAAAACATGATAAGATCACCAGAACAGGAACAGGCAGGCAGAGGAAGAAGGGGGTTGTAACTAAAAGTAGCGCAGCAAGTTGGAGAAAAGGTAATCGGAGTAAAAAGAGAGATATGGAGGAACTGAAAGAGCTGATGCAGAAAATGATTAAATAAATTTGCTAAAAATACAGTAGAAATAAAAGAAGGGATAAAAGAGATCAAAGTAGAGATGAGAAGGAAAGAAGAAGAATTGCAGGAAGAAAGAAAACAACTAAAGAACAGAATAGAATTATTGGAAGGCACAGCAGAAAAAGAGGAGAAGGTGAAGAGGCGAAATAACATCATGATAAAGGGAATAAAGAAAACAAGCGAGGAATGGCAGTAGCAAGTGCGGCAACATGGCGTGCAATGCAAGAAATCATGCCAGCAAAAAGTAAGTTAAAAGACACGACAATCTACACTGTTAATGATCTTAAGGTGGAAGAGCAAAAGATATAAAGAGAAATAAGAAGTATTGCCGGAGAGGAAAAACGAATTGGAGATGGCGAAAGGAGACACATGGGATGATAAAAAAAACTAACAACAATGCAAGAAAATATTATGAAGACGAACATGGCAATGATTCTGCGAATGAATGGAAGAAATGCGAAACCATAATCAAATCGAAGGTAAAACAAAAAGAGGAACGCGGAAAGTCAGCAGCAAGAACTTTAATGAAAGAAACGAGAGAAGACAGAATCGCAACATGGAATGTAAAAGGCACTACGAAGAAGGAGCAATTAAAACATTAGTCCAAGAAATGGATAAGTACAAAGTGGATACATAGCCTTGCAGGAAACAAAACAAACAGATAGAAGATTAGGTGCAGGTTTTCTAGTTGCCGAATGGTTAAAAAGGTCGCTTATTAAATTCGAACCAGTGGCCGAGATATTATGTAGTATAAGAATCAAAGGGGACATAAAAAAATAAGTTTTATAAACATACACGCGTCTACAGAAGATAAGGAAGATGAAGAAAAAGAAGTTTACTATGAGTCAGTGTAAACGGAGCTTCAAAAAATGCCAAGGTATGATGTCAAGATAATTCTGGAATATTGCAATGCAAAAATCAGACAAGAAGAAATATATGTACAAAATATAGGGAAGTAAAGAAGCTGAACATAAGCAAATTCATAAGGGAACATGGACAATACCAGATGGTCGAGTCACAAAACAGATAGATCATATATTGATAGAAGAAAAGGATACAAAATTTATCACGAGGGCGGATATGGACAGTAATCCCTATTTAGTGGCAGCACGTATGAAAGGAAACACACCGCACGAAAAGGTCTTTACAAAAAACGAGAGATAAAAGGTAATAATATGAAAGCGAAAGGGACAATACAAAAGAGATACAAGGAAACAGTACTGTGAGAGTTAAGAGTAACAGATCAGAAAAAGGAAATAGAAGGAGAATGGAGTCAGATGGAGCTTTTACTAGGTTTCCATAGCAAACAAATATATTGCAAATATAAAGACGGTAATTTAATAGGAGAGGGTAACAGAGGGGTGGAGCCACTGGAAGAGGTGCCAGAAGGGTGGACGAAGGGAATTATAGTTCAATCGTACAAAAAGGAGATAGAACTGCATGCGGCAATTACAGGTGAATTGTTGTGCCAGATATAGTATATAAAATATTAACCTATAATATACGGAATTAATTGACACCATATGTAGAAGAAGCCACTGGGCAATATCAATGAGGATTTAAGAGTGGAAAATCGGTAATAGATGAAATCTTCGTTTGAAAGCAAATCTAGGACAACTGGTATGAGCATAAAGTTACTCTGCACTGTTCCCATTGACTTTAGGCAGGTGTATGATTCAATCATGAGGAAACAACAATATAAAACCAAGGAAGATTTATAGACACCAAATAAGCTCATATGCTTAGTACGAATGACAATGGGATCTATAAATCTAGACGGAGGTATAATTTTGAAAAACGATGACAGGTATCAATCGAATCGTAAGTTATCAGACCTTATGGGGAGGTTATAATTCAATCTAACATGGTGTGAACTTGATACGCAATTAAATGACGACACAATAACACATGACAAAATTGCCAACAAATATGCAAAAATGAGGGCAAATTTCAATATCTGTAAATTGATAAATAACGGTTCCAAATCTGTATCATAAAGCTTTCCAGCGACATTGTAAATCGGAGACACGATAGGTTTCATTAAACATGAAAAAACCCATTTGTTGACTTTACAAGATGCGGATCCTGATTCCGGTTAAAAGATCTTCGTGCATATCTGAAGTGCTCATACTGTATAATTTCACCTGGGTATCAATTTTATCATTTGTCAAGGAATTAATTACCATTCTCCTTTTGTTGAGTTTTAGGCATATGTGTCGTTTCAGTTTCGTTATGAAAAAGATGCGGAAAGATTTTAACCAATAATTAAGATGCAACTTTATTGCAACACTTTTGACAGCTATTGCATTATATCGTGTTTGTGGAAACATAAGAGGGTCCTCTGATAAGTTTCTCAAGTTAGAATCCAAATGCTGATTTACTGTACCGTACTGTACTGTATCTGTTACTTAGGGATTTAATCACGTGATAAAAAAATAAGGAGTTGCTGTTGAAGTTACTAGGATCAGATTAATGTTGTGACGTTATAGTTATTGTACCTTGCTTGATATAAAATATCAGATAAATTTCTTTAACTCCACATTGATACGATATATTAAAAGATAATGGTCAAAAGTCGGTGGAGCAACCCCCAGAGACTCATTTCGATTAAATTAAATCCGTTAGTTCTCGAACGAAACTGTCTATGAGGTGAAAATTTATCCTAATTTCCTGCTACTTTTCAACGAAAACGTTTGTAACCAATCATCGGTAACGTTCTTTATTACTTAAACCGACGTTTTTCGATTTTACGAGCCCGCCCGTTCGAGCGTAGACATCTCCAAGCGGCGTCCGCTCCAACCATTCCGTGGACGTTTTTATTACGTTTATTTTTCCCTAATGAACACACTTAACGAATGATCTCTCGGCTCATGATGCTCATAACTCCACGGCTCGCGTAAGCATGGGCGTAACGTTCCTCTAGCATTCGAGTGATAACATTAAAAATTATTACCATTTTTATTTTATTTCCAGTACTCCTTTAAAAGGATAATTTCAATTGACGTCAAACTTGTAGTGGTAGATCGAAACTGTGTACTTACTTAGAGATTAAAATTGTACTACTGAAGGTTATTTTTATATTCTGATATCGCAAAATGTTTTATTGGCCAAATTAAAATGAGGCGAGCTCCGACTGCAGTAAAAGGTGTACTTCATGGATTTTGATACAGAGGAGAATTCAAGACATACTGTTAAAACCCAATCAAAATAAATATCACAGCAACTCTATCGTTGTAGTCTTGACGAGGTTCAAGATAAATAGGCGATTATTTTTTTCTGCAACTCGTTGTAGTAATCAATAACTAAATGTCACATTTTTAGTTCAAGTTAATTGTGTCAGTTTCGGGAAAAAATCAAGATGGTGAATGGCACCAGCCACAGAAATAAAAACCAAACTGAATAAACAAATCCCAACAACACAGGAAGTAGTAAAGAACCAAACGCGGAATTAACTATCCAATTGAATAGTATTCTTCAAGACTACGCAAATAATATGAAAATAATATGGTACCGAATATAAAGAGACTGTAATAAAATTTAACTGGAATAAGGCTGCAAAACTGCTGCAGGAGAAGTTTTTCCCAGAAAACAATATAAAAACAGATCCATCTTGGATCGGCGTTGGAATTCGGGACTGCTGGCCAAGCTAGCGATGCCAAATGCTAAAAGCTTCGATGCGAAATGGACAAAAGATAAAAGAGTTCTGTTGCACTGACTCTATCCACTGGAAAAAATTTGGACACACGAAACGCTGGAAGGTTTACAATAGAGATTCTATTTCATAGCTGCCAAAGAAGTAGCATGAAGAGATAATGAAGGACTGAACGCCAAACTCCAAAAAGATAATTTTGGAAATAAAATGAGCCGTATACAGTACAATTCAACTTTTTCTAAGATAAGCCAAGGAGGATCAAAATCTTGAACAAAAGGTAATTGGTACGTGACAATTCAGATCCTGATATATGCCCAGTGGGCCTTTTATTAAATCAATAGAAAAACAACTCAGATGAACTGATGTCACAGATCGTCTGTTCCTAATACCAAACAAGAACTGGATTTCAATTTATAGCATTGGTTGGTATAAACAGTCCACTAGGTATTAATACTATGTCAAAATTGACATTAGAAACTGCCACAACGATGGTTTAAACGTGAGTAATAAAAAAGCACAAACCATAATAACACATCTGCTGTTGCTCATCTAACACAATCCGCAAATTCTGAACAGGAGCTGATAAAAATCGCATGATATGCTGATTCAACTTCTTTGCAGTCCTATTTAAACATGCAGCCTAAGTGAGGTAAACAAATTTTGAATAAAATAGGAAGCAGTAATTCTGTTACGATGAGTTTCACACTCACGCACGCCACCAGTTCCCTAATTAAATAAAACACGTCACAGATTGTATTTATCATGAATTTTAGCTCGTTGCTAACCCCAGGAAATGCAACTACTTATCACTCGTTGCATTTCCATTATTATAGCAACTCGTTAAATTCACGTCGAATTATAATCGGCAATGTCCAAACCACTAGTTATATTACTACCGGAAATGTATTTCAATGAACCAATCATGAACAGCAATCAATTGCACAGTGATTTTTCATTGCAATACAGGGATTGTTACAGTCCGTGCACAAGTGTAATTGTTTCCATGTGTTGAAATTTTAAAAGGACATAATAGTATACACTAACATTAGAAGGAAAATATATAATATTTATTTCTCATACGATGCCAGTGATAAATCGTAAACAGTAATTGCGCGGAAGAAAAAAATACGCGAATGCTTAACATTGAAGCTAATAAATAATAATAATAATACATGAATAACTTTGTACCAATGTTGATGTGCAATCGGTGGACATATAAAACAGGTAAAAATTTGTCAGGAAAATTGCGGGAAAACATAATTTATTCATAAATCTGTCTTGTTCACACTTTACTTTTGCTGACATGAAGTTTTAGCAATGGCTTGTAGTGATATTTCCTGCTTAGGTCCTCGTGAAATAATATTTTTCGAAACCAGATTTCTCAATTTGGTTTTCACGAATTGAGAAGCTTGATCCATATTGATATTGTAGGTGTACCTGTTTTATATGTTTTTACATCACATCTTTATAAGTATTGAAAGTATGCCTGACATAATTAGTCAGTTAAATTAATCGCAAAAGCAGTCAATTTAACGAATATTATGATTATATTGAGCACACGATCTCTAATTGTCTATAATGGAGGTGACGTTTGAAAAATCTCCCATTTTAAGTGTCAACAAGGGGCGTATAAAAGCAACGTTGTGAAAAATCTCGCACGACATTTAAGGTTATAGCCCTGTTTAACGGCATAAGCCCGCTTGACTTCTTTAAAAGGGTGCAAAGGGATTGTATTGTTTCGAGAGGAAGAGAGTTAGCAGGGTGACATCTTACGTTCCCGGCTAAAACTACCTCGTTGATGCCGACGCGATAACATTACTTTGCGGTAGAGCGTTATTAATGGACCCGCAGATCCCCATACTTACGTGTAACAATGACTTATTTTCAGGCGCAGAAGAAGGCAATTATTCGACGCCTGGGTCAGTGCAAGGGAACCGGGGGTCTACCCATTCTCTTCCACGATGTAGTCATTGCGCCGCAGGGGCGCACAGGCGATATGACCGTCTCGCTAAAGGTCAGCGTTCGTAAGGAAATAAGCAACAAATTTTCGGTAAGTGCACGACAGTTGCGCCAGCGTCGACCTCCTCCGACACCTATTTCAGAGCGCAGTTGCAATTCTCCGGGTAAATTGACACAAACGCGACCGTTAAAGATAGTTAAACGATATTCGTTATTTATGGTAATGGGTCGGAGTAAATTATGGAGCTTTGTACCGATTTCGAAGGCTGATATTTAATATTGATGTATGATAATTAGTTTTCCGCTTAATTAACCGTATCAACTGTGTTAATACCGGTGACTTATTTGGGCATATGACGTCCATCTACCACTACATTCACTTCATTCCAGGACATGACATGACCGTTCATTATAATGTATTAACAATGACAATTCAACATAAACATTATGCTATTTCATAATTAGATATTTTTAAATTATTAGTTATAGACACAGCTCAAGCTAATATTTGATTCCGAACCTAAACATGAACATGCATTTAATCAAACGAATCAAACATTTCATGCCATTCTATTGTAATTACATTAACCACGTCATGAATTTGCTAATTCTTATAATTCGGGCAATAAATGCTTTAAATAGTAACGCTAATGTTTTCATTCTGCCAACTGCAAAAACTGGAGGAACTTCTTTACCCAAACTATTCGCACTAAGTAACGATTAATCACCGCGTTCTATAAACAGGTTCCGTTGTTTTGCCCGCACGAGCATTTTATTTTCACTTCTCATGCTAATCACCTATTTAAACTTAAAGCGCAAATTGCTATTGTATTCGGGTCATGTGGAAAAACTATCATAATTACCGAGTTTATCAACTTTATTCGCTAAAAATAAACATAAATTTCTGTAAAACATGTAGCTTATTTTTGGCACGCGTCGATATTGATGGCGAAAAATAAATCAATAATGCTGCACATATTTCAGCACTTTAACTTCTATTTGTGGATTTTATTTTTCTCATAGACACGCAGTTTTTTTTTATTATCTCGTATGCTGCTACGTTGTGGAAATATTTTGTGTGATCGAAGATATGAAATCGAAAAAGTTTTTACATTTATGTAGTTGGGGTCAAATGGTATCTTGCAATAAAGTCGACGCGACAAGAGACCCCAAGGAAGTTCCATGTAAATTATAAACGTGCGATAGGGAAATTGCAGAACAATGTAATGCCTCAATAAAATGAAAGCTCATATTAAATGAATAATATAACGGTTATACTGTAAAATAAGTAAATTTAGGTGTGGGACGATATCCAAATGTTGAATTACATCGACGTGTAAGCAAATCAGCAAAAATCTAGGTTAGTGACACAGAGAAAATGTATAATAACAAAAAATGTATCCAGTATAGGAAACTAGGTGATATTTCATACAACAATTTCATATCCAATTAAAAATATGAAGCGAAGCCGGCAAGAACTTGAAGGCATAGAGGAAAGTACATATTAGAAGAAGTAGTGACGCGAAATAGAAAAATAAGGGAACATGCCGCCGTCTCACAAAATTTATATGTAGCTAGAGAGTAGAGATGGTTTGATATCTGAATGATACAACAAATAATGAGTGCAATAAGGCAAGAAAATACTGAACTAAGGGCGAAAAGTATTAAGAAAGAAACGGCTAGAATGCAATTGCACTTGACAAACGACACGGGAACCAGAAGGAAGAACCGAAAAAGGGAAATATATTTTATTTTTTTATAAATAATCAAATTTACGATCGATGTTAAGGGCAACAATTATAAGATGCAAGAAAGTAAGGAACTGATAAAAATAATATAGGCAAATTAGGATGAAAAGAATACGTTGCCATAAGCGCTATTCTGAACGCAGGATTTGAATTGAACATCCCGCATATTCACCATACCTGCCCCCTAGTGATTTCCAAAATTAAAAGAATATCTTCCCGGTACCAGATATTATGACGATAATGAAGTGATGACGGCCGTAAACGACTGGTTGGAAGAGCAACTGAATTTTTTTTCAGATGAATCAAAGCTTTGGAGCATACGTGGACCAAATGCACCGACGTTCAGGGAGATTATGTAAAAAATAAACGTTTGATATTTCTTCAATTTGTTCAATACTGATCTCCCCTCGTATAAAAATACCCAGCAACATAAATGAATATGTTATAGGGGAACACAACGTTAAAATATAAAATAGTACATATGCGAACGTGGGCGTTACTTCTGAAAACATAGGGAAACAAATATAGCATGTTCTAAGATGCGAAAAAAAGATAAACTGATAGATACATGTACGTTCGTATAAATTGGTAAACGTAGCCACTGATTATTAAGGTGTAAGGGAAGGTAATTGGGAGTAAAAATTGAGCCAAGTGAGGAGATCATTAAACGTAGAATATGTAATGATAAAAGAGAAAATAAGAATAAATAGGAAGGGCAGATGAATACACAGGGTAAAAGAGAAGACATATAAGATATAGAAGAAGAATATAACGCGTTAAATCACAGTATTATCCGGAGACAAGCAGGGGATTGTGTGGAAGATTTTAAAGAGAAACAATGAATGATTCTACAGTGAATGCGAGATGACCTCAAACAAAGAAAAAATGGTTACAATGATGTGGATTGGAAAAACCAAGGAAAGCGACCGCGAAAGATATATGACATAGATTTAAAGAGGAGAGAACTCCCATTGTTAATAAAATGCATAGCGGAATGCATTGAAAAATTATGGATGAAATAGTATTTAGCAAAGCTAAATTACAACGAAGGGGAGAAAATTGAATGAAGACAGGCCGACAGCACTTCAAGTTGCTATTGCCTCAAGAAGTTAAAATAAAAGAAAAGGAGTGGAATAGCAAAACAACATGTCGTACTACCTGTTGAACAATTTTGTTATAGAATCCATATTGAAGAAATTCATCGATATGTCCGTATAAGTATTGGTTACACTAGTAAAAATATCTTTTCTATTATTTATTAATTACTTTTATGTGTACATATTTCAAAAACTATGTTGTCATCGTCAGAAAATACAGGTATCTAGGACTAACAAAATAAACACCAAAATAGAAACCAACACCAACGCTATAATATAATAATCAAATATGAACTATTTATTACAAACAAGCTAAAAAATGTATCTTACATATAGCAATTCATAAAGTGGCGATCTCGGTACCTGACCAACATCTGAACTAAGAATCTAATTGATTGTTAGGAGATACAATTTTTAAAAAAATTTAAATTATTAAAGCTTATAACATATATATGTTCACATATATGTTGCGCAACACTAGATTTTTCCATTCTATTATGTAGTAGATAGCCATTTATTCTTTGTAACGAATTAAGGTGTAAAGCCACCATGCTAGTTAAAATGAAAGGACAATTTTAGGAATTTTTTTACAGAAATACGGTGAAAAACCTGTCGATTTTTTTTTTGTGCAGGACTTCATGGAGTTTTTTCTTTTTTTTATTTTTGACTGAAAAATGGCTGCCCCAGGGTGCGGTTCCTAAAATGAGTTTTTTTGGAGATCCAAAACGGGCGACCCGACTGTACCCCCAAATATGAACCCAACCCAACCCAACCAGATTGTACCCCCCAAATGTGAACCTATAATAAAAATCAAAAAAGATTCCTTCAATATAAGTATATCGTAAACTACTGGAGCACGTAGAGAATTTTGAAAAAATCGATTTACCGAAAAATGGTGGGCATATCAATACAAAGTTGATTTTTTACATAAAAATTACATATTCGATTGTTTATTAAAAAAGAAAGTACACAACTTATCAAGAAATCCCTAAGTGGTCTACTATATTACATGTTTCAAGCTACTCTCAAAATTAAAAGGCAATCAACCAAGATTAGTAGGCGCTATCGGTTCGCCCTATTTAAAAAATGGTGATTCGAGAAAAACGCGTTTAAAGTTGCAAATTTTGATGTTTCAAACTTTTTGTGGAAGCTTAATAAATTTATTAAACGGCCTTTCTAAATTTGAAGTTTTAGCATTTTTAACCAAAAAGTTATGCTCACATTTTCCAACAATTGTTAACTACATCTGAGAGTTGTAATTTACGATTAATTTAAAATATTTTAATTCATTTTCAAACATAATCTGTGGTAATGGTAAACTTAACGAACGATTAATTCCGAAATTAAAAGAATAGTTTTTTATATTGGAAACAGTGGTTAAAATCTCACGTAATAAATCTATTAACATTAGTTCATTTTCTGTATCTCTATGTCGAATTTCTTATAATTTCTGATAACAAGCATGTCCAGCAAAGGTAATTGATTGCCAATTTGAATTTCATATGTGAAAGAAATTGATTTAAACGATTTAATGTCACATTTCAAAGTATCAAAAATCGCAAAAATATCGTCAACATACTTATACAAATCCTGGGAAAATAAATATCGTCATTTTAAAAGTTAATTTTGAAAAAATCATGAAAAGAATAGTTATAAATGGAGATAAATTATTACCCATGTATTTGGGGGTAAAATTTGGAAATAATTTTGACTCACGTATAGCTTTGCTAAGATTAATATATTCCTTAATTAAAGAAGGTTGAATATCATTAATTTCTAAAAGATGTTCTAAAAATTTAATTAATAATTAATAATTGGTATAGAAAAATGTATGAAAGTATCCGCTTTACCTAACTAATGCGTATAATAGTCGTACGTTCCCATTCAAAACGACCCATGCTAATTGTCTTGTGTATGTGCCCCACTTCAAACAAAATATTTACAGACTTAGCAAAGCTAACTAATCGCACGACTGAAGTTGTTCATTTAATAATATTCGACTTACTGAAAAACGACGATGTGGAGTTTCGCTAACGAGGAAGCGAAGTGATGAGTCATCGTTCGTAGTTCCATGCGTTTAAGCGGACGAGCAGATAGCAAGCGCAAGTTCGCGATAAATAAACGAATACGTAAACTGTACAAAGTATTCGCCTTGTTTTTGTTTCGAATTCCAATTACGGCAAATTGGGATTAACGCGCTTACTCGACAGACGACTGTCTGCGAAATAATCGTTAGAATAAATATGACGCAAAGGCGCTAATGCCACCCACTTCTGTGCACGAAACACGGAACACTTGTCCGGATTATCTAATCGGAACTTTCAAGCTACAATTAAAATGTAATTATTTCACGATTCGGAAGTTTGGCGATAATTAATTATAGTTGCGACTTATCAGTATAATTTGTTTCAACTTGTCATGGATTGTAAGCATAACGCAGACAAAAATCACTCAACAAATTTCGCTCGCAGAATCCCTTTATCTCTTAGCGTACTACTAAAACATCCCTTTGTTAAGGGAAATTAAATTTGATGGACACATATCTGCTGCTTTAATTCCAGTTATAGTCTATAATTTATTCACACAAATCTTATAGTCATATTAAGCATAGTAGAAGTCTAATTTATACCGATGATATATGATATGATATGCAATGTAATGTTCCGACTAAGGACGATGGCTTATAGCGTACCCGTTATGATTAAACTTCTCAGCTCTTTGCGATCAAGTAATGAGTCAAGACGAGTATTATGAACTTAGAGAGTAGCTATGATTGTAAATCGTTGATATGAGTATTTGTTAAGAATTAAATGAGTACTCGTTAAGATTTAAACTAGTACACGTTAAATATAAATGGATATTATTGATCAATGCAGTAAATTATCCCTACAGAGATTGGGCTTTATCTTCACAACCGCCATTGCTCGTGCAATGTCAATTAAGGATCAATCAATTGAATAATATAAAGTTTGTCTGTTGTACTGTTGCTAATAATTTTAACTGAGAAAGCCACATATCGAAACTGTGTAGTAAACGACATTCTTCAATATATGCTCTCAAAATTATTATGTGATACAAGCATTGAATGTCTAATCTTATCCCCCAACACTTTGACTCTTCGCTTTTTAATACTATGGATGACGCAGTTTGGACGAAAAAATAACCAATAATAAAATAAAATTTATTAATAGCACACATTTACTGTAGAAAAAATACTTATTTTGAAATATATTTTTGAAATACGAAACAAAATAAACTCACTAATAACAAGTTAATTGATGTAAAATTACAGTAAATACATACATACAATGCAATACAAATACAATGAAAAATATACCAAAATCATAAAAATTACAAAACTTCTGTAAAATTTTGCGAATTAAACTGGTATCGCTAATTAGCTAGAAGCTTGCATCAGTTCATCAATAAACCATGAACTAACTAAAAAATAATAAAGAACCATCAGCGAAAATTAAATACAACTTTTTTTAAATAACAACGAGATTTCCGTGCACGCATTAGGTTGACCAGTGACTCGGTGAAGATGGCGGTATTTCGAAATGATATCTTTAGATGAATCCAACTATGACGCCCACGTCCAAGTCGTTCAGTACTTTGATTAAAACGACCACTAAATTAAAACAAAAAAAAAACGATCCCTGGTCAATAAATGTTACGTAAAATAAAACGTGCACGTGAATTGAGTTGGGTCGGATTAAACTTGTCCGATTTCCAAGTCGGTACACTGACACGTGTCCAATGCCACTGGATATGAACTATTTGCATTTAACAATCAATTAAGTAAAGGAGCGTAAACGCTATGTCTAGGAAACGCTCAGACTACGTTTACTTCATTTTAGATTTTACCTACACTTATTTCGTAAATTGTTTTATTGGTTTATATCGTTGGTTTCTTAGTCTTTTGATTGTAATTAATTACGCCCACAAGTTGGGTTGTCAGCTTTTGTTGGGTTGCGTTTGTGATTTTCTGTGAAAAGCCCTATATCACTCGTTTTTTATTATCTAGTCGCCCACTGCTTTTAATCCTCGTTCCACATCACTACTATATTCATCATTATTTTTATTTACGTAAGGGTTCTTAAAAATTTCATAAACTAATTAAACGGTCAATAATTATACTGCTCACGGTAACTGTAACAATTTAGCTCTACATTTAGAGTCGTAGATTTCAGAAACCAATGAGAATGATTGATTTACGACTTCAAGTTAGGTTGGCTTGGGTTGTTAATCGTCCGGTTTATGACCTTTCCCCGAAAGACCACATATCACTCGCATTTTAGGTAATGAGACGGAATTTTTAAACATGATTTAAAAATTGGTCTTTATTAACCGAGCGACATTAATTCAGCGACATTATTAAACTTTGCATTTTTAGCGAAGGTATAACTTTTGAAGATACTCTCTTCACTAGATCACAACCTGAGCTGTGGTATAGGCCCATTGATGATTCAAATCCATTTAGTTTCTTTGTATTAAAATACTTTCGTGGCCATCTAATTCTCTAAAATGTTGAATGTCTTTAATTAATATAAGATCATATTGTCTTACATTAATGCAATGCTTGGCCTGTAAGATGGAAGTTAATTTTTGAAAATTACTGGAGACAATGTTTTAGGTAAATTGAATTTGCATTGGAAATGTCAATAGTTTTTAATTGTTCGTTGCCTTTGTATTTGTATGTTTGTGTGTACATCTATTTGCATTTTAAAATTTTTATTATTTTATTCGACCTTTATTTCTTACTAGTTTTATTGCCTTATTAAAATTTTACATTATTCAAACTTTATTCTCATATAAGTTTTGGAAACTTTGGTTCATTTTTGTAATTTTTTTGTTTAATATTTTTGACGATTTTAATTGCAATGGATATTATTGCATTTTTAAAATTAAAACGGTCTATTCCGATAGGAGAAATTTAATTAATTTGATGGCCAGGTTAGAAATTAGAAATTGCAGAGTCTTTTATTGCACTTCAGATAAATTGCTTTGTGACATACAGAGCAAAGATGCAAACTATTCCTTTTAATTTTGGGAGGACAGGTCTTTAACATGCCTTTTCTAACTTATTGACTTGCCCTGAATCCCGATTTCCTGAAATTCCTTATAATACTTGCTCAGCTCACAAGGTATGTGAATATTTAGTACTTCTTTTCGGGTTTCACGACCGATCGGCAAGCAATTTAAACGTCTGCTTTTCTAATTTTGTACGATTGTACCGCTTATACTAAGCAGGGGAAATAAAATTACCATTGACCAGCGTTGTGTGCGATAGCTTGTAGAATGCTTAGAACATATTTCGTCAAGTGCATCGACTCCTCCTTTTGTATTGTATTGTAAAAAGATATAATTTCCGGTTTGTTATTGTTTTTATCAATCGATTTACCATGGTGCATTATGAAGCTAGAACTACTGCTCTGTTTTTTCGACACGTAAGAAACTAACGTTGCGTTGTTCGTAAAATCAAAGCAGCACTCTTTGGTTCAACTTCCCTTTTTCTGGAGAAGTTTTTTCTCAGAGTCAGAGTTTTGTACATATGCCAGTCCTTCATTTCCGAGCTGTTCAAATAATGCTATTGAATTAAACCAATTGTCTGCGGTTATATTACGATTTGTATTATAAATTGGTCAATAATCAATTCAAGTGGAAAATATTGCCTGATTCTTTTCATTTCGATCATCGGGATTATCAAATCGTGCACATATGAGCAAAACTTATTTTTATTCATAATTTTGAAATTAGTCCATCGTAATCAGCCTTGCAGATTGCCGTAAACCCGTCAATTGCATAGAAACGATTTCTTCTAGTATCCAATTGAATTTCTACATCTGAGTCAACACTTGCACTTTATTTTTCTGCTGCACTTTTAGGATCTAGAAAAGTCTCGAATTTCAATTACAGAGTCAGTATCGTGCTCACTGTTTCTTCAAAAGCGGAGTGTGTTGGATGTATTTATTTCATCTTTTTGGTAGGTCCAAGTTAATCCTCCATTGCCTAAATCAACGTTTACGTGTGACAGAAAGTCATCTAACCCGCCGTCCGGTCAATTTGCCTGCTTGCAAATTAATTAATTTAATTATCTTTAGAAACAAAACGAAGAGACGCACTACCGCTCGCTTGCAGCAACATACTAAGGGGGTAGTAGATTGAAGATACTGAGACGCTCTGGGCGATATCTTGAAGAAGGGATAAAACCAACACCACTATCGACGCGGTCATGGTGACCATGACGTGGTTAAGGGTTATTCTCTCGCGCTCATAATGTCACACCTGCGATATGTGATTATGTTCTGGATAATTTCTTCAGTTTTTATTTCGCAAAAAATATATACGGATTATATTTTCATTAAACAGGTTGTATACTGCAGCCTGTGTTTAGGAAGAACATAGTATTTTTACGAATGTTCTTAGCTTAAAGGGAAAAATCTACGACATAATCGTTCACTCTTAATGACAAGGATAAATGATACGAGATACAACAGACTAAAAAAATAATGTTGCCAAGCACAGAACCTCATGCAGGATATTCATGACTATAAAAGGTATTTTGTTTCTTCTATTAAATCTGTTTTTAAGTAATTATTGTATTTTGGTATTATAATTTGTATTTATTGTTGGTTTTGTATGTGCGTATGTGATCTATATGTATTATGTATTTTGACAATTGTCTACGTCTACCTAGGTGATCTTCCGATAAATATTCAAATTGCTTTCAGTTGCCTCTATTGGACATCGCAACGGTTTTAGGGCATCCATTTTCCTTTGCAAGGAACTAAAAAACTTCTTACAACACCTAAACCCTACACCCGTCACCGCAACATTAAATTCACGATGGAAACGGAAAAGGACAGCAAACTGCTGATTTTAGACGTGCTTTTAATCGGGGAGCAGGATAGAAAACTAGCCCATGCAGTTTGCAGAAAAGAGAGCCGCACGAATAGATATTAAAATGGTAAATCGCATCACCACCCAGCGCAACTAATGTCCGTGTAAAACGATCAGAGAGGATCGCCGATAAGGACCCCATAACTGCCGAAAGAAGATACCTAAGAAACATCCGCCGGATCATATCCAAATGATAAATAAAGCGTTTCAACCAATAGCGTAGAACAGAAACCGGTGGCTTTAGCTTTTTTACTATATGTAAAAGGCACCACTGATTGGACACATTCTTAGCAAACACTGAATAACACCAGTATACAAGCCCTTGCATATAATTGCAACGTTGTTAACAATTCCAAAATAGAATACAATAATATTCGAACAGAAAAATATCGTCGCGAGTCAAGGAACATATGCTACTAGCTTTGAAAAATAAAACATCAAGATCAGCTTTGCCGCAACATGCACTAAATACGGGACATACTATAAATTTCGAAAATACAAAACCCTGTCCAAAATTGAATACGAAACAGAGAATATATCGAGAAGCTATCGAAATTGAAAAAATAGAACACATCATGAACACTTGAAATGTTGCCTAAATACTGCCATATTCCTGGAAACAGTCGTTAATCCCTAAAAAGATGCAGGCAAAAGAACATCTGCGAATCAAGCGCTTGCCACAAGGACCACACGGGGAGATAATTGACATCTATCCAAAAGAGACTACGACCACGTTATATCGGATAATCCTTCCCTCATAGCGACACGAAATCAAACAAAAAAGATGCAAAGTCATAAATAGAGTCTGCATGCCCTGCCCTGAAGGTGATGGATGAGATTCCATCGGAACGTCGGGCGGCTAGTTCTGTTCAGAACTGTGCAACTACCACGGGGAATACCCAAGAAACCAATACAACATATGTATCCAGCCGTATGCAGCTATTTATTAAACATTTGTGGGATGATTATGAAGCCCCATTTTCGTAAGAAAATAATTTTTAAGATAAAGGACTTAATACTTTAAGATTATTGTGTTTTATATATGTAGTGCGCTGCTAAAACTGGTAAACAACCTTAACGTTTAAATCAAAATGAAAATTTTCTGATACTCTCAGCAATGTTGCAACTTCATTGATTTCACATTTTCAATATTGCAAATCCTACTCCTCAATATTGTAAATCATTGCAGAACTTTTCTGCAAGGATATACTGTCTTCAACGACGATAATTTGATATCGCTTCTAGTATTCTCGGCGTCGCTGTTCACAATTATGTTCTCAGTTTTTTCGGGTCATGAGTTTGCACTCATTTGAAATAGTCAAATACTCATTGGTGAAACTTGCAGTTGTTTATGTTAAAATTACTATGAAATACGGAAAACAACACGAATGAAGCATGACAGGGGGCTTGTTGGGAAGCTGAAGAAGTATAGAATTTTAGAAAGTTATAAACACAAATACGTGGAGAGTAGATTACTGTATTGTAAAACAAAAACACAAATAAAAATTAAATGCATATACTGTAAAATTGTTCCAGCTCATACGGCAATTCGACCAATTCCATTCTTTTATACTTCGTCTCCATACCAATCGTTTCTTGGTGAATCTTTTCACCGTGCTCGTCGGACACGTCTCCCAAATTGCATGGAAAAAAATCAGTGTGGTTGTGGGCCATAAATATTTTCAGTGACAACTTTCAAATCCGTAAAAGCTCTAATAATTTCATTTGCAAAGATTTTATAATTTTGCGATTGCGAACTGTAAAACGTAGTTGATTACGGACTTGATGTATATCCATGCTCTATCGCCTTCTTCATTTAATTAGGTTTCGAATACAACGTCTTTCATCAACTATCGGGTATCTGGCCCTATAATTATGCTTATAACTGCAAAACACCAAAGAATTATATAATTAATTTATTTATTCATTCATGGAAATGACTTCGAGTTTTCTCTGTTCCTAATTGTCCACACACAAATGAAATAGGCGTACTTTCTGAAGCCTTGTTGCATTCCGAGTAACAAAAAATCACTTTTGAATCGCCAGATGCGAACCAAAATTTGTCCGAGTACTTCTAAAATAGTTTTTAAGATTGCATAAATTTCCCTCGTTTACACTGAATAAGCAACAGGAATTGTAGATACATCTTTCCCTTTGTTTTCAATGCAACTTTCAAGTCTTAGATGAGTCGTCCAACTCAGTCAGTTTTATCGTATTTAATAGTTAATGCCTCCATCAAGCCCTCAACATCATTACAAAATGCGAAATTATCTGCCCTAGTATAGAAACATTTGATAAATTTTGATCACGAAGTATAGAAGCTAGTGCGAAGCTGCCTTCGTTTCGCTGAAATTTAAAATTCGTACTAAAAGCTGAACATTTTATTGTTGAATGGTATGTGTCTAAAACCGTTTGCTCCTGAATGTGATAACTAGGATCATAAGTTGTGGTTCAAATAACTCTAATAACTAAGTATAACATTAGTAACACGGAAATAAGATATAATGTTCACGATGTTCCTGTGCGTTTGAATTCCAAAGCGCATAGGATTGGATGTACCATTGAACCAATGTGAACAAGTGACGATAGCAACTGTCTGGTGCATACGGTGCACTTGCATGTATTTCGACATCAAAATATATTGAATATAGTAACTTCTTTACTATTTGATTTAAATATTTTTAGTATGGTAAACTCTCTAGAAATGTAACAAAATACATTGGGATTGTTCTTACGTTTTATTTGAGTTTGCACATTCAACAAAATTTCCTTCGCGAAATTGTAAAAGCTTCAAGTAAAATTAATTATACCGTTAACATAAGAAGGTATAAAAACTACTGGAGTAGGGTGACGTTAACTTTGATATTCTCAATTTTATTCATAACTTCTTTTGCGTATATTTATAATACAAAATAAAAAATTTATAATTTATTTCACAAGTAAATGCCATGTAATAATATATATGATAGTAAGATTTAAAACTTGATGTTAAATAAAACAAACATGAAATTGTGAGAACCTAGCATACGAGAATAAATATATGCGATATGTGAACTGAACGTGGTCGAATTATTCAAGTGAAGTTTAGGTATTCACCTGGTTACGCGGCGAATCGATCTATGAATCATTGCGAACTTTAACGTTAAGAATATTATTTCGTTTGCAGATCTTACTTAGCTTTTGGCGCTGCGACGCTTCCGGAAATCCAGGAAGCTGCGAGTACATCTTGAAGGATTACAACGCGACGGACATCTGCACGTTAATGAGTGCCAAGGACGAAATATGGACGGTGTTTATCGACCACTTCGACATGCCCGCGAACTGCCCCATTAAAGTGGTAAGTTTCTAATTAATATATGGCGCCAGTCGTGTTCGGTCAGAAACTAATATTAGGGCCACTTTGCCAGTGATTTAAATTACCGTACCCGTTGGAATTCAACTATAACTACCACTAAACGTTGCAAAGTGCACCGCGATGATATATGCGCGTAGAAGCTTAGCGTGGATACATTAATTTACTTGCGTCTAGCCGGCAAAAACCTGAGCAGTGGCGTCCTTTATGTCACTGCGTAATTAAATTCGTGCGCGTCGGATTTAGCGACCGAAATGCGATATACAGGAGGTATGTGGTACGTTAATCTTTCATTTACTATTGTAACTGGAGTAAAAATAACCCACAACACCCATTTATTCATTTCACATTGAATGTGTTTTGTCTCAACACACATTTTCTTTTGTGTGTTAAGGCAAATAATTTCCCATCAGCGAATGTCCGTGTTCTTTTTATAACAAAGGACATGCAAATGTAAGTTTTCGACAATGTCTTTTTGTATTCCTTCACTACATGTGCAGTTAACACATGAATACGAAACGATTTACGATTTACTTAAAAAAGTCATACGCATTGCTTGATGATACTTATTGTGGGCACACATAGTAAAATTAATAAATTGGTGAATAGAAGAGACAGAACAGAAAGTCATACAAATTAATATCCTCCAGAGTCATCTGTTGATAATAAATAACAAAATGGAACACGACGGTGGTAGGAAGATAAATAAATAAAGGAAGGCAAATTCGGATAGAGAACTAAATGCAGCTAATAGAAAATCTGATGACTAAAATCGAGAAGAAACAACTTAACAAATGTCATCGAATCAGGAAGAATAGAAAACAGAAGACGGGGAAGACCGAGGAAAAGATGGGAAGAATGGCAGAGATTAACAAAAAAATAGGGGCAAATACCTTGAAGGAACGGAAACATTGACCAAGGATCGGGTGGATTGGAACAAGGAAGAAGAAGGAAATCCGACAGCCTAATTAGGGTGCTAAATATAAGAGGAGAAGATGACGAAGATCAAGGCAGTTGGTCAAAGCAGGGAGAGTAGGAAGAAAAGCAGCAATATTAATCAACGTTCATTAATCAAAAATATAGTGCTCCCTAGACAACTGCGCTGGGGCTACTCTTGTTCCTCATTCATATAAAAGGTCCAATTATTTCATATGCTGATGATAGTATTTTTTGGTCAAAGGCATTAATCAAAACATGTACATAAATAATACATCGCTACAAAATTATGGCTCGAGGATAATATTTTAATATTTAATAATAAAAGAACCTGCTTAATTCAGTTAAAGGTAGAAAATATTCAATTCATAATAATTTAGTTATTCAAGATGCGCGTGGTCAAACGAACTGCGATTTTTCATTCAAGATTGAGGCCGTAGAGCATGGGTGACCATCCTTTTCGGTCAGGTGGCAAAATTTGCATTCGGTTAACTAAAGCAAATAAGAAATATATAAATTATATTTCGAAGAAAATAAAATAAATCTGAGAATGAAGTATATTTATTAGATAATTTAATGAAAAGTAATGTTACTGGAACGTTTGACTTTGTTTGGCAGTACTAAGTAAATCAATGTTGTTTGGATTGAGGTTGTGCTACACGCACAACAGTTTTCCGGATGAACATCAGCTCATCGGATTCTCATTTGCGATTTGATGTGCTCTAGAGTACAGAAGTATTTCAAAATATGTTGATAAAACGCAGAATATTTCTTCTTGTACAAATATGTTTTGTAGAACTCTTCCAAAGCAATCCGATTGAATTAATTGATTGTGCACCACATTGCATTTGGCAACATTCCATTTGTAAATGTCCTAGTAGCGAACTTATGTGTGCAGAAAATATCATTGCAAAGCAGATAAAATTAGACGTGTGTCCTAAAATCTTGAAATTAGGTTTCGAATTCGAGTCAAATAGCAAAGAAGCGTAGGTATTTCGCCGCTGCCGCATGTGTGACGTCTGATTGCTTTGACAGTGTACGAAAGTGAAGTTTTTTGTTCCTAACTGTTATTCCTAAAGCCCAAGGTTCATTTGAAATGCGGATATAATATCATGCATTAGTCTTTCCCTTGTAAACGAGTATCTACGTCGTTTAAGTGCGTACTTATAACGCAAATTCAGAAGCCCAATCTTTGTCTTCAAAGCATGATTGTATTCTTGCTTCAAATCAAATACTCTTTGCAACATTTTGTCACTGAATCTAAATACTTGAGATATTCTTGGAACTGGCGGTAACTCAAGCCTTTCGACTTAATAAATTAACAAAAAGTTCACTGTAGCTAAATTCTCCTAATGAATAATGCAACGAAAATTTAGGACAAATGACTTGTCAACTTTGCAGGCCTCATTTTCAATCAATTTTACTAATTTGACTATGCGTTATTAAGCCCGATAGGTTGTTAAGTTGTAACTAGAAGCGATTCAATGACGATGTAACTGACCCTAACAATTCTCGTGGCTTTGTTATCCTTAGGTGTTACTAATTCTACTGTTTCATTGAAATAGGCATCGACTTCCCTGATAAAAATTGCCACTTGGGCGTTATCTGTCGTATCTATGTTTTCATCAATTGCTAGAGAATAACATATGGCACCGATGCATGATTTTTTAAATTAGATTCAATACGTTCTCCAATGGCGTCCACACCTCTAGTAATAGTTTGACGAGTCAGTTTTATTTTTGACAAAAGTTTTTTTCTTTCCTTGGCATATAATTTTAACGATGTTTTCCAAACATTCCTTAACCATTTCACTGTTCTGTATATGGCTTCGGTCGGTATGTGCATAACTCGCCTGTATACAGAATCTTTACAATGAATTCGCTCTTATATATATTTGTTGTTGGGCAGAATGTTTTCTTTTTAAGTCATTTATTTGGTCCTGTCGCAATTGTTTGTTTTATTATTGTTATATTCTTTCAAAGCCGAAAGAGATTCGTTGCATCCAAAGCAAGGCTTTGTTTTAAATTTCACAAAAAATACTTTGTAGTCCACCTGTTTTGAAAACATCTCAATTCCTCTGATTTTTTTTTCTTCTTAGGTCCAAAATATTTCACTGTTAACGCTATTGTCAGTTTTGAACCGAAACAAAGAGACATATTTCATAAATAGAAAACTGCGGCATAGAATGAAATAGAAACCTATTTCTAGGATGAGGAAATTAAGGCCTTTCATATGATGCTGCACTTGACCAAAGTAACCTCACTTTAAAATTTCGACCCCTTTTGCAATGAATGTATTTAAAACTATTCCAAACAGTCGCATCCTCGCCCTACAACCAGCAACTCACACCTGCGCTTTTAACACCGGTCCATCTTTGTGAAATGTTGAAAGAAATTGTAACGATGGTTGAGGCTGTGAACTGGGATATTTATATTATTGTAATAGGATATGATACCAACGACGCATGATGGATTTTTTTTTGTGGTTTTATGTACAATAATTGTTAAATTCGTTGTTCACATGACCCAGCTCGTAGGGTCGGCGGGCCATGGGTTAGCCACCCGTGTTGCAGAGTATACTAAGTGTGAAAAGAGGAAATATAGACGATAAAAAAGGGGAGAAAACCATTAATATATTTAAAAAATTAAGTAATATCACGATAATAAATACTGTTATTTTCGTTTGGTTCTATCAATCATTAACGCTGTAATTAGTTGGGGTTCAACACCAAAGACTTTATTAAATCAAATAAATAAATAAAGTAACATTGTCGTTAAAATATGTATTAAAAGCTAATTTCGACTTTAAGATTTCCGAGTTATTGTTAAAACTGTGTACCATATAATTTATTAAATTTATTTTTAAAAACAATAATAACAAATGATGAGGCAGGAGAAGACTTGGAATATGTAGTCTTTTACAGCTAACTAAAATACGGAAAATAAGTTACTGGCAACTACCATACAAAAATATCGACGACCATGCTAATAAGACTCGATGGAGGAAAATGAGAATAATATTTTAATAGAAGTAGTTAGTGTACAAACCATAATATGTGAAAAACTATTATATTATTATTTTCAAGAGCAGCTAACGGTGGTATAAGACCAAGAATGCAGATTAGGAAAATGTGACTGGAGGTATAGAGTGTCACGTTTAAATTTTCCAACATGCCTTGGTTGACTTTGAGCGACACCTTGGGCCGCTTCGCGCGATTTTATCCTTAGTTAGTTCCACAGCCCGCAAAATAGCGCGCGGGATGGAAAGTCGAGACAATCCCGTTGCTGTGATCTTTCCGCCTCAGGCTTCGGATGAGTCGATGTCGGTCGCTCTACTTTGTGTGCGCGAAATGAAGTTTTTTAATTCAATTAGCTCTATAGCGTCTATGTTATTTTCCACACGAAAAGTATACCCATAGCGGGCTTTGAACTGATAATGAAGCTGATGTGTATTTGCTATAGTTTGCTATACAGCAAAGTCTATCTTCATCATATTGGATCACTTGGTTCCAACTCCGTAGGTAACACTGGCTTTCTATTAAAATCCCACCCAACTTTAAGCACATTCTAGCTCCTCTAACCAATTTCTCTGTAAAGTCCTCCAAAATTTTGAATTGGCATTTCAGGATCGTCGAGTTACTACTTTTAATACGTAGTCTCTTGATAATAATTTCCTTTGTCGAGGCAAAGAAGTGCGGCCCAAATTTAATCGCATTCTTTTCATACATATTTAGGGTTGTGTCGTGGTCTTTGAGTTTGATCTGTCTATTTGCATTTGTTTTTCGCAAGTCAGCACACGGTCTTTGATTTAATGCTAGATCTGTTTATGTGTTTGTTATTGTAGGCACACCTTGCTTTTTGAATTTCATATTTTATGATATCGCTAACTGCTCCTATATAACATGCTTTGCCAGAATAATCTTTGATTGCGTACTTCGGTCAATTATTTCTTTGTTTGTCCACTTATTTCATTTTGCTGATTTACTGCCTTGGTTATTGGATTATCAGTACATGCCAATATGGAATATCATGGTCTTGCAAAACTTGCAAGAACTTGCGATCTCAATGGATTAAAATCTGTTAAACTGAATCTTCAGCGGAAAGTAACTGCGTTAAAAGAAACTATCAATTCTCCCAGCTACCCAACTTCGTTTATGATTGATATGGAAAAGATTGTCTACGGGATAACTGATAGGGAACAGATTAATATTATTATTTATGGCGTGCCTGAATCTACAGAGACTACATCGGAGACTGGTCAGTCTGAACTTTATACTGACTTGGTAAAGTATGACTGTTCGTGGATGTACGCGCATCTTCTGTATGCTTGGGTAAATATAATCATACTAGGGATATTTGAACTCGTATCTGTTCAAGACTTAAAACACTAATTAGTCTAATTTCTCTACTGACACTCGCGATGGCAAACATAACCTATTTTGGAAATGTTGAATAATTTATTGTTTATTTTATCTCCATTATTGACTTTGTAACATTTTTACAATCTCTGTAGTTTTTCTAACTTTTTGTACTCCCACACTTGTCGTTTAATATTAATTAAACCTTTATTCAAATTTGATAACTCGAAATCTATTTATATGCTGGTGTCCGAACTAACATTATTTTTGTTCGTTACCCAAACACCTCAGGCATGTGGAGCCTTAAATTACCTCTAGTTGTTGAAGAACGGTGAGGTCAGTGCGAAGCCCGATTTGCACCACCTTAGTACTAATGTCAACCAACAAAATCGTTCCGCAACTTCGCGCAGAAATCAATTAACGTTGTGCACTGTGTGTCGCCTAACGATTAGGTTATTATGAGGGAAAGAATATATATCAAGAGAAATAACGATTTGCCTAACTTGTCATTAGGCAATAATTAAAACTGCTATTATTTTTCAAATAAACAAATTTAATTTTAAAAACTAATTCAGTGTCAATTTATATACGTATGTTGTGTCGAGTGGAATTTAATTATCTGTCGATTGTTACCGATTTTACGATATTACTAAGCAAAACATCGAGCAAATGCACATTTTACGTTAACACACTACAACAACTACTAATATTACTACGGTCCAATAATAAAGTTTTCAACACTGGTTGAACCACGTAACATTTAAACATCTCGCACAGCATTCAGCACCCGCCTTTATGCGGGTAAATTTGTAAATTTGTACGGAATAAATGTTGAAACGTACCTATGCTTCATTATTTATCATTGCACATAACATGTGAATATAAATTATAGTTAAACAAGGGTTGTTTGCACATTTCCTCAATTGCAATATATCTATTTGCAGTCAACGAAATCTTATTCTTAATTCAAATATACACATAATTATATAGAAGTAATATAAGTAAAAGAAACTATTTTGCAACGAAGCAACAATACTTTTTAAACAAACATTGATTAAAATATATTGTATGTAATTTTGATTTTATAAATGAAGTAGAAAAACCGTTCACAGTAAAAACTTAACATTATGGTGTTATTCCATAAATTTACTGTCAATTGAAAATCCAACCTGTAAGGGGTTTTCTTAATAAAAATTACAAGTTAAAGCAGGACATATTGAAACTAAAGACCAATTAATATAAGTAAATCAAAAAATAAAAATAATTAATTAATACTTTATAGAAACTTCTCCATAGAAATTTGGGATATGTATTGAGTCATTAATAATGGTACTAATACAAACATTTGGATTTACGTTGGATTTGAGAATTAAAAAACGAAAGAAAAAATCTTTATACAAAACATTTTGTTTATAACGAAATAAATATTAGTTGTTGTCTTTGCCTTGATTTTTTTCAACTCGTTATTTGTCAGATTTATTGATCCCTATCTTTCTCGTCTTCTACTATTTTTTGGGACATATTTGATATCGTGTTCCAAACCCTCAAATCAACTTTAAATATTTTAACAAATGAATTCTTAGCACATATGTTGAGCAAAGTCTTTTTTTGCAATATCAAATGAATTCAGAATGTTTGATTTTATAACAATTATCACAAATGCGCCATAAATCTTATCATAAATTTGTCCTCATAATAATGATTCGAAATTAGAATATTTTATATTATTTTGCTGATTGTCTTGTATTACATTTCTTTTCCAATTTGCAACAAACCTTAAAAAAGGTTTGTTGCATAAAAATTACAAGAGAGTTTTAATTTCTAAATTTTATGATTTTTTTAAAACAAATTTATATTGCCTTAAAGTTATTTCAAAGTACTTTTCTCTTTCATGTTTAATTTTTACACTTCATTATACTCCAATATTTGCAGCCATTCCTTTCTCAACCTCTCGATAAATTTTCTTATTTAAACATCATCCATTCCCGTTGCGAATCAACAGCGTTGTGCATATTGTGACATAAAGGAGCGAATCTTCATACACAAATATAATAGCGTAGGTGTGTATGTCGAACGAGACTCGCTTTGAATCAGCGAAGCAAGACGTGTGCGTCTGTAAGGATGCGTGGTTTTTGTGTCGTTTTTCGAATCCAATATAACCAAACCCAACCCAACTCATTTGCACTGTTATACAGAAAAAATACTTAACAGGTCTTTTCTACTTTACATATTTGATTACTGGGTGAAAACTAAAACATACAATATCTACGGTTCATCTGCTGATCAAGTAATGTACCACGAATCCTTTTGATAAAAGTTTAAGTAGACCTTCGGGCAAGTCTGCAAAAGACTTCCGGCGATTCGAGGACAATCTAAATTGAAAGTAGAAATTGTCCTAGTTTATACTCACAGTTTGAAACACAAACGGCTAACGGATGATGTGTATGTAATATGCTCTACATGAGACACTACTTTAGAATTGCTGTAGTGTAATTTCAAAAAAAAAAATTATTTTAACAATTATATATATCTTAAAAATTTAATTGAAATAAAATGTTTTTTAGAACAGTTTTATTGCTAAAGTTTGATCAAGTTTTTGTGAAATTCCAATTAACTACAAATTCAATTTCATGGAAATATCCATAAATATTAACACCCAACAATGCATTTGTCATAAATTCCATAATTTATAATACGCGCTTTGCAACATTTATTTAATTTAATAATATTTGAGATTCATATATTAATATTTAATGTACTTAAAAATATGGTAGAGCTGGAAACAGTACCATTACGAAACGCAAACGAGAAGTATCACTTAAAATAATTTTACGCTCGCAGAACCGAAAAATAATTATTGCATTAAACGTGATTTCGCGGATCTTCGGGATTTAACGCGCCGAATGCTAATATCGGGCAAACGTAAGGTGACGATTTTCGGGGGTCTGGGCGAGATCCCTGTACACTTTAAAAATTTACGAGCGCTCAGATTTGTAAAAGTCGAGTCGCGCGAAATTAGAATTGGTAATTCGACTCAAATCAGCAATATCTCCGGGAAAATGGAATCCGACGTTGTGTGGGTATTTACACAACAGTGATTATATTACAAAGCACTTCGAAATCTAACTTTGAATTGTATCCTCTGGAGGGACAACTTCTAGTTTAGTTGGGACTTTGCGCGCGGTAATTAAACGGTATACTCTTATGCTGTCTAGTTTTGTCTAATCGCCAAATTATTTTCCGATTGGGTCTGGACCGAAATTGTACAAATTGCAGAAAGCCTATTAATGATAATAATCTCGAAATAGATGGGAAACGATAATTGGGATTTTCGCGTCCGGTGGATTTTGTTTATTTCTAATTGAGATTACGAAATATCTAAATATTTCATGCAACATTTAGATATGAACTATTTTTCAATATTTCAACGTGTGTACTACGGAGTTTTTTTAAAAAAAACTACCATATGGAATTTTTGTACAATTGCGATTGAACCCCGCGCCCACATCGAGTTCATCGAGGATCCATTGCATCGGATTTATGGGAAAATTATAAATTTGTTTATTGATAGTTTCATATTAATTATTATCGACAAAGTTTAAGGTTAAGTTTGTATTTCATTTGTAATTCCATGAGGTTGTACAAAATTATGTATTTCATTTAAATTAACTGCGATGGAAGGAAGCAAGTTGATTTTTTCATGAATTTATTACATATTTATCAACATGTTTATGATAGTAATAAATAATGAAGAAGCTCGATACTACAGGATTATAAACATACAAGTTTTTAATTAATTTGTAATTTCTGGGGGTTGTATAAAATCATGTATGTACAGGTTGCAACAGGTTCCTGAAAACCGAGATGATCCTCTCATGTAATGTAGGCACTGTTCTCGGTGTTTCTGCACACCTGAACACTTTCTCCTTTAACATTAATACCTCCTCAAGTACAAAATGTATACACCTTCAAAAATGTATTAAGTGTATTAAAATTAGTAGTTTATTGGTACTGACCAAAACTCTTATTACTTTATCAATTGTTATTATTAATAATATAACAGTGATGTTTTAGGTAAAAACTTTTCCAGTACATGTAATGTCACTGGAGTTACTAATTTTGTACAGTTCTGGAGCAAATGTAGTAACAAATGAATCACAAACTTGACGTCGTGCAGGGTAGAAGGTTAGGTTATTAAAATGTAACCGGTCTGTAAAAATGTTTGCATCTCCCCTACTAACGTAAACATGACACTAAATAATTTAATACAATCCTGAGAAGCTAGTAAGTAAATGACTTCTGTCAGTATACTCATATGGTCTTAGTGTCTGCGCAAAGGACATGAAAATGTACAATTCCTTCCAATACAAGAATTGTAAACTGGTAAGTAATTTTGTACAACCCATAAAAGTTACAGATTTACAAATTTCTAGGTTTGTAGTCACCGAGCTCTGACATTTAGTAGTTTATCAAAAATGTCCTGGAGATAATCAAACTTGTTCACATTGACCCCAGCCTCTCATATGTTTCGTATATATACCAATATTTTTTATACATTTGAGGTACACAAATAGTACAATATACCTATGATATTATCGTACACTCTTTTCAAAAAAAATCATGGTTTTCGCTTACAGCTTACTTACTGACATCTCTGTTGGTCTTCACGTTTATCCAAACGTCACCATTTTTGCAAAATCAAAAAAAGTGCAGGGTTTTGATGCGGACGAACTTTTTTTTTCTTTATGGAAAATTTATTATTCACGTACATTTGTTACAGACAGCATAGTTGTAGACAGTACACTGCTCTACAATTCTTGTATATAAACACCAGTAACGCGATTTCGCTGTAATAGGCATATGTTACTATAATAACTAAACGCGATGGTCAACTTCACCCATTCAATTGTTACAGTTTGTTATAAGAGAGAGTTGCGTAACTATGGCTTTCCCATTTTCTGTACTCCATCGAGAAACAGATACTACCTCGAGAGTTAAAACGGATTTTCGACTGTGAGAGTGTGTGCACAAGTTTAGGAACAGCATAAATACTACAAAGTAAATCACATCAATCCCACATAGTTTAATCTTCTTAATGCTAATGTTAATGTTAATGTACTATGAATTAATTAATTAATTAAATTAATCCCACCCTAAATCACCCTAAATCGTATGCAGGAATCCGGTTGTTTGTCAGCTGCGTGTTTCTACCGGCTAATATAGAGAATAACTGGACCGATATTGATGTGGTTTTCACTTTTTCATAAAGCACTGTCGATGAAGATTAGTACCAATCATTAATCGACGATGAAGGGGAGGCAAATCGATTACAAGGAAATACGGATCGTGAGAGATTTATTCGGTTACGAAGCGTTAAAAGGTAGACGGGTTTACAATTTTAAAAGTTAAGCATAGTTAAAAACAGAGTTAAAAACAATATAGTTTAAATAAGAAAAGTGCTTCCTTCTGGTTCCGATTGAGATAAAAAGCTGCAATTTCGCGTAAATTTGGTCTTATAGCTTTTGTTATGGTAGCCATATTTATTAAACTTTTTGTTGAGAACAAATTGTGATAAATAAGATTGTGATTTGTAATAAATAAGATCAATCTATATAAATAAAGCGAGTATATCGTCATAAACCTCATTCGAATTACAAAACGACTATGACCCATACTATTGCATCTCATTATATTAATTATTCTCTGTAGGAATATTAAAATTTCCGAAGATAAACTAAAGCATCTCCAAAACCAAGAGTCGCATAATTCAGCAGCGAGAACTGTTCCCATCTGCCATCTTCAGGTAGCTCTTCTTGGGCTCACTGACTTGGAAGAACAGGGAACTCTTGGTCTTACTGACTTAGTTCTAAGTTAATGATTTTATTTAAATTCGAAGATTTTTTCGGTGTGGGTTATTTTTTTTAATGCACTTGTGGTTGTTTTTCTATTTACGCACGTTTCGCTTATTTATAACGATCGCCAGAATTCTACGAAGATAGCTAGGTCACCACGATTACATTAGGTGCAATTAGATTTCAATATTGTTTAAAATGACTATGCTTCGAGAAACCAAATTAAAAAGAACAACATAACCTAGTAGTTTATTTCTGCACATATAATATTTACAGTTAATGTACTCGGTGTTGACTGAGTTCTTTTTTTGGTTATTTTATGAGAATGTTTATTAGTATATTGTATGGGTATGGCTACTTTTTTATTTTTGATGTTGAAAGGAGGTTTGTTAATCGTTATAGAAGGGTAAACATTAAACTAGTAAATTATTGTAATCAACAAAATTAGTTAATTTAAAGGTTCAATCAACCAAGTATATTTAGTTAATAGTTTAATAAGTTGTAGATACAACTGCGTTTATTAGTACCGGCTTACCGGTTCTTGAATGAATCTGGTGAAATCCCGGGTTGCTTATTGGCATTTAGATTTTGCTATCATGTTTTCTAGTCACCTCAATAGTTATTTATATATGAAGTGAGTAAAGTAATACTTTTCTCACGAGTAGAAAAGTTTGCCTGGACGACCCGATCGGATACGACTAAATATGCATTTTCACTTTTATTTGTTAGAAGTAATATTAAAGATACAGTTTTGAGCACTGTTGATTTCGACTGAAGAACAACTTAAATTATTATTTTGCATAAGATAATGATCGTTTGCAGCTTGTAACAAAGAGTTGTATATTTCTTCTCGGGAAAATGTTTTCCATTTTTTGGGTCTCTATCCAATTGCTTTATTATACTGTGGAACCGGACCAATTATTGTTAAGCTTCGAAGTAGTAGAGTTGTTTACACATCATGAAACTAATCTAGCATTCCGTCCAGAACACTTTATTTTTGAGAATCGACAATACGGACAAATCAGAGAAGTACCGTGCCTTCAATTAAATTCCTCGTTAAGGTGTGCTATGATTGCATTGGTTTTTCTTCTAAGATTTGTAGCACTGATAGCTGTTCAATTATATAATTAAAAACGTAATTTTCAGTAATATAACTGACAGTTACTTACAACTCCTTTCTCTTCAATTGCGTATCGCTAATTTTATAAAATAGACACAGCTTACTTTAATGACGAATTTAATTGAATGCACTGTATATACCCAAAAATACACAAAGTAACATACACATACTCACGATCACTCACGCGCTTTGACGCTGACGCACGCACCCACGCACATACACGTACTTGGCTGCACTTGAATCTCGTCTTATTATGTTGGTGATTGACTTGTTATTCAATCTTACCAATGAACTATTATCAGACTGATTGAGTATATTTTTGAACACGAGAAAAATAGTTTTTGGAGAATTCAGAACACGTTACACAAGTCTGTCATACCAGTACATGCCAAGATAAAAGTTGAAGAAATCTCACCTGCCGACTGACCAAGATGATTCAACGTAATTCAATCTTGTAAGTCTCTCTGATAGGTCGTTGATAAAGACAAGGAACAAAAAGGACCTAAAATCCATTTGGAACTGTTAATAGCAATTTACAGACTTATTTGAAACATTTTGCTACTATCGAAATATCTTCACAAGCTCTTATCTAACGTAATTTTGAGTCACGATAATGATGTATTGTCAGTACTATGGCGTACCAACTTTCAACTTTCTTAGAAGAAGAGCATACTTGATTCTATCAAACGCGTTAGCAAGGTAAAAATGAACAAATTGTAAACAAATTGCATTTCCTGAAGGATGCAACTAATCTGTTACATATTGGATTCATTTTGAGAATACTCAACAATCATATTCTGCATTTAAGACACTAATTTTATATAATAATTTCATATATATTTTTGGACGTTATTAAAATATTATTGAATTTTAAGGAAGTCAGTAAGTAATTTAATAATTATTAGCTGTAATGGCGAACTTTGCGAGATCCCGTTGTAAATTCAATTGCCGGTATTACCTATTGGTTTTATGTTCAAAGATCAAAAAAAAAAACGAATAAAACACGGATAGTGAATTTGTGTAAGCGAAGGAATGCTGGGGAGTATCACACCGATTTCCCTTATTTTTGAAATATCCTAGTAAACGAGTTGAAAATGTCACTAATTCGTCGTTGGTTATGGCATCAATACATATGCACCTTGTGCAGTAGAAGTAATTAAACTAATTGAAAAGTGCATAATCACCTTTAAGAAGCTATTCTCACGACCGTTCCGTTTAATTGCAATACATACTTCTATCCCGCTTCGATCTAGACACTAAAAATCGACAATACGTTAAAAAGACCTAATGGATCCAGTATTACAAGTCACTGATACATATAATTTTCAACACGTTATTGGATAATTGCGGCCAGCGCGAGCTAATTATTTCAAAGGGTAATTATCTCTAACAATAACAAACTACATTACAGTAAAATGTGGATTTGAATGCTAAATTCTCCATTTAACTTTACGCTAACCAACAATTTGTTTGTTTCATCATTTTTTAAATGTCGGTGCTTCATCGTTTCTGGAGGTCATGTTTATATTCCACCGATTAATTGTAACGTAAAAAATGACACACCAAATTAATATTATTAATTTCACGAACCGTTTCTAGGGAGAATATGCCATGACGAAGACGCCAATAACTACCGACTTCATGAAATACATGCCGGTATCTGACGCATTATGGAAAGTGCGGCTTACCGGTTGGGACGCGGGTTCCTACGTCGCCTGCGTCGAGCTAGAAGAACAAATAATCGCCTCGTACAAGCGAAAGTATGCAAGAACAGGACGCCACTAGACCACAAGTCGAACCGATGCACAAATGCATTACTCTCGAGTCACGGGAGCTCTAGGTTAACCAACAATTACCGCTGTTATTATTTTTGATTTATGTTCACTTACATAACGCAATTTATACAGGGCAATTATCTGTACCGGGTTGTGGTTATAAATTATTTGCGAATTTATAAAAGTAAAGAGTGATTTACACTGAGTTGTTTACTTTATGTTGAAAGATAAGGAAATATCCAGAGTTAATGCGAGTGGTTTAATGTTTTTCAGTGTGCTACGATATCTAATACTCGGTGTATTTATTAACGTTAATAAATGTACATAATGTATATTAAGTATCAAGAAAATTTATTATTAATAAATGGCTTGCGCTTATTGTTTTATTGCACACCAGCTATATGGAAAGTATTCATTTCTGAAAGAAGTACCCAGGAAACGAATGCATAACATTTGCCTTGTGACGATCCCAATAAACCATCTTAATTTAATTATTCCAATAGTCATGTAATCGGTAATCGATGTAAGGGTTATTTCAAAATATAATTAAAAATAATAATATAAAAAGTTTGCAAAAAATGAGTTCATCAAAGAAATATACAAAGATGTGAAGAATCCGTATTCCGTATTTTAACACAGCGTAATCGAATTTTAATTATCAATATGGTAAGTCAGTTTCTCACATCTTTTCTCCGGAATACTTTTTTTGTAAGGGGTGCGGCATAATAGTCTTGTTGACTGTGATCTATCAAATGAATACACTCACAACACTATACAATCATCGTCACCACTTCCACCGTCTTTCTTGTTCTTGTGTCATCTTCTAAGGATTCCTGCCCCATTCGAAACCGTTTTCGCAAATCTTTTACTACAGAATAAGACGGGGAATTTTCTTCGTACACACCATCCACCCGATCTTTGATGCTTGGAGGTGGTCTTTCACCTTTTCCTTGAGGAAGGAATTTAATAACAGCTCTATACTCAGTTTTCGTGACATCTGACATAGTGATGAGCGAGCATCTGTTATAAGAAAAGTAATTGAGATTCGCGGACCACTAGATCTCTATAAGTTTTACAATCATATGTTCTATTATTGAACGAGGTACTAGAATGCTCATTTTCAAATCTCAATTCAATTAGTCAAATATGAGATATATATATATATGTATGGGTAAAATGGTAGAATAAGAATGTAGAAGTTAGTAGATAAAAATTTTCAAATCTAATCCTGTTGAAGGGCAGATAACGTGGTGTGCGGCAATAGAAGATTAAACTCAATTTTCTCTCAACTATCGGGCAGACGTTTCATGACGATTCCAAAGAAAGCTATTAGTAAAAATTATTGTATACGCTGTTTATATTAGATTGCGACTTTATGAAATTATTCAAATATTAGTGCAGAGTCGACGCTTAGCTCACATGCTCACATGCACACACACGCCTCTCGCTCTGTTAATTGAAATCGACTTTCGGCAATCACGGCTACACAACATTTGTGATGTGATCGTAAATAAAGAAAACCAAGGGAGCCTATGGTACCATTCAACTTATAGAGAGAGAAACTACGATCATAACATAGCTCAGTATTAAATATGTTGTTGCAAAATTTATGTTTTTGGGTCTGTTGTTTTGAATTATTTACGTAGTTTTGAATTAAATATATAATTTCGCGATCCTCTGTAAAATTCTGAAAATGTGGCATTTTTATAGTAAAATCAATTTTTCCAAACGAACATATATTTATTAAATTATTGGCAGGTCAGTCAGTCGCATCTACTTAGGTATTTTTTCCTCCACAATTTTTATGTCCAGCTAACACCTCCTGTTTTTCGCTAAAAAACCCAAGAGTTTTTGGGAATCTATCCAGATGGCTAGTAATTTCTATGTTGACATTACAACTCAGCATTTTAAAACTGTCTAGTATATCATTGACCAAACCAGAGTAATTTTCCTATCTATGATTCTACAGATAGTTTTTTAAACCTTCAACAAATGAAAGCCCGGCCAATGATTCTAAATTGTTCATTGCATTTATGAAATTAGCACTTTTCCCCAATTTTCTTATCTGAGGACCATCAAATATACCAGCTTTTAGCTCATCAAAACTTAACCATGGAAATAGGTATGCAAAACATAACCTTTATCTAACGCCTTAACGTAAGTCCCAACTTAATATGTAGTGGGGGCAGTATAATTTTGTTCCTAGAAGCCAACAGCTTATAATATTATGCCTCCCTACTTCCATCGTGTCTCTTGATGGCCACTGTCTTCTTAAACAATGATCACCACAGTTCTACTGTCCCATAAGCACGAAAAACATGGATATTTAGTGCACCCACTTTGATGACGACGCAGAAGCACTCCAGCTCACAGATAATAAAGGGGTATTGCGAAGACTCAAAATAATTTGGAGGTACTATGCAATATAGTGGTAATTTTGGTAACATATTTTCTCTAGTACAAGTTAAACCGGCTGATATTCTTCCTTTAAACAATAGGGATAGCACCGGGTTTATGAACATTATGTAATAGGACACATTTTATGCTTCTCTTCGAAGTGTCTCACATGGATGCTATTCAATGAGCCCCATTTTATTAAGAAGACCAGTGCAGAAGACAATATTGTTTTTTCGTTGTAAAAACGGGAATAATTCTTCCTCCCTAGCAGGGAACATTATCTTTGTGCGCAGAGATAACATTTTTTCTTTTAATCGTGAAGTCAGCAGGTCTGAACATTCTTTGGAAAGGTTGAGCTCTCTGATTAGGTCACTTGGCTCATCTTGATTAAAATGTCAAGGGTTAGATTGTTTGTCTTCCCGTTACTTGCATTGATATTTACGTCTATAGCATTGCATTAGCTTCCTGTGTTCACAAAAAAAGGAATGAGAACAACATTTGAGTGAGGTAGGGGTCTTCTAGCTGAAGTCAAATCTCAATAATTAATTTTTTTGAGTTCATGCCATGTAAGATCCAAGTGATTTTTTGTTCTGTCCAAATCATGGTAACTCGAAACTTGATGTGACTCTTTTGACCTTGCGTCTTATGTGTTTACAGCAGGTTATGTAGACAATATCTAGATCACAGGGCTTATTCTGGTCCCTATGTGCATGCCAAGAACAAAAATATATATTTCGCACAAACTTATTTATAGGTTTCCTGTAGGAGTACACTTCCCCCAAATGTAACAACAAATGTTCGGGTCATTCAAACAGAATCTTTTTGACGTACACATATCATTTAATAAGTTTAGAGTAGTCTGGAATGAACAAGTTGCTTCTATTAACATTAAACTGTACGTAATTTGACAGCCATACGTAAAAATTAAATTACAATTAACTTTTTTTTTAATTGTCAATATGTTCAAATATTCTATTAATATTTTCTCCCCACCATCCAATTTTTTTTCGTAAACTTGTTTAATTCATAATTGAAGAAGGTATACGAAAATACAATTATTTCCATCCATTTAGTGCAACACACTAGTTACTTAAAGATGCTACAGGGACATAGATATCGTACGTGAATGACAACCAAATAGCATCTTAGTTTGTAAATCTATACATCGTTTAGACCTGTGTAAATTACACAAAGGCTTTGCGAACAATACAGCCAATCAGATTCAGGAAACGGTCGTAAACAGTAGGAAATACATAAAACACTCTATTGCAGTGGTAAATTTTAAACAATTTCCCATTTCATTTCATTAAATGTGAAATTGTACGTGGTAAATAGTGATAGTGGAGAAATTGTACAACCATTTTTAATAAGTTGCTTTTGCAGACCTTGCAAAATATATTGCTGTTGGTATGTTGACATATTATCACTCCCATTAGAACTTGACAAATATATAGTTTTGATAGTGATAATGAGCTGGAAATAATTTATTATAGCAATAAAATTAAAGGTTAATTTTTCCGCGACAATGTTATTTTTAATCTACGAATAATGTCAGTATTGCCTCGAAGGCAGTACGTTTATTGCTAATATCGATAATAACCTAGTGCAAAATACGTTTTAACCATAATATCAAACAACGCTAAATATGCGACATTAATTTTTTTTTTAATTAAACTACTACCTTGAATTGACCAATTATTACACCCATTGATAGTTACAAGAGATGTGGTGTTAATAATATCAGTTAAATTGGCACAATGTTTTTTTTTTTATTTAAAAGGTTTGCAAGCGCAAAATATAATATAAAAAGCTCATGTCATAAGTCGTGATTTATAGCACGCGTTCGTTAGCTCGTGTGATAAAATATGTTTTATGAAGCTCATTCTTTAATACGCTGTTTTGTCGTTGTTTAAAACGAAGAAATCTCAAAAGTTGCAACATTTATTTACAAGTGCACAAACGCATTAAGAATATTATTGTAATATACTACACATTTTCATCATCATAATTTTAAATACCATAGCATTAAAGTTTATATATAGTACACTATATAAAAATTTCGAAAAAAAAATTATTCGCAAATATAGGCCTTGTTCAAAAATTATGATACCTTCGAGTAATAAAGGTACTACCAGAATCACCACCTGTTGCCAAGATATGTGTGCTGATACTTGGACTCGTCATTGATATTTGAACGGAAAAGATAATGACATAGTCACTAATCATAAATCTACGAAAGTATTATAATGAAAAATGAGCATGGTAATGGTAATGCAAACGTTTTTCTACACCTGATTCATATTAGCTATGCAACCTGACGAAAACATCGATTTTCTTCTTAATTCTTTTGGCTCGAGAAAAGCAACTTGAAAAGTGTGCACTTACCGTTTTGTTCCAATTCTCGACACGTCCATTTCGACGCAAATGACATCGTGGTCCAAAAAAACACTAGCTATATTAAAAGTTTTTCAGTTTATCTATAAAGTTGTATTTTCATTTGAGGCGGAACACACACGCGTAATTCACAAAACGGCCACTTTTAACGTTTCTTAGTTTATTTCATCAAAGGATAATTATATATAATAATTTAACGCGAACACAAACGAAATATTCGCAACGGCATATTATTGAAATACGACGTGCAGGCGACACCGAGCTATCACAACTGTCGAGTCTCTTAGGACTGCATAATAAGTTTTTTGGTGCAAAAACTGCCCGTTGTACCTAAGCAACGTTATCTTTGCATTCTTGCGGAAAGAACTATCGAGTGTTTGTGATGTATGTGATCATAACGTACAATCTAGAGTATAAACCGTAGACGGTTCCTTGATCGGTCGGTTTTTTATAATTTTTTATCTCTAAATATATAAAAGCGAATATCTTATTATGATCCAAATAACTGACCTGCATAAAATTTTAAACGCATAATATTTACATAAAAGGAAAATTGTCATTTAATATTCAAAACTGTATTACTTCTGCTGTAATATTCCGCATCTATCACATTTACCACCACATCTTAGAACTTTTGCTCTTTTACTATTCTGAATAAAATTTTGGGTTGGGTGGGGTATTTGGGCATTTCTTTAGAAAATGCAATATTTATTGTTTTATTTTTTGACATTTTACTACCTGTACTCTCGCTTTTCACTTACTTTACTTTATGTATGCCAAAGTATAATAATTATGAAAATTTTCTCCCTCGAGATTTTAGCGGATATACATCTTTTGACCTTCCTGAATCGATTCTGACTATTTTCGACATGTCGTCCTGTTGTTGAAAGCGACGTCTTAATCGGAAGTGACGGAAGTCACCTTTTTCAATATATCGTTATCGAAAAATGTTCTTATACAAGAATAAAAATTTTAACAACGTTTATTTGAAGTTTTTCGAAAAATGTGCCATTTACTGGAAAAATCGCATTTGAAAATGAGTTTACATAAACCAGTTATCCTGGATACCATTCATTGACCTATTAATAATCATTCGCATGAAACTTTGTAAATAAAATTTAATATTACCGATATTATGCAAGCGTTTTATGAAACAATTAAGCATCATTAATTATGTCATTGCACAGGGATGTTTCATACTCGTATTAATCGTTATCCTTATACTTTATGTGTAAGACAGTATAGTGCACGAAATACGAACCGACGTGATCGAACGGATGGCTGTAAGTCACTCGCTGCACCGTCACACTGACCAAGCGGATCTAATCACATTTAAATCGAACTCTAATCATACTATTTGCTGTGCACCACATACCCTAAATGGTCTTGTCTAGTTTGACATAGTTTTACATTTGTAACATGTGATAACACGACCTGCATACCGTAAACTAGTTACGTACAACACTGTACTATGTGCATTATCGCGATTACCACACAGGTTCAGTGGATAATTTAGTTAGTTTTAGAAAATATAACCTGCTATTAATAAGGAAAATTAATAAGACGATAATAGCAAAATCGGTGCTTGCTAGTGATTTGCAGTGACTTTAATGTAAATTTCGCTGATTACAACACGGGCCATGGGATACACCTATGTAACATGTACTTGTCGTATGGTCTAAAGAAGAATTCTACAATTGATAACATTTTCACTAAACTCCGCAAAGCAAGAGGTTACCTATTGTGATAGTTCGGATCATGTTACGCAATATGTTTGCTTTGACTATGCTGCTCCCTCGGAAAATGTTTGAAATCACGATTTTTAATTTCGTTTCAAATTTGAATAATTTTATTTATTTGTCTCTTCACAGAGCTGGGAATTTGTATATAGCAACGACAACAGTGTTGAAAAATTCTCAAAATTCTTAAATATTTTCGTTAAGCATATAGATACTGTCCATTCCCTATGAAAGTATGCAAAATTCATAATGAATTTAAACCTAGAAGGGCTTAGGTATCGAAGGCAATTATTAATGAAGGAGTTCACCATAGACTTGCATAGATCATTAAAAAAAACAGGCGGTCATCAATTGCCCTCTTACCGGGGATGAACTATGTCAAATTATACATTCTGGTGCTTCCAAGGATTCGTCCGGTGATGATGGTGTTCCTTGTTCACTACTTGTTAAAGTTTCCACCTATATTTTGCATCCCTTGCTGATCATGATAAATTTGTCCTTTCAAAGTATTTTCCCTATGGCCCTGAAGAAATCACAAATGATTCCTATTCGTAAAAATGGTGATAGGTTTTTAATGTCAAACTATAGAGGAATTACTCGGAATGCTTTCTAAACTGTTTGAAAAGGCTTATTCTGCCAGACTGGATAATTCTAACTGATTAACTGATAATCAGTTCGGATTCAGGGGGGGGGGTCTTTTGACTCGGCATGCTGTGTTGTCACTTTTCAACTATATATTTAAGAACTTCGAGAAACGACATTGACATTGCTAACCACAGCCTACTTTCTGATTATACGCTTATGGTTTTCGTGGTCCAGGACTGTGGATAAAATCATACCTTAGTGGCAGAAGCCAGTTATTCTAATAAACAGCGGTGAAGTGTATAAATCCAGACTCAGCATGGTGTATACGGGAGTACCCCAGGGTAACGAGTTGCCCCCCCCTACTGTTTAATATATATATATATATATATATATATATATATATATATATATATATATATATATATATATATATAACATTGTCCTTTGGTTGGAAAGCTTTTTTGCTGATGACATCTCAGCATCAGTGTCTGCTCGTGTTTGCACCGATAACCTCAGTAGGCAAGCAACTTCGCTAATATATTATATGCAGGAACACTGCTCAGGAATAGCAAAACTAATATCCTTTTATTTTCTGCAAAGGAACTTGATATTATCCTTTTGGTAAAGTTGAACAATGATAATGTCAAACAAACCGATATTGTAAAATTACTTTAGATTCATATCTAATTGTAGTCGTATTTCTAAAGTACTAATACTATAAAAAAAAATCATTCGCACCATGACCTCAAAAGCGCCTCGATATTCACGTCGGAACTTGTTTACTGAGTTAGGGATTCTAACTGTACATTCGTTGTATATCCTTAACTCTATATCTCATGTAAAGTCAGAAGTGAAATTAAAAATTATTCATTGAGACCAAACTGCAATGTCTGTCACTGCTTTCTCTGAGCATAATCTATGATGCTCGGCAAATGGGTCAATGGTCATGCCAATAAAATTATATAACAAACTCCCAGTTCCAATAAAGGAGTTGTCTGATTTCAGCCAATTAAGGAGTAAAGTAAAATCATTCCAGTTGAAGAAAAGTTTTTATTCAGCTGCGGAATATTTAAGTGCACTGGTGCAGTCGAGTGATATTTTTTATTATTCAACCTGTTGTGCTATTTCTCGTATTGCTATAAATTATTTTTATACTTTTTTTATTTTATACCTTTTAATATGTATTTTATAATGACTATCCTACATTGTGTATTTTTTGTGATTTGTGTCCCACTGAGGTACATTTGTGTATTCTATTGACGATTTTTAATACTTAAGACTGCAAGTCTGATGAAAATAATGTTTATTATTATATATCCAAAAAGTTGAAAATTATAATACACCCAAGAAGGTATCGGTTGTTTGAGACTAATTTTTAAATATAGAGACACATAATTTGTTCAAAAACTTCGAACCTTCAAAAGCACTTTCATTTGTAGTCGACTGCATCGCTAGCCAAATTTCTTCTATATTCGACATATAGGCGTTTTAGTTTTCATAATAAGGGACAGGTGGAATGCCAATGTAAATTTTTGAATTATTGAAAATTGTTGGTGATTTTCCTTGATATGATAAAACAACATCAAGTCATTGATGAAATACGACACAATACTATAGAACTGTGGTCGAGATGCTTTCCCATTTTATCTCTAGGATCAAAAACCTGAAGCTTTTATGGTAGAAATTAGAATACCCCATAACATATCACCCATTAGATGCGAAGAAATAACCAATAACGTACATTATAGATTTGTCAACGATTACTTGATAGACTGTTATAATATATCATTTAGACATGTTCGCTGAAGCTTAATATGTTCAAAAATGTGATGACATAGAGAGCAATAAGGTAATAAAGGCATCCCATAAACAATGTTTTTATTATTTGTCAAGTTTTTAGATGCACTCCAAACAGCTAGTTTATTGCTTATTAATCTTTGTCAATGAACTAAAAACAATAGACTTCAGCGATGATTCACTGCTTTTGCCGAAATCTTCTACATCGTAAATTATAACTTCATAACTTTCAACATTTGTTACATTCGGACTAAATTAGGTAGGTTTAATCCAGCGTTAACATGTGTAATTTCTTGACCTTTCCTGTAAGTAACTAATTAATGAGCATTTATTAGTACTGAAAATATAAAATTATCAAAAAGCGGATGTCTTTGAAATGAAAAGAAATACCTTCCAACAAGAACTCAATATTTAATATTATTTATGCACAGTTAAGTTTTTACAATTACTAGTTTAGTTAAGCAAATATTGAACCTTAATTAATTATTTTACTTATAAATAAACTGCTCCCTATATTTTCATTTATTTTATTTTGCACTAGGATTAGAATTGTTGATAAAAGGAGGAATTTTCGCGGGTTTAGTGGGATGTCATTTCTGGACAATACGTTAATTATTTGATTGTCGTTAACTGATAGGGTCACAAATATGGCAAACATTGATAAGAGCTTTTAATAGGCAACGTGTTCCCACGTAGACAACATAGCATTAAAACGTACAATTTGCTGGTTTCTGAAAATTATCGAAATACAACCCGTTTCTAGTAACAAAAAGAAAAACAAAACCAGTCGTAAAAGACCCCTTGAGCGACGCATAAAACTTTCCATCGAGAGCAAAAATTACGATAAAGCAGCGATAAATTTGCGGCAAAGACGTCGTCAAATTCGTATTTCCCTCAAAATATGTGGCTTTGAGCGGGATTTGCGCGAAATTGTTTCGGATGTGAAGAATGAAAAACAACCGATTTTCATTCGGGCAATATTGAAATGTTCGCGCGGCGGTCTCAGTTAGACGAAATCTCATTTAAAGGCGGAAGACTGCCGCTGTATGTGAAATCCGTGCGTGCGAATCGGGCGCGGAACACGTACAGATGCGCCAGATATATAGAAAATGTCGCCTTGCGTTTGAGGGATTCCGTTCGATTGAGTTATTTGCCCGGAACTTTATGTAATCAATTTGACGCTTCGACGAAATTACCATCATTAAAGGCTGTTCAGGGTTCACGAAACGAACGTGTGTTATTTATAATTTGCGCACAAGATAGTTAAACTAATAGACGTTTTAAGTAATTGGAATCTCGGTAAACTAAATTACTATGTTTATGCGCTCTAGACCTATAATCATTTTAAAATAGATAATTTGTTCCTTTGCGTAATTTCCAAACCTATCATTTAATAGTGAAATCTTTTGCTTAGATAACTATATTTAAATTAGTCTGTACTATATTGATTTATCAATTACATACTTACGAGTATTATAACAAATTACAAATATTAGTTGAAATATTAGTAATTTGTGGGTAATATATTTACAGTAGTAGTAGTTATCTTGCAGATATAGTTCAACCACCCCTTTCAACTCCATTTCCAAAAAAATAAAACTCATTGAAATCTTCCACTGTTTGCCTTCCAGGTTTGTGTAATGTACAGTATCTTCTAATTTTAATTGTAATTTTAAATGAATAACTTGAATACTTCACCAGGGCTTGCAGTTATAGGATTCCGGATAATATTATGAATTGATACCCCTTACACACAGAAAATAGGTAAGGTAAATTGTTATAAATAAGTAGTCCGTTTTATCGAATAATTCATAATTCATGTGCGTAAAATTTCAATCCAATAGGTACACGCGTTCCCGAGATAGAATGCCACAATTTTCACGATGGCGGTCATTTTGACGGTAGCTGATGGACCAAGTCCGTGTTTCAGCTATGGCATTGCAAAATCTCAGCTTAATCGAATCTGCCACTTGGCACGCATTAATTAATTGTTATGAAAATGTCAAATATTTCAATTTACATAGGGTAAAAAAATCGTTAACTTATACTGTAGCACCTACTGAGCACCTATCTCATAAGTTTTGGGAAAAAGTTTAACAAGATATAATTTAAACAAAACAAACATTTATTAAGCAAACATAAAATAAAAATAACTAATTGACCTTAGACTTTAACACCTATAAGTTAGATTGCTGCTAATGGTCCTCTATCCTCAATGAGACGAAGTTTTCGTCTGGCGCGTCGTATCATGGCTTGGACGTTTCCTAAATCCACTTTTCTAATTTTTCGATAAATCAAATATTGTCAACATGTTTCGGGACCAAAATGTTTTGCCGATGATGATTACATATTTTGGCCTGATCTTACATCATCGCATTATGCCAGTGATACACTCAACTGGTTGGATGCCCATCATGTACCACATGCCCCTAACAATGATAATCCTCCGAATATCCCTCAGGCAAGGCTAATTGAAACTTTTTGCGGCCTATTAGCAGGAAAAGTGTATGAACATGATTGGGAGGCCCAGAATGTACAAGAATTGCGACAAAGAATTAATCGAAAAATTAGAGAAGTGGAATTAGAAAGCGTCCAAGCGATCTAACTTATAGGTGTTAACGTCGAAAGTCAATTACTTATTTTTATTTTATGTTTGCTTAATAAAGGTTTCTTTTATTTAAATTATATCTTACACTTTTTCCCAAAACTTATGAGACAGGTGTTATACACATACCCTGTGAAATTTTCAGATTAGGACAGAATGTGGCATATTTTTATATTTTTAACATTCATTTCATTCATTCATTTCATTTCATTTCATTTAACATTCATATAGCAACAAATCAAACGATGAAATCCAATTCAATAATTTGAAACAATAGAAGAAATAAAAACATCTAATACCTAAAGTTATATATATATATATTTTATATAATTATAGGTTAAGTATTAAATGTTTTTATCTCTTTTATTAATTTTAACATTTTCATGTTCCAATCAAAGACATGGAAATATTGTTCTATTGAACGCTTTCTTAATATTTAATTAGTTTTATATGCATTTTTGATTTTTGCGTTTTGTATTTTTGAAAAGATCAACATTTATTCAAAATGTCGGCTTCAATGAAATTTGCGTCTTTGCGTCAAGTTTTCCAAATTTGACATTTTTTATTTTTTCTTTAAATATTTATCGATATTTGAATATATTTAAAATTAAATCAAATTCATAAATATCTTTTTGGTCAATTTGATTTGTTTTGCATCGTTAGTATTTTTGGAAATATTTCAATATATCATTTCAACAAATTTTCAGCAGTTGTTAATTATTATTTCTTTTTAATAATTAAAAAATAGGGAAATATGTGCAATATTATTGTATATTTTTATGATTACGTTGCTCATTTCAACTTAAACTTCAATCAAAATTAAACTTATCAAATGTATTTCAATTTTTGCATTTGCAATTCTTTTGTAGCTTGTATCAATTATATTTTTTTCTTATTTTGTCTATTCATGGACAATATTTTTCAGAATAGTATCTCAGCCCAACTCAAATAAACCCAACTGAACGCAAGCCAACCCAACGTAACCGAACCCAACTCTACGTAATTATTTTTGCATTTTTTTGGATTTTTGATTCTAATCGACTGCAAAAATTCGGCAATGTTTGTTATTGTTAAGCCAGATTAAGATAAATGAAGCAAAATTAACTCACATAGATGAATTAAACCAAATTAGACGGCGGTTTGACTATTTAGTTTGTTGTGAATTTGAGAAGTCTGAGTTTACAAAATTGCACGCAAATATGTTAAATTAAATCCAATTAACTTAAAAATTGAACTAAATTAACGTAATAGGCAACTAAAGGCAAAATTTTTACAAATCTCCATGATTAATTTGCTTTTTTCAGCTTTCAACTTCAATTAAAATGATATATGTAAATTTTTGATTTTATTTAAATGTTGAGAACCAATTATTTTATTTGTTTGTAATTTGACGATGCAAAAAATGTTGTCATCTTTCAACAACCCAAGAAAACCTAAATTTATGAATATTACATAATTATACTTGTGTAAGGAAGTATAGTAATCATGAACATTTTCGAACGATTTCGATTTTAACGGAAATACGCATTTACTTTTTTTCCTAACTTATTATGACTATTTTCGGAATAACGTAAGTGTGTGTGTGTGTGTATGTACATTCGCCTGTACGAATTCTAGTGCTCAAACTATTCGAGCCAACAGTATACAACTTTAAACTTTAGGTTTGTATGTGACTAAGAAGAAAAGCTCATACATTTGAAAACATTATCTCAACCGGAAGTGAAGGTTTACTCTTATCACCTTCTCTTACCTTTTTTCATATCTTGAAAACTGTATGAGTTATCGAAAAGCTATTATTATAAAATTATTTCATTAATATTGAAATTCTTTCGAAAAATGTACCACTTACTGTCGCTGAAAAATTCCTTGTAGGCCCACCACGTACGATAAATATTCCCGGACGCGATCGTAGGGGAGGTGATGGTCACAGTTACCGTGATTATCAGATGCAACTAACCTATATTGAAGTATTCAGTTCAGTGCGGACCACTGAAGATTTTTCTTCATAGATAATTTTGATATTTTGTTAATAAATCGAGTGACAAAATTGATCAAAAATTCGCAAATTTTTATCACTTTGGTAAATTTGAAAAGTCGACAGATTTGAGCAATCCGGACCAATATAACCCAACCCAACCTGATCCGACCCAACCCAACCAACCGACATTTGGAATTAAGGATTTACTTTGTCGAGAGTTGAGTTGGGTTGATGTTGACATAAATGGTAACACGAATGGGAATTAAAATCAAGAAAATGAAAATTGCAAAAAAAAAAACTGCAGAAAATCGTGCACAAAACTATATGAAACGAAACAATGTGACAACGAATATTGGAATTAAATTAAATTAAAAATTGTATTCTTTTAATTTTTGGGGTTTTTTTGCAATTGTCACAGTTTTTTACGTACTTTGGCAATTTATTTTTTTCATCTTTTTCGAATATTTCTTGATTTTTCAATTCTTGCGTATTTACGTTTATACCATTTTTAATGTTTGCATTTTTAGAATTACATTGCTTCATTGTCGTTTTTACAATTCTTTTCATTATTTTTATTGCTTTCTTCGGATTTGTTTTTAATTAATTAATTGTTAGATTTTTGAAAAATTGAACGATTTGAACAATTAGGGATTTTGAAATTTGCGGTTTTGAAATTTTTTTATTTTATTTAAATTTTGCTTTTTCTATTTGTTTCTATCTTTAAAAGAAATATTTTTCAGAATTATTTTGAAACATATTTTAGCTTTTTTTTGATTTTTACAATTTTTTAGTATCATATATTTTTTGAATTTAATTTTCATTGTTACATTTTTGAATCTTCTGCATTTTCAAGTTATTATTTACAGATTTACAGAAAGAGAACCAGTCGCAAGGCCGGGATATAATTTTTTTAATGGTTTGCTATTTATTATATATCGCGTTTCGTGCTTTAGTTTGACAAATGCTCGTTGAAGGAATATGCCATATGGAATGGCATCGTCTTCAAGCTGAATTTTAATTTGAAAAAATTCCCCATTCTTGTAATAGCTTCCGGTGTGGCAACATGTTTCTATATATCTATAATATATGTAGCCAGGAAACGCCAGGGAAACAACTTTTCAGGAAATTGCTTAATATCATAAATGCAATTACAATATTACATGAAGTGCATGAGATCATAAACTCACAAAGTTATTGACGTGTATGCTTTCATACGCTCGCCAAAAATCGTCTCGCCACGTCTCGTTCTGCAAGAACATTGGATTCTGCAGGCAACGGTTATGTACAAACTAGTTGTTTAAAATCACATGTTACTATTGATATTATTTCTTTAAAAAATAGACAATAGCAATAAAAATTAAATGTAAACCTTCGGATTTGGGATATCATAGAACTACGACCAAAATTAATCAACAATGCAAGTATAAGTATAGTATAGTAGTATAATGTATAGTTCCATAAAAATATTGTTTCTATCTAATATTCTTTTAAATTATAAATTACACACAATTTTATTTTGAATAGAATGTGATATGCAATATCACTTCCACCTTGACCAATTGTATTCTCTATGAGTTGAATGTGAGTGTGTCAATTCGTAGTAAATTTTTACGAGGAACTGAGAATATAGCGCACCGAAAGAAGTACTAATTTCAGATTATGAGGAATCAAAATACTTTAAATTAACTAATTTGCATTCAGCGCTCGTAAACTTTAAGTTTGCTACGTTGGTGTTCGTTAATTAAGTTTGTGTTTTTATTTTTGTTTGATCCTTTGAGTTCATCGAAAATTTGTTTGTGTTATTTATAAACACCCTTCAAGAAAATATTCATGTTGTTGTCTTGGTGGCAAATATGCATTCATGTTTCAACAATATTATAATATATAAAATGCGAAGATGTAACTTAGTTTGCACTCTGAAACCTTTTTAGTGCCATACAAAGAGGTGTTTGTACTTTTCTGCTTGGATAAATATTTATACAACAAAACGTGAATATGTAAATGAATCGCCGTCAGAACAGTGGTGAGATAAAATAAGGAAATTACGAAAGAATAATTCCTTTCATTAGTAGAGCAAGTTGATACGACTTGGAAACAAGTTACTCTAATCATTATAGGGCAACTTGTTTCCTCGTTCAATACTTTTTCTACGATTAGTACAAGCGGTGAGCTTCCACCTCAGTCGTCGTTTAGCGTACTCAACGAATAATTATATTGAGAAATTTGCATTAAAAATGTTATAAATAAATCATATTTGTTTATTTTAATCAATATTTCTGTTATGTCATGCCTCGTTTCGATATACGTGCACGTGACATCTAACAAATATGATTCATCAACCGATCTGCAATAAAATAAACCAAGCAACTAAACCAAAAATCCTATAAGTTGTGTAGGTAATTTCGAAGAAAATAATACAACCTTCGAAATGGGTCCTAGGAAATATAACGGCTTATTCCCAAAACAAAATATGCGATTGTGTCGATTGATTTATTCGAAGATTTCCAATTTCGTTCATTAGTGCAGTCAATTCTAATAAACCCATCATTCAAATTATGCAAATAAGCGTGTGATATTTGCACCGTTCGATTATAAATTATGCAGGCCGCTATAAACATACGAGATTTGTAGCGGTGCCGGGTTTATTGTGCCTCCAGAAGCCATTAATTTCCAGCAACCGCCGGTCATCTTTTTAATATTTTAGCGTCGATATATAAGGTGTGAGGATACTCTCACTAATCTATACAACCACCACCGGTCACCTCTAATGCATTCGATATTATATAACAATATAGTTTGTTATTTTACTATCGACCACGTAATTTATATTGCACTATGCGACAACATATTAAACGACATTTTTTGAGCAAATAAATTGCTGTTGAGTTCCATTGTTATTTTAAATTAGTTTCCTTGATTTTTAGTAAATGCATCCGATTCGGAAATATGTGTAAAATATTATTGTTGCGTAAATATTACGTAAATGTTATTGCAATTGTACAATTTAACAGGAAGTGGTTATAACTTCCGCTTTCGAAATAACATATTATTGTATATTTTATTCTCACCAGCACTGAATCAGTGGCATTTTGTTTCAAATGTTATTTATTTTTTTAACATGCAAATAAGCTCGCCATATTTTTCGCCATGGAAATTATGAGCACCTGGGCGAGAAACTTGAAAATGTTTATATTCCTGATTCTATTGTGTGGTTTTGTGTTAAAATGAATAAATATGAATATTTTTATTGTATAACTAACGTGTAGTTTCCCCCAATTTTTGAAACTTATCTAACAGATAAAAACCTTCCCCCAACTACGACGGACATGAATATTAAATGTACATCCTTCTTAATAATATTCAAAGAAACTGGATCGTATTTGTAAAAACTGAAATACGTAAGTGTGCATGCATCCGCATGCGTTTAATGCAGACATGTAATATGAGCACACAGCGCTCCGGCAAATAAATATTCTTTGACTTACGCTTTAATATATGACGTTGTTTTCGCTGATATATTTATTGTGTGATATTTTCTCCTTTTTAGTCTTACTTTTAAGGAGAAACGTTCGTTTCTTGAAACGATATTAAAATTACGACATAGCGACATGAAATGCGAGAGGCCATCACGAACTCCGATGAATATCAAATCAAATTACCACACGTTTGAAGCATTGTTAGTAAAATTAATAATGTTTCGATAAAGCACATTTCATGTTAATTTAATCGCGTTAGTTCATATTGAAATAACAATAATGTGAACTAAAAGTGTGATCGACGGATTTATTGCAAATAAGTTTTTAACTGTTTGATGATGGATGGTTGTTAATATTTAGTTAGCTTTATAATATTTGCGGGGTTATTGAAAATACACGAACATTCCCCTGCTACTAAATTTCACCACGTATGTTTTAGTATTATTATTCGTCGCTTGCTAATTTTCCTTGATGATAAACGAAATCAATAATAATTAATTTTTTTCAGTTGACCATCATGACTAATTTCTTTTAAATTCACAGGTAACTCTGATTTATCTAATCCTGTTATGCAATAACAAAGAGTATGGCTAAATTGTGTCGAATTAATTCGAGTTGTTACTGCGCAGGAAATTTGATAGCTATCATCCAAGTAGCTTAGAGGTACATATTCTATCCTATTTCATTTCAGGGTGTTTTTTATTCTCCAATTAATTTTCAAAAATACTAGTAAAGAACAATTTCCAAACTGTACGTAAACTGTGCGATTTGCATGTTACAGTTCTAGTTGTATATCAAAAATTTTAAATTAACTAACTGCTTTCCCTAAAATTTCAGTTGAATACATCACTAATGTCGTGTAGTTTTTTTTTTCGGATTGGTCAATACAATTAACCCGTACATTAATAATTTATTAATAATCCCGTTCGCAATATACACTAATTGTCGAATTTCTGCGCCGCTAAGGTTTTTTTGTGAAACTGATTCCAATACCTCGTTAAACATCGTTAACAAACTCATTAAAACTAAAACTAGAATCCTACGTCGAGCTGAAAGGAATCACTGTCTCTCGGGATCGTACACCAATGCAGATCCAGATACACAAGAATGCAAGAACGGAATTAATAAACCGTTCATTCAGTATAGTCCGAAAAAGTATTTCGCTATATTCGATCAAAAAAACGCATGTCCAGGTATACTGTATCACAATCACATTTTGATCATCCACTGGATATTTTTCCAATTATTTTCTAGCCTGTTCCTCCGATGAAAAGCTATTGCACCTCACGACGGCCATAGGGAGGACCGCTTTGTACATACTTCTATATGAAGATGAATTGCTAAAAGTGATTTCTTCCTTTGCTAATAAAATGACAGCTGGTTATGATTTAATTCGAAGTGTTTTAGTTAACGATGCAAGATTGGCTGAACCTCTTACAATAATTACCATGTTTTTCCTGATGTTTGGAAACAACATTATTCTCATTCTGAATTGGTCGATATGATTTTGCTGAAAAAACATCGCCATCTTATCACACCTTTACACACAAAGATTTACGAGGAACTGATATACAAATCTAACTTTATTTGCCATCGCACTATAACGGCTTCCTACCGGGTAGATCAACTACAACCAACCTTAGTTGTATAGCTCAGTTTATTAGTGAAAACTTGGATGGCCGTGGTCAGGTCGACGTAGTCTACACAGATTTTTTTAGTGCTCTTGACACATTGTATTATTGTATTGTTAACTAAACTGAGTTCGGTTGGTTTCGGCCCCTTATTGTTGAGTCTTGAGTTCTATCTTACCGTCAGAACTAACTGTTTTCAGCAGTGGATTTTCTTCATTTGGCTTCGTCCCAACATCTGATGTTCTTCAATGATCCAACTTGGCACCATTACTAATCGCTGAATTATCATGTACCTGCTTTTGCCGATGACATAAAAATCTGGTCGTCTATCTCGAATATTACCGAAGCTGAATCCTTGCAGGAGGACATTAACATTATTATCCGTTGGTGTGCCAAATGTTGCGCTGTAATGCTTACACATAAAGCCAATGCCTTACGCACTTTCTACGATATGAAAAGTCAGGAATTAATTGCCACGGATGTTGTGAAGGATCTGGGAGTCACGTTTGATTCCCGATTCATTTTTTCTCAACATATTGTAAATTTACTCATGGTATCGTCTAAGTGCCTGGGTTTTGTAAGGCGTGTATCGATATTCGTCAATAATCCATTGCTGTTGAAAACGTTATTTATTCCTTCGTTCTGAGCAAACTAGAAAATGCCTCAATAGTTTGGTCACGCACTTAAACTTCGTGGTAGCTTTCCATTGGACGAATTCAACGACGGTTCTTCAAATGTTCGTCATTTTGACTAAATTGCTTGTATACTGATGGGCATGCAGACAATGATATGTTGATGACTAGACAATGTCAAGTCTCTTTCGGTTCGCATAGTGATTCATGGCACTAGCTTTCTCTGGGAATTAGTTAATGGTAAAACTGACCGTCCGCAGCTACATCAAGGCTTTCATGTGCCTGGTAGTGGCTGCTCCTGTCTCTCAACAACGCTCAGTTTACCAACATCGAGGTTGCATTGGTGAGATTCATATTACAATGACATATTCTTTACCCCATTGTGAAGCTTGGTCGTTTATTTGTATGCACATTATTTTGTCCTATAATTACTATTGTTATTATTATTAAATCCATGTGGAAATGTAAGGTAATCTACGCCTTTTCACACACATTCTCTTTGAATTATACTGGTAAAATTTATATCTATATCTTAAATTAGTGCTTTCAAATAACTCAATGCTATTGGCGATATATTATATCGGCCTCTCGGAGTAATAAGTTCAATGCAGCCATAGAGTATTTCGAATTTCAGTTACCATCTTCAGTATGTCATTGGTGTTATCCACTGGCGAAAATAATATATTCCAATACATTGGCAAGAAATACTAAGTTTAACACTGCCATTGTTATATTCAACTTAGTTGCAGATATATGTATCGACATTGCTTAAAACTCAAATGTGGTAACAGTATTTTAATTTTATAGATTTTATATTTTAACAGTTTAAACCCAGTCATATTATTATATTTACGAAAATGAACAATATTTACATTACAGTTTCAATTATATTACTTTAGTACCTAGTACCTAGTACTTGTAAAATTTTCAATACGTCAATTTTGATGAGTTTGTCTTTAAGAAAAAACAAATTTAGTAGCAACGATTAACAGCGCTGATAATAAATAACAATTAGAATAGAACACGTTTTAAACTGATATACATATACATCTTATACGATCAATAATTGTACCTTATATAATTATCAATATTAACTTTCACAGAATTAACCAAATCAATAATTGCGTTGGTACTGGATTAAACCAATGCCACCATACATAGTAATATCTTGCAAAATGATTGATTTTCTTGAAGAATGCAATATTGTTTAAGAATGCAAGGAATTCCACGAAAGCGTAAACAACATGCACTGCGATGTTAATGAAAAATATAAACCCATGCACCTTGATCTGATTTATATTTTTGTAAAATATATTGAATATTTTTTTTCTTCTAAAATATTCCACTACGTGGACTTTCCATTATAAAACAGGTTCCTCTGAAAAGACTAAAATACCGCCAAATTCTTTAAATTTCAAGAATATAACTATTACTAATTTAGTTAATAAATTTACGTTTCAAATAATAGGGTATCTAATCATAGTTTCTTAATAAAATTTAATAACTTCAAAATAATTTAAATAAAATTAATAAAATTTTTATCATAAAGAAATATTGAATAAATTATTATTATATATATAATTTATCGGATCAAATTAACGCAATATCAACATATATTGCGAGCACTCAAGTATTCGAATGCAAGTTAATCATGAAACAAATTGGACCCAATAATTAAGTATCCGAGAGTGCCCCCGGCGATGAATTAGTTGGTGAAATTGATGAAATTGACGAAAATGACGAAATTTTGTCACGAGAAAAAGTGCAGTTCTTGATTTCGTAAGTAAGGAAATATGATGAAGAATTCGAAAAAAGTGCTTGGAAAACAACTAATGTTATTCATACAACTAAAACAAACAAAATCAGCATGAAACAAGGTGGCCAAAGCCTCGAACGAACAATTTATTGTAGTGTATAATAATATATCGGAAAATGCAGAAATCGTTGAGATTTTTTGAGTGTTATGATAATTTTATTTAGGAACTCTCACATGAACTCAGTTGGTGCCGTCGCCGTCGGTAGTCACTCTGACTGGATTACTCAATGAAAATATGGCAAGACAAGTCCTTGTTATAAATATTGGCATTTTTGATAAACATTTTTGAAATTGAAATGTTTTTTTTTTGTTTCACTAGATTGTATTTCCGTTGTTATACTTATGTGGGTGGTTAGTATTATTTATTTTCGTTGTCACTACAAATATAGAATATAACAGTTAATAATATTATTGGTAATGAATTTACATCATATCATTAACAACGTATAAAGCTCAATATTAGCTTCTACATATTATCATATATATAATATGATAATTTTTAATACCGAAATAATCAAAGAAGAGCACTCGAGCTAAAGTGAAAAAACAATTACATTTGCTGCATCTGCTGCTCGTTTAAATGTCGTGTATATGTTTTTTTTTATTAGGATAGTTAAGAAGTTATTTCATTAGTATTGGTAGGGCATTCCAGAGCCACACAATATAAAAAGCTTTTTGGTAACAGGGTACTGTTATAACGTGGTATGGATATAACATTTCTATGACTAATATTCACGCTTAGTACTTATATTTACATGCTCTTTCAGTGTCAGTATTTTGGTTCTATTTCCAAGAAGCATCATATAAGATTTGTTGGGATTTATTGTAAGCACATGAGCCTGAGAGACATTTACAAGACCCTGAATTCATTTGCGCATTAACATTAAGATGCTCAGCGCCAAAGCAAAAATATAACTGACCGTCGTCTGCATAGGCACGAAACACTTACAATGTTGCAAGTATTGCGAAAATGCGTATATTATATATAGGAGAGGTCCACACATGGTTCCTGGTAGTACACCCGATCGTAGGAGCAGGGGTATAGAAAAATGACACTAACTCTTACCCACTGCGTATTGGTCGTATTGCAACTATGACCCGGTCGATAACCTGACTGCATTGGCGGAATGTTGCGAACAATTTAAATAACGTAGGCAAGATACTTACATATGGGATTAAAATTTTTATAAGCTAGAAGGTTTTTTTGATATAAGTGTGATTCTTTCCAGCACTGGGAAAACCTGTTCTCTGAAACATAATAATTTATAATATGGGTAATGAATTTACTTAAAAAAAGTAGTTTAATACTTATATTATCACATCGGATAGCATTTGCACGAATACTGAAAATGATCTTAGCTATTTCTTCCTTAGATACGGTCACATAATTTATTAATGATTCTTTGTATGATCCGGGTTATTGGTTTTTGCGAATTGCACAAGTGCATCATTTCGAGTTTTCATAATAGCGTTTCGGAACATGTGTATCAAATATATGAAACAAGTTGAGTAGGCAAGTTTATAATTTATGTAATTTATATATATATTATATTAACCCAAGGAAAATTTTCTCGATATATAGATAAATGTGAAAAATCAGGAATAATTTTATAGTATGGATAATTGCTAATCATTTTAACTGGAAGTACACAATAGACCAAGCAGTGGTCATTAACATTAACAAGATGAATCCTATCATATTCGGATACAACTAAATTGTCAAAAGTTATAATCAGTTCAATTAACGTTGCCCAACTAGAAGTCAACATTGTTGGTAAATCTATGACTTGCTGGAGGCGGTAAATGTCCATAAAAGCGTATAACCGACTTGAAGGACCACAAATATTCAACATATTAATCGCCCAACAACAAAATTTCATCGCACAGCTGTAAAACGAGCGAAAATACTGCCAACGTATCGATAAAAAGATTATAATCAAAAGAAGGTGGCCGATACAAAGAACCCATTATATAATTTTTATTCGCAATATTTAATGTGTTCCAAGTCTGTTCCATCGCAGAACCCACATTGCCAACACTAAAATTCAAATTATACCTAACGTAACCACCGTACCACCGCCACGGCTGCCTCTGTCCGTCCTACTAAACGCGTAACCATTTATGTTTATGGCTTCATTTACGTCCTGATTGAGCCAGGTTTAAGTGACAGCAACAATACTAAAATTTGAAGTCAATAGGTAATTTTTAAAATCAAGAAAATTTTACAGTAGCGAACGGACATTTATGTCAGTAACAATTTCATTACGATTCATCTTGCAACATGATTCCTCGTTAGCGAAAAATATTTCAAGTTAAAAATACCTCAATATATTCACATATGTCAAGACGACATTGGTTATACGCTCAGATGAAGAAAAACGGGGTAATTGGGTTATTTTTGCAAAAAAACGACTAAAATTTTGTTTTAGCACTTTGAATAAAACTTTTAGTGTTTTACCATCAAAGAGACCATCAGGATGTAATTTAATGAACATTAATAAGCGAAAATAAAATTTTCATTTGACAGTATGCCTAGATTACGAAGGTCGCTACTGGGTTTACTTGTTTGTTATAGATTAATTGTCATTCTCAGGGCAGATTGGTGTGTTGATTATGGTTATAAGTGCTGAAGATTGTACAAATTCCACAGATTCCTTCATGTCAGCCTTTCTATCGTCCAAAGAGCACTTGAGCGGTTTAGGGAGATCGGCAGAAATACCCGCCCTCCGAGGCATCTGGCAGGAATCGAAAAATTACTGCAATCGATTACCTATTTATCGTTCTTAATACTCTGGGGAATCGTCTTGTGGTACAGCTGTGAATCTGTAGATAGTTTGTCGAATGATACATGAAGCTGGCTTAAAATCTTACCAGCAACCAGCAACTGGACCAAAATTACTCCCACGTCACCGAGTACCCAGCCTCCAATTTTCTCCCGAACATTTAAATTGGACATTGGAACGATGGAGGACTGTTTACTGACGAGTCTAGATTCTGCCTACATTCGCCAGATGGAAGAGAACGAGTATGCAGACGACCGGCAGAACGATTTGTGGAGCGCATCTTTAAGCCCCGGCTTAGCCATGGTGAAGGTCCCCTGATGGTATGGCAGGAATATCAATGGATGCCTGCACCGAATTGGTTGTCATTGATGACGGATCGCTGACTGCACAGCAGTGTATTGAGGAGGTTTTGGAAAATTACATAGTACCATCTGCTCTATTTATTGGCGGTGGCTTTATTCTGATGCAGGATAACCGCATTCTACGAGGTGCGACAGAGAATACTTGGATGCAGTTGGAATAAGAAAATTCAACTGGCCTGTATTGTACCCCAGGTGGAAATCCTATAGAACATGTTTGGGTAGGCGTGTTAGAGGACGTGCAGTTGCATCAACCACAATAAACGAGCTTCGTGTGGCACTTCAGGAAGAATGGCGGAATATTCCACATATATTCGTGAGCTCATTAGTGGCATGGGTCGCCGTATGCAGACAATAGTTAGGGCTCGAGGAGGCAATACGAAGTATTGAAATCTTATTCAACTGAAATTTTCATTATTAATCTGCGTTAAGTTTATTTTGCAGAAATGCATTTTCTTTCGTTCGTGTATACGTATATTATCGTTTTCGTATATTAATGTTCCTTAAATAAACTGATAAGTACCATATGTTGTTTTTCTACATCCTGATGGTCTCTATGATTGTAAAATACTAAATGTTTTATTCAAAGCATTAAAACAAGAAATTACCCGGTTTTTTGCATCTGAGTGTATAATTAATAAATGTAGGCGGATAAATTTTTAACCCTAGCGATGTATTATGAAATAGATTAGGGCAGGAGGAATACGTTTGCTTCAAGAAACAATGACAAGTGTATTTTTCGAAACAGCTTTTCAGATAAAAGCTGTTTCAATATCTTTACCTCCATAAGAACTATTTCGATATCTTACACTGTTTTCGAGATATGCTGCTAAGAGTAAACCATCATTTCAGGTTGATATATTTCTTTCAAGATAGTAGACTTTATTCCTTGCGATATAAAAATCTTAAGTTTAAAATTTCATAGTGTTAGCTATCCGTTGAAATCTCGAAAATTTTCATGATTACGTAAAAAATATTCACCTGCGCCCGATGCGCCTAGTCCGTTCAATCGCAGCAGTTAATTTACAGTTTGGTGGAAATTTGCAAATAACATTTTAAAACCACTTTTAGTCCGAGAGAAAAATAGAATTTGCGTGCACATAGAAAGATGGAGAGGGACGAAATTACATTTGACGTGGAAACGGATTTTTCTGTGTGCGCGCACTAAGGTTAATAAAAGTGTATTTACGTGTATTAGAGTGCGTCGGCGTTGCGCTGAAATCGTTGCAAAGTGCAATCCATTAAGGTGTACAAAGTAATTATATTAAACCATCAGTGTGACATGCATAAATCATGATCGTTAAGCCACAAATTGTTGAATATTTACTCGTAACTGATAAAATCTGTCATGTGTCCCTCGTATGTTTCGATGCACGCCGCGTTTCAGGGTATCGCTGTGCGGCGTCCGTGTGTCCGTGCGTTCGAATGCACAGGCGTTGAGTAATTGATCCGTGCTATAAATCGGCGTTTTTTTCTCATATAATAAATTGCGGATACAACAATAATCCGCATATTCGAATTTAATTTATTCGCATTAATCGTATCAGCACTGCTATGGACATAATTAATTTCGCTTCAAAAATAGCGTGAAATGTTCCAGCTTAGTTGGCATTATATTATTTCGGGCGTGCTTGCGTTGCAATGTGAATTTTCGATGCCGGTTTTACATTTAAGCACACTAATCACAAATCTGTGCATTCGTTCTCGCTATAAATTATAATTTATCAACTCGCGCAGATGTATAATGTCGATGAATGTAATAGCATATTTACGTAAATGGTGTATAATTATGTGCTTAGCTGTCCATACAAGTTTTAAAAAATCATCTCATTGCATAACCTTAGAGAAATTGCAGAAAAAATCAATATAATATAAACAACGTGAAAAACATCAACATTTGGTAACGGTTTTCTTCTTCGTTGCCAGCTAAACTTAAACCGTTGAAAAGCATGTTAAATGAATGATATCTTGTGTCGACCTACAGACAGATTTCCCAAATGTCCCAATCGTTAATAATACAGTATAACAGAAGATTAAGTGCGCTCGATGAAATTCGCGGAACGCAATTTTGAAACCTTCTCAACTTTATACTGAATGACTGATTGAAGTATTTATTGTGCTTTATTATTCTTTAATACTATTCAACGACTAGCAAAGTAAAATTAAATTAAATCAATGAAGAGCACTTACACTGATGACCAATTAGCGTTAGAAATATCAGGCGTTAGAGTATATAAGCCTCGACATATGAGGAAGATTCATTCTTCGACAAGAGCCTGAGCCCCATAACGAGCATGTCTATGCTCAATCGGATTGTGATCAGAACTCATGACTGGCCACTCCATTATCTATATCCCTTGAACCTGAAAGAGGTTCACTGCAATATTTCACATATGAATTCTACAATTGATCTGTTGCAAAATAAACACTATTTTTTAAATAAGAAAACAAGAAAATATCGGGGCTTGTCCAATCTGGAGACCTACGTGGCCATAAATCTTTGCTAATTAATCTTCCCCAAAAAAAAATATTTAAAAGTTCAAAGTTTGATTTGCTGTATGAACAGTAGCGTTCTCCTGCTGAAGAAATCCATTTTGTAGTTCTTGGTTGTCTAACTGTTCGATAAATGGTGTAAGAATTTGATTAACGTATAGATTCGCATTAACGTTTTAATGAAAAAAAAAAAATTGATATTATGTACCTTCTTAAAATTGCGACCCAAAGTCCAAGTTTAACTGGATGAAGAGGCGTCGCAACAAACACATGAGGATTTTCCGTACACCAATGCCTCGTATTTTGGGAATTCACATATCCATCAAGATGGAACCAAGCTTCATCAGTGAAGCATTAATATCAAAAATTTCGTCATTATTGAGATTCTTCACAAACCAGTTACAATAATTTCTTCTAGGTTGCAAATCACGAGGTAGAATCTAATGGTAGACTTGAACTTTATACGGATACATTTGTAAATCCTTCTTTTAATTAGCTGTGTAGTACCAAATGATAAATTTAATTGTTGTTGTCAGCTGTTCGTTTTCTTGGTCTTCCACTGCCTGTTTTTCTTTGAACACTTCCAATTTTCTCTAAATAATTCCACAGTTTTCTTTATAACTTGATAAACACCATCATACGAATGGCTGATTCGGCGGGAAAATGCTCCTGAAACTCTTTATAACAGACAACATAGGAATTTTACTATTCAACGTTTTCCAACTTGACTCCATTTCTAAAATATAATTCTAAAAGAAAAGCTTTGATCTGCATTGACAACATTTTCCCGTGTCAATACATGTCAGATTGACACTCGCAAGTAATTTTAGGAAAAGAAGGGCGTTTTTTTGCTCATGGTCAACTTTGACTAATGTTTTATTCGATCATACTGTACTATTCTTATACTTTACGTACAAGCAAGTATAGTAATCACAAAATTATCGTACTCTATGTAATGCGTTTTAGTAACGTCGAACTTTATATTTGATATCGTTATGTTACGTTGCTAACAACACATGTAATTTTTATGGACTCTTCGATACATGTCATGAAGGGAAAGTATTGACATGCTAGGGTCATCTAGCTGTAAGTTCCTTACATATGTTACATATGAATGTCACCCTTTAGATTCAAGAATACATTTTTTGACCTTCCCTAAACCTAATTAATAATTTTGACTATTTTGGAAATGACGCCTGTGAAAGTTTAAATCTAAGATTACTACGTAACTCGGGAGAGAACCTCCTAGAAAGTGATGGTTTGTTCTTATCACCTGTCTAAAAAATCTTCTTATAAAACGTTTTGGATGTTTTATTTGAAAACTTATTTCAAAAATGTGCTTGTCGTCGTGTTAATAAATTAAGAAATTCCAGTGCAGACCACTTTCGTACCCAAGTTACTTTACTTTTCTCGTGTCGAGAGTTATACTGAAGCAAACAGAAACAGTACGTAAGCATTTTTTTATTATCACATAAAACTGAGGAATAACACGTAACATAAATAGAAATTTAATATTGTGCTTAGTTCTGGCCTTTTTTCACGTGAACAACTAACAAATACATTCAGTGCTCACTGAACTTACAAATGGAACACTGGAATTCGCTATAATGAATGATATTTCGGGTGGGAGACACGACATAAGAATGAGTGAAAACGCGTTAGAATTGTGTAAATATAAAAAATGTGTAAAATGCAAATCAAATTTTAAGAATAACTTCCGAGTATATAAAAAAAATTAATTAGAAAAATAGTTCAATATGCAAACATTTCAAAAATACTAAAATACATGACAATGGTACAAATTTCAAAAAATTTAAATAAAGTTAATAAAAATTGTATAAAATGAAAATAGCGACTGTGCGAATGTTGGTACACCAATTAAACGATATTACATTCTACAAGATGCTACCAGAGCCAACACCAATCTAACTTAGTCTTATTTACGATAGATTTTCAACCGAAATTGCATACGGTTAGTCTTGAAAAAGGCTGCTTTGTAAGAAAAAATTACACGAGTGAATGAAAAGCTGATATAATGCAATGAAACGTACGAGTCCAGAAAATAAAAGTAACACAATAACAATAAATTACAATACTTGATGAATAATTTTGCAGGGTGATATTCTATATACATGTGCGTTCTGTCCACTTTGTTACTTCGCTCAAGTTCAATCAATTATTCTTAACACACAGCAGTACATGGTAATGCCAAATTTTTATATTTTACTTCAATATTCATCTCGTTTTCTATCAATTCTTTTAATAAAATCTTGCTATAAGTTTAAAAGTATGAACTGAACTCTAAATCGAGATTTATTGATTTTTCTAATATCTGTACAGGAATCTTCTTCCATCACATTTTACGTACAACAATGCTGCATTACATTTATGATTATTTACAGACCAAGAAAATCAGAGTACAATTTTTATTTTTCAGATTTTGATGATATTGTCATCAAAATCGGAAAAAAAATCGTCTGTTATCTATGCAACAATTATAACCCATAAAGTATTTACAGATGTTCCATTATGTTCATTTTCAGCTGTTTTGTATATAGAGTACGATCATTGATCGCTGTACATTGTACAAATTTTATCTTTCTCCTGTTTTAGTGAGTAGATATATTATCTGTATCTAATTTTTTGGGTTATTTGTCATATGTAGTTATTCTAGCATGTGTGGAATTGTAACTTGTGTGGGCGGCTTCGTGTGACCCCTTCCTCCAGCTTAAGCGAATTTTTGTTTTATATTGTTATACTTTTTGTAGAAGATTTTGATGTTTGTGTTTTTGAAGCTGTCATTTTCATGTTCTTATACTTATTCATATTCATCAGTCACAAGTTTTATTTTGGGTACGAAAAATTTACTGAAAAAAATCGCCTTTTGAAATGAGTTTATACCAATCAGTTACTTTGGATGATATTATGGTACCAGTGGTTGAATCTCGGCTCTCGATAAATATTCCTGCAGTGCAGGACATTGTAGATTTTTATAATTAATGAATAGTTGGTGTTTATTATTCCGTAGACATTCATTGTGACTGCTTTCCATAGCAGTTTGCCAACTTGCCAGTTTGTCACGGTGACAACTATTAATTACTGAAATTCATACCCTTAACAATTTACATATTGGACAACTCGGTTCAGATATTCTAAAATAACAGTTGCGAAATCCAAAATTACAAATTACAAAAACGTGTTGCCTTACAAATAATATTTACATTTACATGTTTAAAATGTTTTAAAATCTAAATGTGCATTTTACATTATAATTAACAACAATAATAAAAGCCGAAATTGGCCTGTACCAAACATGAGAGTTATTGCACTTTCTTATAAATATAGTGTTAAGTAAGTGTAAGTGTTTCTTCTGGATGACTGAATACTTCCTCTTGTTCTTCTAGCGTTGGCTCTAATGTATCTCTTAGACTCTTCCGTAACATTATTCTTCGTACTTTTTCTGGTATACGGGTCAATGGAATTTCTCATTAGTTTGTGCATTCTCTGTTTTTTGTAAATAGTTACTATGTTGGATTAAGGAAAATCTATGTTGATATTATTATTACTATTTCGTTGAAATTGAGTGATATTAGCCCCACTGTGCGCTGGAGAGGTCTAGCTTAAATATTGGTCAACAAGAAATGATCACCTACTTGGGAAATGTAGTTTTATCTATATGAACCGATTTTGCCGTTTTTAATGAAATATTTTCTACTTCTATTATCCTGAAGAGTTGGTTGCGTATGAATCCACTCTCCACAGTTTCTTGTTACAGAGATTACCTTAAGCTTGTCTTCACCATGTTTCCATTACAAAATCTGTTGTTAATCCTTGATGCCAGTATAATTATATGTTGTGAATATTTGCGATCCATTATTATAACAATTAATAATAAATTTATTATTGTCTATCACCAGCATCGACATATGACGTGTTACGTCGTGTGTGAAATAAATATGTGGAAGTTTATCGTGAGAATTAAAATTGGTGATAGTGATACATTCAATATCTTTGTTTCACATGTTTTCGCATCGTCGGCCAAACTTCATTAACTTCGAATCCCCAATGCGCGTACGATTATATCGGCGGAATCGAATATGCACATACGACACCAAATTGTAAATTGCGTCGGTCGTAAAGTTAATCCCCGAATCATCATATCCAATGCACGAATTCCCGCTTTAAAACAGTTTTGTAATAAAATCACATTGAATGTGATTGGATTGCATTAAATATATTTGCTTCTTGTTTTTCTTTAATAATAATAGTAATACTAAATATTATCTTTATTCCATTATATCACATAGTGCAGAGCAAATCAAATCTTTTCGTACATTTTACACGCTATAACAATGTTCAGTAAAATATTACAATTATAATAATAATAAATAAAATCAATATTTGAGTATTGTCAATATTCAGGTTCATTTTCATTACAACCATTTATTTAATTAACGTAAGTTTCCGTTTATTAAATCTGCATGTTATTCATTTTTGATGTTCTGACAACGGTAGATATGTAGTCAGCGAACATTATCGTCAAGTCTTCTATAGCCAATGGAAAATCGTTTACGTGTAATAAAAATTGATGTCACAAATTAAAACAATATTGTTAATTTCACTATATTCTTTGAATTTGTGATTATGGAATTCAACAAGCATCGCCGAAATCTATCCAAAAATAGAAGTGGTTCAAGAATAGACCTCAGAGGTATGCTCAGACTGGGAAACCGTAAATTTCCCAGTCTGAGCATACTAATCGTCCAGATTCGTCCATAGCTCTAATGCATTGTTTTCTGTTAAATTCGATTTTAACCATTCTAAGGCCATTCCATGAAATCCCATTACCTGAAGTTTTTCGTATAAAACCTCATGACGGATGCTATCGAATGCTTTTGAAAGGTCCATCAACATACATGCCACACCTTCATTGTTGTTTAGTCCTTCCATGTTCCACCGCATTCGTGTTGTTAAGGGAGCGCGTTATTTCTATTGTGCTCGTTAAGGCACTAGACCACGGTGAAAAATAATTTTTTTCCTGTTTTTTTTCTTCATTTTCTGAAAGATGCATTTGTCAAGAATGCTTTCACCGAATATTTTAGAGAAATTCGTCAAATTGATGGAGATACCGCATTTTATGTGAATCGTTGCTAGCGTATGACCGCGCCGAGCGGCAGTCGTACGATTCGTATATATAATATCATTCGATTTGTTCGGTCCCACATATGTATATATTTAGCAATTAATTAAGTTAGTTTAGATATGCGCAATCCAGTGCAAAATATTCGCTACAATTATTTCGTTTCGATCCTCAGAATATTTTGCATACGAAATTAGTCCCAAATTCACGGCTGTGCAGGTACAGATTGTTCGACAGATGCACCAGCTGCTAACGGTCGGTTCGATTGTTTACATTTATTACTCATTTTTCCAAATTAGAAACCCAAAAACACTTGTACTGTCACGTACAAGACGTTATCTATTTCAATACAATTGCGGCCCGATATTAAGCGCTGAATTCCCCGTTTTACCTAAGCCGTCACGAAACTGTCGCTAATATTGCATCAATACTTTTTAACAATGGTCACATTGGCCTCAGAAATGTATTGGAGATATTAAACATCAAAATTGGTGACGCACTCTACCAATATTGTCAAAACATCGACGAGAAACGAATATGCGAAGCCGAGCACGAAGCCGAAACAAGCACGCATGAGGGTCGTCTTCGTGCAAAACATGGAAAAAATAATGATTCTCTGGACGCTGAGGAGCTGTTGTATGGTCCAGGAATAGCTGACTAAACGTACGCAACAAGAAAAAATAGACCAAGAAATTAGTTAGTTTGTATGTTGAATTATGCTTTAGCAAAACTTTGAACGCGTTTTTCTCGAAACCTACTTTTTCAACCTGGTTGACAGCATATTAGAAAAACTGTACATCCGATTTGCATGCACCAAGTCTTAAACTGTTCGAAAATGTAGTCTCTATGGCACCACGTAGGGGATTTTTTATAATCGGTCTCCTTCTATTTTTTTTTTCATATGAATGGTGAAAATTTTTCATAAAAATCGAAAATAAAGTTCGATGGTCCGCCATTTTTTTTCCTTCTAGATATCAAAATTCCCCTACGTGATGCTGTAGACACATATGTCTAGTTTCTAAATATATTTTTATTTTATTTTTTAGACGAGCCGTATGGCTTAATCGCTGTCAACCACCGCGCGCGCAGTCTCCTCTCAGGAGCGGCGTACACCGCAAACTATACTTTAGATTCAAGTATAAAAATTTGTATACAGTCTTCTATATGCATATATTGACAATAAACATTGATGAAATGAATTGCATTCATCATTCGCTTGAAAATAATTATGAAAGATACACCTTCGTAACGCGCACGCACCGTGGTCTGGTGCCTTAAGTGAAGTACAAATATTTCACTGATGTATTTGATATTCTGGTTCCATTTAATTATTTTGCCTTTAAGCTTATTTGTGTGGACTTGTTCATGGAGCTTAGCATATCTATGCTTGTTTCACAGGTTGCTTATGTCCCGGAGATTGAATATAATTTTATTATATACCTCATTTAAATTTTTAACAACATCCTAGGTTTCTTTTACTTTATTACTTACTCGAATACATTAAATAATCCCATAACGTTTTTTTTTCTGGATATGTCTATATCCTGGTTTCATTGATGACAAAATAATTTATATGTTTCTTTCTTTTGTATTATACAGCGTGCTTTCGTATAATTGTCTTTTCTAGTTAATACTTTCTATTGGTCATTTGTTGTTTAAATGTTTATTTATTAATATTATTTTTTTATAGTTTTGTGAATTGCTGATGTAAGTGTTTCAATAAAATTTCCACAACATACATTAACTTCGGTATTACATAAAATACTATTCCAGTCTGTATTACAAAGTTTTTTGTTTATTATTTTTAAGATTGTGTGGGTGTACTACACGATACCCTCTTTCTTAAATTACCAGAAAACGCCAACATTTCCAAACAGCTCTCATATGTTCTAAAATTTGCAAATATGCTATCTATGTTACTTTTGCATTTCTCTGCAATTTTAGTTCCATTATTATTGGCTCTAAGTTATTGATGCAAAATATATTCAAAAGATGCTCTGAATTATTTTTAATTTTGAAGGGGATATTGTCTAAAATTTCATATTGGTGGTCGATATATGTTCGCCACGAAAATTATTGATTTTTTAATTCAATTGCACTACACTCCAACACCGTTTCCTCACCTTTCTCTTTCAAAGATACTATTTCAATATTACCTATTTGCACAAGTATACAAGATCCCCCATGCTGACTTGATATTCTTGAAAAGCACGAGGCAACTTCGTATCCCCGTAGCACCAAATCATCGCCTGATCTAAGTCAATGTTATAATTATAATATTGTTAATATTTTTGATATAAATTATAAGCTCAGTTATTTTATTTCTTAGTCTCTGTATATTCTGATGTATCAATGTAAATGTTGATCCTTTATCCATTAAAGTTTCGTTGTAGTTTGATGGGGTCTTTGAAAATCTTTGGATTTGTAAGTTCTTATTACAATATTCGTGGGTCTCAATTCTGGGTCAATTATTTTGTCATAAATGTGATCGTTAACGACTATGTTAAATGCCGCTATTCTCGTGCTTTTTGTTGATTTTGGTCGAGTAAAGTACTTCTTATGGTGTTTTCTTTTAGGAGAGATACTCTCATTTGCACTTAAGGGAGTCTGTTGTTGATTCAGTGCACTTTTTATCTTGTTTTTTTCTCATTGATTTGTTGCAAGATAAAGTCGTTGTACATTGTCTTCGAATACGATTTTGGCGAATCATTGGTGACATCGGTTGTTGTGGATTTCAATGGCGTTAAAGGACTCATAATGTTATGTTGTCCATTTTACATTTTGTTCTGATTTGTCATTGATAATTCGTAACATGTTATAGAATGTTTGCTCCATTTCACATTGTAAAGATCACTCACCGATGTGTTTTGCGTTTTTATTTCATATGGGCCACAGTGGAAATTTTAGTTTACATTGTACTACTTCACCGTCTTTAATCTTCATGTCTTCCCTGCCATAATCATTAAACGTGACAGGTGCACACTTTATTATGAATTAGACATAATTCAACAAAAAAGTTTTTGGAATTTGAATTTATAATTATTTAATTGGCATTAACTGCGAATTATTTTACTGATTATGCTAATTATACCACCAATAATTGAAAATATGAATGAGTAAAACACCACTTGTAAACGAAGTTTAATGTTTAAGGGCCCCTATTAAGCCACGCACGCCACGGAAAAACGTCAGCGGTAAAGTATCCGACAAGAAAAACTTTCAGTTTAAATTAAACTTGGCCAGAAACTGTCTGCAGCTAATACAAAATGAATTGCCACAACAACTTTAATCCTTTCTGGCCATAATCGATACCTAGGAAATAACGCCGTCGGTATTTATTTAATGAGATTTCAAATTCCTCACAAACCGATCGCCGAAATAATAAGAGAAACTTAATCCAACTTTAAAAGTGTGACGGCGAATAAATATTCATTAGGCGACCATTAAATTCGTCGACCTGTCGAAAGTATTATTATGATCGTGAGGAACCCAAGTTCGAACAACGGTAAATATCGACGAAATTGCCTTTTCTCTCGCTTCCTCTCGCACCCTAATGCCGCGAGGAAAAGGTATAATATAGAATTGGAAACACTCATTCGTTTCCATTACAATACCACAACATTAAACAGGAGACATCTTCCTAATTTACTGCTAAAATAAAAGCCAATTACGCCACAGTTAATATATAACAGCTACGGTATAATTTATACAATACATTGCCTCAGTATTACAGCTGGATCGATTTTTAAACAAAAATCGTTTAATTAAAAATACGTTAGTTACTTTTTACGCATAATAATAATACAAATCTAATAAATGGGAATAATATCGAAAGGGATTTTGAACTTAAAATACCGGTGGATTAGAAGGTAACATCAAAATTTCAATAACCTATTACATTTTTCTCATTACATACTCAGATTAGAGCGCATTTATAAATTAGATTCTAAGTCGATTACCGATGTTAATAAATCATTTGGCATCAAAATATAATTTACTCTCAGTCGTGCGTATTTACTTTATAATAAACTATTTACATTCTTGCATTAATGTTAGGGAATCTATTCATCCATTTAAATTAGCTCGCCTACTGTTTTCGATAAAAGCAATTTACTTTCGACGTTCAAATTCGTATTTGAACCTTGGCGCAAATGAGACGAAATCTCGTCTCGTTAAATTGAAATAAGTTCGTTATATTGAAATGTTAATGCACGGGAAGCAATTTTGAACAAATGATCCTCGGAGAGAAACAAGCAAAAAGACCTGAAATCAATTTACACGAACGGCACAACTAATACGCTAAATGCTGAAACATTTGGCGCCAACATAATAAATTATTTATATGAATATTAATAGGAATTTCACAAGCTGTATTTGCTGATTTAATTTTAATCTCCGTATATATTATCGATAATATTGGAATGCTACACTAATTATGATAAAATTTAATTGGATGGTTAGATGTAATTTCTCATTGAAAATATTAGTTGCCCGTTGGTGCAGTGCACCATACGTTGCAATAAGTCTTTTAATTGGGATAAGAGATGAAAGCAAAATTAAAAAATATTAATATATTCAAATATTTAAAATTGATTAGTAATAATTTTTTGGGTATCAGAAACGTAGATACCATGTCCTATGTTCCCTGACGAATATTACAGCTTAGATGACGATGTTGAATGCACACTATTTAAATTATCACATTTCAAAAATTCTAATAGAGTGCATAGCAGTTTTATGTGTACCAATAAAAGACTTTCCCGCAAATTGTTTAATTATTCTATTTTTTCAAACACCGTATTTCTAACACTTACATTTAGCCTGATATATCATGCAGTTTAGTTTAGTGCGTTTACATTTGTTTGACGCTCAACAAAACGACATTTTATGTAAGATATCCATGCGCTAAGGTAGAAATGAGATTGGGTCGCTCTATCACGTAGAGCCACTTTAATTCGGATTTGTCTGATCAGCATTATTTATATTGCATTACTCTTCGTCTCCTAGATCTCTACGTTTTCCAGACACACACACTCACACACATACAGGCCTCCAGAGTGAGTTGAAGTTCATTAATTTCCGAACGAACAGATGCGAAGGCAGTAGCGGTGGCAGCTCCACGGTTACTTGCTTTCCGAGTCATCCAGATTTATGTCCCCCGCCGTTCGTCTGACAGCACGGCTCAAACAATGCAATGCGGATTGATAGCGCGTAGTGTCACCAGATTTAGATGAAATTTTGTCTTCGAGTATGTTGCGAAAATTTTGAATATACTTTATATATTCCGATGATTCACAATTCACGGAACTTGATTCTAAACAGCCGTCCACTGTATTTAATGTTACAAATTCGTTTAGGTGCTAGTTTTAGCAATAAGGTTATTTATATATTTTTTTATCCCGAAAAGTTTTTATCGGTGTTTATCTAACTATAAAACTATTCTGAGCGTGACATCACATTAATAGAATTGTGGGATCATGCGGGATGATGAGTCAACGATTAAGGGATTCAAAATCAATTTCAAATCAAATACTGAGCGTGGGGGGCTATGTCGATGTTGGTAAATGGAATTAAATCAAATTGCAATAAATTAAAAATATCTAAATGCCCACGACTAGTTTTATCTTCATTTTTTGGGAAATGCTTGTAGGTTCTGCAGATAAGATTTGTAACCTGAAATACAGATACTTGCGTCTAAACTGCGTACAGAAGACTTAGGACGTTGCATAATGGAAGTGGATACATGAAAACATGCAATAAATACGTTTTCCGTCCGCCTTCACTTAAATTAGTTATCCTATTAAGACCTTAATAAGTACCAGTTGCTAAGGACGCCAGGAAGTAAGTAGTTCAGTTGCCTCCCTAAAGGAGTAAGTAAATATTACCAGTTATTATAGAAATCTCAAAATATCAAAAATATAAACCAACTTTTGCTCCCTAAATGAGAAAAAAATTATCATTAAAATTCAATATATTATTATACGCTAAAATTTATAAATGAGAAACACTTCCAAAGTGTAAAAGGCGGCTACAAGAAGAATTGAGTTTATTTGTCTGCGAAAAATTTGAATATTTATATATAAGGCTCATGTAGAAGGGTGAATTCATACATAACGAAAAAGTAGCTTTAAGTACATGATCTCTAATTCGCCTCGTATTATAACGGTGTTGATCGCCTCTCACGGAAATTTTATTACGACTCCTAAATGTCATCGCCAGTATCTCTAGAATGAAAAGCGAGTATATGGTTAGTATTTTGCTGCGTAGAAAGAGACGCAGGAACTTGTGTGGAACAGATGATCTGCTTTTCCTAGAACCGCACCATTATTTAAAATATTGAAATTTAATTGTGTTTGTTTGTGTTTAACCCGGTGTCACACAACCAGGTGAAGATAAATCGGTCGGTATTTTAATGGTGAATCGTTGCAATATGTTGTGCGACTGAGTAGCTGCGCAGAGAGAGATGAGGACGCACCGATTGTAACGACTTAGTCGACCACCGCCCGGGGAATTGTTTGGACGGGGTTAAAATTGTCAACGGGTGAGTTACACCCACCTTACGCTCCGTGTAACAAATCTGTTCAGACTGAAAATCTAGTATGTCGTACGAAGAAAATATGTCATTGCAGCGTTTCAACGAAACTGGTTCTTTTTGTGATTCCGATAGTGACATCGAAATCGATAATGTTAGTGAGAGAAGCTGTGAAAGTGACTCCGAGCAGGAGACAGATAACGAAGAAGAAGGGTCTGTTGAATTGGAGGAAAATGAGAGCGAAGGTAACGGAAGATATTTGTTGGGGAAGAATGGTACAAAGTGGTTTACTGTACCAGAAAGACCTAATATCAAACACGACTGGTGAATGTTCGAAACTGTTTTTTACTGAAGACATTTTGCAAGGAATTATGATTTACACGAATGTTCAAATAAGTCTCAGGGGGGCTGGATGTGAAAATAGTCACATAAAGAAATATGTGATGATTGATATGATAACATCAGAATTGAAAGCTTTTATTGGTTTATTGTACGTAGCTGGGCGTTTCAAATCTAATCATCTAAATTTGAAAGATTTATGGATGCGTGATGGATCAGGTATAGAGATTTTTAGGACGATCATTAAGGTTTCAATTAATCCAGAATTGCTTACAAGTTGATGACAAATCCACACGTGGAGAACGAAAAATTCACAATTTTGCTGCTATTGCATTAGTGGATGCCAAATCATTTTACGTTGTCAATCTTGAAATTTACCCAGGAAAACAACCACCAGGTCCGTACGCACTCAGCAACAAAGCTTTCGACGTTGTAGATAGACTTGTAGCTCCGATTTCAAAGAGCAATCGCAATGTAACCTTTGATAATTGGTTTACAAGTTATCCATTGTTGTTGTCCTTGCTGAAGCAACATCGTTTGTGAGCACGGGGACTTTTCGTAAAAATAAGGCTGCAATTCCAAATGAAATGCTCGTAAATCGTAAAAGAGATATTCCCAGCATATTATTTGGGTTTCAAAAGGATATCTTTTTAGCATCCTATGTGCCAAAGGAAAATAATGTGGTGTTGTTGATGTCGACATTACATCACGACGATAAGATTGACATCACAAGTTTAGAGAAAGAAAGCCATAAATGATTACCTTTTACAACCAGACTAAAGGAGATGTAGATGTTGTGGATCACCTGTGTGGCAATTTCGATGAGGCATGCAATACAAAACTATTGCCAATGGTTATTTTCTATGCAGTTTTGAATATGTCTGCATGATAGTATATAAGGCCAATAATAACAGCTCAGTATTACGTCGAGATTTTCTCCGAGATTTGGGACTAGATTGATTTCGGAGCATTTACAAAACAAGAAGGAGAATCTTTATTTATCAAAAGAACTTCGTAAAAGGATTCAAGGTCATGTCGGTGAATCCTCAAAAGAACCACCACAAAAGTAACCAGCCGGATCAGAAGATGTTAAATTGGACACATGGAAACAGGTAGAAGCCCAAGGAAGAAAACAGATAATGACGTATGCAAGATATAATAAGAGATATAGAGAAATTTGTACATATGGGGTAGACCGTAATATCTGAAAGGGGGGAGAATGGGGATGGAGGAAAGAGTGATAGCGAGATTCGGGTGCGGAAGTGGGGAGAGCAGCAATATTGGATTTGATTTCTTTAATAAATATAGAATACCTAAAAAATATTTTTATTTTACCCTCCATTTTTGTTCAAAATGTATTCAATAAAATAATAAAAAATTACATTATTGTATTAACAGTTACGCAATCCGTATAAGGGTTTATTACACCCACCTTATGCTCCATGTTATGCATTTTAACCTTCCGCTCGCCGGGTTAAATGTTACTGATCGCGTTTTTTCCAGACATATACTGATTTTAGCTGCGTCGAAATGTTTCGAGATTTTTACTGTGCCAGGTTAAAGATGTGTCATCAGAAAACAAAGTAATTTTACATTTTAAATTTAATTGGGCTAGATCGTTTATGAACACGAAGAACAGTATCGGGCCAAGAATGAAACCCTGTGGTACTCCGCAAGTGACATTGTCTATATCAGAATTAACATAGCTTTCTTCTGCATCAGCAATCTGGACAAATTGTTTACGATCCGTAAGATAGGATCGACACTATCACCGATACGCCTTGTCACGAAAACCATATTTTTGTAATTTATTTAGGAGAATAGTATGGTTACAGAGTTACAGAAAATTGTAGCTTAATGTTTATGTTATGTTAATATTATGCTATAGACTTCATCCAGATAATCATATATGGCGTCGCTCGTGTTAGTATTTGGTCTAAATCCATATAGCGAAGCCGATAACTAATTTTGAGATTCTATGAAATTGAGCATTCTTTTTTTAACTAAATATTCTATGATTTTAGAGAATGAAGATAGCAACGAGATCGGTCTAAAATTGGAAGGATGATATACAACATCACCTTTATGTAAAGTAAATGTATAACTTTTAATAGTTTTAAGCGGGTTATAAATAGCCCACTGAAGAAAGATTCATTTATCAAATCTGTAAGATATTTAATAGTATGCAGAGGTAAAACTCTAATAATCATAAGAGAAAAACCGTCAACGCCGGACGAGTGTTTATTTTTTGAAAGAGTTAAAGTATGTAATACTTCGTTGGTCGTAAAAAAACTATTTTTGCTTCTATATTTAACAAATGACATCGGATCTATTTCGGATTCGATTGCATATGCAAGGGTCTTGCACGTTTTATTGTTATCAGTTATAAATACTTGATTTTCAGATTTGCGTTCGGTAGATAACATTTCATGGACGAGTTTCCAAGTTTCTTTGGCGATATTACTAGTTCCGTAGTCTGATTGGCATTTTTTGACAATCGTATAATTTTCCTTAGGTATATTTTATGTAGTTCATAATTGTTTTGAAACCAGGTCGCCACAATTTTTTTTTTATGTGGTGAAAAGCACATTTGTTTTTAATGAATTATGATTCCGCTAGTAAGCCGGGGTTTTTTCCTTCGGAAAGGATTTATCAAAAATCTTCGCCAAGGTGACGAAGAATATATCAAATTTATTGTCGACCGGTGTGTCAATGGGAATATACCAAATTTCATTTTCGCATCTATTTGTAAAGTTATCAAAATTGCGCCTTTTATAATAACGTCACTGAACTTGCTTTCGGTAATGGAGGGGGTAAATACAATTTTACAAAGATTACCCTCATGGTCAGATAACCCGACCGAAATGGGGTTTGCTCAAATAAATGTTCGCCCTAAATTAGAGCAAACATAGTCAGTTATTGATTTGGATGATTGCGTTATTCTTGTGTATTTAATGTGCATATTGAGATTATAGGCAGATAATATTTGTTTTAATTCAAACAACTCCCTCAATGCACGATTAGAAGCCACGCTCCGAAGTATAGATACAAATAATATAAATATTGAAATCTACCAAATAGGTACAAGAAAACTCAAATTGGAATTCAGCAATGAGACTGTCGTACAAGTTAATATTAACTATTTTAATCATCTTCAATTTTAAAATAGCAGTACCGTCTCGAGTATGAGTTTTCCTACTAAAAAGAGAAGTAGGATAATATTTTTCCAATATACAAGGTTCATATTATCGATTCCAGTGTTCAGTTAAGCATACGAAAATTCCAATCCCGAAGTCGCGCATACAATTGATCAGAATTAAAACTTTGTATGTTAAGGACAAAAGACGTTAAACTTCGTGAAAACCCAACGCACCAGTAGACCCATGTGTTGAATTAAACAGAATTTCCACATCCACACTCTCGTCGTTGGTCATCAACAAATTTTCTTTCGGCATTCTATTTGCATTGTGCAGACATCTGAAGATTGATCACGTTTTTCCAGTTGATAAAATTCCAACGCTGATTGCAGTTATGTAACTGTTTACGTTCCAAAATTAAATTAAAGCTTTCGAAAAGTTGAAATATTCATTTATTTTTAGTGTTCAAACATTTTCTTACTATCTAGCAGCGTTATTATAGTTTGCTAACTCGTCATAAATTTGGGTATTCACGTCAAATATACATTTATTCAGTATACGGCACATACATATATAAATATCATGTTAGTAATTGCAGTTGTAGCCTTTATTTTATCAATTGATTCTTTGCTAGATCATTAAAATTAAAATCACGCAAAAATGTTTCGGTGTAATTTAATACAGTTTCCAGTGTAGCCTTTAGTTTACATAGACCACTAACTGAATAATTTAACTCTTCTGCTTTTCCATGCATTTTTTCCGAGTCAGCTGGTATGGATATCTCCTAAAAGTTACATTTTTGGTTTCGTTTGTTTTGAAGTTACTATTGAAAGATTTTAGGCACTTTATTTATTTTCCCATTTGGTTTCTCATGAATAGCTTGGTGCGTTTTATCATTTAATTGCATATCTATTTTCACGGTTTCAACAAAAGTCATTCGTTGGTTTTTTCGACGGAAAATACGTCTGCAAATCATGTTTCCGAGTCAATTTACCATTAGTACTTCTCTTAGTGTGGATTTCACCAACAGCAAATAAATTTATAGTTAACTATTAGATTAATAAATTTATTCGTTGGTTAAAAATTAAAGCGTTTCACCAAACTATTTAGCATTTTGGTTTGTTATTTCACGAATAAATATATTCATTTTGGATTTGCATGGAGTACCCCTGAGTGCACACATGTAGTCATCATTCACTGTCATTACGTATTGCGTTTGTCTGCACTTATGAATTTGGTTACTCAAAATGGGTTGCGATGAGGAAAATCGAAGGAATATCATGAGTGAAATAGCAAAAAAAAATTCCTCAGGTGAATTCAAGTAGTTGTGAATTGTCTTCTGAAGAAGGCGTGGCTGGACTAAGTACTGCCAGTACTTACCTAATCACCTCCTGCAAAACAGAAAGTTGCCAATTTTTTTTACAATATAAAGTGTGGTCAACGTGCTAAACGAAAGAGACGTGAAGATATCGACGAAAATTGCTTTAACTTTAAAAAAGAAAGGCATGAAAAAAATTGGGATTTACTAAGAAAAAAGAGTAAAAAGAGAAAAGAAGTAGAATATACAATTCCTCGTTGTTCAAGTCGATTGCAATGTGCAAAATCATGGTTGCGATTATGACCGCAAGGGTTCTCTCCATCGTCAGCCTCATTCCTATCGAGAGGAATGGAAATCTTTTTTTAAGGACGCCAAAAGCTCTTTCGATAGTATTTCTTGTAGCTTTATGAGCATTGTAGTATCTTTTTTCCGCTATGTTTTGGGGTGCTATAAGCGGAGTCAGTAAAAAAAATTGCAGGCATAACTACGGTCACCCAACAGATATCTGTTAGGAAACTCATTTGCTTCCAGGGGCATTTTAATCTGGAACCGTTGAAAATGGTGCAATCGTGAACAGATCCCGGCCATCGTGCAACAACATCCATGAATTTTAAATTGGCATCACAAACCGCTCGAGTGTTAATAGAAAACCAATTTTCTATTGCGGTATAACTCCTCATGTTCCCCACATGGCACATTAGGAAATCCTACTACATCATAAAAAATTCATTTGCATATGCTCTGCTCTAGGTAGCCGAATAATATGAGAGCGTAATTCAGCCAATAAATTTGACACTTTCTTAATTATTCGACATATGGATGCATTTGAAACTGTGAAGCAGTTGTAGCATTAGACTAACCGGATGATTTTTGCGACTTAAATGAATCAAATTGTTTTCAATTAAGGCTAGAATTTCCGTACAAGATTCATGATCGTTGTATTTTTCAAAACGGATTAGTACGTTGTCATGACCGTGGTGATCTTCCAATAATTTCGCTCCCTTCGTCCTGACGAATCGAATCCCCATGAACAGGATGATAAAGTAAGCATTCTTGCAAATCATAATGTGTCAGCACAAAACGGAAACAATAATAACTAGGTATGCTTACGCATTTTCCATTTTATCGTTGCAAACTTACACTGACGTTTGAAATTATAAAAAATGCGAAAACGTCACGCAAATGACAAAATATCGTATGAATAAAAATTAAAATTTCCAATTACTTACAAAATTTTAGGCAAAACTGTAGAGCATATTTGAGTACCTGGCACAGCCGCAAATACTGATATAACGTAACCATAGTGCGTTGAAAATATTCAGTAGTTATATTCCATAGTGCATGCGAAATACGCGAATATTTTTACGAGTGCACCAATAACAAATAAGTATAATTTTATTCTAAAATGAGTGCAATGTATGTTATTCATCTTGTGCGTGCGTGTGTGTGTATTTACTGAAATAGATAATTCTTTTGATTATTACGTACTATTTGCTTTCAAGTTTGAAATAGTTTAGAATAGGCCGAAAAACTGCATTTCTACAGTACAGTACACAGTAAGCACGAAATCAAACTAGAATAGGTCGGCAGCGCGAAATTACTATTGTATTTCACAGAATAATCTAACATTTGTCTCGGAAGAAGAGCTATTTAAGTTGGTCATAAACGTGCACTTTTTGTCCTTCATAAATCTATTTCCTTCAACCTTAACCTAAAATAATCTTGTATGTCAAGCCGAAACCTTTAACGTTTTTGTTAGATTTATGCGGCGGTATCATATTGGTCATACTTCACCAGTCTTCTCCCTACTTCCACTGCCACCATTTCACGCCCAGTATCTTGCACCATTATATATTATTGACTTTCATACGTCCCAAATCACTCTTCAACGCTCCCTAGAACATTACATACACATCCTTATTTTATCTCACTCCACAGACTTCCGCTACATACATCAATATCTTCCTCATACATGTCTTCCATACCATCACCCTTTCTCATAAAATACATTATTTTACCGAACAGACCCCTATTTAACCGTTCTTCTGCGTTTCTTGCTTTTCCACACTTATACGTTTAATGATCGTCACGACTACAACTTGCTCTCAAAATGTAGCACAAATACGACGGCTCCTTTACTTCTTTAATTATGCTACTTTTTCATTTCACTTTCACTCTCCAATTTCCTTGAACCTTTAATCAGATTCCGCCACTAATCCTCCATGTTTTCTAATAAATTTCTGCGGTATTTTGCAATAGGTCCGTCGACACTGTAGATAGCCCCTTGCATTATCTCCTTCCTATCTACTTCATCGAACGCTGTCATTAAGTTTATAAAAATGGCGTGTAACATTTAGCTTCATATTGGCATTTTCCCTTTCTGCTAAATGGTATAGTACACACAGGTTCTCTCCCCTGTCTTTACTAAAGGCAGTAAGCCCTTCCAGTAACGGTTGCACTTTTCTTTTTTTCCATAACATTTCACTGTAAATCGTATACGTCATACCCCTGCCTTTCTTGCTGATTGACGGGATCATCTCCATTTTACATCTTTCGGCAGCCGCTCTCTTACTTACCAATATTTAACATTTACGACAATTCAAATATTGTCTTCGCATGTTTCGGAACTCGGAACGAAGGTCAGAAATAAAGTCATGTGTAACATATTCCAGCTTTTTAAAAATATTACCATATATTGCCCACTATAAATTACTAAAAACTAATTCAAAGGAAAAATAGCATGCATTTATTTAAAAATACTGTCAGGCACTCCTAGAGGCGAAGTAAAAATCTTTCAAAAATGTGGAATTCATAGTATTACTTAAATATTTTATTCGGTACAAATTATTAAAATTAAAAAATCAATTATTGCCCCATATACATTGAATATGAACATACCATAAGGGTAAACAGTTTAAAAATGTTAATAAATCTTCTAATAAATTAGAATTAAAAATATTGCAATTATATAATAATATATATAATTTAAAAATAAACAACAACATACTCACATGCAATAGTTAAACATTTAATAAGAACTAGTTTGGAATATAACATATTTGCTGTCATATTTACAATACCAGGCGATGTTTTATTAAAGTACTTTGAAATACCGAAATAGCTTTCATCATACACATCTATATTTCCTAATATATTCCGAAATCGGTTTCAACTTCCATGTTTATACTTCTGCATCGAGCCCTGCAAACTTCAGTTTGTTTCTTTGAACCACTCGTTGTATGTTTAATTATGACAAAATACATCTGCCGGGAGCTTTTCCGCGAGCAAGTTAGTTCCAAACGGATGCGACTTGTATCTAGTTAAGTCAAGTTTACGCCGTTCGCAACTTGCAGAATAAACGACCGCATTTTCCCAGCTAAATTTCTAAGTGATTACTTTAAAGGAGCGCGTCTGTGGCGGCCGCTGCGCCCGCGTCCGCGGCGATTTTTTCCACAGTACTAAATGAACCGCGAATGAGAATAAGACGAAAAGGACACTGGGATTTTAAAAAGGACGAGTTATCATCGAACAATGGACCGAAAGCATTACCATTCCGAGTCCCATTGTATTGGCGAATACAATGCCGATAAAAATTCATTTCGGATTTTCCGATCTCTCGAATTCTAATTTTTATTATTAGTTTCCCCTTATTATGATCGAGCGTTTTCAATTGAAATCGTATCTGCGCTGCGAAAACTAGTCGGCCGTAATTTTACTTCGAAGTTTGGTAAGAAATTAGTGAATCAAAATGCGGGATAACTTATGCAGAAAACTATAATTGCATCGATGTTAGATCTCTCTGCTCGCTTAATATAAGACGTAAGCTTAATTCATTATCAGTAATAAATATACAGCTTGCACATATTTGCATATATTCATCAGACAATAATTAGAATAGTTATTGCGTACTATTTAATTTCAATTTATTAAATTTATGCTGATGTTCTTTATTACTGTCGGATGCTACGTCGATGTAAATTTTATTTTCGGTGTCGTTACTACTGTACTAATTTCTGTTAATGTATTTTCTACATTGTTTTTATTTTCCACAACTAGGATGTTGAGCAATTTATTTTGATCTTCATATCTATTAAACAATTATACGATGTTGAATTATTTGTGAACATTTTATATCATCTCTTTTTTCCTTCAACAAATATTTACAATGTTGTCATTAATTATTGTCGCTAATTGAGCGCAGCTTTGTGAAAATATGTGGCGTAGATTGCACAAGTTACTGAGTAACTTTATTACGGCACCGTTTGCACTTTTTATCAGTATGCATTGTGTGTGTTTATAGCACTTTAATTGTCCTAAAGAAATATGTGACACAAAGTCTTTATACCTGACAATTGTTTTAATTTGCAGACACCTTAAAACATGATATTCAAACAACTTGTAGAAGTATAAAAAATATGTAATTATAATTAAAAACAGCAAAGTGTAAACATAAATTTACCGAAGGATTCATGGTATACCCAGGTGCAAAAAGTATTAATGACACAGATCTTGACTCATCATATTCTCGTTACTTGTATTCTGCCTGATTTGGTAGGCAACAATATAGTTTACACGTTTTGGGTTTTCTAAAAACGATAGTTTTCAACCACATTATGTGGTCGATAATTGTAATTTCCTTCGCTGCGTTTTGCTTCCGTGATCGCTAAAGGTTTACAAAGAATGCTAGTTTTATTCAGTTCAAGATAGTACCGTTGAATACATGGTATTTATGGATGGAGTGAATGTCGTGAGAATAGTGTCACATCTTCTACGGAGGAATAAAGAAAGGGTCAATTAAATTTTTCAATTTTGTGGATCACATTTACATGTTCGATAGGTGTAGATTTATCGGAATGGATATGAGCTAATTCTAGAAATAGAACTCTCTTGTACGCTTCACTAAGTTCGAGGCTGCTCTTTGACATGAAGGTGTAGATTTATCGGAATGGATATGAGCTAATTCTAGAAATAGAACTCTCTTGTACGCTTCACTAAGTTCGAGGCTGCCCTGACATGAATGAATTACGTATGAAATCTTTGGTGGTTGGCGTATGTGCCATTGCTGGAATTAATGAATATTTGATGGAGTATTCGGAGAGCCACAATGTATGTAGTTATTTCATGGACGTCACTGATACTCACAAGGTATACATGGCTTCATCTAGGTTGCTGGCTGAGAAGGAATTCTAGAATGCGTAATTTATTTTTAAATGGATCGCGGAAACTTAATGGTTTTTTCTTTTTATTGCTATTGATTGCTTTCTTTTTATTGCTATTGGTTGCTTTCGAGGACCAAAATATTACCCAGAATTTTGTATTTCAACATGACATACTTCTATTTAATTTTGACATATATCCAGCTTTCAAACCCTTCGTTGCGAAACGTAGTAAACTTTCTTATGATGTCAAGTACACTTTTCAAAAATAACTTTTTAAACAAAAGTTGTTTAAATCATACCGAGTTCGAAAATTCTCAGGATTACTATACTTCCTTATACATAAAATATAAGAAAGTAACGAGAGTGTCTGATACAGTATTTTAAATAACGAAGGTGTCTGTCTTAACTTTACCATTAAAATAACATGTACAAATGTCAACAATGTGAACTGTTGGGTTGGGTTTGGGTTATAATTATTTATGATGACAATAATGACTTGGACATGTCTTTGAAACTCTGCAATATTTCATTTCCACGAAAAAAAACTACATCACTTAAAATAAAATCCGAATCATATTTAAATAACTTGTATTAGACGTATTAGTTGACAAACTTCTGTATGAACGAAACATCAAACTGGACTATGTTGTTTTTAATTGTTTCATTAAATTAAAAATTCCATTTATTAAAACCTGAAAAACACAGTGTTCTATGACAATTAGAAACAACCATGCATATGCCAGGTTAGGACATATTAGTTTGGTTGTACGTAGCTATTAGTTTCTATGTAATGAATGCAATGGAACTTACAGCAATAAACTTCATTTTATAAATCTTCTCATTGTATCAATAAGTCCTAGAGAGCACTGTAATATATATCACATAATATATAAAGTTCAACTATTGTGCCACTAAAATGTATAAATTTGGGCATATCCGCTATCTTTTATCGTTTGATATAACGTATACATCGGTTTGTTGACCGGCGCCGGATCATGACACAGAAGATCGTTTCTGGCGCAATTTATAAACGGAAGATACCATTTGGCAAGACGAATACGGGCTCTCACAATGACCATAGTTATAAATTGCAATACGAAGAGCATAATGTATTTCTGGAAACGTTCGTACAATACAATACTTATATTTCTTTTGCACACAAACTATATGCTGCAATAGGTCACATGTGCATATACATATATATTGATATGATACATTTGTGTAATAAGCGTAGGATATGTTTTAAAAATTTATTATTTTGTTTAACATAAATTAAATACGAGAATGCAATTTTCTTGCAAACTTATTGTATTATTCTTTTCAAAACATTTTCAGGGTTCAATACTGCGTCCTTTATTATTACAATGATGACGGAGATTTAATAACTAACTCTTATTTTCATAATCTGATTTATCATCATGCATGAAATTTTCAATGTATTATAATTTTAGTTATCATTTGTTATATTTGCGAAACGCTGCATTATTTTCTTTCTCTGTCACCTTTTCCCAAACTGTCACCTTATACGGTTATGTATTATATATCCACGTGTCCTTAATTGTATCATACTTCACTTATTTACGTTTACTTTTCTTTACTTAGCAATATTTACTACATTATGTTAACGTAATTCCTTATCGGAGCGACGTGGATCGTGGAGCAGACAAATGTTTAACATTTTTATATAACTTCGTCATGGGTAGAATAGATGTCTTCCGGTTTCAGTGGTTCTAAAAGAGATCTTTTGACGTTTAACGTTTAAGGCAGAAACGACGGCTACGATTAGAAAGGAGCGTAAGAATAATAATGCTATAATGTGTGGATATGAGATGGGTACAAAGGACACTGATACTTTGAAGGAGTTTTTCAAAGGAACTCATGGAAATAAACTAATAAGCCAAAGCCGGTAGAATCTGAATGTGATCTTACGTATATGGTTCTTAATAAGATCACTTACTACTCCTGAATCGAAATCATTGTAAATTGCAATGGTTTTAATAAGATGAAGTTCGGAGTTACATTAATCTTTTGTTGAAACAAAATTTTACTTACGCTGCATAAGAAAATTGAAATAAATCATACGAATCCGTGTTCAAAGATTTGTATACACCCATTTTCATAAAATGTATTATATTTTTAATTATTGGCGTATCTAAAAATGGCGAACATTCATTTCTTCCCTTTTGATTATAAATTTAATAATATTTGGATAATAGGTTTAATAATAATCAAAAATAGATGGAATAGAATGTTTATGAACGTGTGCACCGTTCATAAACATTTTTTTTCTTGTACTCAAAATGAAGTAAGGTGGTAAGGTGATTTTAATTTTATAGGATTTGTAATCCACGGATGAAAATATTAGTAATAAACAATACTTCTACACAAAAATCTGTAGCAGATCGAAATCATTGAGAAGCAGGAGAATGAACAGCTACGCTAAACTCATTTACAAGCTAAGATAATTTTTTATGGGTAACAAATCATTGCGTTGAGGTTCCCTAAGTAGGGATATCTTTGCTCAATTGAAAGACTGAGAAAATTGGAATGGTGCCTAGTGAGATGGGGAATGCACGATAGTGGCGCAGTTGGACTAGGATCAATGACATATGGAACCTGCATCTAGAAGGAACTTTATTACGTACTGTATTATTTATATTATTATTTATTTATTTTATTTATTATTATTATTTATTTTGATGTCAATTACATCAATAATTGTATTGGTAGGGCAAAATGGACTAAATGTGAGGAAGAAGAAGCAAACTGATAATAGTACTCATCAGGTATAACTGATTTTCGCTATATTTTTTATGAAATCAAAAAAATATATTTATATTTCTCCTTCATTTTGACAAGCCATTAATTATGTCCACATTTAGAAATTGAACAGAAGTACTTTATAAAGGTTTCTTTAAAACGTTTACCCAGTGACTTGACCCATAAGTATCAAAGCTTAAACAAGCAACACCCGAGCCATGTTACTTGGTCTATTGTATTATGAATAATTTTCGTATTAAATGCACATGAACAAGCAGATTTTTGCTAAACGTATGATTATGAAATGCCTTCAGCAAATTTTCAAACAACATAAATAAGAGAACAAGTATGGACGATAGAGCTAGAAAATGATTTGGACAAAATTTGGAGAGTAACGCCAAATTGGAGAGAGGAAATTAGGTTAAAATGGGGTATAATAAGATAATTATAAATGGGGAAGAATTGACATGGAATGGAAATGTAGAAGCGATGGAAAAAATTAAACCAAAAAATAAAACAAGTATAAGGTGCTAAATATTTGAAATGGACCGGGCAAATGTTAAAGGCTTGATTTTCGCACAAGAACATAATTCCCGTGGAAGCGAACAAATGATGAACAGCGAATGAAGTGGAATTGTACTAAGGGAATACATATCTGGCAACTTGGACTATAAGAGGGACTTATTACGCTGGAGCAAGACTAACATTATTAACAATTACGCGCCCTCGGATAAAAATGAAGAAGAAAAGGTCGTGTTTTATGAAACGATTGAAGAACTTATGATACACTGTCAGATGAAAATATGAATATAATTGTGCGAGACTTTAATGCAAAAATAGGTAGAGAAAAAGACTGCTAGATAAGAACCAAAATCAAGAACGTTATCCTGCAAAGGCAAGGATGAGAACTTAATGGGAAATGAAAAGAAGTGGAAAATGTACGGAAGAACGCAACCAAAATTTAAAGAAGAAGATGGGGGATATAGCGCCTCCAACAGAAAATGAAATATATACATAAAGTGATATCATTTATGAAAAATGGCTAGATTCTCGGATAAAATGATATTTTGACCTAATTAATTAAATATGTATATGTATTTTTTTGTAAAAAGTCATTTTTGTTATATGGCAGCGAGAACAAATGCCAGAAAATGGAGAAAAGCAGTAATTATACCATTGTACAAAAAGTGCCATAAAATAGTGTAAAAATTATTGAGGAATATCACCATTGGATGTAACGTATAAGATTTTAGTAAAGATGCGTATTATCTTTACTAAAATCTTATACGTTACATCCAATGGTGATATTCCTAGACTACACGTATTTCCAGAATGTATTGTGGGCAAACATTGGGTTGGTTTCAGAAAAGATCGCTCGGTTGTAGGTCAGGTTTTTACTATAAAGGAACTTCAAGCAATATGTAATGGTCATGATACAGAAATCCACGCTATTTTTATTGATTTTAGACGAGCGTACGATTCAGTGAGGAGAAAGGAATGTTACCAGACAATGCAGGAAATGTAAATTCCTAGTAAGCTAATACGATCAGTGGGAATGACTTTATAGAACTAGGCCAGTAAAGTATGAGTAAACAATATAGTTTCAGATTCTTTTGAAGATAGAATGGGATTGAGGCAATGTGATTCGCTGTTTATGGCGTTGTTTAATGCAAGAAAAAGTCATCAGAGAGAATAAAATAAACTGCAACAATATCAAAAATATAAAAGTCACCAATGTTTGGGCTGGCAGACTATATAACGATACTTGTGACAACAAGGGAGGGGCTTGAAAAAGTATCCAGAAAGTTAAACGCAAGCGCATAGAAAGTAGGAAATAAGCGATGAAAAGACCAAATACATGTACATGAAAATTACGAAAATTAAGAGGATTTACGAAAATAAACAGTGATTCATTTTGATAATGGCAGACAAATGCAGATCGAAAAAACTTTGTGAACGTGGGTATGAGGATGAGGGTAGTAATTCTGAGATTACATCCAGGATACTAAAAGGGCATAGGTGTACATGCATGATGAATGGGCTTTTAAGATCAAATAATATCTTAGGGAACGCAAAGATTCAATTATATAAGACGTAGCAATTCGACCAAGAGTGGCTTATGGATGTGAAACGTGGTTCATGAATAAGAAAGAGGCACCAAAACTAGGGAACGGAAGATACTACGAACGATATTTAAGGGAATAAGGGTAAGGGACCACTGGGAATGTAGAAGTAACGAAAAAATAAAACAGCTATATGGAGAAGCCACAATGACTCATTTTGGCGCGCAACGTATGCGATGGTTCGGACGCGTGGAAAGAAGAGAGGACCACCGAATAGTAAAGAAAATGTTAAATCTAAGATGTTTAGCAAACATATAACGAGATCGTTGCAATCGGCTGAAATGGCTCCACAAGAAAAAGTAATTGGTAATTGGCGAGAAAAAGCGAAGAATAGAGAACAATGGCGGACGATAATCAAGCAATGGGCCTGGAACTATAATAGTTATAAATTCTCGGAAGATATTGGCAATAAAATATTGGTATACAACATCGGTTATTTCGTCACCAAATTGCTTATCAAATTTATTTCTAGTCAGTTCTTGTTCTAGTCAGTTCACACAAACTGTTACTCAATTGCATCAGATCTTTTCTTATGCCAATGCTCCAATTCCCCATTTTCATTTTAGTCTTTTCACAATTTTTTATATAAATTTTCTAACTAGTTAATGGGCGCTTCCTAATTCATTGTTAAGTCCAACATCATTTATTTATTTTCAATTTTACAATCTATTTCAGTATTTTTATGAATTTCTTTATGTCTAAAATGCGTGTTGCTACTTATTTAATCGTGTACGTAGAAATAAATTGACTGTTTCCGTTACTATTTATCACTGCCTCGTAATATTTTCGTTGAAATCCCGTGTTATTAACGTCTGAGATCATTTTCACTTCCTTCTGCAGCGCATCCAAAAGCAGTACGATAATAATTGTTTTCAATTGAGCACGTAATGGAAATATAATAACCTATTAACCCTTCAGCGGGGTCCAAATTTATTTAAGAGACGCTAATAATCCTGTATACAGTAATATTCATTAATTTTAATTTATTTTATTTATTCATAGAAAATATTTTTTTTAATACATGTACTAAAACTACTTTGTGAGTTTTAAAAGCTTGATTCTGGCGAAATTAATGAGCATACAATTAAGAATCAACCATATGGTAAATGTACTTGCTACAAGAGAAAAATTTATGGTATATGAAACTTTATATTACACTAGTGTGTTATACAACTATCTTTCTATATGTACATTTAAAGTTGGATAAATACTGCAAGTATTACTTGATACTGGTAGGTAAAAGCTTGTTTTCGTTTTAATTCCCACACCAGCTTTAAAACCTGATTTGAATATTCGATATCTAGACGTGATTAAACCTTCAAGATATATGATATGAATAAGCAAGTGCACATTGCCTAACAGGATTGACTCCTAATACAACTCATCAATGTATATTTCACTTGCGAGAAATCCCCTTGCGTACAGTTGCGTTTAACCACCGATCGCAATCAATAATTTGAGAGGCATTCCCGCAAGTGTAACACCACGTAATTATCGATGCCTATCTATCACTTGATCTGACAGCTTTACAAACATTCTGGCCAATGCGTCTTTCTCATATTCGATCTTATCTTCGGGAGGTGTACGTAGGTACATACGACCGTACGTACGGGTACGTACCGAAACGATCCGCTGATAGCGAAATTCTTGCGCGAGTAACGTCGAATGATAATGGGCGGTTACGATGTCCGGCAGGAATCCGACAAATGACAAATACGCGCAGACACACCCGACGGATTCGCGGTTCATCTGGTTGACCCTCGGTTCCTTTTTTCCCGTTGTCGGCGCGCGAGTACAATAACACGGCCGTTTAACCGTCTCCGGGTACTCTTTTTAGCTTTTAGGATGGTACAATGACCTTCAAGATCACTATGTTGGCGGTTTCAGAAATTTTGTTAACGAAACATATGGTTAGAATGAAGTTGGTTTGTTTCTTGTACACAAATAGAAACTGTATTAGCACATATTTATTGAAAGAGAAATCTATCACAGATCAAATTTTGAATGAGAACACGAAGACTGTGAATCAATTCGTAATACAAGACGTAAGAGGAAGGAAGTAAATTGGACCATCGTCCAAATTGCATTAATTTTATACATGTGGATTAGGATGCTATATCAAAAGAAAAACAATGGGGTAACTCTGCTGGTGGAGTGGAAATAACTTTGTTAACTATTGTTTTGTCTCGTCAATAATTCAATATTTTACTCAATTAAACGTCGAATCTGTAAAGTTAGGAACAACATTTTAAGGAAAGTTCCTGTTTCATATTCAAAATTACAATTTTGATATTAGGTTTGATAGGAAACCAGATATTGCGAAGAGATTCTTAGAATATTGAATGATCAGAAATCAAAATTCCACAATTTAATATAAGCGAACCGCATTTTTCAAATCCGTTGACTGCGTTACCACGATTTCGGAAACTTTTCGGAAGTCGGATATATTACACAAAATATTTTGCACATACTCACGTTTCAGAAGATTTTTCGACACACCCTTTCGTTATATTAATTTGTACCTGTAACAAGAAATGATATCAGACCGTTGCAGCTTCGAATTTAATTAGAATCAGCTTTTCCATCATATACAAAATGAAACAGCAACACATACGAACCATTCAAATACGTGAAAGCAATTATATGTTTATGCAATTATTGTTACTGACAATTCGATTTTAATAATTAATTCCATTATTAATTTTGACATTATCGGTTATATATTGCCTACGTTTACAATATAAACGATATTACTGATCGTATCAACGTCAACCTATATATTTGTGCGCACGACATAAATACGCGGTGTCCAAAACGGCACAACTATTTCTTCCTGTCACATTTTCTGACGAGATTCACATTCGTGCGAATCGTAATGCATTTTTGCGCCAATTTAATACGTATCGTGAAAATGTAAATGAAAACAACTCTGGGCGTTAAAATAAATGCATTTATTTCAAATTTTGTGATATATTAAAATAAATAAAGCAAATCATGTTTTGCTTCGAGGCAATTGATTCACATTTTGTGACAATGCAATCATTTTCGTTGCACTAATTTTGCGAATATTTAAACTCTCTTAGTATGGCCGGCATGAATGAGACTTATTAACATATAAAATTTGAATTATTGATATTTAAAATAAATTTAAGTTATATTACACATACTATGTAATAATTTGTATCTACGGTATTGTTAGTTTCTTTATTTTGTCCCAGGTAAGCATCACATATTCTTCATTAGTATATTTCCTTTATGGAATTAGCTACAATATCATTACCAACGAACAGGTCGAAGATGAATTTAAGCGTTTTACCTTTATTAACGCACGAGACATGATTCAATACAGGCTTAAAAGTTATTATCGTGTTAGACTAGTTGAGTACATCAACAGATTATATTTTGTTTGTGCTATTAAATTTAATAAGGGTAATGTTTAGTCAGCGATTTTTCTCATTTGCGTCAGATTTTTTAAATCTTGTGTAACGCTGAAATGTCTCTACTGTTTCATTTCAAATAAGAAAGTTACTGCAGTGCTACAGCTTCTGAGTTTTCATTGACGAGGAAAGTTAAATTAAAATTTTAACTGGTGGTTCGTAATTCGTTAGAAAGATAAAGTTCTGAAATTAGGTGATGAAGTATAATGGTACAAACATGATGTACTTTATCTTGTACCTAATTTTCATTCATATTCTTGTATCTGACTATATTTGTGTGGTTGCAATATAAAGTATTAGCATTAGCCAAAGACACAGTTGCGTAGTCCCACAAATTTAAATAAATTGTATTTTACGCTAATGAATCAAATATCTTTGTTCAATTGCGGACATCGGTTAGATTTAAAATACGCATAAGACACAATATTCAAAAATCTGCAGTGGACGGCACGGAACTTAAATTTAAAACTATAATTCCCTAATTATATACGTCAGCAGGCGTGTACCACAGAACACGTGTGTGAAGGTGCTCGGGATATTTTAGAAATTGTTTTTGATTTATGAAAGAAAATTGTTATTTCTTGACAGTTCATTTTTTATTTGTTTGTGCAGGGGCAGGTGTAAATTTAAGTATAGATTATAACTGAAATAGTATATAATTAAATGTAAAATGTCATCGAACAGTAATATCAGAATTGCAGATTCAAAAGTGCGGGTTGTTGTCGACATGAGTTTTTAAACAGTAATACCAAAATTAAAAAAGGTACACAGCATTAACCCCTTAAATAAAATAATGTCGTGGAAACATAATTAATTTTTGTCGTTACAAAAAATATTAAACATCTTAATTATACGCACAGAAAAATTAATTCTAAGAGTAAGGTTCAAAAATAACTGTTAAAATGGATAAGTTGATTATAGATATTGAAAAATTGTGTCGGGACTCACGACACCGATAAATCAGATCAGACATACCAACTCATTTCAGTGAAGTATGTTAATACATTAATTAATATACATTATGGTAATGATCTACCAAAGCAATATAGAATTATTTAAAAATTAGGCTACTCCTGAGGACCAGCTTCTCACAGTCAACGCAGGCTGTTATGTAATATACTACACAATAAAATACAAGATATTTTTCACTCCGTTTTCCCAATGGAATCATTCAAATTCCAAACTAAAATCAACGAATATTTGATTTAAAAGAAAACAGAATTAAGACACTGATGTATAAAATATAGACCAGTATCTTTGCATGTCAATCCGGTAAAATATTTGATTGTAGTTTTAATGATAGACAATTCATCTCTAGAGATATTAGAAATTCTATCCAACTCGGGTTTCCGCAGTAATCATTCACCAGAAACGCCAGTGGATCAAGCGTTAAGACACATTTACGATTACCTCACAACAAGGAACACATTTTAGGCATGTTTTGAGTCAAGCATTCGATACCGGCAACCACAGCCTGTTGTTACAACAATTATGTAAAGTTGGTATCAGCGGAGCAGGCTTTGACTGAATTAAATTTTACTTAGCAGGCAGGGCACAGCATGGAGAGATTGACGGCGTTCACTCTGAGTTTGGATATACAGTTAAAGGTACACCTCAGGGGTCATGTTTATCGCCAACATTATTCAATATCTTCATTAACGCTCTTCCGGAAGCTCTTGCTAAAGTTAGCGAGGCTCGTATCTATGTAGATGATTGTAGCAGGTAATTAAAAGGACGGATTAACAGAGAGAGCCAAGAAGTGCACTAACTCGGTATCCAATTGGTGCAAACACAATGGCATAAGATTAAATTCAGGGAAATCATGCATAGTGCAATTTTGTACCAAAAATAAATCTATCAACGACAGCATTTTGCTAAAAATCGACAATATATCTAACAAAAATGTCTTGCATGTCAAGTTTCTCGGGATACAAATCAAAAAATAACGTGGAAGAAGCACATACATGTGTTGTTGCCCAAACTGAGCACATTTTGTAGCATTATAAGAAATATCATAGGAACTGTGTTACTAGAAGTATTGAAAATGTTGTACGTCGGATTAATCCAATCCACAATCTCTTGACGTGCCAAGTGCGCAAACATTTTGATGAAGTAGTTAGTAACTGTGCAGCTCGAAAGGAAGTAGGGTTATCAAGGACTAAACAAGAATTGAATGGAAAAACTCAGTTTTGGTCATCTGGGCGATAATTCGAGCCCTCAAGAATACATTCATTAATCAAAAACGATAACAATTAATTGCGATAATTATTAATACACTTATCTCTATTTTATATTGAGTTTGTTGAATATATTCTGTCTTACAAATTACTCGTCAAACAATGGTGTGTCTGCAGTGTGCTTTCTTCTGAAAGCAAAACTGTGGAAGAAAGTAACATTGGATACAATAGTAATTAGCTAATGTATTGATGTTGACACATTTTTCGGAATTTGCATTAGAAACCGTTGAGCTGTATGTGGAATATCGAATATCGTTAGCGTCCTAGGGCATCAACCATGGAAACAATCTTGATCATATCACAGACTATATTACCTATAGATCAGTCATCAAAAGAGGCAGCGGATGCAAGAAATAAACATATATGTCATTACAAACAAAACCTTTCGATAAAAACATCTTTCTTTGAGTAGATTGCAATAGACTTAGATTCATTTCTTATCGGTACATAAGTACCAAACATTGATGAAAATTGGTAATATGTGTGTAGGAATACTTAAAAGTTATTTAAGAAATATCAAGTGGGATAAGCTGGACTTGATTGCCTATGCATGACCTAATTTCTCCATTTCTCCAATCTGCTTTTTTCAATCATTTGCTTGCACTAATTCACGCGACGCCAAATTCCAATGGTTGCACATTAAATAGTCCGTCAACTATTTTGATTTCTTACCATTGCCTTTAGTCATTTTAGTTGTTCTGTTGCTTACTCACAAACCATTTCATTCGCCTTCCGCTGTCCCTGGATATTTATAAAATATTCCATATACATTTCATATCCTCCTATATTAGTTTCACAGCCCAAAGGTCTTAAGTTTTAAGTTTTATGGTCATTAAGCCTTTTTGACATTATTTAAACTTCATTTTGTGATAGGTTAGACTTATTTTTAATCAATAATGCATGACTTAGAAATTAAATAAATTATACCTTCCGCAGCCATGTTGCAATTATACCAGCATTTTTTCAAAGAAATTTAATGATATATCGAGGTATATCGTATATGTACACATGCCAGGTAGGTTAACCAGAAATTTCGTAATTTGACCACGCCTGTTGCTTTCCACATTTATGTATTCTATATAGTTACTCTAATCTTCCCAAGTTATGTGGTTAATAATTTTTCCTTTCATTTTGTGCGCCCAACTCGCCATGCCTTATTTCTTCATCTTCAAGCATGTTCCACCAATAATCTCTTAACATTGTTTACGTTTTTCATATCTTCATAGTTGTTTTACTGTACTTAACCTTAAGGGGGGATCCTGCTTTAGAAAGCTCAAAAAAGCAGGCTAATTCGGCTAATTCGCAATATTTTGAAAGATACAGCACTAAACACAGTGAGGTGTCGAGCAAAAAATATACGAACGCATGAACGCGCGCCCCTCCCCGCAGTCACAACACCGAACTATGTACTGAAAAAAGTTCAATCGGTCGTTCTAAACAATAATATTTTGAATTCATAAGAGCTATAGTAGGATTATAACGAGATATTCCGTAAGTAATCGAAAATTAACATTTTTCCTAATCGTAAACTTTAGAGCGCGTTTTCTCGAGTTTTCGTTTTTACGATTTTTCTAAACTGGTGGGCGTGATTGCGAGAAAACTAGACAAGCAATCAAAACGAAACAAAACTTTTGTTGGCTTCAGTAGCATTCTATTCTATTTGAACTAAAAAAATTAATGAAAAAAAAATTCTAAACAACTTTTTTTAGCAAGTTGAAATGATTTTCTCTTCCTGCAAAGAGCACATTTATTTTCAAACCTGAGAAAAATCTTGAATTTCAAGATTTTGGGTTTTTTTTTAGTTCACCTAGAAGAAAATATACGAGAATTACAATTTTCTATGGTTTTTTTGTTTCAGACAAAAATTACGGGCTACATCTTTCCCACCGTTTGTAAATTGCAATTGAAAGGTGTTGCACAAATGTGCATAAAAATCGGTTCCGTTTAAATATTTTTCACTCGACATATTTTTTTTTAATGCTCAAATATGCAATAAAATGCTCTAAAAAGTTCACTAGACTTGCTCATTTTTTTCTGCCCTAAAAAAATTCCCCCAAAAACACTATTTTAAGGCCTCCTAAAGCAGGACCCCCCCTTAATTACATCTGCTATGATAAATTTATTGGAGATATTATATTTCAGAAATTTAGTTTTGTTCCTCAAACATCTATGGTGATTTCCTTCCCTAAGATAGCTTTTCTAAAATGTCAGCCTTTTTATATAGTGTCATATACCGCGGATATTAAATGATCCTAGTCATACTTCAATTATTTTGTCTTTAATAACCGTATCAGTAGAATAAATTGCGATATTGATAGCAACATTTCTTGCAGTTTATTTTTCTTTCTATATTGTGTCCATTTATGCTATAATTCCGTCTGCAAAAGCTTGCCTGAAGCAGCAAACCGTTTCTTCAAATAGTGCTATTTCGCATATCTGCCATTATTGAAATTGTTCCTCTGATATGTGTGGTCGATAGTGTGTTCCTTTCGCAATGGTTATATCTTCTCCTTCGGATGGCTATTTGCGTTCTATATATCTATCCCCGGTTTGAAATTAGTTGTCTTCCTATAAGCGCATGTTTAAGAATTTATTTCGCGCCATAATAAAAATGAAAGATGATAAAGTGTAATGTAATGTGTAATGATAAAGAATGTAATTAAGAATGTGCAAACTGGCTTCACTATGACTGTAGTGTTTATAAGCCATCGTTGCAAAGAATGTCATCGTTGATGCCAGTTTGAGTGCATATTGTGCCTATATCCACTGAAGACTGTGGTATGGGATAGTATTCTGGGGAAGTTCAGTAGAAACTAAATGTGTGACAAATGTCTCGATGTTTATTGGAACAATTATTGTTGCAGGGGAAAATAAACACGTACACCTTGTCATTTAAATTTTTACTGACATTTTTTGGTAACTTAAACACTTTTGCTTAGTAACATAGGAAAACAATAACGTTAAACACATAAAGTAAATACACATATGATTTTTATAAATAAACGGGTTCCGATCTCTAGTGCAAAATATAGTTATCTCGCTACAGACTCCCCCTCTAAATCCAGGACAACGCCCCAGGTACGGATTTAGCTAGGTCTTCCTTGGACGTCCTCTTCTTCTTCTGGGAAATAGGTCGGTGTGCTGAAGTTCGTCGGAGACGTAGAGCGTCATATCAGAGGCGTGGGCTACACATATCTCTTTACTTTCGTCCCGCGGATCTGCCAAACCAAAGGACGATGAGGATTGTTTTCTCACCACCACGTAAGGACCGTTCCTTTTCGGCATGAGTTTAGACGATATACCCTTGCTGGCGTTACTAAGTCCGTGATTTTTTAAGAGTACACGATCACCTATCGAGTACTGGGGTTGAGGTCTTCTACTCTGATCGGCGTATTCTTTCCTCCGATCTTGTTCCTTCTCATTTACTTCTCTCACTCGAATCATGACCTCTGTCATCTTCTTCAGGTAGGGTGTAATAACGGGCACGAAGTTATCATCCACGGCTACCGCTCTGATATCCTTGTGACAATCCTCGGGCGTACGCATCTCTCTTCCGAATGTCAGGTATGCAGGCGTACATCCTGTAGAACTGCTATTGGTCGAGTTCATTGCAAATCTAATTCCTGGAAGTTTGTCCGGCCAATCGTTGTGCTTGTCTCCAAGCAATATCGCCAATTGCGTTTTTAAATCTCTATTTTTTCTTTCGACGGGATTTGCCTCCGGATGATAGGCTGGAATTAGGGCTTGCCTGAAGCCAAAACTGTCGGCCACCTTTTGCATTATTGCTCCCACGAACTGACCACCATTGTCCGATATTATCTTGCGAGGAGTCCCATATCTTAGAATTACTTCGTCAATTAGTTTTCTAGCGCATGCCTCAGCCGTTGCCTGAGACAGTGCGAATAACTCCACCCACTTCGTTGCTACATCTTCCACCACGAAGATCCACTTTTGGCCACTTTCTGAAACTGGTAATGGCCCAAAAAGGTCCATGGCTAAGACTTCAAATCGTTGAGCAGCCACTGGAGTTTTCAACAGACCCGCTGGTTTCAGGTTGTCGGCTTTGTAACGCTGGCATTCATTGCACTTCTTAACATGTTCAGCTATGTCTCTTCTCATTCCAGTCCAATAGTAGCGTGAACTGATTTTTTGAAAAGTTTTTTCTTGACCATAATGACCGGCCAGGGAAGAATCGTGACACTCCCTAAGCACACTTGACACTTGCTCACGGGGTACCACTAACTGTGCGTCTTCAGTTTCTTGTTCGGGTACGTACCGATAGAGAATTCCAGATACGACGTGGTATCCGCGGGACGTCCAGTTCGGTAAATCAACGTCATTCTTCCCCTCGAAACTGTCTATAATCTTTCTACATTGAGGGTCATTCATTTGGTCTTCCCTCAGCTGTTTTATGTCCATCTTCGGGAACGCAACCTCAAATGCAAATAATTCACGTTTTTCTGGTACTTCCTGGGGTGGACGAGATAGAGTATCTGCCAATACGTTTGCCTTCCCAGGCGTGTACTCCATTTTCAAATTAAACTCCTGAAGTGTCAACGCCCACCTTGCTAATCTTCCAGATGGCGATTTCAGGCTCATGAGCCACCTTAGCGCCTGATGGTCGCTTCGTACGACGACTTCGCAGCCTTCTATATACCCTCGAAACTTCGAAACGGCATAGACTACAGCCAATGCCTCACTTTCCGTTGTGTTGTAATTACGCTCTGCCGTAGAAAGTAGTCGGCTACAATACTCGATTGGTCGTTCGTCGTAACCAGTTCCCTGTAGTAGTGCAGCCCCTAAGGCGTAATCACTGGCATCTGTTCTGATAATGAATGGCAGCGAAGGGTCCACTTGTCTCAATATCGGAGCAGTTATTAGGGAATTCTTCAAATAGTTATATGCATCTACTTCTTCGTTTCCCCACTTCCATATCGTCGTTTTTTTTGTGAGGTCGGTAAGTGGTCGAGCGATATCCGCGAAGTCCTTAACAAATCGTCTGTACCACGAGCATGTTTGTAAAAATGTTTTTAATTGTTTCAAATTCCGCGGCTGAATCATATCGCGTATAGCAGCTACCTTTTCCGGATTTACGCAAACACCTTCGGGTGTCAGAACGTGACCAAGAAACAACACTTTGGTACTTGCGAAAACGCATTTAGGTCTATTCGCGCACAATTTGAAGTGACGGAGTCGTTCAAAAACCGCACGTAAGTCCGATAAATGTCCATCGAAATCGTCTGAAACTATTATCAGATCGTCTAGATAAACGCTAACGTTAATGTTTAATAATTGTGTTTTCAGTCTGTCCATCAATTTCTGAAACGTCGCGCCCGCATTTCGAAGACCGAATGGCATGCGTTTGTATCGATACAGGCCAAAAGGTGAAACAAAAGCAGTCTTATCGCGATCACACTCCCGAACTGACACTTGATGATAACCCGATTTTAAATCAATGGTAGAAATGAACAATGGTCTTTTGGTGATATGAATAATGTCTTCTATCCGTGGCATTGGATACGAATTAGGGGTAGTAATGGCGTTTAAACGTCTATAATCGATGCATAATCTTACCGCACCATCTTTTTTGGGAACCAATACGACTGGAGAGGCCCATGCGGATTCGCATTCTTCTATTACTCCTTCTTCTAGAAGCTTCTCTATTTCTTGACGAAGAACTTCTTTTCGGGCCGGAGACATTCGATAAGGTGGCCCAGCGATAGGCTGATGGTCACCCGTGTCAATTCGATGCTCTGCATACGGAGTTGCTTCTCCCCCTGGTCGGAAGATATCCTCGTTTTCTCGCAATAGTGTGGATAGTCGGTTTACTTCTTCATTTCGTAAGGTTGTTCCTTCATCAGGTCTTAAAACGCTGATGCAATCCACTCCCATGACAGGACATGCATCTTCGAAATCTAATTGGTAGATGTTTGTAGTTTCATCGGCAAAGCACCAAGTTCCTTCCGAAGGGTTGAACACAATTTTCGCGTCTTGCAAAAAGTCAATGCCAAGCAATGTGTTATTGTTATTGGCACCAGGCAGCACTATAAACGTAGTGGTAACGTCGCGATCTTTTATTTTCACGATCACTCGCGTAATTAGCACAGTTCTAGTTTGGCAGTTCCCGTCCGCCAATGTAACTTCAAGTTCATCGGTCGAGAATTGTTGTCCTTTAGACACTAATAATTGGTAAAGTGATTTGCTAGCCACACTTTGTTTAGCACCTGAATCTAACATTCCACGTCCGCGCGCACCGAGGATGTCTACGTAAATTATCGGTCGCGGTCGAGGCATCACTTTTACGTCATTACTAGCACTGATTGAATAGAAATCTACCGAAGATGATTCCACTAATACTTTGCACGTAGGGCAGTTGCTTTTCACGTAACCTTGCTTGCCACAACCGTAACAGGAAAAAATCGGTTTTTGATTCGTAGGTGTCGTCGTCGTTGAACGAGTAGTCGACTCAGTCGGCTTTACTTGTTTTGCGGCCAACCTACGGCATTCTTGCTTCGAGTGACCAAAATTTTTGCAGTACGCGCAACGGTCACGATGACTTTTCTCTTTATCTCTGCTCGAGATTGCCCCAGTTTTTAGTTCGTTTTCTTCAAATGATTCTTCTACGCTATGGGCAGCTTTTAATAGTTCGAGAAATGAATTAACGCTTTCTCTGGGCACATTCTTCCTTATGCTTTTGTGTAATAATCCATAAACCATGTCCATTTGGACCGTTTCGGGTAAACGTGGATTGGGCAGTTCAGCCAAAAGAGCGCGGCACTTACACACAAAAATGTCCGTTGTTGCATTTTCTTGTTGCAGCGAAAACAATTCCCTGTATATCCGGTACGCTGGTTTTGTCACCCCGTAAGCTTGTCGTAATCGCCCGATTGCTTCATCAAATGAAGTTACTTCGTTCTTAATTCCACGCCACCAAGTTGCGGCGTTACCCGTTAACAGCATCGGTAATCCTTTAAGAGCATTGTCGTCTGATACATTCGTGCATTCTTTATACACCGAAATCGCATCGATAAATGCTAAAACATCAGAGTCTCTTTTTCCATCAAATTGTGAAGAGCATTTCGAAAAATTTCCGCCCGCCACTGGTAGCGGTGCCGGTGACGTTATTTGCATGCTTTGCAAAAACACTTGAAACTGCTCGTTTGTAAAAACGATATTTGGTTGAGCGTGCGATGATTCATCGTCTCGCTGTGTTTCGCTAGTTTTTATAGCCTTTGCCTTTTGCGACATTCTTGTACGACGTAGGCAATGTGCGTATTCCACGTAAATGCACTAACTGTAACGTAGTTAATTCGCTATTATTTCTGTTGCACTTAGATCGGCCACAAGTTGAGCGCCAATTGTGACAAATGTCTCGATGTTTATTGGAACAATTATTGTTGCAGGGGAAAATAAACACGTACACCTTGTCATTTAAATTTTTACTGACATTTTTTGGTAACTTAAACACTTTTGCTTAGTAACATAGGAAAACAATAACGTTAAACACATAAAGTAAATACACATATGATTTTTATAAATAAACGGGTTCCGATCTCTAGTGCAAAATATAGTTATCTCGCTACAAATGGACTTTTTTATTCCAAATAGCATGCATACGACAAACTTTTAATTTAAAGTTGAGATGTAGTTGCAAAAATAATTTTAGCGATAAATATATCCTTGTCCAGCAACATATATAATGGAATGCCCGATATATGTAAAGAGTCATTATTTTGAATGATTTCAAAATCATGAACTGAATTACCAGCACGAGGCATACAAGACTCACAGCTAGTACCGCCGCAGATACTTTTTGAGGGATTAGATCGCATCCCAGCTTACGTGCAGTTGTTTGTCGATTCATCACTATCATACTCTACTGTGGTATAACCCATCGTTGTGAGCTGTCAAGTTGCGAATGCTTAAAATTATTACAAAAAATATGCTCATTGGCACATGTCGCACAATTCAAAAATATAACTTTACAACTGTCAAATTTCAAATGTCTTCAGTACTGCTTTCTTCCGAACCCAAAACCTGTTAATCATTTCAAATTGTATTCCATCTCAAATTAATGTGCGTTTTTCAAGCAAAATTATACCAACAAATGAGGCTTAAAATAATGAAAAAATCATAAAATGAAACCCTATTTACCATTTAGAGTCCATTGCCGTGGATAAACGAACGATTTTTATTGAATCAATTTTACTTTTACCTCGACACATTGGATCAGATTTATGACAACTTCTCTCCCATGTATCTTCTACTTTTACGTTATGCGATTTTAAGCAGTTTATTATTTTTCCTCGGCTTAGTTATACGATTTTAAGCAATTTATTATTTTTCCTCGACTCCTCCTATATCTATTTCTATTTTATTTATATTAGGAGTTGTTGTATCTTTCCCAACGAACGTAATGCATCTTACTCTATTTCTGAAGAGGTTTTGTTTAATTGCCACATCACGAATTTACTCATTTTATATGATTTTCGAATAATTCATATACAAAGCCTATTATTCAATTTTATTTCCGATATAAACAAACATTTTCTATATTTATTAAAATTTATTTGCCACCAAATAAAGTTAAATAGTGTAATAGAAAAATCCAACACCAGCCTACAGCTTTTGGCGTCATGAAGGTTTAAAACAAAAAAATTTCACTTGATGCGATTAGAATGAGGTTTTGCAGAAAATGTAATACATAATTTCGATATTTTCACATTTTTGCCTTAGTGACTTTAAACGTAATATTTCGATAGATATAATTAGAAAATGACGAACAGTACCGGAACAATGTATTAGGTGTGGGATTAAAATGTAAATTAAGACACCAAATGTACAAACAATCGGTATTTGACAATCTAATCAAATCATTTGGGATTGCATAAGTGTTTTATACTAAATACTGGAGTCTAGAACAAAAGTAGGTACATAAAGTGAAAAGGAAGATTGAGAATGAATCTTAAAAAAATGCACTGGTGCAAAGTGTTAATTTTTAATAAAATATAATTTAAGCTATTTCGATGTCTGTAATTAAAATTTTAATTGTCTTCATGTTAATTCGTGTAAAACGAAAGGCATTTCATAAACAGTTATAACACCAAAAATATCAGGGAATCGAATAATGTATTTTTAAATGTGTGTAATAAGTATTTATATTTCAGATTTGCGATTGGAAAATTTATGACACATTTAAAACTCGTACCCTATTATCAAATTGCTTGCCATGTAAATTTATAAAATGTTCTAGCAAAAGTAATCCAGCAAGTTAAACATTAACTTATTAAATAAAATATTAAGAAACAAATAAAAAGAAAACATTGGGGAAGCAACAATAACTAACAAGAGACCGAATGGGAAAATATTATATGTGAAATTGCAACCGCCAAAAAATCAATATGGATTTAAAACAACGTAAAATAGAAATAGAAAACCACTAAATGTCTAGATGCACTGCAGACTCCAAATGTGGAAAATCTACTTCATAGCCGATGTAAAAAGATACCGACACAATTTATTATTTATTATTATTATTATTATTATTATTATTAGCGAGTTCGTACACTCCTTTGGCGTAGTGCGAAGGAAACTTTCACCCTCCTGGAATTGGACAGGCTTTGAGGCAATAGAAATATTTTTCTGCTTTCTTTATTTTCAACAGCGCCTTAGAATATATCTGTATAAAAATCCCTGCGCAAGAACAAAATAAAAATGTATACATAACAGACTAGTTTTAATGACTCGTCAATTAAGTACATTGGGAAAACCTCCATTTCTACTGTTATTCACATTTGTTTATATTCTAATACCATTTATAGAATATTCGATATGCAACACAATCGCTTCCTGTATTGATTTATATTGGTTTTTATTGCTGCTGTAATATATCTGTTAATGACATATTTTCAAATGCATTTCAGGAGTTCAGCAAACGGTGGGTGGAGCAAATGTGAGTAAATGTGTTTTTGGGAATGTAAACTAATGGTATGTGTGGAGGGCAATTGTGATCTGTGGGCGATCTCAAATGTGGAAACAAGATTGACCCAATGCAATTGTATATTTAGAAGTGTACGAAGTGAATGTAACATTAACACCATAAAACAATCAAAATAACCAGTCCCTATAGTTGAAGACACACTATGTCAAGGGTCAATAAATTCAAATATTACTTCTAGCATGAAATATTAAATTTCTGTCATACGAGGCATATATTATTAAATAATTATGTTTCTTTTATGTTCTGGAGTAATTCATATGTTTAAATCTCTAGAAATTATATCATATATCCATTACCTGAACCCACAAACTAACTGCATTTAAGCAATACACGAATCAAGTGCCCGTAACGGCAAATTGATATGTTATATGAAAACTCCAATCAGTTCCATATCGACTCGATATTTCGTTTGCCAGTTCAAGAGAAGTAAATGAGCCGGAGCGCATTTTTCAAGTGGAAATAAACGTCGTTTTTTTCCGCACATTAGTAGTTCTATATCGTGTGTTTACTTTTGAAAAAGTGACCAGAACGTGCGGAAGCCGGTTCCCGATGGCAAGACATATTTCACTCCATGAAAGTAATTTACTAGATGTCTTCCTCCCCATTGTTCGAATCAATATTTCCTCCGATACTTTCGTACACGCGCTGGAAACCTAATCGCTCAAATCTGTTTCATATTTAATTCAGCGAAAGGAAAAAATACAACACGTTCTCCGTTATACGGTAAGTGTGTTCGTAAAGTAAATTATCTTGAATATTTTATAAATAATATGTCTAGGAAAAACCGCCGGGATGTTATCCCGGAGGTGTAGCGTGTACGGAGTTACTATTTTATATTTGCTATATGTTATCAAATTTATGGTGGAAGACATTATTACATTACCTGTGTCACATTATTGTAGGTGATTGGACAATGAAATGATATACGATTACATTTTAGTATTAAATGGTGACGCTATTTTCCATTATTTTGGTGTTATTTTTTAACTATGTATTAAATCTATATACCACAATTGTAATATCAGTAATGATACGTGTAGATAGTAATGATACGATAGAATAGGAAAGAATTGAGCCAACTCAACTCTAATGTTAAAGCACTAAAACTACCTTTTTATAAACAACTTTAAAGCGAAATAAATTTACAAAAACTTTTACGTTAAAATGAGTTGATTAATGCACTATTTAGCGAACCAAGCAGTTTGGCAAAATTACGTCGTTAACCCATTAGCTGTATTTGTAATTTAATCGATAGATATATCAGCACTATCTGATCACAAAATTCCGTGTAGCGTAAAAACACGTTATTATAATCTCATGTAAATTATCTACGTAATAAAATTGCTTTGCCTAGAATTTAGATTACATCTTTGCAAGTAGAACAAGCTTCAAATTGTTTATACATTTTCCAAGAGTTAATACAGCCGATATATATTCATCGGATCTTGCAATTGAATATAGCCAACGGCGATTACATCTAAACATAGTCGATTTATTTTTACTGTCATGCTACATCCCCTTGTATACATACATACAAAACTAATTCTCTGACTTTCCTTTTGGTATCGTTTACGCACAACGTTTTCCAGACGCATCGGTATTGTGCTACACCGTGATGGACCGACAACGGGGGAATTTGTTTGAAGGCGCAAATCACCTAATTTCGTATACACCCGATCGATTCGATTTCAGCTCATTTGAATCGGAACGTGCGTTCGTGAAGTCGATCGTATGATATCCGTTAAGCTTGATTTATACGGGCGATTTTTCGATCTCCTTATTCTGAAGTCTGTTCTGAATTTCGAAATGATTTCGTTTATCGAACTTTAAAAACGTCGTTTGTGTAATATATTATTTTCGTTTGTCAGGATAATGTAAAGTATAGTGGATTGGTAATATGCGTTTTTCGCTGCGGTTGTTCCAAAATGTTTTTATTTATTTGCATTTATTTGGACATGAACATATGCACTTAATATTGCATTGTTATTAATCGGTTTTCAATAAATGTACTATGAATGTTTAGCAGTGGTTAACGTTTGTTCCGGGGTAATATTTATTGCTGTATAACTCGCACATTTCATCCACTTAAATAACTTATTTCGATAAAAATTCACATAATTTGTTCACGACTACAATACAAATAACATATGATTAGTTTTAAAATACGAAACAGTATAGAAATTAGTTAGTTACTTGAGTTAGATAATTTGTTAAAGATTATCATGCGAGTACGAGTATACCTCAGCAGTACGAACTCGTGGTTTGTTTTTTTTACAGTCAAATGTTGTGCGGAAGTTAAGGATCATTACCATATTCGTCAAGTTGCTGAAAAAATCATACCGACTCGCCGATAATCCAGGACCGTAATTGGAAATATATTTGATAAGAAACATTGAGTATTAACTTTGAAACAATTTATAATTCTTCTTCTAATCTTCTAATCACTCGTATAATACACACAGTAAACGAAGATAATTATTTCTGTTTATTTGCTTACATATTTAAATTTTCATGACATCGGCGGTTAATATTATTAGCAATGAAAATAAAGTAAAGTAATGGTTGCGGATGTTCGCCGGTGTTCGATATATAAATCCTTCAACTTCAGGTCATTGGCTATCAGTCGGGGTAGCTATGACGGTATGTTTGTACCTACTGGTTGGTTGGTTTTCCCTCAACAAGCACTAAAGGCTGCATATTTTCGATAAATCTCTAAACCATTACAAGTTTTTCTTGTCTTCTTGTTTTTTTAGTGTCAGTCAAGGATATTTAATATGTCAAACGAATGACATTGAATTGCCAATAATGCTGTGGTTCGGCAGACATGCAGTCCTTCAGCAATTTTATTGTAAAATATGTTTTTGCAACTCTGTTAAAAGCATTTTTAAATTTTGTATTCACTAATTATAATTATCAATTTCACAAGGTGTACCTGCAACGTGGTGTATACCAACCAATTGTTTGACCCAATCCTTCAGTCAAATGTACATTTTATCTTTACTTTCTTATACTTTATGTATAAGAAAGTATACTAATCATGAAAATATCGAGATTTCAACGGATATACACGTTTTGAGGTCCACTCAATCGATTCTGAGTATTTTAAGAATGGCGTTTGTACGTTCCTGTGCGCGCATTCAAGCATCCAAACCATTGCAGCTAATGGCATAAAAGTTTAAACTTAAGAGTTCTATATAGTAAGGAAGGAAACGTCATAGTTTGATAGAAATATCGCAACCAGAAGTGATAGTTTACTCTTATCATATTTTTCCGTATCTGGGAAATGGTGTACGTTATCGAAAAAAATGTTCTTATAAAAGTTAAAGATATGTCAACCTTTATTTGAAAAGTAAGCAAACAATAAGAAAGTTCAGTACGGACCATTGCAGGTTTTTATTATTATTGTATAATGCAGTTAATTAATATTAATTATATATAATGAATATAGCGACATTATATTTCAGGAACGACATAGCTGAAGCAATGAAAAAAAATATTGAAAAAACGGACTACTCATTCAAAGAAACTTAGTTACCTAGTCCTAGTCCTAAAAAGAAAGTGAAAGAAAGTAAAAATATATTTGTTGATATGTACTTTCTTAAAAACAAATAGAGTTGACTTCAATACAGACCATATGGATGGGACTTATTTATTAATCCATTAAAATAATCATAATTAAATTCCTTCGTCACAGCATATACGTTTTTTTCTCTCATTTAAATACTTTCATTTCGATTTCTCAGGCAACAAATGAAATGTAGCGGCATTGACTTCTTTTAAAATGTCTTCTGGCACAAAAACATAATCATTCTTGAAAATTGCGAATGTTGATAGTTACACGGATGCATAACCATAAACCAAGTAGTAGTAGGTATTAATGTTTTTTTTTTTAATTTCAAGAGCAGGACGGAGCAAAACGCTACGGAGCATTCGTTAAGAAATGATTTCGCTCAATTGATTGTCTTTGCAGACTCGGCTGGTGTCTCATATGGAGAAATGACACGCGTGTGAACCAAACTCTTAGTTTCTTCGCTTGTACCGTAATAGACTGTACCTGTAACTTGAGTATTTGAAGGAATACTATAGTTATTTGGTTTGAGGTTTGGCCATATTAATATTTTTAATACTTTCCATTCATAATGACTTAGAAGTTACGAAACATGATTAGTAACTCACTTTTCATTCAGAGTTCATAGTACGTTTCTCCACCTCTGACGTAATATGACATTCCGACAGAAATACGTATTTGAAAGCAACTCGCACCTTTTGCTTTATAAACACTACAAATAGACACCACTGCTGCTATTAAATAACAGCAGCCCGTTTGTTTACGTTTATTAGAAAAACCCGACATGTCCAGGACTTGTCGGGTTTCTCCAATAAAATGGACATGTCTGCTTTTATGCCATGACTCACATTTACAGTTAGGTAAAATGGAATGGTTAAAAGTTTTGTGTATAATTGTGAAATGATTAAAAAGGCTAAGGTCAAAGGCGATGAATATAAGAATTATAAGGGTAAAGCAATTCCTAAAAGGGAAGTTGGCAAAAATTGCAAGTAAGTGAAATTTAACCCCCAAACTATGTTAGGTATAGTATTAGTAAAAAAATTGCAATTGTTAGTTGCAATAAACGTTGCTTTGATAAACAAATTGGACGAGGATGCAAAGCTTGAAATATTTAGAAAGTTTTACGACTTTTCCACCAAAAATGAACAGGACACATCTCTTTAAGCTTTGATATAAGTGGTTTCAATCAAACAAAAGCGTATTCGATGTCAAGAACCGAAGAACCACACGTATCTGCTTATAAATACCATGCTTTTTGCAATACAGGAGAACTTGAGGTTTGTAAAAAGGCTTTCACGAGCCTGAATTCTGTAAGTCAAGATCGAGTACATCGTTTATGTTTATTATTATCAGCTGGCAAATCACATCAAGAAGGACGTGGAAAACAAGTGCCGGGAATTCAAAACCAGCGCATCATATTCAGCTGATTAAAACGCATATTTTGTCATTCTCTGCATGCACATTACACCGACAGTGAAGTATTTGAATGAAACGCTGGATATAAAAAAGATGCATAATTCATTTTTGGTAAAGTACCCTAACGCTGAAGTAAAGTACTCATTATATTACAAAGTCTTCAAGGAACAATTTAACTTGTTTAACTTGAAAGCCGCAAGTGGATATCTGCTACAAGTCTCATGTGTCATCGCTAAAAATTAAATCTAAGGAATTAAACGACAATACATAGCTAAAAAAGCTGCCCACCTAAAACGAGCTAAAAAATTTGTATGAGGATGAGCCAGTTGAAAGAGGAAAGTAAGGATAACACAGTTATTGCAGTAATAGCAGTTGATTTATGCCAAATCTGTTTCTACCCCAAGTGCCAGTTCAGGATAATTTTTATTTACATCAACTGATCGTATCTCTTTTCAATGTACAAAATATAAAACAGATAAAGCGTATCTGTATCTATATCATGAAGGTGTGACGACAAAAAAGGACCAACTGTAGTATCCTCATTCATCACAAATTGCGTAGAATTCTATACACCGCTCGAAGTTGAGCATTTGTGATATTAGAATGTGTACTGCTTTAATCGAAAATGGAAAATTTAAAGACAATAAACCAATACTTTCCTATTCGTGGGCATTTTTATATGCCATGTGACAGAGACTTCGCAGTGAATATGATAAATGATGATAATGGCATCATTAAACATTTTAAATGTTGGTGGCCTTAATTTCATAAAAAGAATTGTCAAAGCAGTGACATGGAAAGAAGTAAGAAAATACCATTCAACTCATTCATTTATGCAATTGTCCCATATTGAGAACTTCAAAGGTTCACTCAATGCTACACGTCCCCCATTGCTACACGACGCCCTCGACCAACTGCACAACCAGGTGCGGTTGGTTATCCTCAAATTAAATTTCCCATTGAAAATAAAAAATGGTGAACATAAAGAAGTTTGAAAGTTTCATTCCAATTGACAAAGATATACAATGTTTCTATCAAGATTTTTTTTCGTGGCCAACTGAAGATGGAGAGTTGGAAATTGCATATCTTTAAGTTCATTTTTGTACATCAATTTTGTAATAAATCTAAATACAAAAACTGTTAATTTTTATATATTTTTTTTTTTGAAAAACCCTACAAGTCTATTTTTGTAAAAGCCAATAAAACGTAGGTTTTCGTTTTTCGTCGATAACAAACACTCATATTAGCCTACAGGACGTATTAGAATGAACATGAATAATAAACAGTTATAGACTGGATGGATCGACTATGCAAAGGCGTATGATACAACATCTCATGAGGTAATATAAACATATACATACAACACAAGAAATTAATTTTTCGATTTTCTCATAACTAAGTTTTTGTGACTTGTAGGCCTTCTCAAATAAGTGATTCAATTATAGTTTAGTTACCAGCAGTTTCGAATTATCTGATTTTTTGCGGACAGTGAATTTTATGAAATCTGGCTTCACCATGTGTTCTGATTCAGTCCCGCGTTCTTCATTAAAGATTGCAAATATATTTTCCAGTTGTCGATGTTTCATATATGTAATCTGGTATTAACACGAGTAACATGGATTTGTAAATGGAAACTCAACTGCAACTAACCTGTGTTCATTTGTACATTATGTAACTGATCCTTTGGATAATAATCACGTTGACAGAATCTATACATACTTCTCGAAGGCATTTGATCAGGTGTAGTTGTTTCCGGCAAACTTGGACAAAATTAGTGTTGGCCCTGACTTGATTGAAGTATTCAGGTCGTATTTAAAACACCGAATAAATTTTGTACATTATCGAGATTTTCAAACATTTGAATACATATCGGTCAGTGGAGTGCCACACGATTCATTCCTGGGCCTCTGTTATTTCTGATATTTACAGATAATGTTGTAAACTGTATTTTGTAGGAATGCATGGTGTATGCTGATGATTTAAAATATATACCATAATAACGTTCTATTATGACTGCGTTGCTTTGCAAACGGATTTAAACTCTCTATATAAATCGAGTAAATTCTACACTATCTGACTCTAAATATGTTCAATTTTTTTGAACGCATACGTAATTAATAATACAAATACGTAAATATCCCATATAAAGTGATAAATTCTCTTGAAGGTATTAACAATGTGATCACGGAGAATATATATATTTAAAAAAATAATGGATCTGGGGAATAGAATTTGTGATCAAGAGTTAATTTTAAACTGTTGCACGGTGAACTGCAAATTATGGATATTTTTAAAAAAATGTACGTCCACTTAAAAAAAAATGACCTGACAACAGGGCGATATCAGTGCAAGTGTAAAATGAGCAATGAATCAAATATCATTGTGATCGTCACCATCCCGATTTCTAAGTTTATTGTTTTGATTAATCGTACTACGAGTAAAATAAATTCATTATTTTTTTCAAACATTTTCTCCTCGTTACTCTCAAGCAGAATAAATAAATCCAAATGCACTATCCCATCTACCGCCTCTATGGGATTTCGTGACTGCTCTGCTTTTCATTCAATTCTAAATTTAGCCAATTTAATTTCGCAGATAAACGTGACTTAATATTCATAAAGTTTGTCGAAACTTTGGTTCATTTGAATAATTTACGAAAATAAATATCATCATTCGCAAGTTTAATTGTTATCCTTCAATAGCGGAATTTATTAATATGTTAAAAAACGTAATTTAATCTGCCAAGTTTTCTATAAATTTTTAACGCCGGCGTAAAAGTGGCGCTAAAAATTGTTTATAGGCGTGCAAAAGCGTTAAAAAATAACGATTAATTTGCCTTAATGGCAAAGCTGATGTGATGTTTGTTTTACTGCGTTAATGGCCGGTATCCATAACTTTGCAATTCCGGCAGTGGCGACCGGAACCCTTAGTAGATTGTTGCATCCAGTCTAACCAGAGATAGAGACAATATAAATTTCCTCCGAGATTACCAACTAAAGTAAGTTAATGAATAGTAATGTTCCTTAGATTACGGATAGAGTAAATAGAAATAATTGAACTGATACATTATTACAAGTTATTAAGTTACATGGATCACGATGAACATTTACGATCTGAAACTAATTATCACGTATAGAGCGCATTATTAGGATATTCCCATACGAAATGGGTAGGTAGACCAAACTTGCTACATCTAGAACGGCGGTACAATTTATTACGACCTCGCGGGTTGGCAATGATTAAATTAAAAATAAAAATAATCACTATAATCGAACCTCTCATTTACATTCAAATGGACGGTTTTTGTTAACACCTAAGATAATGGATATCAACTATCCAGACCGTGACATAAACGCCCGACACGAAGTGTTATTAAATACACCTGCACCTGTAATCACTCGCACGTCAGGTTCTCGAATTAAAGCAGATCTTTCGGTTGATTGCTTTGAACGCCCTCAGGGCACAACGCACAACCGACATTCGATTGTTTTTATTAACGTAATAACTCGTCATTTCGCGGGTTATTCCTTTATGCCGCTTCATTATACCGAAGGTAATTGCGTCTATCGGCCATTACCGGGTGCAACTTGCATATACTGACGTGAACAAGCAAATAACACCTAATGAGAATAATTGCTTTTATTCGAGCTATTTTTGAAACACGAAAACTCGAGACGAGAATTATTCAGTAATTTTTATCGAGTTATTATTTTATAAATATCTACGTAGTATGCAATATTTATATTCACGTCGAATACAGCTGAAACTCAACAATTTCGAAAAGTAATATTTAAAAAAAAAAATGTTAATTAACCGCATTATAACAATTGTTATTAGGTCTCATGGTGTGTTTCACCGATTTCTCACATTTTTGTTGAATTGTAATTACACTTTTGTTTAACGTAAATTTAAATTCCTGTTACACAAAATAAATAATATTTATACGTTCATGTTCAGTGATTTAATTTCATCCAGATATCCTATAACATACAGATAATTATTTCAACTACTTTTTCTTGCTCTCCTCCTTCTTCCCCATTATCTTGTGTAACATGTTTAGTACCCGTGTCCGTCTTCTTCCATATTCGTTCTCCAGTCTATCCCTATCTTCTGTTCTTCTTCATGCAATTTCAATTCCTTGCATTCTCCTACCCAATGATCCCATTCATCCTATCCTTCTCCACAAAAATTACAGCTCTTGTAACTCTCTTCCATCTAATACGTGTTGGCTTTCTCTTCACTACCGCACCTGAATCTTGCTAATGTTCTCCCTTCCTCTACCGATCTCCTTCCCCCTAAGTACGTTGTCATCATCCATTGTACTTTTATACTTTTGTATTTGATGTTATACCTAGCAGTCCTGATTTTGCTTTCCCTTTCTTGAGCTTCTACCATGTTTCACCTCTCCACTACCTCACTCTCTACTTGCTTCCCATCTCTTCTTCTCCTTCCTGCCTTTTCTTGCCATTTTTTTCGTACATTTTTCGTCCACAATCTTCCCAATTCAATAGTCCTGTTCCTTTGCTCTCTCTTTTCCTTTGCTCCTCTAATACCTAACTAGTATAACTAGTCTCTGTTCTAGCCACTGCCATTTTCCCTGCCTGTCTCTACACACAACCTCCCTGTCTCCTGCCTAACTATGTAATCTGTCCAGATTCAATATCCTTTTTATTTGGCTTATTTGGCCTCTGTGTACCCTTTCCAAATGTTTTCCCTTCTTTCTAACCCCAGACTTCCGCCCTGTACCACAGAATGCTCTTTATGCATATATTCCAGAACTTTATTGGAAATTCCCCCTCCTCTTTCCCCACATGTTCCTCCTCAATCCTTCCTCCGCTGACCTGGCCTTTCTGCACGCATGTATCATTTGTCTTTCTCCGCTGTTATTTTCTCTCACCGCGAATCCTAGATACATCCACTCTTTCACCTGCTCTATTATGTCTCCTTTCCATGTCACCTTTAGTTCCCTCCTCCTCTCTCCTCCTTTCTTGAACACCAATATTTTGTTTTCCTTGTATTCAGCTCCAACCCTTTTCTGTCCGTGAATCCTTCTAACCTTTTCGCCATTCCTTTTATCTCCTCCTCCGTCTCGCCAATAAAACTATGTCGTCCGCGAACGCCAACGGCTATACCTTTGTCGAAGTTTCACTCCCCCACCTTGTCATCACCTACAATGGCTGAATTTAACCTAAAACACCATTACATTTAGCGTGTATTGCTCATCCAGTATTGTTGTCAAGGCTGAAGAAATTTTCTGCAGCTTCTGAGTAAAATAATAAAAAACAGACAAAAAATACTTTGTCGCTCCTGCATATGTAAAAATTTATAATTTACAAATTTCATTGTTCGCATTGTAACATATTATTCTATTACTTGTTATAACAAAAATGTAAAAAATATCTGATATTTCTTCGAAGAACCTTAATCAGGTAAATTATGGTAACGTACAGTTTATCGGTTCCTATATTAAGGAAAATTATCCTGCATCACTTACATTCCACAAATATGTTTTCCTTTTTCATAATAAACGTTCCTTAAAAAGTAATTATTTTAAATAAATATCGGCGACCGATGTGGAAGATAAGTTACAAATTAAAAATTATTGCCGACCAATTACGCAAAAACTTTTCCGAACAAAAAATAAATAATTATTTACAATGATAAATGGAAAAAATTATTTTCAACTCGACATCAAATATCACCTTTGCCAAAAATTAATTTAACGATGTATTAGAGGCAAAAAGATAGCATTAAAAACTACCTCCACGCTTTTACAGCATTCATATACATTTTGCATTTCTGAAATAATATAAGTTCTACGTTCGAACTTTGATTATGCATACTGCATATGGATTGTACGTGCTGAGGTGGGATCGAGAAAAATAGAGAGATAGATAAATATTAAGTTCGAAATTTGAATTGAAATTTGCAATATTTTTGGTACCAAAATAAAATGGGAAATGAATACGTTTTTCCAAAACAATTACGTTTGTGTTAATAAAAAAATACCAAAGAAAAATACTAGGGGCCAAAACATTTTATGTTGTGTGCATAATAATAGTTCCTGGGATGCAACAAATCAATTCACAAGTTTCGCGGATAGTGATGTACCGATCTAAGTGACATTGGCGTCGATTATTTTGTCACTGTCAATCACATGTTCCTGTTTCGGCTATTTTACATTCGATAGTAATGCGATTTGTGGTAGTCATTCCCCAGCGATATTCTGTAAATCCCGGTTTATAACGAGGAGTTTATAGTTGAAGCAACGTTGATGCATTTTTCCCTGGTGATTACGAATATTGGGGTTTGTTTATTGATTTCAGAAGCGATTACATTTGCCTCTATATTGACTAAGTTATTAGAGGTAATTACTTGACGGTCGTTTTCTACAGAATTTTGTTGACCTTACCCGGTATTCATATTACATTTTAATAATTCAAATTCAGTGTCAACAGTAGAGATACCACGCGTTCACTTTTGTAGCACCTGAGAAACTTTACTATGTAGAACGGTATATGAAATTAAAAATTTAAACCCTGCACTCTAAATAAATATATTCCAATATATTGTATTACATTATTACGAATAAGATTTTTTTTTCATTTTCAATTGGAATTGCTTTTAGCAGGGGAGTCAAATGAGAATTATCCATTAAATATTATTCTCAAAATAAAGATAGAACGACCAACAATTCAGGTTGTTATTGTTCTGCAGTTCATATGAGCAGAATCTGACGGAGACTAGTATCTTCATCGTGTAACTGTAACGCAAATGGTTATTCGGGTATTGCCAGACAAATTATGCACCTTAGGGCACAATATGTCTTATGTAAGTAATATCTGAACCTAACAACCAAATATGTATTAAAGTTTAGGTTAAAATTTTGTATCAGGCCAATTATACGTAAATACTTTATCTAGCATAAAAATCATTTATACATTGAAAATGTTATCCATAAAATGTACCTCAAAGGTCATAATTTATTAGATACATTATTATACGTTTGATGGAGTTGAGTATAACAGACTGCAGACACCGTTACATGTAGACTTATTAGTATATTTCGCAATTTCATACCTTGGTCGAATACAGAAGAACAAGCAGCATAAAATTATATAAAAGTTACTGTTACGACACCATTGATTAAAAATTAGAGATTAATAATTAAGATAGCCACATATAGACTTTGCGTTATTGATTTTAAAATGTCATGAAGTCATATCAGATATCCATGTACTACTTGCATCCACATTTAGAGTCAAACTTGTGCAATAATGTAACGAACTCAAGAATTCAAATTCATAGTGGATATTTAAATTTAAAAATTTTGTATAAAATATGAAGGAAATTAAACCGCATTATTGTGAATACGTAATAGGAACAAACATTGTGTGTACACAAGTTGCAGATTTATTATTCCGACGCCGCCTTGATTAATCGAAGTTCGCTTGGTTTGCCATTATTCAGTCACAACTGATTGATTTGAGGCTGTGGGAACATGAATTTTATTGTGTTCGCCATTAACATAATTTATTCCGATGTAGTTTGCTCCTACTAACAGGTGCATAAATACTAGGAGATAACGTTTCAAATGAGCCACAACAATTATGTGCTGTTAATGTCCCGTCTCCGAAATAACACAGCGATCCCTTGCTTTCATTTTCCTTCAATTTGTACAGAACATATATAGACTAACTGATTATCTATATCAATATTGTAAATAGTTTGTGGTACAGGATTGTTTGATTCGAAACAAAAAAATCGTCAAGGATCATTATATTAATAATTGAGTCATACGAGCCTGTTCAACAAATAACCGACTCTTATTTTACGCGGCATCTTGCGAGTAATCCCATTGTTTTAGATTGTTGATATCTCATTTAGTTTCATAGCTATTGTTTTTGAGTTATAGGTGGCAGAGCATTCATGGCGATTACTACAATACCTGATTTACGGGAGTAACGTGAATTTTGCGTGAAATTGAAATTTTATGTGATGAATAGAAGGCCAGCAAAGTAAAAATTTTGAGGCTGTTGCCTTTTGCGACCTACAAAAGTCCTTCGATTGCATGTGCCATACTAGACTGTGTCTTAAACTTAAACACTTAAACTTTTAAAAACGTAAACAATATACGTGTTGATCTAGTAAAACTTCCCTTCTAGAAGAAATTAAATATAGTGTCCCATAGGGATCGGCCCTCGGCACGATCCTGTTCTTAATATATGTAAATGTGGTTGAACGACATTACAACTTTTGGATATTTCATTGTCAGAAGCAACTAGGTGATTTAATTCAAACTAACTAGAAATGAATAAGCAAAAAACCATCAAGAAGGTTTCGAGAATACAACCAACGCGAAATTCCTAGCACTACAAATGATAATCAGATAATTGTCAGAAGAGTTTGGAATATCAATTGACCTAAACATGCATACAGTTGCAGCAAAGTTTGTTCATGACCAAGCAGCAGAAGAGGCATCGAGTGAACGTTCACAAATAACCACTCGAACAAGCTGACAATGACGAGACATTCATAAGGATCATCACAGGGGCGAGAGTTGGATTTACGTCTACGAAATTGAGACAAACGTCCAGGCACCACATTGCGTTGGCCAACGATCTCCACGCTCAAAAAAAGTACACAGCCTCGATGCAATTCCAAAGGGGTGCCCACAATTCTTTCTAGAATTGTCCATTTAGAATTATTTTTTCAAGGTCACATGTTCATCCGCCCTTACGATGGATATTATTTCAAAAAAATGTTGAAATAAGGTTTTCGTCTTTAAATTTGTCATAATTTTACCATCAATAATACGAAGATACGTACTAACGCCCACGTGAACGCGCATGAAAAAGTGTGCACTCGAACTTGCTTGCTTCGCCCACTTAAAATTCCCATACACATGTAGATGTCTGACCAGGAGGAGGAGGTGAAAGAATAACAGGAGATGCAATCTGACAGTGGTTGATTTAAATCAAATTTCTCCTTCTGGAGCTGATCGGTCTTTGGTTGTTATATACAGAGTTATCTACCAAATGTAGAGTTTCCACTCTTTGCATTTCCTTCTCATTTTGTTTTCGTTCGTTTTGTAGTTAATGTTTAAGACTCAAGTCTGATTATTCCAAATTATTTGATAAAAAAAAATTAGTTCAAATATTAATTAAAATATAAATTCAAATTTGAATTAAACAAATCAAATTGATTATTTCGACGACCAACTGCACTAAACACGCAATATGTAATTTACCAATTTATTATTTCAACAAAAAATGCATATTTTAAGCTATTATTTCGTTCGCCTATTATCATGTTTTCGACATTATTTAGTTTACTTTATTTCTTATTTTTTAACTTTTGTTTTGTAATTGTGCTTTTTTATTTTATTTACTGTAGCGGTTTCTTCTTTTCTCGATATTTGTATTATTCTTCGTTTACATTTCTTTTATTTTTGCTTTTTTTACTTTGCTTGCACTTTTATTTTGTTTGTTTATATGTTTTTCTTCCTTAGTGCGTTTGCCCACACTTTATTATTTTCTGAGCCCACTTTGTTATTGATTTGCTTCTTCAACTTGATCATGTCCTGATTTTAATTCATATTCTCCCGATTTTAGTTGCAATCTCCTATCGTTTTATTGATTTGCTTCTTCAACTTGATCATGTCCTGATTTTAATTCATATTCTCTCGATTTTAGTTGCAATCTCCTATCGTTGTCTTCAAACAGCAAACCCTTAAATATCCCCAGGGAACTCGGCTCAGAATTTTATCTATTTTTCAAGTTAACTTTTGTGTGGGATCGACTTGTATGACGACTGTTTACTCAGGTGTACTAAACTGCATTTGTTATTATCTTCGATGCAATTGATTTATCATAACAGATTTACGACGCACGCACATTTTCTCAATTTTTACGACTAAATTGCATCTAAAACATATAATGTGTAATGTAATATAAAAATGTAATGTAATGCATATGTCGTTTTATTAGAATAAAGCCGCCATTTTGAGTTAGCATTGACGACGCCTCCATTTCATCTTCCACGAAATGTGTCTATTTAGTGAAGTAGTCCGTTGTTATATATATTGTTATTATTAATGCGGCATATGCACTTGCGATGTGGCAATAAACTACATCAAATGCGCGCGACTAACAGTGAACTGTGTCGTGTGGAAAGTTTGCGTGAAAAACTATAAAATTAAACAGAAATAGCAAAATAAAAACCTTTTATATTGCACAGTTGTGTAGCGCGCGAAACCTGATATCTATAAAGATCATAAAATGAATATATTATTGGTAAGAGCACAATTAAGACGTAAGTTTTAATTTACACGAAAGCAAACCTTTTTTCCACTGCATTATTATCGCCATTTTTACAATTTCCATTCGATTTTTGTCAGTTGCCAGACAAGAGCGGACTCAACATGACAAAACATTTACAAACAACAAAATATCCCTAACCAAATCCATACCGAGGCCTTCTCTAGTGTGTACAATTTACATACCTTGAATGAACTCTAGGTGCGATAAGAGTGTCCCTGTTATTTTTGCGTAATAAGTGGTATGAATGTAAACGTTGATAGGGATCAAATACAATACAATACAATACACACCGATATATCGGGCCATAATATAATATTAAGAGAACTAAAACAAAAACGAAAAGCAAAACCAGAATGACAATGAAAACAAGAAGATATCACATGTAATTAGAAATATTAAACTAGATGCAATAAATAATTAATAGTTATCACGTTAATTAGAACATGTAATAACAAATCAGACAAAAAACAAAAATGAAAAGAAGAGAAAAGTGTACCTGGGTAAGCGATGAATTGTTACCTAAAGGTCAGAAAATCTATGCAAGAAAAAATCAAACAACGAAATATTAAAAATACCTTACGACAAAATAAAAAAGCTACTACCACGATAAATAAATACAGAAAATAAGAATATTGAAAAGGAGAATTTCAGAAATGCAAAGGGTGTACAAGAAAAAAATGGATTGTAATAAGGAAGCAGTTGAACCAAAATTGACATTGAAATAGAAAGAGAAAATAAAACAGAAACAAACAATGCAAAAGAATAGTAAAAGAAGTCAATTATTACTTCACAAATATAAGAAAAAGGCTGACAGAAAAACAAATTACGGAATCAAATATGAAACAAACAATAAAAACAAAAAGACAAATTTAAACAGCAAAATTTAAATTAATCAATGATGATGAAATAAGCAAAATAATAGAAGAAATGAAAAGTAATAAAGCATCAGTATTTGACATAATAATCTAATATAAGAAAAAAGAAAAACATTAACACCGATAATTATGAAACTGGCTAACAATGTACTAGAAGAAGAAATATATACGGACTATCTAAATATAACCACAATTATACCGATATAGAAAAAAAGGAGACAAAACCAAAACTGAAAATTATAGACCAATATCGCTGAAATCTAAGATGAACACTACAAACGTAATATAAAAACAATGAGAACACAGCACATACATAAATATGACATAATAAATCAACAACAGTATGCATTCCAATTACAATCCGACACAACATCATCATCAGCGAATTACGATCTCATTCACCTGATAAAAACAAAACTAGGTCAACATGAATTAGTAATAGATATATATGTAGATATGAAATATAAAAATTTCAAATTAAAAATCAGAAACCAGTTACTAAGAGAACAACTAAAAAAAACTCATGTACCATCGATGCCGATAGCGCGAGATAGGGGCATCCATGAATCCCGCAGCGAGGAAGAGGGTAGAAGACATATTTATACGACTATGTACAAGTGGCGCAGAATGAGCTATATGGTTCGAATTCTACATAACTTTTTGAAATATTAATTTTTTTTCAGTATTTTGTGAAGAAGAGTTGGGGGAATTTAATATGAATAACTACACAATCGAACAGCGTAGCAAAACAATTAAATTTTTATTTTTCAAACCAACAATCCATTTTGATGACACAGCGTGCATATCGTCGTCATTTTAATTTGCGGATTGCATCCACAGCGTCAACAATAAACCATTTGGTTGGAAGTTTTAGTCAGCATGAGTCTGTAAGTACCCTTCCTAGTGCTAGAAGACAAACTACCGTGAGCCCTGCTGAAAATATTGAACGTGTACGGGAGAGCGTACAGAATAGTCCCACAACATCAACAAGGAGACAACTTGGGCTATCACGGCGATCGTTGCAGAGAATTTTGAACACATTACACTTGTTCCCATATAAAGTTCAACTTGTGCAAGATTTGAAGCCGACAGACTACCAGCAACGGCTTGACTATGCCATTCGTTTCCGTGAAAAAGCAGAGGAAAATCCAGACTTTATTCACAATTTAATGATGAGCGATTAAGACCATTTCCTATTGAATGGCTACGTCAACAAGCAAAACTGTAGGATTTGGGGTACGGTAAATCAAAGGGCAGTCTATCAGCGACAGTTACACCCACTTAAGTGTACTGCTGTTTGGTGCGGTGTATCGTTCGATAATTGGCCCCATCTATTTGGTGATTCAATCTCTGTCAGTGTTGATGAATATCGAACGACGTTGGAAAATGTTGTTAGGCCAGCTGTGGAAAACGGCAGGCCTAACAGGCAGGGGTCTGATACTTCTAATATTACATATTTTCTTGATGTCTATTACAGATCGCGAATCGCAGATGAAAAGTTACTAATCTAAATGAAGCTTGGATTCCTTAAATGTGTTTTGTTTGACTATACTTTGAATAAGACGGAAGTAATATTACCTTTTTACGAAAATATTGTATTTTAATGGCAAATGTTGTCGATTGGGTAAGAAATAGTTTATTTTCACCATAAACTGACTAATGCCCGTATTTATAGTCGTTCCTTAAGATTTACCTCAAGGCTTCCTTACCCAAGGACGCCTTGACGCGATATCGCATTTACGTATTATAGTCCGCCCTTCGGGTATTCTCGGCTGAGTGGGACAATTGATCTACTGGACGCTTCCATGTTAGGGAATTTTATGTTCTAGTGGTGTAAACTGCCCGTGTGTGATGCATGGTGATGCACACCAGTTGCCATTTTACGTGTAACGGGACTGATCATTTTATTTTACTTGCGTCGAATTCTAAATTAAATTGTTTTAATATTAGTAAGTAACTAATTATTACATTTATATGTTTAAGTTATACACACTTTATAATATTCTATAAACCTCAGCACGCTTGAAGTAACACATGAAAATATAAATCTACCTACAGTTTATATTTTTAGTTGTAATGGAGAACAAGAAATCTTACAATGATAAGGAAAGGGTGTTGTTAGCGTGCCTTGTACGTGACCATGCCGGTGTTCTGGAGAACAAGCAAACGGATGGCACCACACTAAAGCAAAAGCAGCGAGCGTGGGAGGTCATTGCAGTCAATTATAATATTCAACCAGAGATTAGCAGTCCTCGAACGGCTAAACAGCTGAAAAAGTTGTGGGACAACATGAAACAACGGTAAAAAAAAGCATGGTAGTGAACAAATGTCATTATAATGTGGTTTTGTGTAGGAAGCGAAAAGAAATAACCGAGCAAAAATATAATCAGTTGTTAACTGGCGGTGGATCACTGCCAGCAATATCGACCGATCCCGTTTTGGACTTGGTGGATGTGGCGGCGCCTTATGTGGATGTCACACTCGATTGTCCATGGGACAGCAATGCTGTACTCGAAAGTAACTCATTTTATTATTATTACGCACGCTATTTGATTTCAATACAACGTATTCTGTTTTAGCTGATCGATCACAGGACGACAACGAAGCAATGACAAACAAAACTGATGAGGGAGACTTGGTCGTAACACCGTTGCAACAAATAGTTGCTACGCCGTCGGCAAACCGTAGTGGGAAAAGATTCAAAACTAAACGAACTAATGAAGATGAAGAAAAATATTGGCGCGTTCTCAAGGCAAAGGAGGCTGTCCAGCAGCAGAGAGAGTTCCACAAGAAGAGGATGGAGGGTGCCAATGCCGAAACGGAACTGGCACTGCTGCGATTAGCAGAGTTTAAAAAAACCAAAATCGTAAAAGTTGTTAAGTAATTTAATAAAACACAAATCGAGTATTTATAATGTTTTTTTTAAAAATGCTGGATTATAAATTGGCGACGGAATGCCAAACCCACTTCATTTTGAGCATGGTTAACATGATCCAAATCCAATTCGATATCATTTTCTTGAACATCATCGTTGTCATACTGCAAAGCAATATTGTGCAGTACTGCAGTAGCACAAACAATTGCTGTACTGGTATTTATTTTTGTTCGCAAACATTGCTGCAAACAAGGAAATCTCCTTTTCCATACACCAAAAACCCTTTCAACTAAATTTCTAGTGCTTTTATGAGCTCTGTTATAATTTTGCTCCTGTTGATCTGCAGGATTGAGAAGCGGGGTTAGTAAATAGGTTCGGCAAGCATAGCCATTGTCACCTAATAGTACACCACGAACTTGTGCTTCCTCAAAACGCACTCTTACAGCACTCCTGTCAAATATGACACTATCATGTGAAGATCCAGGATGACGCACAACAATATCCATAATTTCCAGTTTTGGTCCTGCTACAACCTGTTGAAGAATAAATTTGTACTTATTTTACGACTAATAATATATGATGAGCTTATAACCTGCACATTTAAGGAAAAATATCCTTTGCGGTTTCGAAAAACTTCAGCGTTATCTCCACCAGGGTTTGAGATTTTAATATGAGTACAGTCAATGCAGCCAGCTACGCAAGGAAACCCAGCAATTGCATGGAATTGTAAAATATTACTGCGTTGTCCATTCTGCGTTTCCGGAAATTTAATAAACTGTTGGAGCTTTTCGGCCAACAGTATTGACACAGTCCTTACTAGTAGAGAAACAGATGCCTGGCTAATTCCCCGTAAGTCTCCACACACAGTCTAAAATTGCAAATTGTTTTATTTCTAGCTACTAACAGAAGCTAAACAACACTTATTTTAAATAAATTTACCTGAAAATTTGCTGTGGCATAAAATCGTAAGGCCACAAGTACTTTGGTTGCTGGGCTAATTGGCAACCCTCGATTTGAAGTTGTTCGCAACTGCTCATCAACCAAGGGCAAGATAATATTTATAACGACAACTTTGTTGAATCTATACCGATTCCGAAATTCCGTGTCGGCATAAAATTCAAACGGATTCTCGCTATCGCGTATGTAACGTTTTGGGAGTCTGTTAAGTCGTCTATTTTCTATTTCTTCCTCGACATCCAAATATTCAAAATAATCGTCGAAATTATCTGCCATTTTACAAGTGCAAAATGAAAACAATTAAAACATAACCTCTTTGACTTGTCGTCCAATTCTACACTGCGCATGTGCTGAGGTCGTCCTCAAACTTAAGGTAGCGTCCTACCTACCTTAAGGGTGAGGACGGCGTGGAATGCTCAAGGAATGTCTATAGAACGAAAATAATGCGCTAAGGGTTCCTTACCAGTAAGGAGGCCTTAAGGAACGACTATAAATACGGGCATAAGATACTCAGTAAAGTTAAGCCTAAGCTCGTAATAATAACTTAGCAAGTCTGGTGCGTAAGCAGAGCCTGATAAAAATTGCAAGTTAGCTGCGAAATATGAAAGAACTTATATAACGAAAAATTAATTAGGCCGTACGTCGCGCAAGAGTCGTAAAATTTTCGATAGAATAATAAATTCTTAGTCTCTTTCCCTAAAATATCATCACTTAGGACGGAGCGTTGGCGTCGTTCCTATATAACGCTGATCTTTCGATAACCCCTCAATCGTGAAAGCAAATCGGGTTTCCTTCCTGCGACGGATATGTGCAACATTGTGCTGAAATCGACATAAAATAAAGCGCATGACCTCCCCTTCACCCACTCGCTAGCCCCGTATACGTAATACTTCTTATCGTAAGAATAAGAACGCAATCTGTGCCGATGTGGACCCTAGATTCTTTCGCTGCGATACGTCCCAAATCAAACGATGCAGAACGAGTCGGTCACCACACAATGACGTTTTTGATTAGACGTTTACGATGACGATAAACGTGCGGGGAAACTCGGCCGCTTCGACGGCTGTCACGACATACTGATGACGTTAAATTGATACCGTGCACGGACGTTAAGACGCAACGCGTTCGCCATTCGTTTTTATACCGTCTCGTTTTCGGGCGATAGCAAAAAGCAACGTGTTTTATAACGAGTGCTGGCATTGGGTATTGTCTTTTCTCGCTCGGGTGTTTTCTTTGAGTTTGCAAGGGAACAGTTCGAAACTTAATCGAACTCTCTCCTCTGGCAAAAGAAAATGCGTAATTCCAAACGCATTTTGAAGAATTAAATATAAACCGCAATCTAACCGTCAATTTGGATTTCTAGCAGTGATACATATTTCATTTAATCAATTGTCATGATGGTATGTTTGTAACTCTGGAAGTCAAGTTTAGATTATATTTAATCAAAATGAAAGTTATTTAGTGGAGCTATGATAAATAGTTTGTTTACACGACGAAAGTAAATACTCTAATCATCATAAATGCATTAACATATATTTATTACCATTAAGCAGTTAGAAATGGGGCTCATATAAGAGATATAATAATAGAGAAGCGTCTGTCATTGAAGAGCAAAGCTTTCCCAAATCTAAGCAAATATGTTATTGTGCTAGTGATTTAGTTTAAGTGGAATTGTATTTTTATTTGCTGCCTCTGGTGGCTGAAGCTCGTATTATTATATGTGCAGAGTCTGCCTGACAGTTTCGTCTTATTCTGTGTACAGAATATTCATATGCAATAAGATCCGTCATATCTTTGTCATAAATAGATACTGTCGGCAGTGCTTTATAATTTTACAACATAAGCAAAGTTTACATGATCACATCTAATGCTATTTGATAGAATCCGAACTAGGAACCGTATCTCCTGTTAAATCTATTCAAACCCGGCAATCGCGAGTCCGTTTTTCGAGACGGTACATCACGTTTAGAGCGAGAAAGATTGATGATGATATCGAGCGCCAATGTTCAATAAGATCCCGTACTGCTACACCATTATCGAATTGTAAAGTAAATTCCATTACTATCACCTGCTCGGACTGGCGCGGCGCTTGAATACTGATAAAGAAGCGAAATGAAAGAGACGTAACGAAAATTGAAGAGAACGAATTGAAGACAAACATCACGGAGCGTTTACGTAGCTACAACTAAATAGCCAGGGTTCATGTTTATATTGCTTGCAATGGATATAGTAATTAGTTTAGTCTAGCCCCTAATGTTCGTGTATTAATACAACAAAATTCTAAACTAAAAGAAACTTGCAAGGTATGAATTTTTTGAAGAATGAAAATGAATAAAGTAAATCGTATAGGTGAATTCATAAATTGGTAATGTGTAATGGTCCAGTCAAATGTCCTTCTCAATATGTGGCTATTTGTGATCATTGATGCCATTGATTTTTCGCTTTCGCGTTTTAGGCAGAGCATGGCCCCATCACTTCTTAATATATCAGTACTCGTTCTTTTATTGAAACACCAAGATTCGATTAAATTCAAAGCAATCAATATTTTATTGTTTAAAAATAAATGAAATGTTGTTCTCAAAATAAAACAAACTTTCCAGTATAGCGATAAACATTAATTATAAAGCATATTAATAGCGCCACTTATTTATTAACAGCAATCAATTCTATGCAAATAAACGACGTACATTAAGTATGGTAATTACAATAACTGCTATAAATGCACACTGACTGTTTACTCTACTAGAATTTACATAATATGGGAAAATAACATTTTACAAAATCGTACCGAATAGGTGACTTTGGAGAATATAAAATGACGTGAATGCGTACAATCAAAGACTTAAAATATGACAAAAATGTAGGTGTGGCCTAGTAGTATAGTAGTTGTTTTCCGACACATTTTATGATTTTATTTAGTTTCGCACGTTTTTCGATGGGATATATTATTATTTTTTTTTTTGAAAAAATTAAAATTTTTGATTGACGTATGGATTGAGAAACAGAAAACAATCCATTATACTAGAAAACATTATAGGAAAAACCAAATACCACATACGTGACTAATGGGATATCACCAAATTCATTCAAGAATAAAACATTCCACTAAAATATCGTTAAACGTTAAATCACTATATACAAACATAACAACCAATTTAGAGATATACATATTAAAAAATGGACCATAGTAGAAAATACACTGTATTAAATAAAAAAGATTTGATCGAAGCAATTGAACTTTCCCTAACATCTACATATTTAATATATAACCAATCAATCTATTCACAAATATTCAGCCTAGGTATGTGTATGTATGTATTTCAGCCCACATCTATAACTTAGTAATTGTAGAACAAAACATCATAAAAAATTAAATTCAATATAACATTTTATAATTAGATCTCACATATATCCAGAAACAAAGTAAATGATGCTTGAAAAATTTAATCATTTCACCCTAGAATAAACTTTACAATAGAAATGGAAAAAAATCACAAATAAACTTGAAAAAATAATTACCCCGAAATTTTCTACAATAGAATCAATAATAAAACAATTATCACTTAACCAACAATACAAAAAAAGTAATACAACTTTACAGACCAATCAAAATACACGACAAAAAAGTATATTCCATTACATTACATTAGAAAAAAAATGAAAGATTGTTTAAAAATTCATCAAAATCGCACACATACCAAACAAAATAACAAAAAAATAATAACACAAAACTAAAAAATACACTACCCCAAACACAGTTCACAAAATGCCATGCTTAGATGGCCCAGGTATAATGTTCCGATTTAAAATTGGAATTTATATAATTTATTGCATACCCCGGAGTGATGGGTCTTCCAATAAAAAATACTTAAAAAGTTGTCAATGAGGTTTTAGCACGTGGATCTTACCTGTGCAGGAGCGTATTAACCCAAATATTTATTTTCTCCGTATTTATTGTTAGATGATTATTTGCAAATACTTTGCAATTTCCGTTTAAAAAGTAATTTACAGAGATTAGACTGATGAAGTAATCGAAATCGCAGAAAAATCGATATCGAGAAAAATCATTAACACCATCTTTCAGCGAATGCTAAGAAAATTATCAAAACTGTGTATCAAAGTTTAATTGAAAAAATGTGATTCACCCTTAAAAGTGACAAGTGAACTTACAAAAGTGCCCCTTTCAACAGTGTATCGAATAGTAAATAGTGAAAACGTTGATAGAAAAAAATATGAACGCAAAAAAACTACGGACTGAAATTAAAAAAGTAATTGATGGTGCTTACAAAGAAAACAATGTGCCTACTACAGCTAATGTGAAACAAAAATTAGCAAATTTTGGGATTGAATTTAACTGTTGTAAAGAAACTTTTACGGTTGTATTTACGAACTATTGGATTTGGATACAAAACGTTGAATCAACGCATTACAATTATGGAAAGTCCTCGATTACAGAAGTGGAGATGGGAGTACATCACCAACATAAGAAAATTTCGCCAAGAAGGTAGATGCACAGTGTACCTTGAGGAGACGTGGTACATACGACATTCATGATACTCGCAAAAACGGATTATCGGATGGCACCATAAATTGTTGCCTAAAAACTCCTCCCAGTAGAGGAAAGCGATTAATTATTCTAAATGCTGGTAGTGAGGAAGGATGAGTAACTAATGCTTTGCTTTTATCGGCAAAAATATAACAACAGTTGCTTCTGTTTCTTCCTCCCAGATATGTCATCGTAATGGATAATGCAAGTTACCAATCAAAATTGGTTGTTAAGAACCAATTTAAGAAAAAATTTAAGTTAAGAAACCTACAACAGCCATGAGGAAGGATGAGATAACTGCTTTTATGCAAGGCAACGGAATTGCAATTCCAGAAGGTAGATGAACCAAAAGAGATCTCTTAAAGATTATTAATAATCTGAATATTTCACAACGTTACAGAGTTGACGAAATGGCTAAAAACAAGGGTCGCGAGGTGTTGCGTTTACCACCATATTACTGTGTACTTAATCCGATTGAACTAATCTGGAGCACATTAAAGAAGGCAATTCGTCGAAAAAATAGGTAACCAACTTTAAGTGGTAGTGCAGTAAATCTGATTCGGCAACAAACAACGTTAATTATAAAAGATTTGTGGCAGAAATGTATACGTCACGTGAAAGGAGTTTCTCCAGAAATTCAACAATTCATTATTACTGACAAATGATAGTGACAATGATGAAGATGACTTCTTTCTACCTAATGATCCTGACGATGATTAAAAAGTAACTCCATTCACGATTTTTTCATTAACAATTATTTATCAAATACACATTTTACGAATTGTTTTTTTGTTGTTGTTTTTATTGGGAAATTCTTTTCGATTTTCATTATTCAAACCAAACTTTCGACGCATACTACGTTTTAAGCCGACCCTGCATTCAAAAGCAGCAGGTCGTACGACCGATGGTTTGATTTACAACAGGGTTAAAGTAAATTGAGGTAGTTTTGTGGTAATAGGTTGTGCTAGCGTTTCTGCTGCAATAATAAATTTCAATTTTAAATGGGAACATTATATATACATTGGACACAACAATATTTAAAAAGCAGAATATGGTCAAAAAAATATTCTACTAGAAGGTGAAACTAGACCATTATCAATCAAATCGTGCAATAAAAGAAAACCATAATTTTGATTTTAACAGCGAAAAATCCTTAAGATCGAAAATATATATAAAAATAGACTTGTACAGGAAGTGATACAAATTGATAAACACAACGCAAACATAAATTCCAAAACCGATACTAACAAACTTAGTTACGCGAAGATGGTGATTGAGAATAAGATAAAATACTTAGAAACAAATAAAGTATTAATTGACCACAACCTTACAAAGAAGGAAAGTGTGAAACATTGAAATGGAAATATAAGAAAGAATAAAAAAAATGTAAATAGAACAGAAATAATTAAAAAGTAGAAAAAGTGGAGGAAATAGAAAGGGGGGAGAAAGATAATTCCAAAAACTAGGAACAGAACAAAGGGACAGAAGCACAAAAAGATGGCACTGGCAATGAATATGGAATATAAGACAAGGAATGGGACAAAAAACACAAATTAGAGGAGAAAAAAGAAAATAGAGTAAAGGAGAAGAACCAGAAATAAATATGGAGAATGGCAACATGGAATGCAAGAGGAATAAATGGAAAGGTTGAGGAATTAAATAAAGAGTTTGAAAGAACGGAGATATGTCCTAGCGATAACAGGAACAAAGAAAAAAGAGAAAGGAGTAAAAATGTTTCTTTAGAGGAAACGTGTGGATTTATAGTACATAAATGAATAGAGAACAAGTTCAGAAAGAATCGCCTCAGTGACAGTGATTTGACGGATGGAGCAAATGAAGACGAAACAGGGAAAACCTAAATTTGGTCACCGAAAGTAGGAAGGCAACATATTTACGATGGAGAATATTAATGCAATGCAATGCGATGCAATGCAGGAATAAATACATAAATTTACACGACACGAAGCATGAAGAGGCACCAAATACAAAAGTAATTTGAAGAAGGGATGGTAGTACCAATATAAATAGAAAGAAGATAAAACGGGGTGCAATAGCTATAGAGAAATTATGCTATTAATTAGAAAGTAGATTGAAAGATTACATAGAAGGGCAAACGGAAGAAGCGCAGAACCGATTTAGGAAAAAAGCGGCGAAGGACTCGATAGCGTACTTTATATTTGTAGGCCTAGAAAACGCCTTTGCCAGACTGAGCGAAGGGAAAGGGTTTGGAAAAGAAAAGAGTGGAGGAGAAATTGATAAATACGACTAAGAGAATATACAAGATCACCACCAATTATGTAAGGAGGAGGAACATGTGATTGGCAAATTATGAAACCAAAAAGGGATTCAATATATAAATGGATGGAATAATGTAGTAGTAGGAGTGTAAACCAATTATACAAGAATTACCGATAGGCTATCTAAATCTAGAGAGAGTAAACTTCTCACTTCTATCTATATCTATATGTGATTCAGGTAGCTCAAGAAAGGCTACCTGAAGATCGCTTCATGACTTTCTTACAGAAAAATAACAATACACTTAATATATCAAGGCAACGATATAAATCAGTTCTACAACAACTTATTAAACTATTAACAATATTAACCTTGTTATATTATTAATTAAAATAATAGTAATAATATTAAATTAAAAAAGTATCCATACAATATATTAATAAAAATTCTCAATAAAAACAACAAAACAAATCAACAGTGCAGTATAAATTGCAAGCGTGTGTAATAATATGTGCCATCGGTATTTATTTTAAATATTTCATCATAAGAATCCGTCACAAATATGTACAAAAATAATATAATAGGTGACTTCTCTAATTTTTTGAAATTTGATTTCTCGAAATATAATTTTTTTAACCAATTTAAAATATAATTATACCAATGTAATGAGGTGATCTCCCATATTTTTCAAAATCAAATATTTCAATATATTTCAATTCATGTAAATTAATTTAAAATCTTTGTAGAATTCAGATATAATATATAAATGTTCATATATTCGACGTTATATTTCCACGTGCTTCATAGTTGCTCTTGTCTGTTATCGACGATCTATTTACTGACACCGAGAAGCAATATTTTATGGAAGGCTTCTTCGCTAAGATACGTAGTTGTGCGGATTTATATTACAATGATATATTTTTCAACCAATTGTAAAGTGTTGTTACTCTGACTATATAACTTATATATTTATTTACTTGCAGGTATGTATGTATATGATTTTATCGTTTAACTGGTTATACTGTTGGTCAATAGTTCGATATTATAATTATTATTAAAAACATATGGAAATTATTACTTATTCAGTAGTAGCGCCTGCGGCAACAATAGTCGCTGGCTGCAAGTTTGCTGTTGTCCAAAAAAATATTTGCATCATCGTTTATAAAGTGATTTTAATCTATCTCAAACTTAAAGTTTAGAATAAATTTGTGGTCAGACCGGTTTTAACGAGATACGTACTCTCCAATTCGAAATGGCGATCCCTTGGAGAGCAGTTTCTTTTTATTTGCGGTATTTCCAGTCACAGAGTCCAAAGTCGGTTTCAATTAGCAAAGCGAGAACAATCATGTGCACAGTGAATAGCTTTTCTTTTGATTGCCTCGCAAACCTTCTATTCAATTGGTTAAGAGAATGTCGTTTTCTACATGTACTGAACTTTTTCCACCACTGGAACCGGTTTAAATAATTAGGGTTTTCATCTTAGCTACATTACAGTACATACATTATGGGAATTTATTATTACCACTAAACCTAAACCTTTAGTTTTCCAAAGAATATCAGAACCTAACAAGTCTTCATATACAATTCAAAATAGGGCCACCGAAGCATTTGATACTTTGTGTGCCATATATTCACAGCGAATTTGTTTCCGTAGCTGGCGTACAAGGGACTGTCCACTTTGTGCATGCTGGATAAATGTTTATTAAAATGTTGTTAGGAGAGAGGCAGCTCGTACATATCATTTTTTCTACACTGCTTGCCGAAAAGATTATTTTAACGTTATCTTCAAAATGATAACTCGCAGTAGTTCGTTCAGTATAGTCAAAAAGTAGTATCTAACTTTCTTAATGCACTTTTCTCCAGTGTATAATGATCTAGGCCTGGATACGGTATGAAAGATGACCAACCTGTCAGGCACGCATTTTTATTCCCACATACTATGATATACCATAGGTAAACAAGTTGTTGGGAGTGCGTTATAACAATTAACAACATAAATAGTAAGTTTGGAAAATGAACCAAAACCTCTCCGTTCAAAATTAGAAATGTGTTTTTCATATTGTATTACGAATATATTTTGACATACAATAGAAACTGTCAAAGGAAAATCCGCAAACCACTCAAAATTTTAGTGCTGAAATGTAATTTAGTACTATTAACTAATTTTTGCACAAACTAAACCTATTTTCGCAAATGTTATTGCTTTTTCTTGCTAACTGTTTTGTTTCCCGGTGTGTAAATCATCAGTTAATACGCTTTATCACTAGAAGCAAGAAGCCGCGATCTGTAAAAATAACATTCATGTTCACGCTTCTTTATATGACACGATTGCTATCGTGTTATAACAATGCGTGTAAATGCAGTAAATGAATATTATGGTAAACTGTAATATTTATGCAAGCATTTTTATGAACTATAAAAATTTCCTTTTAAATTGTAATAAAACTTTATGAAACATGTTATTTTTTAAATAGGTTTATTCGTTGTTACATTTGATGTCCGTTCACGATACGCAAGGCGGAGCAGTAAAAAAAATGTGCACGTATCGACCAAACTTAGCACAACTGCGGCTCCTACCACTAAATATGCAGACGATACAGATTCAAGGCGCAAGCGAGAGGCAAAATACAAGGAGGCAGTCAAAGAATAATTATAGCTAAGCACAATATTATTATGCATTGAACAAACGTAAATGAAAAAATATACATTATCTGATCTCCAATTCGTAAGCTACGGATTGTTATCCGCCGCCAAAGGTTTGTACCTCAAAATAATTAATTGAAAACTGGAATATAATTGGTCGATATAGATATTAGGAAGACGTCATTTCTATTATTTGATTTATATTAATAATCAAAGCTTGCAGCGGATAATGGTCAACTCACATCTCGTTAAACAAAGCGCCACAGATACAATTTATACCGTGGCATCACACATGAAAATATACATAGCACCTTTTACGATACACCCTATACGACACGTAGTTTACGAGGACCCCTTGGAAGGGGGGGGGCTAAATCCATCGTTTCATCTAGTATCTATTTATGAATCTATTTATTTTATTACCTTTGGGTACCTTTACTATCAGGTATCTTTCGTCGCTAATATATTATAAATTGTGTACTTGTCGCACTGGGCGCTCTCCTATAAATTTACAGCAATACCAATGAGTATCAGTGGCCAATACCGTGCCCATGATCAACATAAATGTCACGACAGGGATCTTTTGATTAGCATATTTTGCTTTCTGAATATACGCTTCCAGAATCGCTGCCACTATTTTGGAGAAAAGCCCGATCATATACATCAATACATCAATAATAAATGGTCAACACGATCGTATCAATTCTGCATTTCCCATAATATTTCTTTCCAACATGTGCCTCGACACCATTTAGCACAACTCACTACGTCACCGTCACCGTCACCGTCACCGTCACCGTCACCGTCACCGTCACCGTCACCGTCACCGTCACCGTCACCGTCACCGTCACCGTCACCGTCACCGTCACCGTCACCGTCACCGTCACCGTCACCGTCACCGTCACCGTCACCGTCACCGTCACCGTCACCGTCACCGTCACCGTCACCGTCACCGTCACCGTCACCGTCACCGTCACCGTCACCGTCACCGTCACCGTCACCGTCACCGTCACCGTCACCGTCACCGTCACCGTCACCGTCACCGTCACCGTCACCGTCACCGTCACCGTCACCGTCACCGTCACCGTCACCGTCACCGTCACCGTCACCGTCACCGTCACCGACGTGTATCGACGACTTCACGTGCCATTAGTAACTGTCCAATACTAATGCACCTTTTTGCTTTTATATGCAGTGTGTATCAAGATAGGGTACGAAAAGCTAACTAAGTACTAAAGAGCACAAATGGAGCACAGAAATCAAAAGAAATGAGGAAGCAAGCAGCAACCTTAGAACTCCAAAAAATCAAGCCATAAATGAATTTCAAGAAAGTAACACGGTGACTCAGGCAATAAATAAAACAATGACAATAAATAGAAGAATAAGATAGGAACGTGGAGTGTGAGTGAATGGATAACGTTGAAATAAGAAAATAAGAAATAAGTTAGAACAAATATATAAAGAAAAATCAAGAGTAGGGCTCATAGTAAAAAAAAATGGGATATGTAACCCACATAAATGAAAGAATTTTATCTGTGTAAATAAAACTAGGCGACAAAGAAGAAAAGTAGTAGTAATTTCTCGAAAATATACAGGAAGAGATTGACAAAAAGTTAAGAAGGTTTATCATAATGACACACCTGAATGGCAGGGTGGGCAATAAAAGCAATAACATTATTAAGTTCGAAACACAAACGCAAATGAGTTGCAAATGATAAGCTCATACACAGCAACGCTTTCAGGTATAGAAGAGAGGAAATAAATAGATGAGAAACATCAATTATGGACAACTTTCTAGAAACTAGAAATATAGGTAGGGAGCGGCCACTATTTAGTGCTTATGGAATGGAAGAACAGAATAAAAGAAAATAAACAAGAATAAAAGAAAAATAAGAAGTGACAGACTATAGATATAGGAAGTAAGAGAAAAGTATAGAAAGCACTAGATAACATTATTCAAGAGTGAGAAAAATTATATCGATATCATAGAAACAGCTAAACAATGCTGCGGAGTAAACAAAGTAAGATGTGAGGAAAATGTCACGGTGGAACGAAGAATTAAAAGAATAAATAAAAAAGAAGAAAATGAAAAGCGATGAAAAACACTGCTAGGAGTGTTAAATTACATGGCAGGTGAAGGTAGACACCTAACCTAACCCAACCGAAACCCAACCCAATGCAACCCAAAGACTGGCAAACAGGAATAATTACACCAATCTACAAAAAGATAGACACAAGAGACTGTAAACAGTTTCAGGAAATAACCCTACTTAGAATACCTAGCAAACTATATGCAGTAGTAACAAAAATAAGATTTAAACCAAAAATAGAATCAACTCTAGAAGATACACAATGCGGGTTCAGGACGAAAATAAGCACATAAGAAGATATTTGCCGTTAGATAAGTAGGTGAAAAAGTACATGCACTCGAGAGAGAAGCACGCATTTGCTTCTTAGATCTACAAAAAGCGTTGGACAAAATAAGAAGAGATGGGAATGCCCGATGAAAAGAGGAAAAGAAGATAACCTAATAGAGATGGTCAAAATACGCTATATAAAGTGCACTGACTACGTCCGCACTAGGAATTAAATCTCCGGAAAATTTGAAATAACAGTAGGGCTCATACGAGGCTCCGCTCTAATTTGTTGTTGTCCTGGACGACGTGGTATATGACAGGCAATTAAAGAATGAAAGGAATACTAATATTTTCAGACGATATGGCGATCCTATGAGAAAGCGAACAAGATCCACAACACTACATGAGAATGTACGAAAATGAACTAAAGAAAATGAATATGAATAATTATCTGCGCAAAAAGTAAATCAATGATAATAAACATTTCCAACAACACACAACAGAACGAATAAAATTGGAGCAAGTAAAAATTCCAAATATTGTACGTATATGTGCGTGAAAATTGTAAACTGGATAGCGAATTCAACCGAAGAATAAGTGGAACAAGGAGATTCTTTAACGCAACCAAAACAACATTCATAGGAAAATGATACCCAAAGAAACAAAAACTGAAATATACATTAAAGTGGTACTAGTACTGGCACATGCTAGTCAGTCGTTGATAACATCGGGCAGACAGAAAAAGGAACAACATGAGGAATGAAATATACAGAGAGATAGTAAATTCGCATCCAATAGAGCAGATAATGCAAGATAGCCAAGGTGGTTAGGGCACGTAAATAGAATGGAAGACGAGAGGCAGCCCAGGCAAATTTATGAAGCAAGGCAAGAGAAAGAGAGGAAGACCGAGGAGGGCGTGGCAAGACGAAGTACCAAAAGCAGCAGAAAAAGGAAGCAGATTAACATAAGGGGATCGTTCGCAGAGTCGGAAAAATGGAAAGAAATATGGAGAAGACAACGACGCCTTGCACCGAAAGATACAAAGGATTAAGTTAAGTTTACGCGTTACAATTTAGCCGGGTGCCTCTACCACTCTTCTATTAGAGTATATTTCAAAGAATGTTCACATAATGAATCCATATGAAATTAAACTTGACAAATCACTCTGCCGTTCTCGAGTGCACTGCAATAAAATATATAACATAAACGGTACAGTTTTCTATTCACTACACCCATTAATATTTATAAGCGTCGTAAATAAGTCTCCGAGATATTCAAAGATTGTTCTATTTGTCTTTAAAACATTCATATCGCGTTCGCTAAGAAATAAACCGCATATCCGTGACTATAAATATGGATAGCGTTCCTGTAAAATCGTATTGCATTCGCTAGTGTTGTTACGTGCTAACAACATTGCATCACTGCGGGTATAATTGGGAGTTTCCAACTAGTAATTAACGATGGAGATACACAGATAAATTATAAAACGTTTAACCAAATAACATAAAATGGATCCAATAATGGTCGTAATTCTATTATAATGCTAAACGCGCAAAAATATCAGCCATTTGTAGGAAATTACCACCGGCATTTGCTGCTTCGTTAGAACAACGTCATGTGTAATATTAAGATAACAATTAAAATAATGTTATAATATCTGCATATTTAAAAATTATTTCGATGGGTAACTATATATATATTAAGAAAATGCATATTTTAAGTAAATTACATAACAAAAATAATAAAGTAAGTTGTTCAACTTACCAATTGAAGACATCAATGTATCATATATTCATAAATTATTCGTCATCGAATATAGATCAAACATGCATACCAAACTGGCTACAAACAAATCATTAGCATTTTATTGTGCTACTCATTCAGCGAACGTACGTTGTCTTTCAATTTTCATTTAGTGTGTTAATATACATACATAATCAGTTCAAAGCTAACTAGAGATGATACCAGATAAGCTAAAGCGGGCAGCCACAATCAGGACCGTGGAAAATATTACATTTAGCAAACGGAGATTACAATTTGACGACAATTCGAGGCGTTACATGATATAGTTAATTTTTTTTTGTCGATAAAAGTGCAACTTTTTGCACTTTATCCTATTTTGAAAACTAGTAAATACTACGCTTATAAATTCAACTAGATATTAGACAATCACAAATGAAATTGGTATCAAAGGCATATTCTGATTAATTTATAGAAACTTTTATTTACAATCAACTTAGAAAATAAACGTTTTAATGTTAAATTGTCTCCAAAAGCATAAATACGTCCACAAAGATATTTATGTTATTCCAAGAATTTTGTAGGTAGTTTCACCAGTATGTATACAATTTAAAAATAAAGCAAAATGTCAAGCAATATAACAATATACTTCGTGTGTAACCATCCAAGTGATACAGCAGTTGAAAGGGGCTTCATCCACTTATATACGAACCATAGCCAATGGTGGTCGTGGAGTCAAATATATATAATTTCATAAAGCGACACCTCAATCACAAGGTATGTGGAGCTACAATAGATAGATACTTTATTATTAATTATCTAAATTATTTGATTTAAATTACACAACGAATTTAAACTATTCATTATATTTGTTCATGGTAATAAACAATGTTCGCAAAAATTCGCGTCCATTCCGTACTTTTTTCCGCCATTGTAAATACGATAAAATCGCAATTCGTGCAATTAAATGTCGAAATAAAAAAGCTTAGCGACTGTGTACCATACATTTCCAATTCGCGCCATATTCATAATTTTCGCATCGCATCGGAATATCGATGAGGTCAACTTGATTCAATTATGCGGCACAACAATATGCTCGCAGAAATTGCGCAAAATGTAATCGTCGCGTACCCGGAGCTCATTTAAATGTTTTCAATTTAAGCGATATTTATTAGAATTGAAATTTTCAATTATAAATTTCATATTCTATCTGTAACGGATAGTGCATGCGAATGTTATTCTCCTGGTAATAATTACCGTGGGGGTAAAGCTAGTTATCAATAAAATTATTACAAATGATCAAATGAGGAATCACTATAGATAGTAAATTGTTATTCTAGCAACATTTCAAGAAAGGTAAAGTTAGTTTAATTTGAAAACAGTTATTATTAAATAAAAAAATAAATATATATCGTACAAGCATCCGAATATAGTTTTGTAGATACGAGGTATTTCACAAATGTGATCAAATACAAATGTAATTTAATACAATTACTACAAGTAGTTATACATGGCTTCTATACATAATTGAAAATGATGTTATAATTTCATTTGAGGGTATAGATCGACTGGTGCATGTATTTAATTTATTTTCTTAAGCCGTTTATAATAATTGAAAAATTTAAATTCATCATCTTTCCTAAAAAGCTAAACTAATTATACATAAAATTGTAATTTATTTGTTCTTTAATGTTGCTTAAAGTATACAAACTACATATAAAACATTACCAACGGTTTCAGACTTAATATTCAATTGATATTCGTTTGTCTTTTTATCCAATACCTACTACAGATACGGTACTGAATTCTTCGGTACTGGCTGCAGACGATCGATGAGGCGACATAATTTATTTTAATGGCAACTTGACGCATTTCATAAACGACCCTTGACTCCCTTTGTGAACTTCCAATTGATAATAATTGTTGTACACCATTTTCTTATGCTAATATTCCATGAACGATATGAAATTGATTGACGTTAAAATATTTAAAATTGTTTCCTTCGTTAATTATTAATTCGTTTCAAATGATTCGATTCCGCTTCCAATTTAATAAATTCTGTGCAGGTTAAACCAACCATAAACTCCCCATTTCCCTGGTCTTATAATAATAAAACAATCGTACCTCTTTTGAGAAAAAAAAATATATTGTTACCGAGACTACTCAGTCGAAGCGTCGATATAATCTGACGGTATCGGATTAAATATTTGAGGGACCATGCTGATACCGAAACAAAATGCGTCTGTGTAGATGATGTCATCCTTCAAGCCGACTCATTTAAATCTTATTACATATTTACATCACTACAATAAATTTCAGGGGTGCACTCGTAAATTACGTACTTTAAATTATCGCCGAATAGAAATCCGTCGCTAGATACCAATCGTACAACTTATTACTTATTATTTTTAAGATTTCATCAGCATTAAATAAATTTACTTGAAAACATCCGTGATTTATGACGTAATTTTATACAGTCTTTCACTAATATATTAAGTGCTTTTACGCATTTACATCGAAGTTATCGTAACGGAAACGTGATCGCGTTGGACAGCGAATTCTTTTTTATGCAAGATGAAGCACACTCGTGCACGGTTAATTACGAAAGATACTAAATCAGGGAACACGAATAAATAATAGATGAGATGCGGCCTCTAATAGTGTTCTTAGGCAATATCCAGGTTCTCGGCGACTACGAAGTTAAGGCTGTTACGGGGAACGAAACGCAATTACAATAAAGCATTGTCCTGAGTGGCACAAAGACCCAGTGCGGTCGTACAATTTACTGCAATTACTTTCATAGTGGAGATTTTATGTTTAGACGTTCGATTCTTTTTTCAATTAGTTACACTAGATGATACGCTACAATAATAATAGTGCTCGTTGTATAATTATCATTTTTTAACCTACATTTTAAATTCATAAAAGAATGAAGTTTTTTGAGATATTTGCAAAATTAATTTTTCTTTGTTTTAGCGTACTTATTTATAAAAATTACGCCTGCGGTTTTTTCTAAACTTTCACTCAGAGACTTTGGCCGATAAGATTCCGCTTCATAACAAACATCTAAGATTACGCCGTGTTACATAGCTGCATATATTATGAATATTTTCTCGAATTAAAAGCGTGTTATGAAGCCCTCGCAAATACCGTTAACGAATTACCAAAATAGTATACTTCTGTCAAAGCGTCGGGAACACACGGTTCCCGATAAAAAACATATATGAGTTAATATGTGCAGTGCTAAACGTAAAAACTATAAAAAGAAAGTTCTATTTTCTACATAAGTGGTTAACTAATTTTTTGTAATATTGTAACATTTAAATAGCTTGCGAATTGCGCCAATTTGTTAATAATTGTATCCATTTTGAACGCTTGTTTTTTACTGTAAATAAACAATTTCTTAAAAGCAAAAGTTTGTTTACTATCATGATCTGGGCGAATAAAAGTTATCGCTGTCCGTAATTACATTTAGAGTTGAAGCTTTGCACTGGATCAGTTTTATTACCAGTTAAAATGAAGGAAGGCATGCACATTAATTTCGTTTATACTCTGCGTGTATATATGTGTAATTTTTAAATGTGATGGCCAATTTATTTTATTGCCGAAATGAAAAAAAAAAACAAAATTAAATTAACAAAATTATAAACCTTTATTATTACTTTTAATAGGAACGAGACCAAAGTAATTTCATATTATAACTATTTCTTTAAGACAGAAACTTTTTATATTTGGGAAAATTTCATCAATCTGCACCAAACTAAACATATGTCTTTCTTCCATTCGAATTTCAGCTAATTTCTACTGGGCTTCTTGTTTGAATCTGACAGCTACAGTTAGTGTTTAAAGTTCAGTTTTATATTAAATTCTTCGAAAAACCCAGGTATTTAAATGTTCATTATTATATTAAGGTTTCATTTATGTACTTATGTGTTCGGAATTCGCAAAACTATTGTCGTTCTAGGTGTTTTGTGTTTTTCTTGCAGTTCTTTTTTTTCCATCAGCATTATAAATGTATCGTACACGTAGCGGTACCAGCACGTTAGCTTCCTATCACTGGATTATGTCGCTTCATCTTCGAAGGTTTTCAAAAATAATTTAGATCCGCGCAAAAACCGTGTAAATATTTGTCACAATTATTTTTAAGTATGTAGAATAGTTTTATGTTAATCCGCACGACCCTGTCCAGGTACAGCTGGTGTCGCCGATGCGGCCAGCTAACGGTCAGTTTGGTCAGTTACATTTTATTACTTATTTTGGCAAATTTAAAATCTAAAAACTATTGTACGGTCACGTCCAAGACGTCTTATATTCTTAAAACATTTAAGGATCCAATTACCGTTTGATAAGCCGTCATTTCACGATTGCCGCACTTTCACAAAGACGGTTGTAAATAACCAATTTACGAATATTTATATTATTATATGGCTCTCGGGATTTTAGATTAATCCTCTGAGCGAAATGTTCCAAACTTCCCTTTCTTTCATCGCTTTGAATTCATTCTTTACCAATCACGACGAGTTCTTCATCTTACATGAAAGTGGGGTCATTTCATTCCAACCAATTACACAAAAGAACGTTAGTATTTAAGGAACGTTTTCACCCTTAGACAGACATTATCATTATCATTATCATTATCACAGTATAACATTACCACGACAACAGTCAACGTAATAAGATTATCACGACATCAGTCGAACAGTTCGTATCAAGACAACAGTCTTAACAGTTACACACACTAACACATCAGTGTATCTTCATCGGTGCCAATTGTAATTGAGCAAAGTTGTATATTGTAAATATTAAGGCACCAGACCACGGTGAAAAAATGTTTTTTCCTTTTTTTATTTTTTATTTTCTGAAAGATGGATTTGTCAAGAATGCTCTCACCGAATATTTAAAAGAAATTCGATTGATGGAGATGCAGCACTATATGTGAAACCGTTGCTAGCGTACTATCGCGCTGAGCAGCAGCACGAAGCCGAAAAAACACGCATGAGGGTCGTCTGCGTGCAAAACATGGAAAAAATAATGATGCTGAGGAGCTGTTGTATGGTCCATGACTGACTAAAGGTAATAAACAAGAAAAAGAGTTAGTTTGTATGTTGAATTATCCTTCAGCAAAACTTTGAACGCGTTTTTCTCGAAAAACTACGTTTTCAACCTGGTTGACAACATATTAGTAAACTATACATCCAATTTACATGCACCAAGCCTTCTCCATAGCACTATAGTCTATATTTTTCGGAATCCCACAAAGATGTTGAACGGCCGCTTCCTGGTTTTCTACCCACTGTACCAGACTTCCTGAACGTTGACAAGGAATTCATCAAAGCACTGTAGAAATCATTATAACCAAGAACTAGAGCTGGGCATTCTTTTGCAACGTTTTGCCTTTGTTCGAAAATAGCATTCCAATAATTTTGTTATCTGCTCTTTTGTGTATGTGTTGTATCTGTTGTGTCCATTTCAAATTAATAATCAATTCACTTGTCACACGCAACTGTATTTCTGCTGTAGTGTCAAACACAGTTTGTTTGAAATTTGCCATTTAAAATGTCATATAAACTGGATTTGCGCAAACGTATCTCAAATCTGTTTGGATATCTCAGTACAAATGAATTTCTTGCAGGGTTCAAAAACAAGCCAATCTCGCGTGCAACTATTTTCCGCGTGTTGAAGGATTGTCATGAAGGTAACGAGCCGAGGAATAAAAAGAAATCAGACTGCTTTCAAGTGCCAAAGCCAAAGTTGGGCAATCATCACGTAAATTTGTACGAAAATTTAATATTTCAAACTGTCCATCTATACACAGCAACAACTCGAAAAAATAAAATCACTTTGCGAATAGAATTTTCATCATTTTGGATGACGAATCGTACTTCACATTTTCACACCATGAATTAAGTGGAAACGGCGGCTTTTATACTGAAAACATTGAAGCATCATCGGACAATGTCAGATATGCCAGAAGATCTAAATTTGAGTGAAAGGTGTTGGCGTGGGTAGTCTTCGTAGTGCTTCGTCTAAACAAATCCAATGCGATCGATTCGGAAATCTACATACATAGTTAAGTCAATGCTTGCCGAAATTGACGAAATTTACCCATAAATATCATAAATAGCTTGTGACAAAATCATATTTTGGCCGGATCTTGCAAGCATCAATATGCCAAAAACACAATGGATTGGCTGACTGGCAAAAAATACCGTTTGTACCGAAAAAGGACAATCTTCCAAAACTACCACAGGCACGTCCAATGGAAAATTGTTGGGCTGTTCTCAAGCGTATGGTGTACGACAATGGTTGAGAGGCTCGAAACGAGCAACATTTGATTAATAGAACCAGACGAAAGTTGAAAGAAATCGACATAAATATAATCCAAAACCAAATCCGGGATGTTCGTTGCACATTGCGTAAAATCGAAGACAATGGTCCATTAAGTGCATTCTAAATATGTCTCGACAGATCATGAGTAATAATATATCAGAAATAGATAGTATAAATATGTGAATATAGCCAAAACAATTTTTTCTAATTGTGGGAAAAAGAAAAATATATAAAATGTACCATTTCTTGTAATTGTCAGAAAAAAATTAAAATTATCGTAAGTGACAAACACTGGAAAGTTTTAAACTTTGCGGGAAAAGCTTTAGTCACTCATGCTTCCTGAATCAAACCTTCAGCGAATGTGGTGATCTGATAAGCCCATGGTTGGCGAAATAACCTGTCATCGCCTGTTACATTCGCTGTAATTTATTTCTAAAAAAGCGGCCGATGGCTGCGAACTAGTTACAATTATAGACACTGCCGACTTGACAGTGTCGACTATTGTAACGACTAAGTGTAATTATATAGCAGCATGAGTATGGGGTATTGACGTCTAGATGGCGTTAACACAAACTTTTGCTTTTCCAAAATGTAAAACATGAAAATTGGAAAAGAATATCATAACAAAATAAAGCACAAGAAATATGAAAAGTGGTTAAATGCCTCTTTTTCAATTTGCAATTTTAACATTGGTTAAAAAACAAAAAATATTGTGACAACTGAAGAAAATTATACATACAAAAATGATAAAATTCAATTAAAATAATAAAATTCTCTAATTGTAAAAAATTACAAATACTGAATACACACACACACACACACTGGACTCAAAATAGACTTCGAAAATACTAAAACTAACATATCTTTTACGAGTTTGTAAATTGTTTAAAAATGGTAAATGTTTGAATTATCATTACACCTTTATTGAATCTACAGAAGCTTTTATTATTCATAAAAGATGTAGTGAATTTCCATACAAAGTAGTGTAATAACGGCCTAACGGTAACAGCCCATACACATCGTGTTCTATTAGTAATGATTACTTAGCTGCTTCGGAATCGCTGCTTCTCTACGGAATATCTAATTTATTAATATTTATCGATGCACGTCTCGAAATGCGATTACAGACATTTCGTAGCACCATGCGGCCTTGATAGATTAAAATTACACAATTACGAATAACGTGCTTCGAAAGGTGAGGGGTGACTTGGGATTTTGACGTAACTAGATCTCAGGAGGTGTTTGTTATTGAACCGGGGATTATCTCGGGACTAGATCCGCTCCTATTTCGCAGGCAAGCAGCAACACGGTTGCTCGACTGGCCAACAGCGACAGGCCGTTATCCTGTTATCTCCAAGTTAACAGAAGCTAAGGAGCGGGGCGGCGCGGCGTTCGCTATCTACAGGCATCTCTTCTTCTTCTCTGCGCGTCGTTATACCGATAGCGATCCGTGGACAGAGCGAGATTTACTTCGGAATTCTGAGTTGGTGTTTTCGGCCCCGAGGCCAGAGAACTTATACCGGTTAGTATGTAGGTACTGTGCGCGCTTGCATGCAAACTGCATTAGAAAAGTTCCAGAATTGGCGGGCATTTCCCGCTTTTATTTCCTAATTTATTTGTTTCACGAGTACTGGACCCGTTTATTTTCGCTTGACAGATCGGCAAATCGGGTGGTTTTGAAATTTAATAAGAATTTACAAAACTATCTCCATATACTATTATCATAGAAATGTATAGAAGTATTATAATCATTTTCAGGTCTGATCTTTGGCCACGTATTAACTGGATACCCTTAAAATATTGTATAAGAATATCCTTCAAAAATTATTTAAAACAGGCAACCACTGCTAAGTATTAGAAAAATAAGATAGTATAGTAGGTAAGATTTTAAGTAATTTAAGTAACATTGGCTCTTTTCGTCCTCTGTTACGAAATAATTTCTGACATATACCACTGTTCAGCTATGGATTATCGTTCTCCATTCTTGTAGTTTCGACTGTAAACGTTACCAAAGGAACGGCAAGGAATTACTTCTACAGGACCATGTCAGTCCTCTCCAGGGATTTATTCAGGGCCATAGTATTTAGGTGTGTAATGGACACCTTCATAAAGTCCTATAATACTATCGAGATAACTCAGTCTCAATCTCAATGTCTCCGTCCACCCTTTGCTGTTCTGCTGGGAGGTTGCAAATATTTCTCTTAAACCGTGTAAAGTTTTTATCAATAAAGTAGTTCACATGTCAATTGTAGAAAGCCACGACGTTATATGAAAATGCATGAAAATGAGGTGTCAGCATCCTCTTAAATTTCAAATTTAGGTTATGAACATCCGTACGATAAATTCTTTTATTTATAAGTATAAAAAAACAACCTTTATTTGGCATTTGCCTCTTACAATATACCATGTCTTATTCCAAATCCCATATTCCCCACACCCTATTTACATTTTTCAATACATTCCACTCCTTGATCCTCCACTCCATCTCCTCCTCCTTCTCTCACCTCTTTGTACATTGTGTCCGCTCCCTCCATCTTCCGAATAAGTATAAATATTTAGGACAATGAAAATTTTATAATAGATACAGAAGCAAATGCATATTTAACCAACCACTCTCCTTCGACATTTTGACTAATCTTGTCATACTCGAATTCCAAAAATCCAACATGTACTCTGTACCTTCTGAATGCGATTTATGTCCACAACATCCAAATATGGACCAAACGCTGAACAACAATACATACATTTACTAAGTATTAATGAATTGCAGAGCATTATTTTAGTTTTTCTGTCGAAGACATGTCTAGTGTTATAAATTATTTTGAGACTCAGATATGCTTGCTGTACAATGTTTGTTACATAACGTTTAAATTTTAAAGAAAAATCACGAGATTTTTTATATATTCAAGTTGAGTGTTATCTATTACAATATTAATTTTCGTCAAGATCTTTGCGCAGCCATGCTTTTTCTCAAATACATTATGAGCTTACTTACTCGGGTTTAAGACATGTTCTTTAAACTTCTTGAACAGGATATCTAAGTGAATGTTGATCTTCCTACAAGCTTCCTCAACTTGAGTGTAATTTAGAAAGTAAATTTGATAATCATCTGCATACAAAAAGATATATATGAGGGGAAATTTGAAATATGTTGAGAACAATATATGTCCCAAATAGAGCCCTGAGGTACACCTTGATCAAGGTAATAATAGTTATTTTGCTATTATTGGCCCGCACTACATCATCGGTAATCTTCTGTAATGAAGTTTCGCAACTGTATTTGAGGCGAAAACTCGATTGCTTTTCTGGTAAAATATCATTACGCCACAAATGTGGTTGTAATTCAGTTTTAGCAACCATTTCAAACACTCTAGAGAGAGTTGGCAATATACTAATTGGTCGTAGATCCTTGAGCACACCAGGAGAACTGATTTTCGGCACCGGTGTTTCTAACATTCAGGGAACATATAATTAGTAATACAATAATTTATTATATACGAAATAAAAGGAGATAACTGAGGAGTGAAAAAATTGAGCATTTGAACATTTATGCAATCACTTCCAGTTGCATTAGACTTAAGAGCCAATATAATTTTACTGACATCCAACTCTGTAAAAATATTAAAGCTTAAAAGGGAAATAATTTTGTTAATGTTCTGGTACTGATTTACTAATTCAGTACTCGGACCACCACAATTTGAAGTACTTACAAAAAACGAATTAATTAGTTCCAAATTACATAGCTGCTGTGGCAAGTCCATTGTTTTATTTCTAAGAATATTGAATTTTCTTAAACGATTTCAAAGCGAATTTGAACCCTTTGTAATTGAGTTGTGGTGAAAATATGCTCGCTTCTCTCTTCTCATGGAAGAAGTTGCCAAGTTACGAAGCGTTTTATAGTACTCCCAATGTGCCGGGTTCTTTGTTTTCTTAAATTTCCTCATAGCATTATTGCGAAGTAACGTCATAGTTTTCAAGTTATCAGTTAACCAAGGGCAATATAGTTTCGTGACGCTAATTGTTGTATATCGCGCATGCAAATCGAATAATGTTAATGAGTTATCATTGAAAAAGTTTATCTTTTGATCAACATCATTTAGATCGAAAATATTTCGCCATGGTAGTTGTATCGACAGAAAAGTTTTAAAGATGGTGTGTTGTCTAATAGGCATATCAACATTCAGATTGCACCAAATCAACTCATGATCAGACATATTACGCACAAGTAATTTTACAGGATCAGTAACTAAGTTTACATCAGTGGTTAAGCTTAAATCAATAAGAGTAGACAATGTAATTGGAATTCTTATTGCAGTATCAACAATTTGATTGAGGCCTACATTGTCTAGAAATGACTGAAACTGTGTAGTATAATTGCAATCAGGAGCAAGAAAATCAATATTGAAATCACCCAAACATATCACGTTGTTGGAATAAGTTCAGACGTCGTTTCAAAATTATTCAAAAAAGCAGTAATATCGAAGTGTGGGGATTTATAGACAACTCCAAGACTTAAATTTAATTTAGTTAAGGAAATTCACAGCTAAGCTTGTTCTAAATCTTGCGGTATATTTAAATCCACTATCACGAGATGGCCTACTATAATATCAGTGCAACTGATTTTCAAATAAATAAACAGTATGTATCCTAATCTATCAATAATCAAAATAAATGTCATTAAAAACTATTTCCTTTGACCAAAAATTTAAGATTAAATTCAATGAACGATTTTGATATATTTCAAATAAAAACTCTAAGAAAAATAAAAATGTAACTAAAGACTATAAGTATTACGTTCACCAGAAATTAAGATTAGATTCAATGAACAATCTTAATATATTTAAAGTTTATAGTTCGATATGCTATAAGAGTTTGTGCATGCTACTCAACAATTGAATCAGAGTCCTTACGTAAATCATTTAATGTCTTTAATTGCAAGCGAGCATCTTGATGTTTGCAATATATCGTTCCGTCACGAGGCCAAATAATTTTAACACAATTTCTTCTGGAATACTGTTCAAGCTCATCGACATTGTCAGATAACGTTTATTCTCCGTACGTAAGTTATTAACTTTTTCTTCATATTCTTTATTCATTACTTCAGCAGATTCTTTTAACTTACTGCTAATATCATTTACAATGCACGCAATAAATGATTTATCCTCTAGTAACGATTTAAACGTGTCTCCAATCAGTTCAATTAACTCACCTTTCTCACCTCTTGTGAATCCCATTGTAATTATGCGAATTTCACCACTGCACACAGTAAATTTTCTACGAGGTCAGATGAATTAAATTCCGTGATACATAAATTGAAATAAGTTTTTGATCTTAATAAACTTTTGAGCAGCAACACGCGTACACCACTAGCCACTTCCCGCCATGACAGCTCTATTTTTTACATTTTGTTTTAAAATACAGGACAGGAAAAGCGAGTAATTTAGAAATTGCTTTGAAGAAAAATGATTACATTACAGCGACAAATCACATGTATGATATATTTTCATGCATGGACGGTGTATGTCGAGGGATGTAATGCCTGGGAAGTGTACTAGATCGCTTTAATCACATCCTTAGCGTTGTTTAAAGGTCGTTTATATCTATGATAGTATTTTAATAAAAAATTACCAAGACGAAGACTAGAATCTACATGACCAGCCAACGCTTTTTGAGTAATATCTTGACCTCGCAATCACGAGTGTATTAATGTATACTCGTATATGCGCTGTAATCGACGACATTTATTGCTGGCACTATTTGAATGGTTTTGGCGACAATTCGTGATAAATAAATTTGTCGTTTTCATACATATATTTTCCTATTGACAGCCTTAAGTGTTTCACTGCTTATATCGGTTTTAGGATAATGGCTTTTCTATTCCCAGCTTTCTCCAAATTATAGTCATCTGAATTTGAAATCATAGCATATTGTCATCAATTGGTGTTTTGCTGTTTAATTTGTCCAATTTTCATACCAGTGACCCGCGCATCGTTTTTCAACAAATTTCCCATCATTCCAACCTCTGAGGATGCAATTACATTTCCACACTAATGTTAATGTTGTTGTTCCATTTATCATAGTGTGGATCTGACGATCTGAACGAATTATTGTCGACCATGAATACCCAATTGTTCAAAGCATAATCATTCGATAATTTCATGCAGAGCAAATTGAGCTAATTTAATTGGAAGGCGATCATCACTATTTATTTACTGATATGTGCTACAACTACAACATTAATAAATCTTGAGTATGCTAGTCAATTTACAAGAGTAGAGGATTTGCGTTTATAAATCATATATACATATACGTACAATCATGTATATCAGTAAATATCAAAACTTTCAGGTAAATGCGCCGCCATATGTATCTGCAGCTGTTGAAGGTATTTGATTATTTCATATTTTTCATTTCCTAAATAATTACAGGATGAAAAAAGGGCGTTCCTTTGTCATCGTCGTAGTCCGCGTGTGGCTACCGCTGTGGTCGGAATGCGGCGGGAGCAACCGCGGCTCAGCGGGAGGGCGGACACTTGAATGATGAAATCATCTCCCGAACGGTCAAAGGTCCGCAGTGCTTTGACCTCTCGACGGGCAGCCACGGCGGACAGACAGGACGCAGACCGCATTTGGAACACTGGCGATCCACGTAGCTCGAGAAACCCCGGTGTCCCGTTGCCAATCACAAACGTGCAAGGCTCTCACTTGTGTATATACTACCATCACTTCATTGAACAGTGCATACGTTAAGTATTTCCTATGGGTTTTCCAATAAATGCAATTCGCATTAGACAAGCTTTATGGGCTCCACAGATAAGATTGATGAAAAATAACACGTACTTTGCTCTCACTTGCTTGGAAAGAGAAAGTGCATTATCTGCGAGCGATAAAAATAAATTATGTTAACTATGCCTTAAAGAACACATTTTGTAACCCGATCCATTGGCTGAAGTTTCGGGTTTCGACTATCCATATCCGGTTACGATCAGTCGGGAGACTGACTTTGTGATTGCAACGGCTAATTCTCAAATCGTTAGACCGTTAAGTGAGAGCGGGAAGCGACCGAAACGCGTTTTCTTCGTCGGAGATTTACGGGGATTCATCCACCCCGGTTCGCCCTTAGTTTGCAAGTGCCGCGTAGAGACGACGACTGCTGGAGCCCTACGTTTTCGCAATTCCCGGCATTAATTCCCGCTTAGCGAGAGGAAGGGTGTCTAATGCGAAAATCTGCGAATCGTCAACCCGTGCATAAGTTGCCTTTTGCGTCGCCTGCTCCGAGAACGAACGATTTTCGTGGAGTTTTAAAAGCGGGCGAGAGAGCCAAAACCAAAGGCTCGCTTGAATTATGTATCGTTCTGCAAATTTTGTTCCCTTAACTGATCTAAAACTATAAACTGCGTCATCTGTAACTCAACAAAAGTTTTCAAACAAATAACTTAAGGAGAGGGTCACTTGTTGAAAGTATGTTTTGTTACCGAATAATTTTCACGAGCATATTATGTTATTATTCATAGATAATATTAAATTAAGTACATCAAAAATATTTAATTAATGATTTTAATACGATTTTATAAATTGACACCGTAACAGTCCATCCATTTCAGAATATTTTGTTATCATCGAATAACTCAATTAGTATAACTCTGCTAAACCCAAACCTCACAGAAAAAGGAAATAGAGGATATCAGCACACACTTAGGATGTAAAACGAAATCCGTCCCTATGATCTCGAACATTTATTATTAAAAAAAATGTAAAAATCCATTCGTAAGTTTTGTTAAACATCCAACATGCCACATTAGTATTTTCTAGGTTGGCTATTCATCCATATAATTAAAACATACTTTCCAATGTTTATAGCAAACAATAATGGGGCATGGCTTATTTTAACGGACTATAAATTAGCACACTCCGCAAATCCTAACGAATGCATTAATAATGAACGCCGCTGAAATTTACAATTCCACGTCCCGGAAAATAAAACTATTATTCCGGCACTTAAGCGAGCAAGACCGCGAAATGGAGATTAATGAAAATACATGAAGTTCCTTTCAAAGTATGTTAGTGTTAATGAGCAAGGCGGACATCTCATTCCCGGTTTCTTTATTCCTAATTTCGTTAGTCGAAAATTTAAATGCATTAGACTGGGAAACTGTAAATATCCAGCATAAGAGAAACTGCATTCAGTTAAACTATGACACTCTTTTTTACCTTGTCATTGCCATCTTAATGACAAAAAATATGTAATAAATACAACATTTTTAAAATTCATTCAAGGTTATTATGTCTCGCCATGGTTTTCGATCCTGTGCGACTATCTCCCCTTCTTCTCTTGTACGACCCTTCACGGCCAGTTCTCTGCTAATTCCAGCACACAATTTAGTCCTCGGTTTACCCCCCCCCCCCCCCCCCCTTCTTTCATCAGTTTTCATTTCCCACACTGTTTTCACTTCGCGATTATCTTTCATCCTTGTCATATGTCCATCCCACCTGAGTTCGATTTTCTCAATTATACTCTTTACTTCCAGCCTCATACTGTTACCTCGGTTCGTATATTTATCTCTTATTGTTATGCTAATGCTGCACATTTATATTTCTTCTTTACTTCACGTGCATTTTAATCCGTGAGCGTAATCTCTGTTTTAAACGTTTATTTCATATTTCCTCCGATTCTCAATACATTTAAAGTTTCAGCGTACATACATTTTATCGTTTTAATCCTTTTCTCATTTACTCCTACTTTTCTTAACACTCTCCATGCGTCTTCTCTTTGTGCAGTACGAAATACGAAGATCCAACCCTGACCTGTTTCTTCTAACTCATAGTTGTATGTCCAAACAAGTGGGCTCTAATTGTTTTCTTAATATATTTTCTATTATTCTCATCCCATCCCTGGTGCCTTTCCTATTTTAAATTTTTTGACTGCCTCTTCTGCTTCTCCGATTTTTATTTCTTCTCTTGTTGTCTTTTTTTATTTTATCGATTTTCTTTGTCTTGTTTTTGGTTTCCTTCTTCCTCTCCTTCTTGTCGTGTATGCCCAGTAGCCCCATAATATACTGTCCCCATCTGGCTAGTATTTCTCTTCCATTTGAGATAGACCTTGTCCTTCTATGCTTTCCCCTAAATAAATTTTCCATAGTGTATTTCTTTCATTTTATCCTCATCTTTAATTAAATGGTTCCACAATGCCGTTTGTTTCTTTCTGTTTGTACTTTTGCTGCAACCACATTTTTAACTAGTAATTCCACGAATTACTTAGATCCATGTTTTTTTTTCTTATGGGTCCCTTTGCATTTTTGTTATTATTTCGAGTTGGAATTTTCTTCTATTTGTTTCTTCTTGTAATTTGATTTGTTGATATTCCAACTTTTCCAACATTGCTACTCCTTGGTTTGGGTTTGTCTATAGTTACTTTCGGTTTGATTTGAACTGAAAGTGATGGCCACTGCCTATATCACTTCCCCTTTTCAATTTGACGTCCATTAACTTTGATTTATTAAATCTATTACTGACTTGTCTCTCGGATAGCCACTTCCCTTAATATTTATCTCTCTTTATGACAAAACGGTGTATTATCTACTACTAGCTCGTTCACTATACAGAAGAAGTCAATGGGGTCATTTTTTTACAAATTAAAACTATCTTAACTTATGCTACTAAACATAGCGGAAAAGTAATGAAGCATTCAGCAGTGTCAATCTCAAATAAGCTTGACTGGAGTATAGGTCCATTATCAAAATTCATTAACACATTGTTGTTTCTTTGTATGAAAAGACTTGTGTAACTATGTGATTATAATGTTGTACATCTTTAATTAATTTAAGACAATCTGGTAATGCTGAGCCTGTTTCTAAAATATCTCGAACCAGGATTGATTTTTAACGTCTGTTAACAACCCTTCCCAACAATTTATTCCATATACTCCAGATTTCGGATTTTCATCAATTTTATCGTTGGGTTGGGTTGGGTTGGGTTGATTCCCTGCGATGGTTTTCAAAGAGTCACTAGAGTTAAACTCATTGTGAATTTCATGATCCTTGAAAACCTTATTTAAGATCGTAGAAGCTGCGTGATGCCGTAAATAAACATATTTATTTATTGTTTTCATCTCTTTGAATTTGGTATTGAAAACAATTTAGTTATTACTAAAATCCTATTTCGAAACCATGCATAAATAAACACGAGAGAGCTCAGCAAGAATGAATGTTTAACAACTGACTACATAATAGTGCCAGAAAATTAAATACGTGAAGGGCGTAAGATCAGGAAGATGACCAGAGATAAATAGCGATCACTATCCGCTAACTATGGCCAGAGAAATAATTATCGAAAAAAAGCCTATAATGACAATGCGGAAAGTAAGATATTGATGGAGAGAATAAATAATAATATATAAATAATAATAAGTTCACAAACTTAGAAAAAATAATACGAACAAAAATATGAAAAATACATTGAAAAGGAAGTTAAACAATTAGCAGAGGTAGATAAGAGGGCGAGATCTTAGAAAAATGGTGGTATAATTCGAAGGAACTAGTGGTAAAAGCGGCCGGAACTATATGTTGCAATAGGTCCTTGACAGTGAAAGGAAGACGAGCGGCATGGTGGTCATATGCAGTGAGATCAGAAATAAAAAGAGAAGATTTCGGAGCATACGAACAACAAAGAAACCTAACACAAATAAAAGTAGAAAAAGCGAAAACGACTTCGTAGGAAAACTTTGGGAAGAGGATAGGGGAGAGCTGCTGCAGCATTCAAAAGCTTAGAAACATATTAAAGAGCCCAAGGAAGAAGAAAAAACGTCTGCAATTGGACACACAGGGAAAAAATCCGGAAAAGAGGAAAAGAGGTGAAAGAGCTATGGAACAAATATAAAATACAAAAACGAATTGCGAGCAGCAATTATGAAAATGAAGTTAAGGAAACACTGCGGATACGACAAGGTTGCGCCAGAAATCATTAATTATATGCGGACAGCGGGGCAACAACTATTAAGAATTTTAAGAAAAGAGTGCATTAAAAAGAAAACTCATGCGTCTCCGTCGAGCATTAGCGATAATCCTTCATATTTACAAAAAGGAAGAAAGCAGAAAGTGCGAGAATTGTATAGGGATATCGCTACGTAGCGTTGCAGGGTAGATTTACGAACGATTTTTTTAAGCTAGACTGAGAAACATCTTTTGAAATAAACAAAATATTAATGTACGGCAAGTGTCAGAGAATGTTGTAGTATACGACCAGAATTGCTATTGCTGTTCTATAGGCGTAGTGAAAGAATTTGCTCAAATAAGTTTGAAAAGTTGTTAAAAAACGAAATGTCAAAAGAGTATATGCAAATAACGGTGAGTTGGATAGTTTGAGACGTCGAAGTCCTCTTCTGTTAATTTTAGTAATGGACGACACAATCAAGCAAGTTAAGACAGAAGTGAGAAAGTATAAAATTTGTTATTAAAGAGCCAATTTACGTAACGCAATTGGTCTACGCGGATGAGATGCTTATAGTAGTAAAACCGAGATATCTGCAACATAACCTAGAGATTAGGTACTTAAACATAGAACCATGGAGATCACCGTTGAGGAAATTAAAACGAAAGTAATGGCTTTATCAACACAAAATAATTTTCCAAAGACACAAATAGGAAATATACGTACCCACCGATGCAGCGAAACATCGGCGATAAACGACAAACAAAAAATTCGGATACAGACAATAAAGATGAAAGGAAACATACATGAAAGAACATATAAGAAACAACGCAAGATCGAGATGTAAAGGTAACGGAAAGAAGATCAAGGGGAAGGCCCAGTATGAATTGGAACAAAGGGATAAACAAGCACATACAAGAAAGAGGATTCCAATGGCAGCAGACCCGTGAAATATTCAAGGACAGGAAAAGGTGGAGAGCAGTCACGATACCAGCAATGATATATGAGGTAATAAAATTAAGTTAGAAGATATATCTATCTTTTGCCAGTGGAAAACAAAATAAACAAAAAAAGAAATTTTTGCTGAAAACTATGACATGGATCTGCGGTTATAAATATGTTTTACATTGGTTTCTTTCCTAAAAATGTCTACATCTACATTGTCATTATTTCTAAATACTAGCGCATCTAAATATGGCAACCGTTCATTTGCATCCTATTCAATTCTTAATGTAGAAAAGTTGTGAATACTATATTCAACACTTTTATTACTTCCTTATACTTATATGTATAAGGAAGTATAGTAATCATGAAAATGTTCGACCCCGATATTTAATGGTTATACACGTTTTGAGATCCCCTTAATCCATTGTGATTATTTTCTGAATGACGTCTGCCTGGGTGTGTGTGTGTCAAACGATTATAGCTAGAGCTGTGTATTTCAATTACTAATTAAATTTAAGGTTGAATACAGCAGTATACTTCTTTTCTCGAAAACGGTATGAGTTATCGAAAAAAATTAAGTTATAAACAACTTTCATTTGAAAAGGTCTTTTCGAAATGGAGTATAACTAAGAATAAGTAAGTTCAGTGCAGACCACTGCAGATTTAGATTTATACTGAAGTTTTACTTCCATGATATGTTGTTCTTTGCAGGAAGTTCACGACATAAGTTATATACATCTCACAGCCACAGTAGCTGCGACTGCGACCACGCCCGATACTGCTAACGAAACTTTCCTATTAAATGTTTGAAAAATATTTTAATAGCTTGTAGTTTTATAAGAACCACTTTTTGAAAATTCGTTCCGTTTGCAAGATATGTAAAAATTAACAGGAGTGAACCGGTTGGGATATTTCTTTTAAAAATAGGAGGCTTCCTTACTCGCCTTATTGAAGTCTTAAGCTTAAAGTTTTATAATTGTAGCTTCAACAATGTGTGCGCTAGAGCGCACGTGCGCGCGCGCGTATTAGTACGCGTGCACACACACACACAGCCGTCATGTCTGAGAGAATAGTAACAGTAGCTAGGAATAGGTCGATAAAGTTCATGATTGCAATACGTCCTTATACATTAAGTGTAAGAAAGAAAAATATATTTTCAACGTTTCAAAACCACAAATATAATAGCTATTTATAAAACTGCAAAATGAATGGCGTTTTAGCCGAGGCGGGAATATTGTTATCAAGGCGCCAGCCCAGATAAACAACCCGTCGAGTGTTATAAAGCAGTGTCTTGCTACGTATTATATATAAGATTTTTTCCAAGTCAGTGTAAATAACAAACATTTAACGTATTGCTTGCAATTGAAATATCAATTCGCGATTGAGTTACATTTCGTGATATAGTTTTGTAAATCTATGCAAACGCCACGGGAATATAATCTTTAAAGTAAATGATGCTACATAATATTTTGTATCGAGGGCATATTTGTGTCTGCGAAATCATCAAGTCTTGTAACTGACAGTACAGAAAACATAACCCCTCTTAATTTTGCTATATCGCCAAAGAATAATTACATTGGTAAATATAGCTGAAAATTCTAAAATTTTAATGGTTGAAATATATATTTTATTTAATAGATCCTCGTCGATTGTAATTTTGATGGCGACGTGACGTTGAGAACCGAAAATGCCTGATTGAATTTACTGTAGAAAATTCCAGAATACCCAAGTTATATATAATAGATTGTATTTCGATACATTTAAGCCCCGTCGCAAAATAAACCGCGCACGTAAATTTCAACAAGTCATTTAATTGCATAATGCTGGCGATTTATGTGTTCCATATTTGCGCCTGAGGAATTTACAGCATGCATTCTGGCGAATGCACAAACACACAATCCATTTCAGATATAACAACGATAGCTACGTTACAAATAAAAAAAAAACGTTTACGTTAAACAACTCTCGAGTTGATAATTTTTTATCGTACTCGCGATGAAGGCAATTATAAATTACGTCGTTTTTACGCCGATCTCTAAGATAGCCATAAAGCCCCGCGGCCGTTCCCCGCCTTCTCGATTACGGTAAATGTAAAGGGAAATTTGCGATGGCTCGGCTTGACTTATCGGTTCTGCGGCGGCAACTTCTTCGCAGTATCTGTGGGCAATGGCCTTAAGTTTAATCGAATCTGGAGACAAAAACGGATTGTTGGCGAATGTAAATGAATTCGTATCGCAGAGGTTCTGCGTGTGTGTGTGTGTGTGTGCGCGCTTGTGTATTTGCTTGCAGGGAGTGTATGCGAAGGTCGCCTATGGCTATCTCGAAACCAGTTTTATTCCGGAGCATGTTGACACTGCTCAACCCGACGGTTCAGTTCTGCATTATTATTGAAAGTGACTTAAAATTAAAAAAGGGCGAACGCATGTCATTAAATTAAAGATTAAGTCGGGTCGCGATTAATTGAATTCTTGGGAATTTTACGAACATGGTAAAATTTTTGACATCGAAAAATTAACGAGATTAATCGAGAGCTTTGAATATGTCACTGATATTAGCTAATTGATGTGTTCTTCACTTTTATGCAAAATCGACAATTTTCGTCTATGTTTAATGCACTTCATTTGGCTGTTACCCAGTTTCTCTGTCAACCTTAGTAAATAACGTATTATTAATATATATTTGTTTTAAAATTAAAATATGTTAAATATTTCAGGCAGATATAATATATAAACGTTAATATATATAATAGGAAGATTTTACTAGAAGTGCATGTTGTTACAGATGATGTTTTTTAACTGTTAATACATGAAAAATGACCCCAAAACTCTCGTGGATACTATTATAGCCCTTGCTTTTAAATTCTTAACAGCCAGGCGGGTATGTAGCTTACGCACACAAAGAAATCAAAATATTGCCTATTGTATTTGGATACAAAAATCGCATCAATTTTTGTAAGGGAGAAAATAGTAATTGAGGCCGATCATAAAAACTCACATCGATCGAAGATGTGCTATAATTTTAGATTATAAAACAGGTAGCGATCATTTTTTAGTAAACTTTTAAGAGTTTAGAAGTTGAAAAATTTTTACAAAACGTGCCAAGAGGTAAAAAAAAATAGAATAACATATTTGGTGCTAATGGATTAGTAAAAATTTATTGTATGACGAGACTAGTTCGTTATAATGTACCAATCTGAAGGTCAGAGAGCTTCTTACCGGCCAGGTAAATCAAGAGACATTGTCAGTTCAATTACATACATTTTATACTAACAATAAGAAAAAACCTTTAATTCCCCTGTTGTATATCGGAGACTCCGTGGAAAAATTGGCGAGGAAAATACTGATTGTTTCTTGCTTATAGACTATTACTCTAAATGTCCTGACATTTATAAATTAAATACTACAACAAGGAATAATGTAACCAATAAAAGGTAATAAAGTATGAGACGAATTGTTATAAAGGTAACCTACTCAAAAAGTTACTACGATAGAGACAAGTACATTTTTTAGAAATTTTAGAAATTGTTTTTGCAAATTCCACAAAAATCAAGTTTGTCAATTTTGTCGGCAACTATAGCTACAAGGTAAACAACATCGAAAAAATGTAATCAATTTTGTGCGTGTGTTGTGAAGACAGTGCTAATTCATAAAATAATGATGAAAGAAGACGAAAATCATTGCGAGGGCATTCCACTTGATATGAGTCAAGCTGGCACTCCAAATTTTCGAAGATTGGGGTCGAGTAAAAAAAGTTACTTCACTTACCGAAGAAGTATTTCTTGTGTATTTTGCGGAAAAAGCAAGTTTGCAGAAACCCTCAAGTCAAGAGCATTTATTTTATCTTAATATCCGTGTTTTGATTGACGCAGAATTTTGACATTAGCAAGTTTTATAAGCTTATTGCATACTTAAAGCGAAAATCGACTGGTTACCAACCAAAAAATCGAAATGTTTGCCCTGGGACCAGATTGATAAATTTCTTCTTGAAGCTCCCGACAAGGAATGTTTATTGGTGGCAGTAGGTTGTAACAATGGGTAAATAATTAAATAAATAATTAATTTTTCTTATGTATAAATAATATACAGGTCACGTTTATTTTTGATGTTTCGGGAGCTGGTCGATGCGACGAATTATCAAAGATGTTACTGGATGACATTGAAGATTAAGATAACATTCTAATAGTACACATTCCTGATTGTAAAACAAAAAACATGTGGCTTTGTAATTGTTGATGAAGGACACCTTGCTTTATACAGCCGTTAGGAGGCATTACGCCAGGTTGGTACTCCACACCGGCGCCTATTTGTAAATTACAAGCAAGGGAAATGTTTTGTCCAACCAGCGGGGTTACATTCATTTAGAAAATTGCAACGTATCTTGAGTTACCTACACCTCTGGAATAGATGGGGCATTGTATGCACCGCAGTTCAGCGACTTTATTAGTAAACGCTGGGAGCGACGTTACCAATTTAAAAAGATATGAAGGATGGCAAAGTACAACGGTGGCTAAGAGCTATATCGAGGATTTGATCCAAATTAAGCAAGATATAGCAAGAAAAATACAATCAGGACTAGCAAAAAACACAACTACTAGTATGGGCAATAATCCCTCCGCTAGTAATGATTTATCCACAATCTGCTACGATCACGCCGGCAATGAGATTTCGACTGGCACTTTTACTCAGAATTTGAAGCTCGGTGATAGATCACTATCAGGAATCAATATTTCAAACATAACAAGTGCCACAATTCATATTAATATTTCTAATTGATAGTTTTGAATAAACTGTACTTTTTTAAAGTATTTTTTTATTTTGCGTCTTGCAAACTCTTTACAGTACTAGTCCGGAAAATGCAATTTTCCTGCGCGTAAATAAGCAGGAATGTTGTTGTTCCGGAAAACTAACAAATGAATTAAAAATGTAGCAAATTAGGATGCATCTTCAAACAGAAAGTGAAGGTACTTCATAAAAATCAATTTACTTCTATAACTCAACCGGACACTTGACAGTAGTTTGTTCTTAAACACGGCAAGTCGAATCAAGTTTAAAAATATCTTATGTTTGTTTATTGTTTAAGGACAAAAAATAATAATTGATGATTTGTGTCAAGCTGCACGAGTGCTGCGTATTTTATCAATATTATTGTACATCTCTGGTTTGGTTTGGTAAAAGAGAAACGGACTGTCCAAAATTCATAGTTATGCAAATTGAACCTGATTTTATATACATTGTGTTTTTTTTGTAATGCACGATTAACACCGTTACAGTGATTTTTGTATTTTGGCCTTCTTTCAAAATTGGCATGTATTTCCAATTTAGCGAATGGTTAAGAATTAAGTTGTACGCTAAACGTGTTGGCGATGAGGTCATAATTAGAATCAAACTCTATACCAATTATCCAAATGTTCTTTTGTATATGAAACCAGTTTAATTAATAACAGCATATTGATGGTGCTTCAACATCAACTATTGTATATATCTCAGTTACGTTTGTAACTACCTGTTTTACAATGTAACATTATATTTAAAACAAATGAATTAGAGAATGTACATAAAAGCATTCGAGTCTCCAATCGCAACATATTCGAATATAGCATCAGACAGAACGGTTCATAATAATAAGTAAAGTGAATTAAAGAATTTCTCAGTTTTTAAATCATAATTTGAAAAAAAATGACATTGGTCTCTTGTTTAGTCTCCGCAAGGTGTTAGACAAGGTATAGCCTCGTCAGTGTTCTGTTGTCAGTGGTTCGTTAGGACTGATTGGCTCGCGCCAAGTTTTGATGGCCACTACATGTAAAGGTATTTCAACAACTAAGGTTCTTGGTAATCGCTACTGACGAAGGGTAATAACCCAGAAACAATATTGTGTAGCCATCCACCAGTTAGTCTTCATGGACCTGTTTTAATTAATATTCACTACACCATTGAGGTGTAAGATTCGTCCATCTATCATATATAATAATTTTCTAAAATAAATGTTTTTAGGCAGCTCCAATTTGTATTTGCGTAGCCTTTAACGTATCACCGGTACTTCCCAGTCTTCGCCTAGATTTTAGCTTGTGGCGTCTTTATACAAATTGTTTAAACGTTTTCGTTCGTTCCAAATTACAATTTTAATAATTTGGAACAATATTATATACTCAATTTTAAAGTTTTAACGCTCATTGTGCTGGACATAAGGTGAATATTATGATGAATGCAAATAAGATCAATGCTTTCTTTAGTAACATTGCATCACAAATAACTGAACTATATGCTGGTATTTTGGATTTTTATCTGCAAAATACGAAAACAAAGATCATAAAATTTAAGTTCTTCGTAGCTACAGAAGAGGAGGTAAAGTCTCAGGGTGCTGACAATATTTCTAGAAAAATGATAAATTATTGTTGTCCTTTGTTATTACCTTTGTTAACCCATATATATATATATATATATATATATATATATATATATATATATATATATATATATATAATGAATGTTTGACGACTTGAGTTTTTCCTGATATATGGAAAGAAGCGCGGGTTTTTCCAAAAAACAATAAATCTCAGCAGCTGGCTGACTTAAGGCCTATTAGTATCCTACCGATAATGTAAGGTTTTGGAGAAGATCATTAATGCACAACTGAGACAACATGTATAATATAACGGCATTCTACTCGGTCGGGGTTTAGATCTGGGTATAGCTGTATTACAGCTCTCATATCATTGACGATATAATCCATGCAACTGACAAGAATAAACTAACAGTTGTTGTCCTACTTGACTTTTCCAAGACCTTTGATGCCATAAATCATGAGATTCTATTGGCTATTTTACATTATATAGGTCACGATGAGGATGCGGTAAAATTGTTGAAAGTTGCCTACAAAATAGAAGTACGTATCACTGAATGGGTTGCCATCGTCCACAACATATTTAAGATCCGGTATACCGCAGTTTGGGACCGTTACTGTATTGTATATATACATAATTTTTTTAAATTCTTTGAATGCAGGTCTAAATTTCATACGTTTGCTGATGATACATATATATATATATATATATATACTTTTTATTTTACCCAGAAGAGTTATATGAAGTAATACACACGATTAATCTAGATTTATCTATCGAAATTTCGTCCAAACATCAATTAAAACTATATTCTACAAAATTAGATGTGAATTTATGCGTTTGGCAGAGAGAAAGATCGCGCTACCGCTCTACCTTTGGTAAATATATCACTCGATGGAGTGCAACTTGTACATAAAGAATGCACGAAGGATTTAAGTTTGCATGTAGATGCAAATTTACGTTTCAAAAATCATATTAATAAATTTTTTTGGAACCTAAAATTACTCTACCCCAGTCGAGGTTCTTTAAGGCGGAACAGGGCGCTACTATGCAGCTTAACTGATTTTAGAACCTTTTGGTTTATGTAAAATATTATATTATGTATATGATTCTAAATATTTCTGTTTGATTTCGTTATTTTCATTTACACGAACCAATAAATATATTATTATTATTATGTTTTAGTTTACTGTCTTAATTACTAAGATTTTCTTTAATATTTTAATCTCATGATGCACTTTACTAAGTGCGAAACGTAATAAATATAAATTATTTTTAATTGCACAATTGTCCCAACTTTCCCAAAGAATTTTTGATTATATATGTATATCCTACCGCTAATGTATAAAAAATACACTTAAGGACTGGTGCATACGAATCGAGTTCGAAATAACCAGATATCGGCCGGGCAGTATGTTGTTGTTTGTTCAATTTAACGATAAATCGACCGTCCACATCCTCCACCTCGTTTTCCACCGCCAGCACGGTGGAGCAAACGAAATGCCACAAGTATGTATACGATCGTAATGGGATTGTGCACTAAAGCAGCGATCTAATAAAGCAAACACCTCCGGGATTTGTCCGGCTGCGCGAACGTCGTTTCACCTCAAATCAATTTCGTAATTACGAGTGCCCGTGGCCAGGAGTGGACCCGCAGTACACGCGAGACCAAAAAGTGCATGAATATTGAATGAACAATTTCGTTATCAATAAGGGAAACATGTTTTAATTTTGAAAAATTTTATATCTATTATGAGTTAATGCAAAGGAAATTATATGCAATTTAGTATTAGTAAATTATTTGTACATTGGTACTAGCACCAAAAATCAATATCATGTTTAAAAGCAAAATACCAGATCAGCCCAAACAAATTCAGAAAAATAAAAAAAAATAAAAAATATTAGGTTGCACAACCTATAATAATATCGCGTAAAGCGTAATTACACAAACATTGGCATGTCGGCAACAACGTAGGCATTTAAAACGTATGCTTATTTTGCAACGAGGAGTAACGTTACAGACGATCGAGCTTTCGGTTCAATTCACTCTATCGCTCACATGTAAGTTCGCTCTATAATGTATTTTGCCAATAAATTAAAACATATTTTGCATTATTGTGTAATTTAAACACAGGTCGACGTGCTACGACCGAGGGGTTTGTAAGGCACATGAGGAGCCTAACGATTTAAGTGCACACCGTGAGGCCGTGTGTTCGTCAAAACGCTTTTTACAATCAGTTAACTAATTTTGAGCGAGGTCGAATTATGGGCTAACATTCAGAGAATTTGGCAGAAAATTCTATGTAAGTGATGAATCTGTTCTAATAGTTTGGAGAAATTGGTCAAGCGAAGCTGAATGAAACCGTCAGAGGTAGTTGTCAACCTGTCGACCGCTCAGTTACCAAGATGTTGTCGGATAGAACTGTAGAGAATTCATGCATATCGCTCACCGTAGGATTTGGTCTTGTGGGTTGTTGTTGCATTTCTTCCAGTTCTGCAAGTTTATTTAAGATCAGCTTATCTGGAAAAATAGACGGCTAGAATGGCAGCAAATTGTTTTAAGCGAGATGCTCGCTTTTGCTTGTGGCGATCCGACTGACGGATGCGAGTACGAAGACAGAGATGACAGAGGCTATATTGAAACTTTGGTTTAAGGCGTCAGACTTAACAACTGGCGTTATGGTTTGGGCGCCATGGTCGCAGATCACTTCCGGTTGTTGCATCTGGAAATCATAACGCCCATCAAAAATATTCTGGAACCTGTTCATCTTCAGTATATTCGACTTCATCAAGATCTACCGATCTATCGCCGATCGAGGATAAATGGTCGACAGCTTCACTAGTTGCAGTATCCTCCAGACCACCTAGAGCAACTCCGTGAGGCACTACATATTACATGGGGGAGAACCTAATTTCCAGCAATTAATCTTGCATATCTTCTGACAAGTCTAACTTTATAAAAATATTACTTTCTACGACTTCGCTTTCAAGGAATTTCGCTTTTTTATAGTCAGTGTATGTTGATTAGTAGATTCCAACTCAAAATTAACAATATTACATCGATGCCTTGTTGGGTAATTAATAGGCAGTTATTATGTATGTTTATGTGTACTAAATGTGTCGGGGTGAATTAGTATTACACTAAATGTTTGAAAATGCTTAAACGCGGTTTCCTTTCTCTCTATAATCACTAACAAAATATAACAAAAGCACATAAAATTTGGTATCAGGATACCCTACAAAATGATTATGTCCCCTCCAATACTTTTCCCATACGGCTCTGGCACGTCCCTGGTCGAGAGAAAATAACTCGTTAGTGGATAACGATTGGACAGGAGAACGACAAGTAATTCCCGACCGCGACTTTCTCTCTTGTTTCGACCGACGGGCATAAGAGCCGGATCGGAGATGCTACCGAATTCCAATTAACGTCCGAATAAATGTTAAGAGTCGCAGTCGACTCCGTATGACTGAACATAAAGAAAATACCAACTTCATTATGCTCGTCATTGTACATTGTACATTATACACGACAACAGAAAAATAATGCTTCGGGCGCATTATTTGCGGGGAACATTTGAAGCAATTAATAAAAGGCCTAATTTTCTTGGCTGCATATCAATTTTAAACTGGTCAAAGTTATGTAAGATATGTGAAAGGAGTGTTGCTTTTTAAACTAAAGTGCTTTACGCGGCCTGAACTCGATAAGAAATTATACTCGCAGAAAAATTCTGTGCGAGTGCCGAAAGTACAAGAAATATCAAATATTCGCAAATAATTTTTATAATATGAAATGAATATATTAAATATGTTCTCAATAAAAACAATATCTAATTTTTAAATTAAGTTTATTCGAAAAAAATATACCAATTACATTGACATTTCAACATTGGAAATCGGGAACATTTCAATTGTCGTCTAGGTGTTGAGTTATCGTTTGTCAAAATTGTGCATCCGAATTTTAAACAAATTAGAATTACGGAAGAGCATTTTTAATTTGGTTGGCCAATGATATTATAAACATCGATAGAAACGAAAATATTTACGAGGCCACAATTTATTAATTATACCACGACTGTACAACAAGAGAACCTATTGATATGTTTCTGACCATGTAGAATAAAAAACTAAAAAAAATAAAATAAAATTGTATAAATAAGGAATGAAGGAGAAACTGGTGTATTTCCTATTTGATTTTAGTTAGAAGGCGTTGTTTTGGGATGCATACTTTATTAAGATATTTAGAAGTATTAATTTAAGAGATAACTGCATATGGAAGTTATTCAGCACAACATAGCAAAAGGGCGAATAGCCAAAATAAAAATAAAAAAGTTAAAAATCAGTTCCGTAATAGCTCGATGTTCATTAAGAAGAGCTTGACAAGGAACATCAAGCTCTTACGGAACTTCTTAATGAACATGATGAAGTCGTTTATTTATTTATTGTTAAGATCAACTATGATTGGAATTTATGTTGGTATAAATAATCAGAACAAGTCATAAGGGCAATTATGCGGTCTGTTAAAAAATTATCTATTAATTTAATTTTAATTTAATCAAATTACTTAAGGACTATGGCGAGATAAACAATTAAAATTGTAAAGAAATAAATAATTACGAGTGTGAATTGGGACTAACAAATTTTCCGATAATTAAGACAACTGCATAAAGTACAATTACAAAACAAAACTGAATTAAAGAAAAGTAAAATAGATATTGGCGAATTAAAGGCTATTATGGTAGGGATACAAGAACAACCGAAAGAAAGTACAAAAAGTCAAACATTCGTTGGGCAGCAATATAATAACATCAACAATTAAAAAAAATGAAACAAAAGTAATCGAATTGGTGACATCACGTAAAGAAAAGGACGAAAAAATAAAAAAAAATCGTATTGCGTAAATGGTTTGGAACAGATAGTGGGAAAAGTTTCGAATTGCATGACGTGCAGTAAATGGAAGAATTTTGCAATTCTTCCATAAGGAAATCAGGCGTACCAATGAACGCGCTAGTCGTGCACATAAAAAGAGATGAAATAGTTATAAATATGTAAAATAATAGTGAACACAGATATTTTTGGCAATAAGTATACAGGAAAGGTATCTACGAAGTATTGTAAAGAAAAAATAACAAATCACAGGAAGAAACAGCTGGTTATATGGGTACTCGTCAAGTAACAGAGTCACAAAAGCAAACGATCTTTATGCAGCCAATACCAACATAAACAGTGCAAACCATAATCAGGGAAATGAACGCCAACAAGGTCCCAGGGCGGGACAAAATAAAAATGAACGATATAAATAATAAGAACATATTCGCATATGCAATACAAAGACTAATAAATCTCTCAAGGTAGAATTCCAGAAGGAGTAAAAAAGCGGCTGTAAATAATATACCACATACTGCATACATACATAAACAAAAAACGTGAATAAGCAAGTCTTTGTGTGGATTCATTGAATGAAGCGAATCACCTGGGGAGTGGACATCGACAGCTGGTTCTTGTCGAATGAGCATTTCAATACTATAATCAAAAGATTAAGAAACTTTGCAGGACAATTTTATTACTTGCAAGAGTGGCTCCAGCTCCAGGTGCTGAAGATAATTTATCATACATCGGTTGAATCCACGTTAACTTACACTATAATATCTTGCGGAAACGCAAATAAATAAATTACTGATAACATAGAAGTGTCACTTAGGTACAGATAATCTGATGGGCGTTGGTATATACCATCAGGATTGCTGGATATAAAAGGTCTATACAAGTACAGGTTAGTGGTAATTACTTCACCACCGGTAACAAAACAAGAATTGACCGTGATTATGATTCAAGGACCATATATTGTACATATAAGTGTAGTAGAAGATCAGTTAAGAGAAGAGCGAAGTGGTTTTAGTAAAGGAAGTGGTGTGTACAGAGCCATATTTTTAGCACAAAGACCATAGAACGATACAATGAAAAATTAATAAAACAATCAGAAATATATATATATATATATATGGCTTTCATGGACGTTGAAAAAGCTTTCGACGGAATACGACAAAACGAAATATGGAAAAGTCTAACCCTAAAAAACGTGAGGCCAACATTAATAGAAGAAATAAAGAGACATTCGGAATAAGTGATGGATTAAGACGAGGAGGAGTATGAGCCCAACATTGTTTTTGATAATAATGGACGATGTAGTTACAGCAACAGCATATAAAACCAAAAAGATACATATTCAATAGAATAACATCCTTGACCGTTACGGAATACACTTTTCCGGACGATCTGTTCTGTATAAAACACATTTTTGTGTTTTGTGCTGTTACTTCGTAACAGCCTCTACGAAGGAGTAACATATTAATTTCAAATTTTATAATAAATTTGTGGTGCCCAGTGAAAATAGCTAGCATATGAATAGCCCACGTTCAAACAAATACAGAGAAGTATATTAAAATATAAGACAAAATATTCTACATATTCAGCTGCACAGTTTGAAAGAATTGCCAAATGGCATAGGAGCTTGGTATTTGCAAATGAAAATTAATCATTTTGGGCGTCGAAAATTATTTTACTTGTCGAATGCAGAACATTTTTCATACTTATCCAATCTTGCTGAATTTTTTGTATGTTTAAAAAACAAGTATTTTAAACTGAATAGTCAGATACAGATTCATAATCACCCAATGGTTTGTTAACAACAATTTATCAAAATCAGCGAAAAAGTTACTTTTTGAAAAATTATGTAAACTATGTATTTTACAAAATTGCGGTGTAACAACTTATGAGGAGACTAGTATTTGGTGGCGTAGCCTCGTGCCTTGTTTAAGTTTAACTTGTTTGGAAGTGACGGTATAAAATGGATGCGACGTCCTGTGATCACTAAGTTTTATACCAAATACCAGCTACCCACCATCAACTATGGAGGTGGATCTGCAATGGTCTACGGTTGCTTCTCTGCTAAGGGAATGGGCCCTCTTCAACTGATTACCGGCACAATGTATCGCTACGATTATGAGGACATTTTGGGGAACACGATAGCGTCCATTGGGCACTGCGCTGTGTGGGTCAATCATTCATATATCAACAAGATAATGATCCCAAACATCGGCCGGCCCACATCTCCCAGTGGCTCCCTCGCCGTCATGTTGAGGTTCTCGATTGGCCGAGCCAATCCGGACTTGAACATCATCGAGAACCTTTGGGAAGAGTTGGAGAGGAGGGTGGCTGGCAAAAAATCATCAAATGCTTCGCACAACTGAAAGCTGCCTGGGAGGCCATCCCCAATCGACCCTCGATTGCATCCATTCCACATCGCTGCCTGGCTGTTATCAAGGCACGAGGCTACGCCGCCAAGTACTAGTCTCCTCATAATTTGTTTCGACGCCATTTTGCAAAATAGTTCACATATTGTTAATTTTTCGAAAAGTGACTTTTTAGCTGATTTTGATAAATTGTTGTTAAGAAATCATTGGGTGATTCTTAATCTCTATAAACTGACTATTCGACTTAAAATACTTGTTTTTTAAACATATATTCATTTCATGAAGATTGGATAACTATGAAAAAAGTTATTATCGAAAAACCAATATATGCAATCATTTTGGCTAGTACTGTACCTACATTCATGTCATCGAAAATAATATCGGAAGCGATGTTTCTGAAGTACTATACAAAAAGCAAAATTTTACTATAAAATACTGGTACAGTACGCAATTTCTGGGGAAGGCATTTCGAGACTATATTAGACATGTGACACATCACAATAATGATTTTGCATTCTGGGCTGACTAGCACTGTGTCGTTATGTAAGATTAACTAAAAATTGTCTACCTCTAAATAATATACCATTTGGTCCCGAGCCAAACAACACGACAAATGTTCCCCAGGCTCGTGCTTTTGAGAACGTTTGCGCTATTCTTAGCAGGAATTCATATAATAGAGGCTCGGAAGCAAAACATACAACAATTACGGAAAAGAATATACCAAAAGTTTAAATAATTCAGTTACGTGCTGTCTAAACTCTAATTTGCATATAATGGAAATTCGAGGCTAGTGGTTGCTGCTTTAAAGTTATTTCCATCAGTTCTTTAGTGTTTTCTGAAGAATTTCGTATTAAACTCAGTTCAATTAATTTTCGTCAAAACCCCTTTAAACAGATCATGATGACTTTCAATCAATGGGGTGGATATGTGTGCCAGATAGTGTGGCGTGTTGAAGGTCGCGTTAATGGGCAATCGTATTTTTGGAGATTATCCCTTCCATGTTATTACAAATATGTGACGACGATTCAAGATAATTGCCCTATGTATACGAATGATATTATTGAGCAACGTTTTGCAAGCAAGGATGTAGAATTACATAATAATGGTAATCGAATAGTGATGATTAAATCCACTGTATTAAATCCATTGGGTTTGCTTGTAAAAATAATTTGCAGAAGAAAATTCAGTTCTCAAAACGTTAAGGGAAATTAAATAAGGTAAGCTGGGAAGTGTGGAGCCATGGATTAGTTTGAACATCTAATCACATAAAACACTTAAACAAAATTAAAGCGGGACTATGGTAAAAACTTATATATAAAATAAATATTTGAAGTAACTTATACAATATAGATATTCCTATTTCAAATGTAACCATTGATTCTTAAGTAGTTCTTTATTCTTTTGAGAAATTTAGAACACACTATAATAATAAGAACGCAAATATTAAAATCGATGATCGAAGATGCTATTTGGCTGTTACTAATAGAATTATAGTAGAAAGCAAACAACGGTTATTCCTCTTTTACCGCACTGCATCCATTGGGCTTAATTGTGATGTGAAGCACAATAGAGCTTACGCTAGATCTCAATCTATAAAAGGTTACGTTTCGTCACAGGTAATTACATAAATGAAATGTACCATTCAACTTTGTGTACACAACACACATGATCGTACCAAGTACAAAGAATTGAAAGAAATATGGAGAACTGAGTAACGGTACACAGTGATAGATTAATACATTCTTATGTCCAACAAAAGATGGCTGCATAACACACAACGCTATTGTTACATAACTGGTTATGACCAACAAACGCAGTCGACGACAATGCATCAGCTTATTATCTGCAATTCGGTTTTATATCTGCAAAATATCACGACGAACGTTCATGCTTTCAGCATTGATCATAGCTTTAATTACACATGATTCTTGCATTTGAAAAGCAAGTACAACATAACATAACGCAGTCACAGTTTTAAATATCTATTCCGTGTAAGTGACACTAAATACATTTTTTTTAAATATCATAATAAGCATTATTCAAGCGAGTCAGCAGGGCATTGTGTAAATAACCGGTAAAAAATCCCGTCGGAAATATTTCTACCGAAGAGAAACACGTGCGCAAAGTAGATTTAACTCGGAACGTATCACGTATTTTTTAAAAGGATTATTTACATTCCTATGAACCGATAAAATCGGTCGTATACAAATGTGTTATTTAAAAATGCATTCGAACGTCTGTCCGCATTTTTCGTTTTTTTAATACGTTTCGATGTTGAACAGACGAACCTTGACATTTCGAAAGGTGTATCAATCTTAAGGATATGTGGAGTTATTTGCACCTTCAAAGTCGAGCGACAATATAATTGTGATGTGTTTAAATCCTTGTACACATTTTCATGCGTTTAATTTGTAATTTGATTGCTATTATAAATTAATATTTATCATAATAGAGGGGAAAGAAGAAACACACACACACACACACACACACATATGTTATTTTGTAGATTCTCGCAGGTAAAATCTGTTTTTCCAGGTTCCCATATGTGTGCCTGTGAGTCTGATTTCTGGTTATTATGCACTGCGTGGTATTATGGAGGTTCATATTTGCTTGTATATGAACCAGTTTACTAATATAACAGTGAAATAAATTACAAAATTCTTAGGGCACCTGTAGAGTTTATACAATTTGCCGTCGTCTAGTCGTAAGTTTATATCGATTGGTAATTAATTTATTGAGTCTTTCTAGTACATCAAAGGAATTAATTAAAATTAGTTCATGCTTCGTATATTACCTAAGGTGAGTATTGATAAGTTTTATGGTAGGATAAAGTTATATGCAAACGATATAAAAATCGCTAGCGGCATTGAATTTTCTAATACGACCCGTTAGAACTCGCAAATACTGTGGCCATCTTTTGTCGAGATATGCAGTTTCAGAGACGCAAAATGAATCACGTTGTAAAAATTAGTCTAGGTGGTCATTCTTTGAAAATTGTTTAGTGTACATGTACAGAATACATTACAAATAGTAACATACAGAACTACTTCATAGGTGGTTTGCCGGGCACTGGTAATTTTATTTTAATTCCGATATTACTTTTACTAGTGCATATAACAAGAAAATGTATGTTTTATTGTTTGTATTATTCATTGTTGTGAATTATCACGCACACTGGCACTTTATGTAATAATTATAATACAATGGTCTTAGTACGAGTAATATAATGTATTTAGGCTTCGTTTACTGACGGGACATTTTTTAATTATTTAATAATTTGATCACCAACAATTCTTATGGGCTTATTAAGCACCATCCACATACTTATCATATCGTATCTGTTCCAACTAATGTTAAAATTACACGTTGTACTCAACGTCTGAACCATCGGCAGCGCTTTTTGCGAGTTCGAGCGCGCGCTTTGCTGGTAATGGTTTCCTCTCGAATAGTAATTTAAATCGTGACATGAACGTTTATGTAACTTTTATAGCATCTGGTGATTATGTCACTGGTGTGATTTACCGAGTTCCTTCATGACACTCGTTTAAACGCTATCAAATGCCTTCGAACGCCATCACGCGTGCCTCGAGCGCGTGACTCCTCGATTATATGAAGAATACTGTGAAAAATCACTCCCACTATTTTACTCGTCACATAATAACTCACGGCCACGATCGCTAATAGCGGAGATAAATTTATGTGCGTCCGTTTGGATTCATAACTTTTTAGACGTCGAATTATGTGCATCATTTACGAAATGGGAAAAATAATCACCGACGCCGAACTAAGCAAACTTGTTTTATTACGTCGATTTTAAACTTTTCACCTTCTTCGGTATCATGTATGATACTCAGTGGAGTACCATAAATATACTGAGAATTTATGTTTGAGCGCGTAATAATTTTATTGGTTGTACATGTATGAGGACGACAATAATTATTCCTTAAAATATAATTTAATTTTTTTATGGTCCTCATAATCGACTTCAAGCTCGCTATTGTTGTGAATAGGCAACAACGCGTCAATGTAATGCGCGTACAGGAGAAACCAGTCGTGTGATTGAAAATGTGGCGGAGGATTCGGCGTCGAGTGTGGAAGTGTGGACCAATTTGCGAAACGATCTTGACCATATCCAGCTGGTGCAGAAACTAAAGTATTATGATTTCGGGAATTAGGCTCTTGTGCAAATGACTTCAATCTGCGCAAGAGCCTAATTCCCGAAATTTTTATCGAAAAATCGTGTGTAGTAATGAGGCTCATTTTTTGCTAAATAAATTAGTGAATAAGCAAAAGGGGTTTATGAAGTGAGGCAAATCCACAAGAAATTCATGTGACATGTGTCATAATCGATCCTTATTTTTTTAAAATAAGGTTGGAGCTCACCTTAAAGTCAATAACCAACGCTAGCAGGATGGCGCTACGAGCCATACTGCTCATGAAACCATTGACTAAATGTGGACACGATTCAACGACAACATTATATCGTGAAATGGAACAGTGGATTGTCTACCACTACTTCTTGTGGGGCTATGTAAAGTCTAAAGTGTATGCTGGTAATGTGCAGACTATTCATTTGAACACAATATTCAACGCATTATGGGTGGGATAGTCGAGGAGACCATATGCTTGAAATCATGTAGCATAATGCCATTAACCATTCATCAAAATGAATAAATATTTTCGATTCCTGTCGTTATTATTTTAAAAGGAAGGTCTATATCACTTTTAAAAAAGCATTCTTGAAAGTGTTCAAGTGTGGGCTGGCTAGGGCCCCATTATGTGGCCTTCCATTATCTTGGATTAATGGTAACCGTTTACCAAAGCCAGTCTTCGTCTTATGACTTCGTCCAGGCTGATTTAACCATAGAACTTCAAAGACATTTATCAACCGCTAGCACGGAAGCAGCGTAATAACATTCACCACAGCATCTGAAACACGCATTCGGCCATTGTAAAAGACATAACCACGACTCATCACCTCTCTTAATGTGTTTCTTATGGTCTGGTTTGAAAAATATAATCTCTGTGCAATCCTGTTTTCAATTTGCTTTTATATATTTGATTTTTTGCTGTGGAGAAATGACTACGTAAGCAAAAAAGAACTAAATATAGGTTTTTATGTTTGGTGGTCTTCTTTGTACTACCTTACCCGATGTATCTCCTATACAGATTTGTCTGTCTGTAGTGATTTTATAAACGACGAATGACATCTGGCGAATTGTTGAATTATTGCTCCGACTACCTCGTTTTAATTTCGCTTATATCAAACTGTCATTTATAATAATGTTTCAGTATTTCTAAGCATACAATATCTTTTAACAAAACGTTATAGTAAATTATCTAGCATAGTCCATTCAAATTGACAATTTTATCTTAAGAGTACATTGTCATAACTGACATGAATCGTTATGATAGTCTGGCAGGAACCGCCATGTGATGACCTGAAGTTACCTGGTTCGCTGGCCATGGAATCAACTGGAACGTGCTAGGATCGCCATGATGTAAACTGTGGCCCTGTGACGCCGAATAAAAACACATATTTGGTAATGTTATGTGATGTATTTCAATTAAAAATACACGAAATAGAAGCGTTGCACATTTCACTGAAATCCAAGGGACCCTGACCGTGGATCGATGTGATTCTATGCTATACTAATTAACCGCACGAGAGGTAGCCCATATGTAATCCGAAAATAGCTTATGTTGCAATATTGCTGTATGTTTATTTTGATGCGAACTCAATAGAAGTTCTGCTTTCTGTACGGCAATCTGTGCCATATCCTTGATATGGTTATTGAACATATATTAAGTTTGATGCAAGGGCTTGATATAACTGTATACAACCTAGTACATCATAAATTTCTTTTCGTTTTATCAATTTATTATAATAAAATATGTATCTGGTTTCATATCAAAAGTTATGAAATTGTTTTCGGCAGAGTAGTTTATTTTCTGAAACCAACATTTTGATATGATAAATAGAAGGTACGTTTAGGTGGTTTACGTCCCTAACATAAATGTTCTCTAGTTCGCCAGGTACTCAATTGATTTCAATGATACTTAGAATCGTAGATATACTAATCCCCATTGCATGGTCATATATTTCTAGACACCGCACAAATAAAATTACTCGAATGGGGGTTCTCCTTCACTAGCGATATTTATGTTTCTATTAGGCCATGCGTCACACTATGTTTCAAACAAGATTTGTATATTCTAAAAGGCATATATCGCGTCAAACCATTGTTGCTGAAGAGGCTATACTCAATCACATTGATGAAAATCCTTCTGCTAGTATCAGAGGAATTTATTGTTGCTGATACGATAGAAATGTTGATCAGAGTCCTTCATACGCCACTATTAAAAATTGGGTTGCGGAAATTATAAGACGAAAATCCGCACCGCCACTTCGGAAAATATTGAATTTCCATGACATGATTACACTGTATCTAACTTGGACGAGCGATATTATACATTCAAAGTTATTAAGGCAAACATATCGGACCATTTTGGACAATTGTTGGACTATAAATACGATATCATTGCGTCCAAATGACACACAAGAAAAAAATCAATATCGACAAACATCAAATACATCTTTACAGAAAATGCACGATTTTTTTTTCATAATGGCGACTGAAAACCCATAATCACTAGCAATGTAAACGCCGAGAAGAAATATTCGAAATGTTTCTATATGTGATAACAAGCGAATTTACCGACACATGTCCGCTGAAATCATACATAGAAAGCCCTCGTAACAACTGGATTACACCTAAAATTGTGAAGGCTAGTAATGACTTAAAAACCTCATTTTGGAAAGTGAAAAACATAAATAATGAAGAAGTAAGCATACGAAGTACCATCGTACTGTTACCGCAATCAACTTTTTTGTACGGCCGCGTCTCAGTCACCCAACACGTAATGTACGCGATCTCCTTTGTTCCGTCAACAACCGTACCACCGTCGCGCCCTGGACATTGTTTAGACTCGGGCGTTAACATAAACAAAACTTAAATTCCACTGTGCTTCGTGTACTCCCTTTTAATATTTTAAATAAGATATTTTTCTGGTAATTAGTTATAGTATTGATATTAACCCCTTCGCGCTCTCCTATTCGCGATGCCAATAATAAATAGTGAATCGTCTTGGTGTTTTTATGTATTAGTGTATTAATAATTTTCCCCACCGAAATACAAACTTTCATTTACTTTATAACCCCTCCCACCCGTAACAGTACGAACAAAACGAATCAACAAATCGGGAAATAAAACTGGCGAGGTATGAAGAACCTTGAACTCAAAATTAGGCACAGTAGACAAAATATCTAAAGATATTAAATTGAACAAAGGCGAATATGAAGTAAGTGAATCGAAAGACGTGGCTAACATATTTGGACAATATTTCTTAACAGTGGCCGCAACAATGTGGTGGTGAAATGTATTCTGCGACTGTTTCTTCAAGCAGTAGGTCTTGAATTGAGAAATATTAAATGTATATATGAAATACATGTCCGGGTGATTAAGTTAATTGTTGATTCTATTATTGAACATTCGACAGAAATAATAAATTTAATACGTTTATGACACAGAAGAGTATTGTCCCCCAATAATAAAAGAATCTATGCTACCCAAATCTAAAAAAAAGGGCGATAGACAGTCTGTTGAAAATTATCGGCTAATCTATTTGCAAAGCACTTATATAATAAACGCAACGCAGCCACTCCACCGAGACAGCAACCATACATTTTCTTTGTTTGTTTTTGATCTTAGTTTTGTAATATCTAAATGCTATAATCTTGGACTACGACGTAATGCCTTCAATGGATTAATTCATTCCTAATTTATAGAAAGGTCTCTCAATCGAAGGGTCTCTATTGTGGGAATACGATAGTGATTGTGGGTTCGGTGAGGAATCGGTCATTGACACATTAATATTCATTTTATTATCAATGACCTGGCAAGTTATATAAACGAAGGTCTTGTCATAAACTAAACTTAGTAAACTATACATCCATCGCGATTTCTAGTACTGACACTGACTAATTGCACAAATTGTTGAGAATCATCCCACTAAAATACTAAATGTTTGTTTTCTCGCGACAATGTCTTGCACATGCATGATTAATATTGTAAAGCTCTTAAGTTATTTGGGCATGAACCTTGGCGTGAACACATAGACTTTGTTTGTAAAAAGGTAGCCAGCTCGTACTTTGCGTTTAGAATCAAAATATGAACCGTCTATGAATGTATTGATACTGCTTTATTATGCGCTTGTCTATTTGTACCTTTCGTACGAGGTCGTACTGTGGGGAGCATGTATCCAAATTAGTAGAGTAAAAATCCTCCTAAAAAGCATAGTACGGTTAATCCACTCATTAATATCTCGTCATGTAAACCAACTTTTATGGAGCATACAATTATAACACTTATTGACGTCTGCGTCTTTAAATCTTGTGTATATGTAAAATGTAACGAATAAAAATTTATACATATCTGCACAGGACGAAGATGTACGAAAGATCACCGTATTATGCTTGTGCAAAAATCTTTAATAATTAGATAATAGAACAAAAAAATTAATCTGACGCGTGGGTCCACGTTTAGTGCAGAATAAAAAAACAATTCAAACAGTGGGAGAGTGCTGGTTGTCCACGACCAAAAAAATCCGTATTCAAAAATAGGCTGGCAAGGCACTTATTTCAGTTTGGTAGGACAAATATGGAATCATTCTTGTAAGAATATTTCGCAAAGGGTTAAATGATTAAGGGAGCATAATTTACTGAGTTGTTATCTAAATTATGTAAAACATAACGCGAAAACGTGTGCTCACGCAAGTGTTGATTGTTTCGAGACCTCAATTTCAAATATTGGATTCGCCGGGTGTTGGTTCCGTTTGCTTGTTAGTTCACATGATTGTGACAACACTGAGGATGCCGAAAGCGTGGCACGTTCCATGTTTCATGTTTGAGGGATACGGACATGGCTATCAAAAGTCATAAGAACGTGATCAATTTATTGAAGAAGTTTAATAACTCTAAACTCCGGCTCTGCTATTGACACGTAGGTGATTTGGGATCTCAACGGTCAGTTCATATGAAAACTTCATTAATTCATTTTTTCTGCTGATTATATGTAGCAACCTGGATTAGCTAGAACGTGATTTAATTCAAATTACTTCAATGTCTTGCGCAGGCAGTGCTATACATCTTTATTGCTTTGTTTATTGAGTGCAATCTTTAATTTTGAAACATGTTCTAGTGGTACCTATTAAATGATTACATAGGCATACTCGCAATTTCGTTTACAAAAAAATATACTTCACAATAGTCCATAAACATCAACTTCTAAAATTAGAAAGATTGTTCATCATTATGTTTATTGTTGCACCTTATAGTATTCTCATCCGCCTGTGGCGTCAGTGGCAAGATCTTTAGTGCGTGAAACAAATAGTTTTGAGGGGTTGAGCGTAGTGGGTATTGATGTGCATACCCTGGTGCTAGAGGCCTTAAAAATGTGAGTCTAGTAAGCGATTGTCCGCTACGACTTTATTTAAATAGAAATATAATATTTATTTTGTCTCTTTTCCAGGAAACAACCTATAAATCCTTCGGCTAATATACAATATATACATGAATTATGATGGTTTTGATATCTTTCGATGAGAATTTTTTTTAGAAACACCTCATCGGTTACCCTGTTGTTTTTTTAGTATTTTGCTCGAATAGTATATAGATATGTACTGTATTGATCGTGCGACGTACATTAAATGTTTTGTCGTATTTATTAAAGACATGATTTTGAAGAAGACAGTTATTTATATTTTCAACAACCACAGCTTATATATAACATATTTCTAATAGATTACAAAGGAATGCATTATGAAGTCTCTGAAAATAAACGATACTCGTAACGTAGACTCATTTATTTCGTTCGATTTCTGAAACGGTCTTAAGTAAAGGCATAAATCGCCGTTAGAAATTCCTGAAACAATATCTTTTCCAAACGGCGTAAAAATGTATCACTTAAGTGTCTGGATTATTTTCGCCCGAACGTCATAAATTCCGAACGCGGAATTGGGATACAAATCTTCTTCCCTCCCAGATGCGGCCGTCACATTATAAACAACGCGAAATACGTGTACCGATTATTTTATCTATCGGCAGTTTGAGAATTCTGTATTATTGATTCGGCATTATTTATCGCGTTTTTATTCCGTATCGAAGAACGCTTCAGCAACATAAGTGCGTATATTATCGCCTTGAAATATTTAAATCGGTTATAAAATTAATAATTTTATGTGAGTAAATTTAATGAAAAAATCAATTATATATACGGTTATTAGTTACTTAGTTTGTAAAAGCGTAGAAACTAATAATTTTCTCGCGTTATTCTATATTTTTTTAACAACATTTTTAATTGCCGTGTAAACAACTATTTATTTGTTACATTACCCTGGACTATAATATAAATTATGTGAAATTAACTAATTTTAGCCTGCCACAGAATCAACAACAAGGGAACAGAAAAGTTTGCCGTTCTAGAGCACCAGTTTAAATAGAATAATTTGTTGTGCAAGTAGGATTTTTTTGCGGTAGAAGGCATAAACAACAAAATTGTATTCACATGTTAAGGGGATTAGGACGTATCCATTAACATTGTTGCCGACCCTCATTATGAATAAAATTAAAATTAATTATTTGTCTGAATAACACGGTTTTATTTAAATTTCGGTGTCCGGTGTCATATTGTACATTTATTGGTGACAGGGAATATTATTGTACCCACAACAATATGAAGCCTATTTTAATTTCGGTCTATTCTAATTCAAAATATTCGTTACATGCATGAATAAAAGTCATGCAGCTTTACTGATGTATCGTACGAGTATAATGAATGAATGCAGGCGCAGAGACACATTTCAAAGATAATACATATTTCAGGTTAATTCCATAGACATTGTACGTACAAATAGCTACCGTTCGTGTCAGGTAAAATTTGAGCGCAGCAATTAATTAATATCTGCACCCAAAATAAAAATTAAACTCACGGCATCTATGGTTTTCATGGAAGTAAAGCCAAGTTGCTCATAGCTACTTCCCGAATATTCTTAATTCATGCCCAATATTGTATAATTTGATTGGGTTCTTCAGATGACTTAGGACATGTGCAGAATTAAACAATAATCGCATTAATGATGTTTCGCTTTTAATATAAAAAGCATCTTCACTCTGAAAAATTGTTAACAAATAATTTATGGCGAAAGACAATGAACGGTGGTGAAAAATCTCACCTAATGCAATAAGTTACTTGATAGAATGCATGAATTCTGATTAAGACCCAGTGATGAAATATACAAACGAAAAGATTGTTCCTTGATCAGTTTTATAAAATTAGATGACACACCCAAAAAAATTTAAATGACGTGTTATCAACACACGTTAAGCGATGACAAAGGAGTTCTTAAGTAAAATAAAAATGTTAAACGCCGAAAATTGCAATTGGAATTGAATTTTCATTTTTAATGTTACAAGTATTTGGAATAGTAACGATATACAAAGATTTTATTATTAAAGGCTTATATAGGTTGTTCTGTGAGTCTAATATAGCCGGTTTGGAAAAATCAAACGTGTGATGATATTCTATTTCAATGCGTGATAAAATTTATTTTTCTAAGCCGGCTATATTAGCGATATAGAGCAACCTACGAAAGCGTTTAATATTAGAATCTTTGTACGTCGGTATTACTCTGAACATATAAATGAGCACTACCGACCTAGTTGACCCATGGCTTGGTTGCATTTTTTCCTTTACTCCTCTTTGTTGCTTAATAATCGCTTCCAGTTTGCTTCTGGTTCATACAGATCCTTTTCTATTGCTTCAATCCATTTTGTCCGCGGCCTACGTCTTTTTCTCCCTCCTGTGATACCTTCTTTGTTGAACTGTTCTCTGCCATTCTTGTTACGTGTCCGAAGCCATCGCATTGTGCGTGCCTTTACTCTGATTGCTTTTCTTGGGAGTCCATACAATTGTCTTCGTTCGTTCTTCTCATCCGTTGTTCTTGCTCTTTCATCCCTCAGTATATTCCCCTGAATACCTTTCTTTCTCATACTTAGATACTAGTCGTATCACAGTTTCATAGATTCGTATTTCTGCACTTTTTGAAACATTCTTAGACCTGAACATATTCCCAAATGATCCCAGTTATTTGTTTCCCTTAGCTATTATTTCTTCTATTTATATCCTTTCCTCGTCGTTACTGGTTATGAGTTTTTCTCCTCCAGATTTCTTTCTTAATTTTCGTTTTGTCCGCCTTCCATTACAATATCTTTTGTTTTGTGTTCCCTTAATTTTGGCCATATAATAATTCCCTTAATTTTACCTCTCTTTCTACCCCTTTAATAGCTTCTAGCAGATTATCCGTTGTCCTTGCCAAAATTACTATGTCATCCCGCATATGCCAGCATTGACACAGGGTTTTTTTTACCCCTGTCGCTCATACCACTTAACCAAACACTATATATTAAATACGGTGATTGATAATGGGTCCCTCTGTCGTAGCCCTTTCCTGACTTGAAACTTTCCAGATAGATGCCCGTTCATCAGTACCCTTTACTGTGTTCCATTAAATCTCATCTGTACCGCACGTATAAGTTTGATTGTAATTCCAACTTCTCTTAGCGCATCATATATTTTCCTTTTTACTGTATCGTAAGGCTATTTGAAGTCTATAAATACCATGTACAGAGCAAAATTCTGATCTATGTTATTGTCCATGATCAGGTTTATTATAAAAGCTTGGTATTCGCCGATCGATTTTTCATGAAATTGCATTGATATCTCAAACTCTGTTACTTCATTTATTTACTATTTTGTAGATCATCTTTTTCTTCGCATACCTCTTTGAAATATTCAGCCCACCTGTTTACGCTTTTGCTTATTCCTCATACTAATTGTCCATTCTTGTCAACACAAAATAGTTCTGTTTTCGTAATTCCTTTTACAGTTTTTACTTCTTAGTAAAACTATCGATTGTTTCGTCACATAACTTCTTTTAAAATTTTCCACTTATTTCTCCAAATTTCCCGTTTTTTCTTCATGCACACGTTCTAGACCTCCTTTCTGCACTTTTTATAATATTTACTATTATCGGTGGATTTAGATTGGATCATTCTTATTCTTGCTTCTCCTTACATTCTTCATCAAACTATCGTTTCTTTTATTGGTGTTCTCCACATTTCAATACTTGCGCCAGCATTATTTTCTCAAACTCCACCTACATCCCTTCTATGCTCATGTCTTACATTTTTCCTGCCCACTTAATACTATTCTTGGCCGTTGTGATATTTTTCAGTATAGGTGGTTTTCTAAATTTTACTTTTGCTCTTACTAGTATGTGATCACTATCAGCATCTTCGACTTGCTTAATAGTTTTCCCATTAGGTGTTCCTTTATATTATGTATTGCATGCATTTGATGCTGAAAATAGGTTGTGACTATTTGTGAAAAGATAATCTGCATTGTCTTCCATATCCGTCGACCCACATCTAAAAAAGACTTAATGTTGCTGTGTTTGTCTTTTTTACCCGGTTGGGTTGCGGTTCTACGACGGACGGTAACCGTGCGTAATCACCTACTAATACAACCACCTTAATGTTTTGCTTTTGCGAAATTGTACTTCCCACAATTAAATTTTACAGACACGTAGTTCCATGGCTTTGGCGGAACTGTAAAAAATTCTACAATCATGGTCCGGAGCCTTGTAATGTCTCACATTTTCCAAAATTAACAAAGTCATGTTTCCAATGACAGGTCCATGTCCATTCAGATTGGAGTAAAACACGAACATGCCGAAATTACGACAGCCATATTGTAGGAAGTAACAATCAACTGATTATCGCATCATCAAAAGTCGTTGAAGTATTAGAATTCACCTTCACAGAGTTTGTATTCGCAGAGGTATCAAATCTTGAAGGTGCGTCATCGGCAGTGGTCTCAGTGATTTATAAAGTTGGATTGATAATTCTCAGGCCTAAAAGTAGAAAACTACCAGAATATTTTGGTTTCATATTTCTTGAACGTCTTGAATTCTGGACATGGAATATCCATGCATACGCATAGGTTGCTGTCGTGCATCCAGCCCTTTCCGCTATGCTATTCTATTAAAATACAAAAATTCGGTATATAACCAACCTCCATATTGTCTAATAGTACATAAAAATATATACGAACGCATTATTGCCTTTGTATTTATGTCGAATCGAACAGATTTTCTATTGCCGGGAAGCACATGTTATTTTCCAGTGTTCACTTCATGTAAAAGCAAGCATTTGCAAGCACCGCACAGTCCAAATGGAGTTAAATCTATGCCGCATTTAATTTCAAGGACAGTGTTTGCCTTGTACACCCCACATTTGAGAACCAAGTGTATTCAATTCCACAATTCATCGACCATCCAAAATATTGAGCTCCTCAAACGTAATTTGTTTCGTTTCTCTTGAAACCCATCTTCCTGCCTATGAGACTCATGTTCTCTTTTGAGAGAGCTTCAGTTTTTCGCCACGAGTTTGCTATCCGCCGATAGACTTGTCTATACATTTCTTATCAAAAACTATATACACGCACTGAAGTCACTAAATGCTCAAAGCAACGTCAAAAGGTCGGGCAGTGCTACCACCATTAAAAAATATCAAACTGCTGCCTTGTTTAGCAGTCAATTTATGAAGCAGTCACACATTTAATTTGACGATGGAGTAATCATCAAAGATTGGAAAAATCAACATGGATTGAGTTTATAGGTAACTTTTTGCTCTACATCCAGTTATGTTTTAAATAAATAAGTAAATAATACCAATATGTTGTCATCACAAACATGTTGTATGACTCCACGTTTCCAACTGTTTTAAACAGTTACATTTTTCAACATTACCTGTCATTTATATATTTATATTCGTGCCAATACGAAACGTGGATGGGATCACCCGGCATTAAACCTTCATAGCGCAACAACTTTTAATCTGTATAATAAATACAAGATCAAATATTCGACACGCAATAGCACTCGTCAATGCTATTTAACTTAATATATGTACATATATCCCTATCGAAGAGAGGACGTTTGATGAAGGACTTGGGCGCCATATCAACTGCACCTCAGAATATTATTAGCAAGCCTCAGTAACCACAAGAAGAGGTAAAACACACAATTGTCGACTACATATACTGTAGAGCATAGAAATAAATGGGTAAAGTATTATTTCTACGTCTTCTTATCTTGTATAATTATTTATACGAATCAGAAATATTTAATAGCAGAGAAAAATATTAATTTTTACATTTTGTGTTTCCCGAACACCCGTACATTAACAGCTATCGCAAGGGTCGACATAAAACTAAACGTGGAGCCGTAAAATCGTATCAGAAAAATCTGTCATCTACTATATATCCTTTATCCAATAGACGCGGTTCGTACGAAATCAGTTTCATGGCTCATGTCGCACAGATTGATCTTCAAATCGAACGAAATCACACGTCGTAGCGAAGAAATCGCTCTAAACGAGTTGCCATAACGGCAAGTATACTCCTTCCTAATTATGGGGATTATTTGGTAAGGACCGGACTCAAGAATACTTACTTTATTATAAACTTATATAAATATACCGACATATCTACATATATTTCGACGCAAATAGGTGTAATTTGCATTTGTAATATTTAACGTAAACTTCCTACAAAAACTAATAAAAAAGTAAATGAAAATTACTAACAGATACTAACAGATATGGAGAAACAATAACTACTAGTTAGCTTCTTCTACTACCAACAACATCACACTGTACTGTCGTAACTCCATTTATGCAAATATTTGCAGAGATGCAGATAAATTAAGATGAACGTATGAATTTCATATAAATTATCACCTTCGATTTAATGAGATTAAGGCACCTACAGACTCTACAGAATAATCTAGTATTTTTGCTTCAATGCATTTTATTTATAATACTTGTGGACCACGTATGTATGTGTGTAACAATTTAGATTAACTTACGTTTCATTGCTATATGGATGTTGTGATTATTTAGAATCCATTACTTAATTGACAAACGAATTGTTTATTTTATTGATGGATTTTCAAGAACTAAACGCGAGGAACAATATTCTTAATTTTCTCGTTATTTGCTGTTTACTTTACCTGGGAAAGTACGAACAGATATACTATAACAAGGTTGATCAACTGAAACAAATAAATTTGCTCGTACAATTTTCATTCTCTTTCTAGCCAATTATGAAAATTATAAAACAACAATGAAAAACTAAATGGAAATATCAACGGAAATGAAACAAATGTAGCCAAAAGAAATGCAAATCAGAGCGTTGAAATGTGGCAAACTTGGTACAGTGTGCAGGACTATCGGCCCATTGCAAAATAATTGAACACATTTTCCGCATTTAAATGTAGTAAACATGTACACGTGCAGAAATGTTTAGGTATAAAACGCAATGTGTTAGTTTTTTGCATCAGATTTTATGCTGCACGTGCGATATATTTTACGAAAGTATGTAATAAAAGTTGCTCGGTAAACATAGTGATTGCATTCAGTGTTCGACGAAATCGTTCGGAACGAAAACATAGTGGGAATTTCGTCGAGGTGGCCGCGCTGTTGATTAAAAAAGTTCGCCGTTCGAAACCGAAACAAGTTCGCGACAATAAATTTCAAGTACACTTACGTTCACGTAGTATGGGGGTCACCACTCCCGACACTAAATTTACCATAATGCGCTAGATTACGGAACGCTTAGCCGAAGTAACGAGTTTCTTAACACGTCCCGATGTATTCATCGGGAGCCTTATCTTGAATGTGCGTCCTTAAAACGTTCAGTACTAAGCCACGAATGATTGCGTCGACAATCGCATAAGAAATATGTCGCTTTTTGAACCGCGAGATATGCGTATTCACGACCAGAGCTAAAAATTGCGGCTTCGTATGTATATATTCAAGTAAAATTGAAATAAGATAAAAAATCGTTCAAATAATTCAATAGAATCACAACGAAACGTTGACAAGAAGAATTCATATATAGCAAGTACAAAACAAATTTTGATTAGAATAAAAATTATAAACTAAAATTTAGCAAAAATGAAACGTGTAGGACATATGCTTTATAATAAGGGAACTATCAGTTACACTCTGTGTAAAAAAAGTCTCTTGAATCTTCTTCTAATTTACTCCTTGTTCATTGGACTAGCGATTAACACGTCGACTTAAAGATCTCTGATGATTTTTAATCCATTCCAGTCGCATTTGAGATCAACGACAATCCGATTAATTAGATCCGTTTCTGGCGTCGACCAACCAATTGCGAATTTAATTTATACTTGCCGAGGGGTCGGGTAATTATTAAGTTTGTGTTATCGAGTTGGCGTAGTTGTTGTCTATTACACCGCGACGTGGAGTTTAGTTCGCTTTCGGTCTCTCCGATCTAAGTGCTCCTCGTCAACTCTCTCGATATGCACCGGGAAACACAGAAAATCCATTAAGCGCATCGAAGATCCCGCTATCGAGTCACCGGCAGTGCATAAAAGGTCCCTCTTCATTGATCTGTTTCGATTGTTTCGTACTAGCGATGATGACGACTTTATTTATTCAGATGGGAACTCGTTAAGTGCCATTTTAGTTCGAGGATTTTTTCGGCGCGTTCGAACATATCACGGAATTGGTACGAAATGACGAAAATATTCGATCGTTAAGGGAAGAGTGTCCTTACTGAAACTTTATAATAACATTTCCAAGTTCAAATCAAACATCATCGTCACTTGAAAAATATTTAACAATGTGTCGCATCTGAGAACAATTAAAATACAAAGTACACTTAGAATCATTAAAATTGAAAAAGTTACCACGACAGAAGTTTTGGGTCTTCTACTGTCTGGTTTAAAAAGTGGAACGTGGGGAAGTACATGTCAAATATGCATAATGATGTCAACAAATTTTAGCAATCAAAACAGTAACATTGATAAAACCTGCTTATTTAATTGCTATACGTCAACCCAATCTTTCTTGAATATAAATTTCTTTTAACATTAATATATTATTTTTGTAGTACGCTTTTCTAATATTCTTATAGTTGAACGTCAACACATGTCAGTTTCAAGGAAAATTGAAAAATTAAGTATGTCGTTGGCGATAAATATTGAATTTAATGAAAAAGTGTTGTTACAAGCGTTCATTCAGGGAACGTGGTTTACCTTTGAGCGAACAGATGTAACTTTTATTTTTCAAATTGCATATAATAGTGATTGCAGACGAAGCCTGCAATATAATATTACATCTGTGGCCATTTCTGTTCCTACTATTGGCAATTTTCACCCATAATGAAGCGTAAGTTAATGTAGAGCACTTCGAACAATTGAGGAACGTTTATTTCCCTGTACATTTAATGGAACAAATGCGTACTCAATTACCAACATGGGAAAAGCTACAAGCGAATATATTTAATATAATCTGACGTGAATAGAAAACGAGGTTCGGTCACGAGTGCTCGCGATTATTATTGACTTCGACTATTTAGTGTCAAATTAAGAAACGCTGGTTTACATCGGTTTTTGATTTTAAATATAACGAACTGTGCTTTTGCAAAGTAATCCATTCTTAAAAGCTAGATGCTTTTGGGAGTTAAGAATCTCAATCAATGTGGAAATTTTTAAATTCATAGAATTCTCAACTTTTAAACAGAAGAAAGAATCGTGAGAGAAAGTTTGATTCAAGTAAGTTGCTGTGAAAGCCATCCTTCATCGAGCATTCTTTGATTCTTTCCAACTTATTTGAATTTATTTTCTGATTACGACATTCATTTATGTATAATAATAAGTAGAGCCTGGTTTTATGTGTACTACATATTTTATATGCTGTACTATACGAACCTATCAAATTGTATTTCCTCATTATTTATATTTCTTTATATTTCTTGAAAAATAACATTCGTAATATATAAATATGGTACTAATTGAGTCATCTTCGGGAAAGTTAGCTCATCATTTATTTCTATTGGAGCTACGAGCTTACAGCAAGTTTCAGACTCCAAGAATACCTTTTCCTCGACTGCGGTATTGTGAATTTTTGACAAAATATTTTATTACATTTTACGTATACATGTGTTGAATTGGTTGACCGAACTAGCATGCGTAGAACACCAAATTATTAATAAACTTATTAATAATGTTAAAAAAGCTCTCTCGATCTAACTTTTCCACCTGAACCAGTTATTACTCGTTGGGGCACATGACTTTCAGCAGCAGTATTTATGAACAAAGAATGTAGTGAAATATATATTATGGCAACAAGTAGCTTTTATAAAAATCAAATTTTCATTCTTAATATCTGCAATTAAGGAGCAGGACAGCACTCATTTGCCTTTATGTACCAATATGACGTGTTTAAGAGTAAATTGATTCATAGCACTATTGACTACATAGTAATAAGAAATGTTGGAAATTCAAGTCAGCGAAATCCAGGATACGAAAAAATAACAAAAATCTGTAAAAGTGTTGACGAACTTTAAAGTCAGCAGGTATTACATCAATGAAGTATTACATCAATTGAAATCATTGACGTTGAAGAATATTAATAAAATGCTATTTAGTTATTGCAATATAATTAATGGTGATCTAGTTTATCCCATTTACCCCAGAATGCAAACAACACCTATTAACTACAGCACCATTACTTATATAGGCAAAAGCTCCAAAAAATAGGTACGATAATGAAAAAGTCAACAAACCAAACAATAGCGTTCAAAACCAACAACTCTATTGAAAAGTATATAAAATACAATAAAACGGACAAAAGGGTGAATATAAGTCAACATGTGGGGAATGTAATAAAATGCACGTACACCAAAAGAGGGGGTCATTCGAGACCAGAATAAAAGAATACGAGAGAAGCTAGAAACTTCAAGAAAAACGATTCGACCTTGGCGAAACATTGTTTACAAAACCACCACAAGTTTAACAAGAAATTCGAAATTTTGCACATTTGAAGGAAAAGGTAAAAAACTAAATTCGTTAGAAAGCTCAGAAATTAACAAATTTAACAGGTCAATTCCCCCCTACTAAATCTAAACTTGTAAGTACACCCTACCCACCTTTAAACCCGGCATTAGTATGTAAGTAATGTTTCTGTATAATTGTTTTGTATTTCGTCACCTGTTGAAGCCACACTGTTGGCGAAACATATGTAGTGATATTAAATAAATTTGAAGCTTACGGTGTTTGAGTTTTATTATAAATATGTATTATTGTCGTTGGTGGATCAATGACACGTATTGTTCGGCGGTCGATGTTGCCATTTTATTAAATTAGTTGATGTTACTCTCTGGTGTGACACAATTTGATGACCTCTTGGTATGCTAGCAAACGTACGGTTGTAAATAATTTTGAATATTATAATTATTTACAAAATAAATCGCGTGGGTTTATGTGGTGAATAATATAACTTAAATTAAATCATCATTAAGGTTCTTCTGATGTCGTTTCTGAAATTTATATTCGATGCGTCGAATTTACAGATTGGCGGATCAAATCAAGTTGATACTTGATTTATCACTTTCGGTTGGTTTCCTGATGTCAATTTCGCAAATCACTGCCATTTCCTTCTTTACTATCTTATTCAATTTTAGCACTACACTTGATTTTCGTATAAACACCGTTGCTTAGCAACGTCTTATTTGAACTTTCTTACAGTTCTTTTATAGCCTTTCGCACCTGGACTGTTTGAACTATATTTATATTGATATTTACAGATTACAGTTTTCTCTTCCAGAACTTTAAAATCCTTTAAATATCTTCGAATTTCATCCAATGTTATAAAGAAACAAAGCCTATGTTTTTTTTTCTTCACAATAGTACTTTCCTATTTCTGCTAAGTGCCCTAATAACCTTATAAATTGCAAGAACCTGCTTCATAAATTGCATAGCCCATCATCATAGATATTTAGCTTCGAAATTTTAATATACATCAAATTTCTGTATTAGATCCCACTAACTTTTGTCTAAACCGATGTGATTCTGCCGCGTTCTGTGTTAATGATACATATTAAGATCATATTTTGACAGCCTATAGGTTATCAAAATTCGATTGGATATATCCAATTGAAACTTGTGTTAATCATATTATTATCTCCTCTTTGATAAGACGCGCATTTTGTTGCTCCCTGTCTGCGTTTTATTATTTTATGTTTTCGTATTAAAGCTGTTTCATAATCGCCAAAGCTTCAAGCATTTCGTTTAATTTCATAATTCCGCATTGAATTGAATATATCTCCTGCTTCTAATCTACTTTCAATTCCATTTAATTGAGTTTTTAGTTAAAATCTAACAGCTATCTAAATATATATCATTTAAAGTTAAGTTTTTATTATCAAATTCACTAAAACCAGACCCGCTGGTATATACATGTCTTTGAAACTCGTGAAAATGTTGTCGTTCTAGGTATTGTTATTCTGCATGTTTTCCATATAAGTCATGTGACGTCATTTTAACATATATCGAGTACACACACTATCTGCAAAATTTTTATACAATTTTTAACGAATCAAATTGCCTTCTTAGATTGGTTCTTCCCGTGGTATGTATTTTATAATATATGCAATACTATTTCCTCGTTTACAGTTTATTGGAATTTTTCTATATGTGTGAATATGGAAAGTTAAATTAAATAGCTTTAAAAAGTAATCTAAAAATAATAACTAAACCCAAGATAACTATTAACGTGAACATATGCATATTTTTATTGCATCGTATATTCGGACAATTAAATCTTTCATTACGTCGATATGCACGCGACCGCCTTCCGTCGCCTGCGCCGGCTTCGAAGGAGTGGAATGGCAAGGATAAATATCGATGGCGGACAGATTGAAACGAATTTATTGACAGTTATTCCAAGCGACAACCAGAGTTCTTAGGGCACGACAAGAAAATTTGTTGCCGTTTCATTAGCGGCAGCAACGTATTTTATTGTAAGATATATAAAATATCGAGTAAATAGAAATTTCAGTCCAGAAAGAAATTGCAAATATTTCCCTCAAGGACTGCGACTGAAACGAATAATCCTAAAGAACAATCCTATCAATGCCAACCGAAGCAGTTTTGCGAACAGCAACGTAAGTCTGAAAGATCGTTTTTTTGTATAGCGTAGGTAGTTATCCATCTGTGTCCGAGTAACTTGTGAATATTTACATTTTTTTGTAATAATTGTAATTTAATTGTGTGCGCATCTTTAGTTTTTTTTAACATATTTAAATATTGTATTCAGCGAGTACTTTAATTTGATATAAAATTATCGACATTGGTTGCCATAATACTAATGTATCCAATTTCAGCAGTAACTTCGAATATTACCTCGCTCAAAAGCTAATTCTCGTTCGATGACAAGTTAGCGAAGCTAACAATTGTGATATACCTAAAAACCTGAAACCAACATGTGTGAGGGTGCGTAGTGGTCAAGGAAATTCAAGACTTAAGAATAAACAAACAGGAAAAGTGAGCTTACTAGAGAGATCATGAAAACCATTAACTGGGTAACCGACAACAAAATTGAAAGGATTGTACAAAACCAGAAAACTTACTTACCAGCAGTCAGTGTTAAAACTGACGAAAATCAACGCCGACAAAATCGTACCAAAAAAATTCACACGTTGATCCAACAGAAATTAAATAAAATCAGATAAGAATTATGGAATGGAATGTTAATGAACTGCTGCAGGACCAATCTGAATAAGAGATATAGAAAGATTGATATATGTTTCCTTTCTCAAACACACCAACAATGTATAATTCATTCGATTTATTGGCTATAACGTCCATCGTACCACCCATTTGAATAATACAGCGAAAGGAGCTGTATTATAAGAGTCCATTGCATACTTGTACGAGACGGAATACCAGTTAGTAGATATTTATGTTAAGTAGTTAGCGTTAAAACTCAGAACCAGAACTTTGTTCCGAGATATGCTATTAAAACTGAACAATATTTGGACTTCTTTAACAGATTTCAATGCAAAACAGCCACTGGAAATCTAGACTGATCACTATGAAAGGGAAAGGGCTGTTAGAAGTCTATAACAAATTGAGTTGTGAAACATCTATTATTTATTGGCGCATTGATCCATACAAAAAATATTATCGACTATTTCATGAATATTAGTAACGTGCGTTCAAGAAAAATCTTAATTTAGGAGGGCTCTGAAATTCAATTGGTGTTTAAAGCTACTTTGGCCACAACCAAAAATCACAATTTAATTTCAAGGTCAATACTTCTTTACTAATTAAAAATGGTTATCACAACAGGGCAGAAACCAAATGTTGGAATGCTACTTTCGAATAGGGCGAAAAGTTGATGGTGTTTGGCACTATTCCATTCCTCGGAGCTTTACAGATTTCCACGAAGAATATATAATGTGATTTTAGAGGTCAGAATCTCATCTGTCATTTCTTTTGGTTGTGGCTAAAGTATTTTAAACACCAATTGAATTTCAGAGCCCTCCTAAATTAGGATTTTTTTTGAACGCGCGTTATTTATGTAACATACATAGGAGGAGAATGTGATATACATTCAGTGCTTTTTCATATCTTTCTTACATTAATTGAGTCCCTAATCCAAAAAAAAAAACCACCTAGATTAGCAAACAGACAGACGGGTTGTTGTAGCTTTATATACGATCATGAAAATCAATTTAATAAATCGTTAAAAGCAAAAGAACAACTTGATAATGAAGTTGAAATGTTAACAAATAATGTTCAATAAGCAGCACTATATTATTTATATTAGAACTAAAGGAAACAACTAACCTAAACAAATGTTCTCATGGTGAACAGCACAACGACGGAAATGGCACCAGACAAGGAATCGAGCTGATAAGACAACACTGAATAATACATCTCAATGTTTTAAAATAAAAGAACAACATATAACAAATAAAACTTTGGTGACGTGATGTAATAATATACAAAAGTCCAATAAGTTTGCAGAACATCTCAAAAATATATTTGAGCCCTATGAAGGATATGGCCATCTCGCCTGAGAAGATACCATAGAAGAAAATGTTTGTTAATAGACCACCCACAGGTAGAGATTTCTAAGGTAATATATTGCGAAATTGACCCATAGAAAGGCCCTGACTGATTTAATAACAGGACCTTGATACTGGGTTAAAATAATGATCAGAAACAAATGCCCGCTAGGGCAGTTGCAAGGACATACCATCAACTTAACGGAGTGGACGCGAACATTTCGAGGGAATTATTACATAGTCCATGGTGGGAAACATACGGCCAGAATTTATTTTATCTCTCACAAGGTATTTTTCCATATTTTTTTCTAATCCAACACAAAGGATACTTTGCCATTGCTGAAACAGTAACAAAATTGTAACAAAAAATACAAATTTTCACATAAAAGTTAATTAAATATCCCAAATTAATTAATTTACAGTTTATATTTGAATATATTATTTTATATATTGCACCACTCAAGACGTTTCATGACATTTCCACAAACTTTTAACGTTTAAACCGATACGTATTTGAGGATTTGACCTATTCCAATTTGTGAAGCTAATATATACAACTAGCTAGCGCAAATAGTGAACCAATTATAACAAACATATGTTCAGATTTTCAGGAATAGTTCGTTTATGTGGAGTTTAATATGTTTGCAGTAACTATATATATATTATGTAATTCTTGGCAAAGAATAATTTTAGGAAACAATAATCATGAAAAGTGTCTAAGTGTCTACTACGACCAAATCGGTGCCGTCCAAACTTGTAACAATTTCGCAGCCGTTTGCACGAAACACCGCGACACGACTTTCGTCACCTGTTATATTCGCTGTACTATATTTCCAACAAACCGGTCTTCCTTAACTAGTTGAAGCAGATCTCTATAATGACATAGCAGCTGTATTGACGACCGAATGGTGTTAACGCTCAGATACAAAGTTTTCGTCACTCATGCTTGCATAGCTTGATGGACCATCATCGAATATATTTTGGTGATATCATGATCCCCAGAGGATCGTTATCACCCGCTACATTTGTTGAAATTTATTTGCAGCAATAGCCATAACAAAACCTATTGCTTTGCATTAACGAGAATAATTAAAGCACAGTTTTATGACATCCTTGCGTAGAAAATGTTGCCTATTCATAGCATTAGTTCAATATAAACTGTACTCACTATATTGGATGTTTAATGTATAAGGTTTAAGGATGATTTTTGTACCTCCATTATTTCATTCTGAGAAAATATATTTAATCTAGATGTTTGACATTACTTATCCCACATAGAGCTATTGACTAAACAACCGCGAATGCCATGAAAGGGGTATTAGCATTGTCTTCAGAATTTTCAGTCTTTAAATGTTCCCAGAAAAATGTTATAGGATCATATAAACACGCTTCATCGTTTGAATCCCAGTTCACTTATTAGCATCACTATTATTTCTTAGAGTTCAGGGCCTTATTTTACACTACCTGTTATATTCACCAACATTTGATTACGAAAATACTATATTTGTTATATTATTATTATATGAGCAAATATCAAATTAAATTACAACGAGGAAGCGACAATTAATTCCAGAAAATTAGAACCATTTGTTCAATTTACATGAATGTGTAACTTCAGACAAATAACCTCGACGTTGAGAAATATATGATTACTGAATAAAGACACCACCCCTCTTGCCAGCCCTCCGTCACGCCACCTTAATATACTAATTTCCGTAGAACTGTCAATTGTGGTTAATGAAACTGTGTGTACTACCATTGTTTAAATATAAAATTGTCGAAAAATTTAATATTAAAAATGATGTGGTTAATGCTAATTCAATTATTAATGTAGTAATTAATGAAATTTTATAAAAAAAAACATATTTGAAATGAATTGTAACTCATAATTCATGACTTTCTTGTTTAACAAGTATTTTATTTCATTTCGTGCTATTAGTATACCAAGGATTCAAGGATTGATATCAATTTACCAGGCGGGACTAATTTATTTACAACTGCAGTGGACCAAATTATTTATCAGTACTCTCATCCAAAGCGTTGTGCAGTCTACTGTAAGTTGTATCAGCTTTGGAGTTGCGATATAGAAGCTAGGAACGTAAGCTATTTTAACACAAGTCAAACTTTATGTAATTCTTATACATAATTGCTTATCATTTCTATGTATTATTTCATAAATGCAGCGTTTCGTTTTGAAATTGCCGAAAAGCTTAAATGTCAACTTGAGTGATCTTTGTCTCCATATATAGTTTTAACCGCTTTGACTCGTTAATGTGGAGTAACGCAGTCGTTGTCACAGCCATAATTATTCTAAACGCATTCAAATGCTGATTCGTTCAAATTTTGATTGTTTAGTGCATGAGTGTCCTATAATAGGATATCGGTTATTATGCAAATAAGTTGCATGGATCAATTTTCACAGGAATCAACGTTCCAGTTTCACGTCAACTCAATGCACACGACTTTACTTTGCTCATTTAGGAAATAAACTGATCGAATACTAATCGCACTGTTTGTCTATAAACCTCACACTTGCTGCACAGTAACAAATTGTACCCGGTTTGACAGAAAAACCATTCCGGTAAAGCTGTCGCTTTTTTAAGCCCATTGTTGTGGTCTTATTTGTTACTGCGTAATAAGTTTTCGGTGTATAACCGATAGTTCCAAAGTTCTTCTTATCTTTAGGATTACTGCAGTTTTTATTATAATGTTTGGTTCTTTCTTTATTCCATTTTAGTTTTCGTACTGGATTTTATTATAATGTACTTTTGAATTGAAAATTATGTTATTTATTTTTCGTTTACGAACATTGTGAATCGTAATAGCCCAACGATATTGCTAATCATGAAATAATGTTTGGTGGTCAGAAAAAACTGAAAACTGAAAGTTATGAGTTATTGATTAATCCATGACCATCGATTAGAACATTGTTTGTACAATTCTAAATAAATTATTTATATAAATTATTATTTATATCGATGTAGACGATGCATTCGTTTGACACAAACGATAATTTACTAAGGGGTGCAATTTAACGCAAGTGATTGGAAATAGACAAATTTGCTATCTATTACATTAAAAACTAAATTTGCACATATTACACGGTCACGTGTATAAATTTACATATTTCAAGTAATAACAACAACATGGTTTTGTTAGCTAAACTTCGGTCATAATTATGTAACTTTGTATCTCACATTAATCATAAAACTGTATGCTCGCCGTGAAGTTCATCTCGTTGTTTTACGGTTTCTTTCTGGTGTCGCGCCAACTCCTTAGTTACCGTAGTGTTGATTGCACATCACCCACGGCTCTAGACTGATTACATCTTTCTGGATGATCGAACTCCCTCAACACAGCTAAATTTAATTAAACGCCGCGAACTCGGCGTTCATACGACTGAAGATTATTTATCTTTTTCACAATAGTTGATTTAAATTTGTTTTATAAATTTACTTTCGTCGGGAAATTTTTGCTCAAGGAAGTGAATTTTTTGAGACCGCTATAAGATCAAGGCGAGACACGCTATCAGTCCGCTGTATCATATATAATTTGAAATTAACATACCGATATAATTACATAAAGTAATGTACCAATATCTATGCACGACAGCGGAATGCCAACGTATTCATGCATAACGTGTTTTAAGTTTCGATTTTATTTATTGCAAACGTATAAAACATGATTCATTCTATCGCCGGATATGATATATCGAGAAAATTATTAATCAAACTCACAGGTGAAAAAAAGTAAACGCATTGTAATGGATATATTGAGTCGCATAGGTTTATTCAATAAGTCAATATGAATTGATTAACATAAATGAATATTTTACGCATTAGCATTGTTTATATTGCTCCGAATGGAATTGAAAATACTGCTACATTACGATTCATACCTTGTATTAACTGGACCATCATATTTTGTCCTATTACCTAAGCATTTTCTTTAAAGAAATACACATCTCCATTTATTATAAAATATTTTTCATGTAATCGGATAAAATATAAACCCATTTGTCGTGCTCATATTATTTTAACATTATCTTTGTCCAACTTCATTTATGCCATTTCCTTCATGGTCTCCAAACTTTTCCCTTTCGTTCGCGTTTTGATGCCATAATCGCACATTTCGCATAACACGACCAAACGACACTAGTTGCTAATTATCTAATTCCTTGTAATCCAGTTTTTCTTCCAATCCATATTTGTTATTTCCAATAATGCGGTAATTTTCTCTTTGTGCTTCATTTCCGCTGCCCTCCCTCATTTAATTGTCCTGTCATATCATACTACAATATCGATTTTTTTTACTTGGTCTGATTATTTCCTACTTCTATATCTATTTTGCCATATCGATGACTTTGATAGGGGCCGAATTATCGGTATGAAAGAAGCGGGTCTGTCATTCCGAAAGATTGAGAGAAGGCTGAATCGGAACCGCACTATAGTTGCTGGCTATGGTCCCAGGATCGATTTCAAACAAGATCGATTGCTGTGGATTGGACGAGAGATTTGAACCGACACTAGTCAATGGCAATTGTTTACAGAAGAATTTCTTCCTTTGGGCTTCATTCCTTACTTTCGGCTTCCATTAACATCTTCCAATGCAGCAGGCAGACTTGCATGATGTCAAGAACGGCAAGGGTGGGTTCATCAATGGAATGTCATCGTGTTCAGTGATGAATCAAGATTTAGTTTATGGGTGAATGATGGTCGTAGAAGGGTGCGGCGGCATCGAGGGGAAGGGATGAATTTGGAGTTCGTTCAAAGACGACGCACAGCCTTAACACATGGGGTTATGGTTTGGGTTGGGTTGGGTGCTGGACGAAGGTCACCCCTTACGTTCACCTTTTATGCAGACGTTGCAGAGTGCCACTCTCCAACACAGGATAATGCAAGACCCTATAGTGCTGTGGTTACAAGAATGCTCATAGAGCAGGTTGGATTGCAGATTTTGCCCTGGCCTGCACGGTCACCGAACTTGGCGTCGATTTAACATGTGTGGGATATGATAGGTCGGCGACTAAGACAAATACTCAGGCCTCCTGACAATCTGGATGAACTTGGACACCATCTAGAGGTTGCATGGAACGAGATAACCCTGGAGGACATCGACCATTTAATAGACAGTATGGTTAGAAGAGTTAATGCATGCGCGTGGGGATGCAATCCACTCCTAGCTTTTTCTTGAAAAATGTTTTGTTTTGTTTTTTTCAACCAAACTTTCATCGTTTCTTATTTGATAATAAAGCATTATTTTACCGAAGTTTCAAAATTGTAGTCTAATTCTTAATGGGTGGTTTATTTCATATGAAAATGAGCATATATTATCCAGATATATTATATTACTTCGCTATATTCTATTTTTCACTTCATTTTCATCATTATATCATTTATTCCTATTCTCTCTTTTAATAGCTACCTATTGATTAATTATATATTTTCCTTCCGTCCGTGATGTTTCAAAGGCATTTTTTCACATATATTATATGTAATGTATCAAATTAAATATCAAATGTATTCCAATGAGTCTGCCCTCTGTTCTTACGTATCCTACAAAACTTTTACATTTGTAGTCAGTTGCGTTTATTGTTTGCTTAGAAATCTTGTGCATATAGTACGTACTTATTTCACGTAATTAGATCATGTCAGGTATGTAATACACAATCCCTACACTACCTCCAGCATCGATCACTGCGATAATTCAGAGAGTTACTTCGGGCACTCCGTTCGATCGCGTTGGTTCGCACAAAGAGTAACGTGAGTATCAATTGCGCCAACGATGCGTCTCATGAAATCGCGTGACGTCATCAGATACGTGAAAAATTGGGGCCTTGCTAAAAGCAATTTAACGATGTAATAGACCATTAATAAAACCGTCACTTTTTGGAGAAAGTGTAATACTCGAGCTCGCTAAACTATATTTACTCTTCTTATATTTGCTACTGCCTTGTTCTGGTACTTCTTTCAGATTTTCTTTCATTCCTATCCTTCTATCCGCTTCACCTTTGTATATATTTTTTAAAGACCGGATAGATTGCGCTATAATTTTCCGAACTGTCGGCGATAATGGTTGTTTGGCCATATTACGCAAATGTCGTTCGATTCCACCGCCAGGTCAGACGAAATATCTGGTGAACAATTTAGAAGGTTGACGGCGCAAAACCGTGCATCGGAAGAAACGTTAGGACGTCAGTCCCAGTTACCTTTTAGTGATGTCGTTAAGTCAAGCAAGGGGCTGGTTTACGGGCCAACGTGACCTGAAAACTATAGCACCAAAGTACTCCCACCCACTTTGGCACTCACCTACCTGTAACTCTACCATGCAGTAGAGATGTTTAGATAAGGTTAAATTAGGAGGTTAATTTCCTGATTGACTCCGACCCTCACACGATACCTGACCATAGGGCATGCTGAATGACGAGTGGTATGGGAGTGGGAGGATGCAAAAGTATCTGCTGAGGTATAATGCAGTACACAGGTACCCTCCTTCACTAGTCTACACCATACCATATATTAACATAATTTCATCCGGTGGCTATATATATATATAAATATGTGTGTCTCTTCAGGGAGCATTTATGTGCATGGTAACCGGCAAAGTGATTTTTATATAAAATATCTATCATAATTAATGAGATTTGCACTTCAATTCAGTTCCAGGCCATAACTTGCGATTAATTTTGATTATTGGTATTTCTGTCAAGGATAGACATTTCTGCCATGACATGAAGATTTGTTGAGTAGGTGGTCCATTGCAGTTTTAATTCGTGCTGTTAGCGGTGTGCTACGTGGGTGGTAAATGACTTCCTATCAATTCGGTCAAAACTTTCTGAACATCTATGATTTAAGTTGTAGTATCTTTTTGCATGGTGTTCATGATCGAATTGATGGTTCGTTCTAGATCGAAAGTCAACCAGCATCATCAATGATACTGCTGGTGGTCAACTATTAGACACATTGGATAGCGATCATCAGCTGTGGCTGATGGCTTTCTGGACAACACCATGCAAAGCAAAACTTCAAATGGAACGAAAATTGCATGTGCAATTAGGAAGAATGTCAAATGCTATAATCAGTAACGGCGATCCTGTCTTAGCATTTATCAATTGTTCAAAAACGATAATATGTTGAACAAATCTTATATTAATAACATTTTAAACATTAATAAACCATTTCGTTTTATTAAATTCATCTGCAAGCTTCTTACATGTTTCAAATTAGATTTCAGCAGTACTCATATTTTAATGTAAGGTGGCTTACACCTTGACGAGTTCAAAAAATGGATTTTTTTATTTTTATATTTTTCTAATTTAAAGGGTCTCGGAAATGAGCCTCTGAAAGGGCTTTTCAGATTTCTTTCTAGTTCGAGTGCTATAGCTCGTCAAACATGACGAAGCGCGGGTGGTTCGCGCGCCCTTAAAAGTTGTCCTAGGGCTATTTTTGATTGCACATCTTTTGTCAACGTATTTGTCCATGATTGTTTCGACGGAAGGATTCTCCGGTCCCCCAGTTTTAAACGGTTACTCTATGACTATTATGTACGTTTTGTTTTTCAAATTCCTTTAGTTTAGTTTGCTTAGTTAATTTCGCCTAGATTCAACGTGTGCATACTTTTGTTTTAGTTATACCTAGATTTGTTTGCTATGGTCTTAGATAACGTACAATAATGTATACAGGTAGTTTTTCACAATAAACGCATACTTGTTATCATTATCGTGGAAGAATAGGGTTAAAATCTAATAGATAGGGTTAAAATCTAATAAAAAATGCATCGAAATTCTGGAATTTTATGTAAATACCAAATATTTCGGCAAAATAATATCGGAATAATAATCCCTTGCCGACACCCATAGGCGTTCGCGTTACCAAAACTGTTATCAAATACACACTACATAGACCGTGTGTTTCAGAACTTGCTTAACATATTAAATTATGTATTTATCAGTTCATCGTTGTTGATCATCAAACTTTAGTTTCGATATTTAGCTATGCCGGCGAAACATTTGGCATTTTTAATAATTAGGACCCATAGAAAGCTAATATTGTGAGTAACAGTGTTTCAGCTTTCGTTAGTTATTGTAAAATTGGCTACATGTAAAGCGTGTAACAAAAGTTTTTGTAGAATTCCTAAATTTCAATTAATATTTTATCAAAACTGCGAACGTACGTATATTTATATTTGTAGAGGAATTAATTGGATCGCAAGCAACCGAACAAGCAATTTGTTTTGTTTTCGTTTTACGTTAGAGCTGAATTAATTAATTCAGTGCAGTTGATCAATAAAGCAAACCTTGTGATTTACCTGAACATCTGAGAATGTCCGAGGAAATCCCTCCGGCATGTTTATACTCCAAACGGGCGGCAGCAGGAGCAGCAACGGCAAACGCAGTTGTCACGTACAATACACTCCCTAGCATATCGCCGCCTATATCTATCGCAACACACTTTGATCTCCTATAATCACATTCATTAGTCGATAACGTTAGTTAGCGCGCATACACAGAGACACACTCATATGCACACACACGTAGCGCAGCACAGCAAACAAACACGATCACTTGAAAGCACACAAGCACACAAAGAGGAATCCAATCAACCCGATAAGTGAATTATTAACGGCACTGTTTCGAATATGTCGATAGAAAACGTTACGTCTTCGGAATTATTCACCACATTCGAACTACCATAATGTGTCCTATACGGATGGGTTGAGGTTTCGCTCGAGGCGAAAAGCACGTGAAAAGCTTCCGCTGTGAAGCTTGAACGAAGGGGTTGGTCGGGCGGTGTACGAACGGTGGTCCGCTCTACGGCCGGACATTCAACAAGTGGTCGATTTTGTCGCACGTGGCGCCCGATATGGCATTAACTTGATGACAATTATACGGTGATAACGCGATGGGTCGCGAGGCCGACCTGCCGATTACCGGACAAACAGGTACGGTCTCCAATGACTGTGGGGCCCGTCTGGAGTCTTGACGTGTGTGTGCTCGGCACGCATGCCACTCTTACCATCTCCCTCGCATTGCGAACCGGTTGTCTCTGTACGCTTCTGCTACCGTTGGTGTGGTCGCTGGGTGCGCTTTTTTCGCCTTCCCCCGCCGCCGCGTCTCTTTGTAGCGGACCGCGAGAACTGAGGACAGGACGACTTATAACAATAAATCCAAATATTTGCGAAAAAATAATCAAATCTTTAAGTTTGCATTAAAAATAAGTTCCATATAACAGGGCCATTTACACGTTGGTTATCCTTGTGCCAGCCAAACGATGTATAGAGGTAATTGGAATATAGTTTTGAATACTGCTTATCGATACATGCATCATCATGGCTTTTCCTCATGGGTGTATAATAATTTGCATAACCTATAAGATAAAAGGACAGCAAATCATCTATGTAAGGTTGTTTTTCTAGATCATGCTAGATTTTTCTTCTGTTTTTTTTCTCTGGGGTTTCTTCCTCAAGGTTGTCATTTTATGCATAGTTCATTAACTACACTAGCAAGGAGTGTCGATGTTTGGATTTATCGTTACAGAAATTAAAGTTTTATATGGCGATAATTTTAATTTTGTAGTTTCCTCATATATCTACTTCACATGTTGATTGTAAATAATATTTATGTCATGGTGCTTTGCGTAATCTATAGCAACGAATTCAAAAACTCTTAATTTTTACAAAGCCATATGTTTTTCATACAAAATGTTTCAAACGTTTGCATTCCACATTGATGGACGCCAAGAAGCTGAAAACTTAGTTTCTGGATCCTTTTTTTAATTGATTGTTGAACATTTAATCCTTTGTTTTGGATTACCTTTTTCGATGCACTCTACTAGTTGCTTGGCATATTGGACGAAGAGATTTTTCTTCACAACTTGCAGCTTTTTGCTATTTTCAATTCCAATTCCTTAAATCTGATCTGTAGGTTATCAGCTAGGCGTGGTTACATTGAACTTTACCATTGCATTCTCTTGCCATTTTAGTTTGATCACATTCTCCTGCTGCATTGATAAAATCATAATCAATACCTCTCTATTGCTGCCTGTCCACCACATTATCGCGAGAAGTTCCTATTGGCCCCGAACATTCTGGAATGTCTGAGAGACCGCCACGTAAGACTGCATAAATACTGCACATCGTTCAATTCCAGCCGGCCTCAGTGGAGTCAATTCTTCTATCGTGAATATTGTTCGATCCCACATACGCATATATCAGCATATGTAATTAAGTTGATTTGGATCCGCGCAAAACCCGTATAAATATTCGTTAGAATCATTTGAGATATATAGAATAGTTTTAGTATTGGTAATTAGTCGCAAAATCACAACCCTGTTCAAACGTTTATGGCCCTCGTACGTATTTTACCAAACCATCTTTGATTACGTACAAAATATTCTCTATTATAACACAATTTCGGCCTGGCAATTATCGCATAAATCCCCTTTCATAAAAGCAGTTATTTTACGGTTGTAAATAAGCCATTAAACATTTAAATTACAATATGGCATGCACTCCGGGAATTTAGATATTCTAATCCTCTTAGAATCGGTCAACCAAATGTCGTGCATAACATCCCTTTTCTTGGTCAGTATAAAATTCGTTTCCTGGCCCATCACGAGACAATTTTTCCGCCTCGTGCCGCCTAGCACCAAAGTGAGGGCATTTCATTCCCTTGATTCCATTGATATATAGCGAAATTCATTATTTAAAGGTTTCGCCCTTAAGTATAACATCAGAATCACTCGAGTAGTAGTCAAGCACAACAGCCTAGCTGTATTAATCAATGATCAGTACAGTGCACCACATTAGAAATAGACAGCTTCAAGTAGCAATACATCAATAGTCCCACAAACAGTCGTTCCAACTACGCACAACAGTACAAGTAGCTAACAAGCATACAACACATCGCAACATTATACACCAAGTACAAATTGTAATAATGAAGTGATTGTAAATAAGTGTTAATAAATGGTGTACAAAGGTAAAAGAATTTTTTATGCGACCAAGCCTTAGAACAATATAATAAAGCCCAGACAATAACGGTGCACATCGGTGGCGTAAATCGGTGAGCGAGAGACGTATTTGAAATTCTTGTTGACCATACAAGAAGCAAGAAAGGTTGCTAACATTACAAAGAAAAAATTAGAAAAGCTATCGGTTCGTGATTTGGCAAAACGGTTAGGCAAATGGGCAGCTCAAAACTAATCTATTAATGTACAATTAATAGTTTACCTTGTCGGTATATTTCATGGAATTATTTAAGCGGTATCATCATGAATTTATAGATTCAATAAATGAAAAATGCAAGCTGACCAATAGCTCAAGATAAAGGAATATCAGACCTAAAAGAAAAGTTCACTGAAAACTGAAGGTTTCAATATAGACAGTATGTGTTTCACGTGTTATGAATGGTTTACGAGAATTAGAAGGAAGAACTTTCCTGTGACGGGCCAGTTAGTGAAGGCAATTTGGACAGAAATAGCGGAGCAATGGGTTGTAATGTTTTACTGCATCTGATGGATGGCTCCAAAAGTGGCGTAAAGGTTACAATATTAGTTATAAATCAGTATCAGGAAGGTATTCGTCAGTATTTTGTAAACGCTCCTTTCCATGTTACTTAGTTACCAGCCAGGGGATGTGTGCAATGCAGGTGAAAGCAGGGTTCTCTTCCACACAGTATTTTATAAAATTTCAACTCTAAAATCTGAAAAATATACCGGAGGAAAATTGTCTAAAGGGAAACAATTTTATTATTAAAGAAATATTTGTCAAACATGGGAGGCGCCAAATCAGAGCTTTCAAGAAAAATTGAATTGCCCCCAACAATTAACAAGTTGGTAACAAATAATCAAATTCTAGATGAGATAGCAAATACTTGAGTATACAATTGAATCATTTATTAAGTGGGCACCCCGAATAGCCGGGCAACAAAAACAAGAACCGCGAGTGTCCAATTATGGGAGCTTTTACTGTATATCCAGAATCACGGATATATTTCTAAATAGGAGAAAGCGAGCGTCATACGATAGTCAAACATCAATAAGTATACAGAGGTTCCGAAGATAAACATTAACAAAAATACTGAAATGTTAGGTTTATCAGCACCGAAGTAAATGGAAAATTTGTCAACAGACAGCATGAAACCGAGTAAACTGAAACCACATTTGGTGAGTACATTAACAAGCCCCAAGAATTCTTTGAATTAAAATTGAAATCGTATGAAAAGCAAAATCTATTTCTCAAAGAAAGTTTCTCTGTGAATGAAAAAGTTTTGCCACTTGCAAAGTTTCGTATGAAATAGCCAGATGTTAAAGGCCTAGCACCAATGGTGAAACGCTTATTCAGCCAGCTGCAATTGAGGTTAAAGAAACTATGTTCGGAAATTGTTTTCAATCAGAAATCGTTTCTGCAGGTTGTCAACACATGGGTGTAGTACATACAGGGTTACTATTTAATTTCCAGTGTGTGAACAAAGAGATGAAACCGCCATTTATATAGATGAAGAAAACCTACCGGAAACTGCAATGTTCCAAGATAATTTATTTTTGATGAAATTCAGCTACTTGGTGGACTTCTTTGAAAAATTACATACTTTGAATCTCTTGGATAAGGGATAAAGTTAATGCTTTTTGTATAACACTGGAGTTCTGAAACAGAAATTTAAAGCGAAAACCGTAGAAATGTTTGCAATTATGTAAAATTTTACAATTCTGAAGAACAACATCTGAAAGTTGTTTTTGTAACCATCGAAAATCATTCAGCCATGCTGACAAAGAATTAAAAAAAAATATTTTCTTCCTGATGACATCTTGGTAGGAAGATGCGAGTGGGTTAATAGGGCATTTCAAAATAGCCACAGTAAGTGGTGAAATCAAGAGACAATTTAATAATAAATTGCTCTTTTTGGGCAGGGGTGGATGATTAGTTTTCTGCGCTGAATGCAAAAGCATTGCATATACTTTTACCATTTTCAACATTTTACCTTTGCAATACCGGATTTTTTGCGGTGGCTGCTTTAAATACATATATATCAGCTATATATAGAAAAAGAACTGTCAATTTGTAATGTTAAAAATTCTTTCGATAAACGAGAAACGTTGATCTGCAAAACAGGCTCAAGGGATTGAGTAATAATTATTAACCTTATTATTAATTTAGTATTTTTTAGTTTTTAATACATTGTAGGTACAATACTATTTGTAAGTGTATATCACACTTACAAATAGGATTGTGTGGACAAGTATTTTATGTCACTAATGCCCGGTTTCTGAAACATTTTTTTAAGTGAGCGTTAACTAACTGGTTCATTAGTTTGACGAGTCCATTAAATTACATTGGGTTTCTGAAAGCGATCTCTAGTTAACTAATGAATCCGCTAACTAACGCCAGGTTGCAGTCTAAACCATTAAATAATATTGAATGTAATACATGGCGCTGCAATCGTCGTTGTCAAAATACCGGTAAATTTGTTTGATTACTCATAACATAGGCTGTACAAAATGAATCCGAAGAGGAATAGAGGTAAGAATTTTACCGAATTTGAAAAAAAAATTACTTTTAGATAATCAACATACAAATACGGTGACACTAACCTAACAATTTATCGAAACGTGACAGAAACGATACATGTCATACATTTGCATTTGTAAACACAACTGCGCATGCGTCATTTAATTTAACTGTCCATAATGCTGCGTTAACTTAACTGAACGACGTCGCCTAGTTAAACACATATTCAGCGTTTCGGAAACCCGTTTCCTGTTTTATCGAACAGTTAAACTAACTGGCTCATTAAATTCGCTTTCAGAAACCGGGCATTAATGAAATAGAGTAGAGTAGAGTTTTAACAATATTTTTTTCAATAACTGCACCCCCTCATGCTGAGAATCGCTGAGCTAACTACACATTGCTTTTCAAAGCTCGTTTTAAACCGTTATCATTAGTATATTTAAATAATGAATTGCAGTTTGTTATGGCAATTACATTAATTATGTAAGGAAAGAAAATTAGTTAGAAAACGCAGAAAATTTGACATATCAAAACGCTACCTCAATGCATATTGGTATTTGATGCAATTGTATCCCTTGTACGTCGCTATAAAAACTGTTGTCTCTTGCAAGCTGGTGAGAAGAGCTACTTACATTTTCACATCGATGATACGTGCAACATGATATTTATGTGGTTTTGTATGCCATTACATTATCTCGTTTCTTCCATTTTCCGGTCATATTATTATATTAACCCGTAACTGCTGTTCTCCGGTCAATTTGACCATTGCATTATTTGAAATTTAAATAACGCGGTTAATTTTCTAAAAGTTTATTCATCCGTTAGTGTATTTTCTTACATTCTGAATGTCAGTCGACTGATATACGCGCAGTTGTGCGGTCGTGTTATTTGTCAAGATATTCACCAATTCCGTTTCCTACCGGTCAATTTGATCGAACGCAATAAGTAAGTTATACATTTTTATTTTGTTACTATTTTATAGTGATATTTTATTTTAAGTTGTTTTATTATAGAATCACGCCCTAGTACATCTAAACGAGTAAAGATAACGAGTAAATGGTTTGAAGAGGTTGACGGCGACACTTTACCGGATAATGATGAATTAGTAAGTGACATAGAATCTGACTGCGAAATTGTCATAGAAAGAGAGCATGACTCTGATTCGATTGAAAAAAAACAGTGAAAGTGATACCAAAGACATTGAAAGAGAGCTTAGCGACGAAGCCAGCGAAACTAGTAATGACAATGCAAGTGCAGCCGACAGGAAACAATATTTTGGAAAAAATAAATTATCTTGGACAGCTGAACCAAGTAAGCCGAAAAGAAAAACAAAAAAACGCAACATAATATCTCGGCGCCCTGGTTTACGAGGACCTGCTAGACTAGAAAGTGCAACTCCAGAAGAAATGTGGAATTTACTTATGGACAACAATATTTTATCTGAAGTTTGGCGTTGGACTAATACTCGAATTGAAAGAGAGAGAGAGAGAGAGAGAGAGAGAGAGAGAGAGAGAGAGAGAGAGAAATACAACAAGCAAAATCGTCAAGAACTAAAAGTATTAGATATGATTGAACTAAAGGCTTTTCTAGGATTGTTCTATTTTTCTTCTGCATTCAAATCAAACCATGAATATGTATGCAATTTTTGTAACCGATGGTTCAGGAAGGGAAATTTTTCGAGCAGTTATGAGTAAATGTGGCTTCCTGTTTTTGCTTAGTACACTGAGATTCTACGATCCTGAAAGCAGAAACGAACGCAAAACCTGCAGCACCAATATCCTTTATATTTGAAACTATTGTAAGAAATTATCAGGAACATTACAGTGTGGGAGAATGTGCAACGATTGATGAAAGGCTTGTAAGTTTTCGTGGTAGATGCAAGTTCCGTATGTACATGCCAAATAAACCATGTAAATATGAAATAAAAATAATTTCACTTGCAGATAGCAAAAGTCATTACTTCTTGAATGGTTATATATATTCTGGGAAAGAATCAGACAGTCGAACTCTGTCACCAGAAGAACAAGAGTTACCTAAACCGACTCAATCTGTAATAAGACTTTCAAAACCAATTCAAATGACTAATCGCAATGTAACTGCTGACAATTGGTTTACATCAATAGGCCTTGTTCAACTATTGGAGCCGAAAGATTTTACTTATGTTGGTACCATAAAAAAGAATAAAAGAGAAATTCCAGCAGAATTTCACACTAATTGCTTCAAGTTTGTATGGCTTTACATCAGGTATCGCTTTGGTTTCATATGTTAAAGAAAGGTAAAGTAGCTTTGTTAATAAGTTCTATGCATAATTCGAAAGTTACTGACCCCGTTACAAATAAACCAGAAATTATTATGTACTACAATTCGAGTAAGGCTGGAGTTGATGCTCAGGACGAAGAACAGGGCGATGGCCTATATTATATGGCGATATTTTTCAGAATATTGGATATTAGTAGTGTCAATGCATTCATACTTTACAGTACATGTAAAAATAATTTGGCATTGAAACGAATTGATTTCATAAAACAACTGGCCCTCCAATTAGTAAAACCAGAAATGGAACGTCGTTTGATGAGTACCCGTACAGCACCAGAAATTCGATTTATTATTATACGAATTTTAAAAATTGATATACTCGTATCTGCAGCTGATGGATTACAAACTGAAACAGTAAAATTGCATAAGACTTCTTATTTATGTATCACCCTTTAATGTAAAGATAATATAGATAAAACATGATTTAAACGTTCAATTTGACCGGTGAATAGTGTACGCGTACTTCAAATTGCTTCATATTAGTTACGGGTTAAACATTATTGGCAATTTTAAGGAACATATCAAAGAGTAAATGTTGTTGTGTAATATTATCGATAAAATTTACGTCAGTATCCACACTGAAAGTACAATATAATTAACGGCAATTACAGTTATAATAACTTCTTAATACATTTTATAGTCAGAGGGACATCACTTAATATATATTTGAACTATTGGGGCTGGGAGAGGGTTCGATAATTTTGCAGAAGAGTGCACATATTGATGTAAATAAAAAAAATACACAAAGGGAAACAATAAGCCAATTAAGTTTCAATTGGCAAATGCCAATTGGACGACAATGGAAAATAATGCATCTGCATTGTTACTTTTTTATGGACAAGTCTATTTATAAGCAATAGTGCAGCGCCCCAGAACCACAAGCACAGTCACTTCATGCCTCCTTACTCGTATGTAGGAAAAAGTACGTCGTAGTATGACAAAAGTCGTGTAGCAATTGAGATGATGTTATAAACGTGTTCCGGAATCTGCTGAAAATTACCGAAACCGATGATTTACCCTACTTTCACAGTAAAAATCTCACCGTACAATAGAACGCGCAGTGCAACCATATGTAGCAGTCGACCTTCGCTGACAACAAAAATATATAATGAATAATTATTACAATGGCCACGACTAAAATAGCATTTGTTTAAAAAAGTTGTATGATATAAAAGTCTTTAAATAACTTCTTTTTATTGATGCTCAAGATATAAACTACCCACACCTAAATTTGTTTATATATCAATTCATGAGAACCTAACAAACCACAGTCCGAACAAAATAGTGCATCATAGTTTAAGAGGTTAAACATAATTTGAAGTCATTCGTTATGCAAATATCGAATGTGTCATTGTAAATTGTTTTAAACGTCATTTATTTGTAAATGCAAAGCAATAATCAGTCCAGCATATGTTTAGTATGCAGAAATAAAATGTATGCAAAACGACGTTGGAGTAAACGACAGCGAAATTACCATCGATCACGTCCCAATAAACTAAAAGGGCGACGTACGAAATCATAAAATTTAGTTTCGCGAAACGAGGAGGAGGTAAAAATTCTATAATAAATTTTACCTCCGCGATCATAACTGTCGGTTTATTTCGACCCCCGGTGCTATTGAATGGTCATCCGCTGCACAAACTGAATCTCGAATTGCCGGTTCTTTACTTCGCCCGACTGTGCGAAATTTACCTTTAGTACGGTCAAAACCTGTATTTCGAATATAAATGCACGCGAGTCCATCCTGATTTACGGTTGTGAATAATAATAATAACGACAAATTTTTAAAGTGATATCACGGACGTTAATTCCAAAAATATTTAGACGATGCACCGTCGATTATGGCTGACGGGTTCGATCACATGCGATATATCTCGAGGTTCAATATCATTACACATATAATGTATTCGTAATTGAACTGTTTTCAGAAACCAAGCCTGTAATGTATATGCAAACGACGTTGTATATTATTAATCTGTAAAAATTAATTTCAAAATGAATCGATTAATAATATATGAGGAACATACAATGTATGGAGTAGTAATTAATGGTAAATTTAAACATTAAAACCGCGCAAGTTAAAATAAAATGTTGATTTTACACGTTGCACTTCTGTCTCGCAGGAACTTATTACAGTGTTGTGTCTCGTTTATCGCAAAAGTGAGCTTGTAATTCACAAAAACCTATTTTTATGGCACACAAGCTAGGGGCAAAAATGCTCCATTGCTATCGCACTCAGATTCTAAATAACCGGTTAACGAAATAACTTACATAGTTAGGCTATTTACATAAAGGTTTCGATATGATTCAGTGTCAAAACAACCGACTTTTTGACGTAAAATGGAATATATAATTTGATGTAATTTCATTACAAATAGCGAATGCGAAATTCATTTGACAACACCGCGTGTATATCGCTCTGGCAGCCAACATAATATCTGCAGTAAACCATAAAAAAATGATAACCATTTACTACCCAGAAATGATATTACCAACGTAACTGCTATCATGCAAGACACACATGTCTCATTTCCATCATCTATCAGAACTAAACTTAATCAAATATGTAATAGTATTTTTTTCAATATTCTGCTTAATGTAATATCAAGTATGTAGCATATAAACTACCATATTAATTTAAAATGTAATAATATTTTCAGGTTATCTCTCCAATTTATCTCGATGTGGACGTAATTCATTAATCCTGGCGTTTTATTGCCAATGTCGGTTTAGTGTTATGGACATTGCTTGATTTAACAACCCCTTCGTAACGATAACGGTCTAGTTGAGTAATTTAGTTACTCCCAAAAGCGTTCGCCCTAATAAACGAGCATTTACGGCTTTATCTATTAAAGTATCCATTTACAGACGCATATTAATTTCGGCGGATGTATGTTAATGGGATCGTAAAAGATTTTAAATTGAAAAATTGTAGTACGCTCTCAGAGTCGCACCCCGTCGATTGTGCTTTTGAATGGATGATGCACAATGTATCACACTATAGGAATATAAATTATATTTGATGTCGTTTGTGTAAAAAAAGTTGGTGCTGTAATAAAAGTTGTGATTTTTCAGTGGGTTTGAAACGACTACATCTGAAATTGAACCAGAGACCAATTTCATAGGCTGTTGCTGTTTCAGCATAATTTCTTCATTATTATCTTAAAATGTACTCTGTATACAGAGCCTACAATTTACATGTTGCATGGAAAGCTTAGCTGTTGTGTACCAAGTTGCAAATTCGTATTGTTAGATTGGTGGTTTAATTCTTAAATTAAATATTCGTAGTATTGCAGGTGTAATATAAACTCTGATGAAATAAACTAAATAGTCCATTAACCATTCTCCAACGTAGGTAATACGAAGTGCTTTTCAGACAGTGAAATGTATTTTTAAGACTTCTACAGATAAATCAATATTACTTACTACTTTCAAAATGTACCATTTATAATTTCACACAAGCACGCGGTATTTATATGTTTCTGTTTACGGCAGTCAGACGACATTACATCATAGTTAGTAATCCAAATAAAAAAAACTGTTTTAAGATTAGTAATACATGAGCAAATTTTGCGATGTCAAATTAAACAAATTTAATTCCAGTTAAACAAATCTTACCCATAAATATGTTCGTAAATTTTCTTAGTATTGTTGTTCATTGTTATGTCGGTAATTACAAAAACAACGTAAATATAATGAATACAAAATGGGACAAACATTATAAGTTTTTAAAACAAAACCAAGAAGTTGAAATGTAGGGGGGAGAACAGAAAGCGAAATAAGGGGATTTGCTCAGCTATGAAAAAATAACAACAACGTAAGAACGTACTAAAAAGAAGTTGATTAGACAGCAGAAATTAACACAAGTGGGTACGTAAGGAAATCGGCGGCGAATCAAGAAAATTTTGTAGACAGTAAAGCCACTACGGGAAGTACTTCAAATAGCGATGCATTCCTAAAATAATTAAGCAACTAAAGAAACAATTTGGAAGTAAATGCGAAGAAAGTATCGAGATAATGCAGAAATGGGTAAATTGAAATGCGAATCAAGCTGAAAAAATGACATGGTTAACATGAAATTTAAAATCTGAAATTTAGAATACATCAAATGAAACAATCATTGAACTTAGACAGAACACGTGAAGCTGAAGGGCAGGTTGAGAAATTTGTGTGTATTAAAGTAGGACACATTTAAGGAAAACAAAGAAAAACGTTATAGAAAGAATAGTAACTAAACACAATAAACAAAATTTTCATATTATGGAACATGTAAATAAATTGGATAATAACATGTGGTAAGAAGTAGTATAATGTGAAGAAGCAGAGTAGTACACAATTCAAACATAAGGTATACAGGAAAGATCTACTGGAGCGACGGCGACCAAAATAAGTAAATGGAAATGCGAAGCAGCCGACCTGACCCGACCCAACCCAATCCAACTAATGAATATCAAAAATCGAGATAGGAAAATATGTTGATGATGATTTCTGAGAAATACATCCTGAAAACTAGAGAGTATGTAAGGCTGTGAAAGAATACAAGCAAGAAGAAACTCTAAAAAACTTCTTACGTCAGCAATGAAAATACAAACATTTCTATGAAACTAAGTTCTAAAATCCAATAAGTTTTGCTTCTAAAAAAATTATTTAATTTCATACATGACCTTCTCATTGCGTCCAGATCGATGATTATACGGTTAAAGTAAATATTAAAGTTGCTAATCTACGATATAAATATTGTATGTTTGGTCCAGTGGATTTTAATCGCTAAAATTTCACCAAACAATCTCTATAAGATTGCAACTAAAACTAAAATCAATATCGTAGATATCAACATTGAAAAAGGAATTAACACGTGTGGGTAACCTATTTCGACCTCAAGTATTTATTATCAGCTAAAATGGGGTGATAAAAATGTAACCAGAGACGAAGGTAACTCTGCTATGCTGAAAAAGAAACAACTCAACCCAACCAAGCGAAAATTAATATATGAAAATATGTTAATCTCTGAGATATATGGAATAATACAAGCATTAAAAGTTAATATGCAAATACTTTTTATCCAACAAATCTACTTACTGGCCAACAAACCACTTATCCTAACTAATTTTGCCTATAAATTTAAGCAATACATGGAAGAAGTGGCTTAAAAGTTCGTTAGGTATCAGTAGATTGCTGGCCACAATACATCAGTAATTACTTCAGAAACACAACAAGTGCTAAAGATGCTGATTCATTGTGGGAGGCTGGAAGTTAAAAAGATCAATAAATCATAAGTCATTGAAACGATTAGTGGACAAGAGCAAAAAGGCAACATTTGCTTAGAAATTATGTTTTGAATTAAGAAAAGATTAACATTACCCCTTTGTGGTACATAAGAAAACACTCAAACTCCAACCTAACATATTTGGAAAAACAATTTATAGTAGGAATGGAAGGTTGACAAATCTATGTCTTAATGCAATGTAAAAATACTAAGCAACTTGTTTGCTTAAGCGGGCTACTCACACGCCTGCCGCAGGGGCAATCTAGGGTATAAAAGTGGGGATGACCCTTGATTGCCGCCTTAATTGTGATGTGTATAGGCAAGCAGGGGCAATTTTGTAGATTGCCCCTGCCGCAGGCGGCAGCGGCGCGAGGCCATCCTTGGTCCCTAGATTGCCCCTGCCGCCTGCATGGTTGCCCCGTCTGTAGCGCGATCGGGGCAATTTCTCAGTTCGTTGGTAACTGTCTCAACGCGTGTGTTCACCTCAACTTATAACCGAACACTTAACGGCAGGCATGTGTGTAGAGACACGACTCGAATTGCCCCTGCCGCCGTGCGCCCTAGATTGCCCCTGCGGCAGGCGTGTGAGTAGCCCGCTTTAGTATTTTTAAGTCATTGCGAAGAGTACAGTAAATTAGCCCAAACAATTTGAAAATTGTAGTAAAAACAAACATCTTCAGCTTTCCGCGAATAAAATTAGGCCAAAACCGATTTCGTTTCCAACAGTCACGAAGAAAACCTAAATAATTCTACTACATCTTAAAAATTATACAAATATTCATAAATCTTGTGGAGATTCGATTGCTTTAATAAACATCACTAAATTGCCTGTGCTAAGTTGTGTTGAGGTTCTGTTGTGATGTCTATAAGCCAACACTCCCAAAATAAATATATCCACCAGTGTAACCAAACCCAATTGTTATAAATGTTTGTAGTATTTTTCCATTTTTCCTCCACTCAACCATATTTTAACATGATTTTTTAGAATTTCAACTTGTTTTAAAGAATATATTTTAGTTGAATAATGTCTAGCTTTAGAGCTTTTAGAGCTGGTTTGTGACAACGTTCGGAAGTTTAAATTATTAACCAACTCACCCTAACCTTAAATAAGCAATTGAGTTGTTTTGTTGATTTGATTGAAAGACCGCATGTTCGAGCCGTGTTTTCTATAGGTTGTCAATAACATTTTAAACCCAAATGATTATCAGAGAACCGGAAAATTAAATTGGAGTTGAGTTAGGTTTGAGTAAGATTGTAATTCACCTGCTGATTTCTCGCATGGAATGTTCCTCAACAGCAACGCTATTCTTGTCATATCCTCCAATGTCAAATGCTAATGCAAAGAGAACAATGAAAACTATTTACTGGTGCTTGGATAGCGACGACCGGTTTGTCATCGATAACACCTATGCAATTTGGAAAATTCCAAATATCCCAAATTTCTTCAGAAATTCTGTTCCGTTGCTGCAGGCGTCGGCATTGTTTTTTGATGATTTCTTCGCAGACTTCGATAATTGACTGCACCACTGAATGTCCAAGTCGGTAAGTGATAGCTATTGTTGGAAACGAATCAACAGCGGCCAAAAATTTTGGAAATTGTATACTAATTTCATGATTCCACATTTTTATCAAAAATTACTGCCTGGTTAAAGATATAAGGATGAAAAGTAATATTTATTCTGTACGAAAACAATAATTCAATATATGTAATATGTATAAAATACCATTCGATTTTTTCTAGCATGTAAAAAAATAAGTCTTCGAAACTTTTATAGAAGAGGTTCGAAAAGAAAGCGAGAAACGAAATCTGGACAGGCAGCTTCGAAATGTCGTTCTCATTACTATAGATGCAAGAGAGGGATACAAACCACCAAATTAATAGAAGTGTGGTAAGACGAATGTACCCCTAACAACAGTGACAGAGAGGGCAATAGGAATGATAACAAAACCGATGATAAGGATGATGATACTTATGATGTCGATAATGGTGCATCAAATTCGGGAAGGTGCGTAGGCGTGAAACAAAAAACATCAAACACAATAGGGAACGGCAACAGCAGTTGTAATGAAATACTTTTTAGAGAAAAAACAGTAATACGATAAGTCAAAAATATTCGCCATTGTCGCGAATCTAAAAAATAAGCAAATAATGCAACAACATTTGATGACCAATGCACCGACACAACGACCATCACTCCAACTTTTTATATATTTGTTTCTTGTTAATTTTCATATTTTAACTCATTTCATTCTATAATCGTATATTTAATTTAGTGTTTTGGAAAAAAAACAAAAGCAGCGCAAATAGCAAAAAAAGCAAGAGCGTGAAGGGTATAACTAAAAATCTGCAGTGGTCCGCACTGAACTTTCTTATACTTAGTTATACTACATTTTTCGAAAGAAATTTTCAAATGAAAGTTGTCTAAAATATCAATATCAATAACTTATGTGAGAATATTTTTTTCGATAACATGCACCGTTCTCGAGATATGGTTGGGTTGGGTTGGGGACGTTTTCCTCCTTGCTACATATAAATGGTAAGTTTAAAGTTTCAATGCTCTAGCTTTAATCGTTTAGACCGTAGATCGCGCACAGCCAGACAAACACAGAGACGTCATTCCAAATAGTCAGGATCGATTAGGTTGGGCTATATTGGGTTGGATTGTCCATGCCATTCAATCGTCTTATTATACAAAAATAAAATACTTGGTAAACGTTGCCAAAATTTAAGTAAATTCAAAAGTTGGAATAAATTTGACATATTTAATTTTAATTGAAGTTGATAGTATAAATCCGCGGTGGTCCGCACGAAACTTACTTATACTTAGTTATACTACGGTTTTCGAAAAAACTTTTCAAGTGAAAGTTGTTTAAAATATCAATATCTATAATTTATGTAAGAATATTTTTTTCCGTAACGTGTACCGTTTTCGAGATATGGAAAAAGGTGATAAGAGTAAACCATCACTTCCGGTTGAGTGATTGCGTTCAAAATAGGACGTTTTCCTCCTTGCTACATACAAATGTTAAATTTAAAGTTTCAGAGCTCTAGCTATAATCGTATGGACGCTAGAGCGCGCACAGACACTTTTATGCTGTTAGCGCCGCGCGATCCCAATATTATAAAATCCGCGGTCGTCCGCACGAAACTTACTTATACTTAGTTATACTACATTTTTCAAAAAAACTTTTCAAATGAAAGTTGTTTAAAATATCAATATCTATAATTTATGTAAGAATATTTTTTTCCGTAACGTGAACGGTTTTCGAGATATGGAAAAAAGTGATAAGAGTAAACCATCACTTCCGGTTGAGAGATTGCGTTCAAAATAGGACGTTTTCCTCCTTGCTACATACAAATGTTAAGTTTAAAGTTTCAGAGCTCTAGCTTTAATCGTTTGGACGCTAGAGCGCGCACAGACACACAGACACACACACACACAGACACACACAGACACACAGACGTCATTCCCAAAATAGTCAGAAACGATTCAGGGGACCTCAAAACGCGTATATCCGTTGAAATCTCGAGGTCGAAATTTTTCATGATTCCTATACTTACTTATACATAAAGTATAAGTAAGTAAAAATCAGTAATAAAATTGCACTTAGTCTCAAATAACATAATTCATTATCATAATATATTACAGAAATTATTGAAGCCGTCCCTGTACACAATTCGTAACTAACTCCATGAGCAAACGCCATTTATAATAAACGACAAATAGTGTATTTTACATTATTTATATTAATTGTGAATTAAAATGTTGTGAATCTAATTACGACTAACGAGTGTTATTTTATTCTATTGAATCGTTTTAACGTTTCATTTTAATGTCGGCGGAATAAATTTACATGCTATTCGCTCCATTTTGCCCATACATAATTATTCCCGATAAATGTTTTTACATTTCGAATTAACATTTTGTTAAACATTCGCTAATAGTCGGCTTTATTGCAGTTTTTCATTAGTTCAATTAGTTTTGATTTATGTATATTTTATACGCATGGGATTATGTAAACATTTCGCGTTAGCGAATGGCCGTCGCAAATAACTGCTGTTAAGCCTCTTGGACATTCGAAAGACCTTATTTCGGTATTAGTTTTTTGAATTATTTTGGTTTACGGTGATCATAATTTAAATTTAATGTTACCTAATATATTGAAAAACGGACAACAAGAAAATCGAACAAACTATTTATTAGCCATAAAAGTAATATGTTAGCAATGCAGGTCAACATAGACACCAGATTAGGAAGTGTCTCAAAATAATTCATTAATAATTATGACAATTTGAATTACGGGTAACTCACGTATTTGGCACGAATTCGTGTATTTTACATCATGAAAGCAAACATGGACGCGGATTATTGCCTTTCATATTGGCGAAAGCTAGTCTATTGTCTTGAATACATGTCAAGATTAAGTAAATTAAATTTCACTATCAATGATGCTTACATCATTAAAGCCATTAAAGGCGAAAAGAAAATGTTAAGCTGCCCGCCAGAGCCGCCAAATTTATTACTGTAAGATAGGAATTAACTAGAATACGGGAATACTTCAAATACAACCTTCCCGTTAAATTTGATGATAGTGCACTACGGATTTTTTATGTAAACAGATTTGCGCTAATTTTATACACTAAAATAAATACAAATACAAATAGTTCGTTGTAACATATCGTATAGGGATGTATGGGCTATATAATACAATATCAGAAGGGTGCATCAATTGTGCAGTTGCTAATACCCCGTGAACTTAATTAGTCGATGCATGTGTAGGAAATAATGGTGCGATGCCACTAAATAGGTGCAGGATTGCCTCGTTAACGCATTATTTGAAGAGATGATGCAAATTTAGCGATAACTAGTGAGTTGGTAATTATTCTGCTGCAACGTTTAAGTAATCAAATTAAAAGTACCCACCTACTAGGCACTTGCACAAAGAAAATCATGCCTTGTTGTAATTGTAAATGTAACGATAACAAACAAAAATTATGTGACGCATGTCTATTGACGAAGAGATGTTATTGCAGAGTAACATAATACGCAAATAAGAATTTCCATATTACTATTAAGGTAAAAGAAAACTAATAAGAGAATGTTATGGTACAGAAAACTGAATACTATAATCATTAATACTAATTTGCCCTTGCATTGAGAAAAGATGAAATAGATAGATTATGTGGTAATAAATATATAATAAATAATAAATTCCAATTGCTGAGCATTCAATAAAAATGACTTTTGCGACATTGGATTCCCATTATGAATTATTGCACATTTGAATTAGCCAATTGTAAGTAACCTGGAATGCGAGTGCATACACACGTGATATAATAATTTCGTCCATCCGTTTCAAATAAATGTTGACAAAATGTTACATGCATTTAGAAAGAGCAATCTTGCATTAAAATTAAGCACGTTATCTTTTCCATGGCAAATTTAATTGTCTTGGCCGCAATATAAGTCTTATACGTAAGGTAAGTCAAGTACACAAGAAACAGCCAACTGCTGTCAAGCATACTTTGGAGTATTTCTGCATTCTGCTTGACTGTCGTTTCGATGCTTTGATGGTAGAAGGTCTATTTATTGCGGATCTTGAGTTTAAGATAATCCTTAACTACAGTGCCTATAGAATAAAGGGATTTAGCGCCACTAGTTGGACGTTGCCTAGAGGTATAACTATATTATAATAATCCAAATGAAGAAAATCGTAAACAGATATACTAAGCAATATTTTGAAAACACCCAATAAAAGTTTTCCAAAAAAATTAAATGAAAAATCAATATGGTCCCTAGATCTTGGAGATTACAAAAGCTTATAATAACGAGCTATGGTATTTTGGCCTCGGTAAAACAATAAGAAAACTAATTGAAATCTACGCACCATGCGTGCGACTGTTTATGAAAAATATGTAGATTCCTGTTTGCATTAATTATATCACAAAGATCACAACGAGTTGCTGTGTGTATTGTTCTGATGTATATGATACATGTTCCATTCGACGCTATAAATTCATCGTAAAATTTGACCATGCTGTCATAATATTTATCACAAAAGAAGGAAATAGTCCAACGAAAATAAATCGCATGTCTTCTGTTTATGATGAACTTTCTTCTTATAAGACAATAAAATGTTAGTTAAAGCAACCCTCTAAGTGATAGATAGAAATATAGAAAAATAATTCTTGAAGATCGACGAATTGAAATCGATGTGATAGCCGAAAGTTTGGAAATGAGCAGAGAACGTGTTTGGACCATCATCGGTCGGTGGGTTCATCACTCATCCTGAGGACAAACAGGAGTCGATGCAACATTCGGCTGGCAACGTTATGGTCAATATTTTCAAAAAATGGAATTCAATGCGTAAGTACACAATGCTGTTGTTCCCCATGATACTCTGAAGGATTTAAAGATCACAGAATTAAATCATCCACCGAACAGTACTGACTTAGCACTGACTTTTGTCTGTTCAGGAAGTTGAAAAAGCAGTTCAGGATACAAAGATTTCTAAACGACGAAGAAGTAACGTGGGCGTTGAGAGTTGAGAGTCTTACAGAGCAAGGAAAAAAATGATTTATTTGCATTAATTGGTAATCTGCGAGTAATATGAATAAAAAATCAATCTTAACATTTCAGGCTATTTATTAGGATTATATATATGGACTGAATGATATAAATAAAAGTGCTAAACCCTTCTGGAAGGTTAGTGCTCCCTTGAATATTTATAATAAAAATAATCCTGTTGGCATAAATTATAATGCTGAAATTTTTCAGGATTTGCAACCTATTAGTCGTGCTAAATTTACCTAAAATTTTATAAAAAAATTATCAATCGTTGTTCACATACGATATTCTTCAGAAAAATCAATGAGGGTCGCCCTAAGCGATACTACTAACTATTTATTGAAGCTCGCTGATAACAAAGTTATGGTGATTTTTAACTATATCAAAGCGTTTGATAACAACAATGATGAATTATCCTTTGCTGCACTGTTTGCTTTGCAATAAAGCAGTTTCGAACAAACTACGTAGGGTCATGAGGGTCAGGTGACCTACCGCACTCTATCGTCAACTTATACTACGTTCGCTCGATTATGTGTCCAAATATCAAATTTCGCATCAAGTGGTTTATTCCGATCAACACAGGTTAACACAGGTTCGTAGGATGCCCATGAAATAACCGAAGGATGTCAGAGCACTTCATTACAACCCTACCAAGAACATTTGGTATGTTGCAAGTTACATTTAAGGCTGTTACTTTATGTAAGATATTCAAAAATTTGTTAAAAATTAAACGTTGTCATGATGATAGCCATTTAAAGTCATAATCGTAAGTTGTTTCTATTTGTAGTAGAATTTTCTAGACCAGCGGTACTTAAGCAGTATAACAAAGTAATGCTAATGGTGTCAATACTAGTATTGACTTCAATACCGCATGAGTTTTTAAGTCCTTAACAAGATGCATGTCTTGAGGACCTCTTCCACCTTCAACTTCGTTCATTCATGTATCCTGTATTACTTGTAAAGCAACGTATTCCCAGATTGTATAAATAAAAATTTCTTTTATAGTATAACATTGATATAGTTAATTTTGGGCAGGGTATAGCTTTCTGAAGACCAGAAGTTTGTATGCATGTTTCATCAATCTTTTTTAATCATTCTGAAAGTTTTCTCTTGATGAATCTGTTTTTCGTTGATGAAGTTCTCTTTGGACTTCAAACTCCCTCACGTTTTCATCATCAGCTCCTTACATCTTCAAATGCAAATCATCATAAGTCTTGCATGTGTCTTGCCGCGGTGCCATAAAATGGAGGTTAAACTTGGTGTTGAATATTTTAATATAACACTTTAATTTCTTGTGTCCAGTCATTTGAATCTCACATAGCTGCGCTAACCATCTAACAATGGTTAGTGCAGCATTTAAATATCTTCAGGATTACTTTTTCATGTATAACGATTTTGATATGCAGGAACTATTGGCAACAATATCGCACTCATCAAGTTTTCGGGAAACAGTTGTATCACGTTTGCCCTTAGATTGAAGAACATCATCTTTCGAGGGGCACCGATTATTTGAAATATTTCTTACACTAGTTGTCTTGATAATAGGCATGAAATACTTAGCGAAGCGGTTTTCCTGCACGAGGCTGATTTTTGTGCGTTTTATGTTAAGTATTTTTATTTTCACTAATACATACAGATATGAATTCTGCAAATTAGAATATTTTAAATTCCAGAATGAGTTAAATATTCGTTTTCTTCCATTTTCTGTAAATAACCCCAGAATCCACATTATTCCCACAATCAACATTTTAGAATTTTTGCCATCTTCTCTTAATCCTATTTTAGTCAAATGGCAAATTGTTACACAATAACTTCCTTTTATTAGTGGCCCAATTTTCTTTGTTGAGTGACCGTTTTTTAGATCTAGATGGTCCAGGTTCAAATTGAAGATTTGGCTGCTTATTATATTAGTTAACATTTTCATCATTGCCTGTATCTGTATCTAGAACCATTGCGTAACATAAAAGTGTAGGTCAAGCAACATAGTAAGTAATTAATAACTGCAAACAAAATATAAAATTAGAAAAAGAAACAAAAATGGAAATAATATTTTGAGGTTAGGAAAGCAATGAATTTGCATAACTAGATTCTACTACTAGATTCAAAACTACTTGCTTCATTAAAATCTTCCATTTAATAAATGTGATAGCACAACGTATCAACCATTGGTCACAATAAAATTTAATCAATTCCGAACTTACTTCACTATTAAAATGACTTTTATAATGAATATTTAACAGTTTCAGGTCTCTGAGAAACCAATAACATCATTTATGGGATTTTAGTGCAATTATTGTTCGACTTTTATAATGCAAGATATAACTAAATGTGATACCAATAGCAAAATAATATGTATTTTAAAAATATTGAGTTACATCACTTTTGCAATAAATGATATATATCACGTCTGCTCCGCTGGACAAGTTGTTAATATGGTTAACATGCCAGAGCTACATTCCTGCACTTTCTATTATAAAACTATGCTTAACGCTCTTCCGTATATAATGTAGCCAGATATTATAATGCTACACCACGTGCTCAGAAAAATCTTTCTCTGATATATGTACTGCGTGAATATTTTTGTAACAGTGAGAAATGTATTACTGATTTTATGGATATACCGGTTTTGTTGTATTTAGATTAACTTACAATTAGTTTAGTATAGTACTATATGTAATATAATTATAAGTTTAATTTAGGAAGAGCAGCTGGCGACGTTCGTGTTCACATTCCGACAACCATTGAATTGGTACATATTATTTTTTCAAGCTTTTGAACAGATATAGTATTATCGTTTATGTCTTGTCAGTGACTAATAACCCTTATTATTATATACAGGGTGTTAAAAAAAGTGTCACAAACTTTTAGGGCTGATAGTGTGGCCCAAAATATGCCGAAAAATCTTAATGAATATTTTTTTCTTAAACGGCCTGTATAACAGCAGACTACGCTGTCAAACACGCGGTGAACTAAACACAAATATAATTTTTTAACCATACCAATAAATGTGACGAATGTCATTAAGTTGATAATTATGGCGCACTAAAATAACCACAACAAACCAAACCTACCATTGGGAAGTCATCGTTATCTTAACGTGATTTCAAGAGCTGGATTAAAAATATTATCAGCTGTAAAACATGAAAAGTTGCTATCGCATGCTTTCATTGGGGATAACAATCTATAATAACTGGATTATCGAGTAGACAATTTTAGGTGCCACTTTTAAATTAATTGTATTTTTTTGTAAAACAAACTCATTCGTTTAAAGTAAAACACAGCGGTAGATCAAAACATACGAGCGAATGCAAGTCAAAATTAATTATCAATATGGTCAACATGCAATCGAGAGAGGTAGTTTGCAATTTACAGGTAAGCGATCCTCGAGGATTTTTGCTAGGATAATTAAAAAAAATATATTACATCGATAAAAGCTTGCCAAAAGTGAAATACTAATAATTTATTATTATGAAAGTTCGAAATTTTCTAGACTCGATTAAAAGTTATTCTGCGACTTGTCTTCTACACTTTAAGTTATTACATTGTTCCTACGTACAACATAGACAGCCGCAATTAAAATTGAAACAGCAACGTTGCACGAACAGATCGCCCCACTAATCATTCGCGTTCCGATTAAATGAACACAATAAGGCGGATCTGGCAAAAAATAAAGGCCAATTACAAAACGAATCCGTAAAGTACGCATATTTTTACCTCGTCAGTAAATGAAAACTTGGATTCCAATCGGGCGTGGGATTATCGATGATGGGCTGAGCTAATAACGCTCCGCACATCGAAAATTGCTGGCAAAGCTGCAGAAACATTGTCGTCGGGTACTCATTGTGCGAATCCGGAATGTGACCCCATTCCGTCGCAAGGAAGGTGGGCTTACGTAGCGCCCGAGATTCATTTGCAATCATTTATATTCCGAAAAGTTTCATGGAAACAGTTTTTAAGTCAACCCGTGGCAAAAAAACGCGAAGCGTGCTTACGTGAAACTTTTTAATCTATCTCCTATTGAAAGTTGTAATACAGTCTTGGGAAAATAATCGCTGACCGAACAATGCGATAAACCGATCCGACGCGATTAATTGGACGATTTGCGTATCCGCAAAAGCTATAATAGGAAATATTTTTCAACTAGCTCCTTAATACTACTTTTTAATAAACGCAAGTAAAATTTTCGAACACGTGTGTTAAAACTTACTCTGCCAATTTTTTGTAGTCTTTCTAGCACTACTGACAATGCGAAAATACGCAGATGAGGATGCGTTTCACGCCACAAAATTAGGGAGTACATATTATTTTAGTATAATAGAACAGGTAGTTCATTAGCGCCAAGTATCATTTAAGGAAACAAAAACAACTAGGTTTCTACTATCATAATAGATGTACAAAGAGCAGATAAATATTATTGTAGATTCAATTGCATGTATTTCCAAATTCTCATGCATAATTCATAATGCGTCGTGTGTGCTTCACTTAGAAACCCTCTTCGACGGTTCGGAGCAGCGCAAAATTGCGTCTGTATAACCGTATAGCACGCTCGTTCGAGATATCGACGAAACTAGAGGCAAAACCGGAGCTCTATTTTGGTATCGGATGTCGGTTGATTATCGCGGCGGTGCTAATATTTGTGGTTAAATACGCTCAACACGCCTTAGTCAGAAATATTGTATAATCCAACTAGGCTGTATGCATTATTTCGTTTAAAGGCACTAGTTTTATTAAATGTATAACACGGAATATATTTCAATGCTAATTTGTAGAAAAGGAATAACAGATAATGTTAAACGTACAGAATTTCCACGATTTTGATTTCGATTTGTGGTACGTACACTCATATTTTAGGATGTCATTGGTCATATATAAGGTTAAAAAAATGTAATAACAATACTCCACATACTATATAAGATAAACATTAGGCACGTATTAATGTTTTGCTCCAATTAATATGCCACATCGATAATGTAAACAAGATTTCATATAATTTCGTGCATTCGTTTTTGAATGACAGCTGAAAGTGTCAGGCATGTTTTCGTTTCTCGCAAACGATGGAAAAAGACTAGTTTCGGGTTTTGATAAAACATTATTTTTAATGGGTAAAAACACTGTCCAAGCCAAGGACTGGTTAGATAAGTGCTATCCAATATCCACGCCTGCGATTGCAACCGTAAAACGCTGGTTTGCGGACTTCAAATGTAGTCGTACTAGCACCGAAAACGCTAAGCGCAGTGGACGGCCCTCTGAGGCCACCACACTGGAAAACATCGTTTTGAGGTGATCGGAAAGCGAAGTTGCGTGAAAGAGCAGAGGCCGTGGGGATATCGACTGAACGCGTTAACAAAATTTTGCATCAACGTTTGGGGATGAAAAAGCTGATCGCGCGATGGGTGTCACTCAGAACCAGAAGCAGAAACGCGTCGGGGATTCCGAGCGTGGTTTAGCCTTGTTTCACAAAAACAAACAAGACTTTCTGCGTCTATTTATAACGATGGTCGAATAATGGATTTATTATTATCATCCTGAGTCTAATTGGCAGTCTGCAGAGTGGCTGGAAGCAGGTGACAGCCGTCCAAAGACGCAACAATTGGCCAGGAAGGTTACGGTAAGTGTTCTTTGGGACGCAAGAGAAATAATCATGATTGAATATTTGGAAAAGGGAAGAACAATCACAGGTGACTTCTACGTTGCTAAACTGGACCGTTTGAACGAGGAAATAAAGAAAAAACGGCCGCACATGGCAAAGAAGAAAGTGATGTACCACCACGACAACGCACCAGCACATTCATCGATGAATGCGATGGTCAAATCGAGCGATTTCCACTACCAATTAGTTAGCCATCTCTCGTATTCACCAGATCTGGCTCCCAGCGGCTACCATTTATTCCTAAACATGAAAAGGTTCCTTCAGGGAAAGAAATTTTCGTCCGATTCATGTCATGGAACAAGTGTATTACTCTAGATGGAGAGTACACTGAAGAATAAAAACGGTTTTGAGGTAGTAAAGAAATTTTTTCCTTCTGCGGCCCAGGACTTTTTATTCCATGTAGTAGTGCAGTAATTGTGATTTCCTTAAGATTGAGTATCGTATTTGTATATTCGTACATAAAGTATAAAATTTCTCAATGCGACATACTCCAATGTGCAAAAAGAGCCAAGAATTGTCATGACCTTGCTCTTTTAGAGATTGGGTAAACACAAGAGTGACATTTAGATATCAAACACTAAAAAATACAAACTCGTAACCCGCAAGCAATTGCTGAAAAACTAATTTTGCCAGCAGCTGTTGAAACAGTATATATAATGTGCGTGGAAAAGAGGCTGCAAAGTTAAAAACAATACATCTATCAAATAATACTATCCAAGTAAGAATTAGTGATATGGGGGAAGATATTCAAACAAAAGGAGAGACAAATCTTAATAAATGAATGTACTTCTCTCTACAAATGGACGAATCCACAGATATTTCTAACTGTGCCCAATTTATTACGTTTGTAAACTATGGTACAAATAATGGCATTAAGGAAGATATTTAATTTTGTTTCCCATAGGACACCAATACAATCGGAAAATATTTATTCGACACTTTTGTGAAACGCACAATTTACTTGTGCGTATGTTATTGACCGGGGGAAATGCATTGCTATATGCAAAGATGGCGCTAAATCTATGACAGGCCATCAATCTGCTCTTATGGTCAAATTACAAAAAATTATGCCTAATTCCGCATAGAGCCATTTTTTTTAATCGAGAAGCTCTTGCGTTAAAAGATGGGTGCTTTATTTAAAAATCTTCATTGTCACACGAAGTAAGGCGGCTGTCAAGGGGAATGTCTTATATAAAAAGACAGTATTGAGAGAGTATTTCACTTAAGAGTCTAAATGTGAAGCCCCCATATGAAAGTCTTTTGGCTACAACCCTTTCTTTTATATTTTATAACTGCACGAACTTCTGATTTTTCATTTTTAGAATTTCACTAAACTTGTCTTCATAAATTCTAAATTATTTGAATAGGTAACAGGTGACAAAACTACAATTGAACCAACGTAACAACAAATGATTAATACTAATGTGTCGAATTGATTCAATGTATCTACTATGTCAGGGACGCTAAACCATGATGTCCCCTCTTATTTACAGCCACAGATAAAATTAAGGAATTTATAAGAAAAGTTATGTATTGTGGACTTCAATTGGCAAAAACCAGTTCGGTTTTTCCAGTGCATTCAGAAAACATGTATCCAATTGTAGCGTTACAAAGTTTTTGCAGGCATGCAAGTTGCTTTGCTCAATTTAAAACAAAAGCTCTGTGATTATTTTCAAGAAGAAATTCAAAATAGTTAAGATAGTTAATGGTGGATTCTGAATCCGTTTTTAGAAGGTTCCTTTCAATATGTCTGAATACCAATGAACATGAAAGGAAAACTCATTGAAATATCAAGCAGTGTAATGTTGAAGCTTGAATTTCTTTCTCAGAACCCGGACAAATTTTGGACCAAAGGGATTCACGAATACCAGTTGGCGAACGAAGCTATTAATTAATTAATATTATCAGGTTTTCCATCTCTAACTGCCATCAAAGCAAAAGTTAGAAATCGCCTCATACTTGCAAACGATATAATTATTTGTCTCAAATAGAAAGCTTACATTTGTAAGACTGGTTTCAGAAAAACAGGCGCATATATCCCATTAACGTTAAAATATTTTACTTTATTTTTCTCTTTTATTTTAACGAACTTATTAATATTTTGATTTATGTTTCATTTGATAGCTAATTGTTATATTATTAAAATACATAATTTAACAAAGTGTTTTTGTTTTATTTTCGAAATTCACAGTGACAGTCAAACAATAATAACATTAGAAACATTCGCTTTTGTTATCTTCAGACTGAAGATATTTTTAAAGCACTGATATTGTATAAGGCAATAACAATGAATATAAGCGAAAAAACTCACCTAGTCCAATAAATTACGTAGCCTCGTAACACCGAAAGCAGCAACCTGCAACAAAAACAAGGATTTTTAATTTTCACTTATTATATCCCTTATTGGTGATTGGTAACATGTGGCGATAGTTATTGTCTACATATATGAAATACATGTTAGGAATATTAATTCGTACATTTACTTTATTATTTATTTACATTACTAATTATTCCCAGGTTGAAGAAGAATCATAACACGGAACGAATGAAGAAGAAATAAAAAAGTATGCAACTATTCATAGACTTAAGTCTTCTAGACTCAGGAACAAAAAATTAGGGAAGGAAGTAATTTATATACCATGCAACAAAATCGAAACAAAGTACCCAACCCGAATATAACTGTTATTGAACAATTCTTTGGAACTGTAATTTACCTGTATATTTTTAGTTTGCCATGATCATGTATCTATCGTGGGAAAAACTGGTCAGATTGCAGATATCGTAAGTAAAGATTGATGGGAAGAAATAAAAAAGTATTTACATTTGAATGACAATGGTGAGGAACCATCTACGAATGACCCTCAAGAGAAAAGCTATATAAAATCAGACCAATAGTCAATCACATGCAAAACAAAATTTACGAAAATTCGTCAAAAATAGGTATTGAAACAGTATGTGCCTAATAAGTCATATAAATGTGTCTGAAAATATCATTTGTGGTACTAATGAACCTGTTCACAATTACGAAATAGAAATTTATTCAGACTTAAGTGCAAGGACGAATGTTGTTTTGCAAGTAGTTCAAAAAATAAGATGTAAATCATGTAATATTTTGTGAAAACTGGTTTCCTTCACTAAAACTATTCGTTGAAGTGGCCAAATATGGATTGCGAATTTTGGGCAAAATTCGTATCAATAGATTGCTCGAACTGACTGAAGATGGAATAGGAATTCAAAGGCTTCATTGAAGTAGAATGTCCACAAGGGGTGAAAATCTATAATAAATCTATGGAAGTTGTGGACTTGCTACTAAAACTAAGAAAAAAGGACGCGCCTCATTACATTACCCAATAGTCCTAGTCCTTCCAAAAATGCAAGATAATGGAATGCATTGGCCAAATATCCAAGAAAGTCGTCGTTATTTTCTGTTGTGTTTTCATGGCGTTTATCAATTACTTGTACTACTATATATGTTGCTTTTATGGTCCGTGTTCCCGCCTCTGGTAGTTCGTATTGCCATTTTTGCATATCGTTCCAATTTTTCGTAGTATTTTAGAAGATTTCCCACACACGACGCCCAACTGTGAGTGCTTGTAAATCGAACATACCAAAGGAATTATTTTCTCCAACAGCAGTACTATAGTGTTTCATTGTTTTGGCATTCCTTCCCCTTCGATATTAAGTAGAGTCCAAAACTCCTAAAATTTAATTTACCCGTATTTATTATTTCATTAAATACCATTAGGGCTTGATTTTTCAGTTTTATTTTACGTAAGTTGGCCCGAAATGGCCTTGTTGCCTTTTGCTTCTTTTGTCAGAAGTATTTCATAGTTCTTTTACCATTGTTTCCCGTGTTTTTCTATCCTATTTACTAACTCATCGAAATAGTCTAACATTACATATATCTTTCCCAGTTACCTTTTTACACTGCATTCCTATTATCTTCTCGGTACTTCTTCGTTTCTTCGAATTTTAAATCTTACATTTATTATTATGATGTTTGTTATATTATTTTTTATAAGTAAGATATTTTTCTGCTCATTTTGCTGAATTTTATAACGCATTCCTTTAATATTATGCTGATCGTAAACCATGTTCTGCCTCCTTCTTGTCTTCAACTGGATGAAACTAAATGTACTGGACTGATAAGTTGGAATCGAAATAGAAATTATGTTTACAATATATATATTAACTCTATTCGGTCACAGTAATTACCTGCTGAAGTAGAGAAAATCAAATTGGCGAATAACTACTAGACCAATTAGAATGTACTGATCGCTTTTACTTTTCTACTGTACGAAACTTTTGGTTTTATTTACGAGAGCTTCGGAAAACTACGATTTTATATTATTCGATAACAAACTGTAAATCACTGGCCACATTTCAACAAATATTTAAAACCAGAATTCAAACAGAATACAATGTGACGTGAGCTCTGATGCCCTATAAAATCTAGATGAAATTGCATAAACCATTTCATATTTGTATCTGTTAGTGGAAAGCATCGCGCAACGTATACATTTCGGTCTCTGAAATATCTCGGCATCAAATATTGAACTTCATTGATTATGTGCATCTGTTACATGAGCGGAGAATTCCTATTCACGGAAGGTACTCACTCCATAAGCGCGTATGTGTGGGTGTGTATATATTCTTCATTCCGAAAACACATACACGTGTACTACGTGTTAAGCGCCAGAAGTTCGTAATATGATTTAGATGTTAGATCTACCGGATGTTGCACGAAATCGTGACTGGAAGTTTGGAGTGCATAATGCTCTCGATATAAAATTTTGCATCGAGCAGACTTTTATGAAATATTGACTGGCAAATGGACCGATAATGTCGATGAATAATCTAAACGGTCGTGCCGTTCTCCGCGAAGTCATGGATTACTTAAATATTATACCGGGATGCATATATTGCCTCAGGATGGTCACGTACGATTTTCAGCGATAAAGAGACCTGACGCAGAAACGAAACCAAATATACGTTGCACCAAAATTATTCTATATTGACAACCGAAGTATTTTTTAAAGTGTTTCTAATAGTAGTCGATTCATTCATAAAATAACTACATTAACCGAAACTTGAGTTTTTCAGAAATTATGTCTAGCTTACAGTTGGAACGTGCGATTTTTTAAAATATAGCTTGTGTATTACATAAATAATTTATTACTTTATAGTTAGATGATTTTAATCAGCTTTTGACAGATATATATTTTCATACCTGAAGATGTTAATAATTTAAATTTAACGTTTACTGGAAAATAGGCAAAATAACAAATAAACCATGGGGACAGTTGAAAACAAAAATGCAAGTGTAATTTTAATTCGCTGATATACAAGATATTGGAGAATTTTTGTTTGTTTGTTTTTCTCACATATATACTCAGTGACATATAAACTGCACCACCTAGAAGGGGTGGGAATTTTTGGACCAAATTTGGCAGGAATAGTGGACTAGTCCAGGGAAATAGTTCATTAAAAATTTATAGAGGTGGTGATAGACAAGCAATTATCGAGTCATTTTTTGAATTTTCGCATCCCGTTCTTTAGTTTAAAGTGTTTCAAGTGTTTAATGATGTCTAGAGGAAGGAGACGTCAAGTTTACCAGCAGTTGAGTGACTTTGACCGAGAGCGGATTGTTGGTTTACGAGATGCAGGTTTTTCGTTTAGAGAAATCAGCAACCGTTTGGGGCGGCACCACGCAACAATAACGTGTGTTTATCAAGCGTGGTCTGAACATGGGGTTGAACGTCGGAGAAGAGGCACTGGGGCCCAAAGACGAACCAATGAACGTCAAGATCACCGCTTAAGACTAGTGGCCTTGAGAGACCGATTCTCTACAACTAGATCAATAGCTGATCAATGGTTAGGTGAACAAGGTCGTCCGATAGGCTTGCGAACAGTTTATCGTCGAATAAGAACCTTTGGCTTGCTGTCTTACCGCCCACATCTTGTGCTACCCCTCACTGCTAAACATCGCCAGGGACGTTTGGCCTGGTGCACGGAAAGACTTCAATGGAACTTGGAGTGGCATCGAGTTGTCTTTAGCGACGAATCGCGATTTTGTTTAGGAATGCATGATGGTCGGATGACTGTTAGACGAAGACGTGGAGAAAGGCGCAATCCTGATTTTTCGATTGCGAGGCATGTTCACCGAACTGTGGGGTTGATGGTGTGGGGTGCTATTGCTTACGGCAGTAGGTCACCCTTGCTCTTCATTCGGGGCAGTATGCCCGCCCGAAGCTACATTGACGAAGTGGTAGAACCACATGTTCTTCCATATCTTCGAGGGCTGGAAGACCCACTTTTCCAGCAAGATAATGCACGACCTCATGTAGCAAGGGTTTGTCTTGACTTCTTTGAAGAGGCCAATGTTAATCTTTTGCCTTGACCGCCAAGATCTCCCGATTTGTCGCCCATTGAGCACGTGTGGGACATGATGGGTAGAAGATTGAGGAATCTATCGAACCCACCGTTGACAATAGAAGCTCTACGGCATGAAGTACAGGCTGCTTGGGATGCCATATCCCAAGAAGACATTGTTCACATGCTGGAATCAATGCCAAGGCGGGTCAATGAGTGTATCAGAAATAGGGGCGGACCAACATATTATTAAAGAAAAATAAAAAAGATGAAGTGTTTTCTTTATCAATTTTAATCAATTGTTACCTTAGTCTAATTTGGTCCAAAAATTCCCACCCCTTCTAGGTGGTGTAGTTTATATGTCACTGAGTATATAATTTCAATTTTTGTAATTTATAACTTCATCAAAATTAATAGTGTACCGTTATATTGATTTTATTATAATGTACATTATTATTGTTCAATGTTTGAAAATATTTTGGTAATTCTAACAGTCAATGTTTGTTTCGTATTAAGTTTCAAATATAATATTTAGAAACTAAACAGTTATTAATTAAGAAAAATATGTATGTAACTCAAAACAAAGTTTCCATTTAAAATAACATTTTAGGTATAGCTATATAGATTCAGCCAAAGCGTTACTTTTTAATTTAGTATTTTTATTTTGCGCTCGTGAATCATTGATATTTTCCTTGACATTATTGATAGTAATAGGAAGTGCAGATTGATGTTATGGTTATTACCTGTACTGTAGCACTAGATAATGTGATGCATGCTGCTAACTTGGTTTTCCAGCACGCTCAATTTCTATTTTTCCGACCCAAATTACTTAAATATGAAAATGCAGACGATTGAGCACACGACATATTTGTAATAATTCAACCGGAATTAAGATTTAAATCAACTAACATAGAAGTTGGAAAGGGTTGTTACTTTGTCAATAGATATTTTTACCGAATTTATAAGAACACAGAAAATATCATATTGGCAGCAGTGGACGGCAGTTTGGCTTCGACGAGATGCAAAAAAAATCCATAATCGCTGCCACCGTTACTAGCCATAGAAGTATATGAAAGCTTTGGTAATGAGGCAAATTTTGTAGAAGAAAAATATAAACATCCAGTGTAATACGCTAAACAAGTTTAGGCACTTAAGCTTCAGAGCCCAAATCATATGTTAGACAAACCGAATGTAGTAGAAAGAAAGTGCAGAACAATGGAACATCAAAGATACTCTACCTTCGGCCACAGAAAAATTCTCCAGTAGCCAAGCGTCCAAAGTACATAGGAAACCACCACACCAATAATGAAAATGTGCAGATATTGGTCAGGTTAAATCATGATTATCCAATCATTGCAAATAATAAAAAATACCAACAATTTCAATAGAGATGATGGATATCGATAAACCAATACTTATAGACTGCGAGGAAAACAAAATAACAAACAGAAACCTTAAGATATGTCTTTAACATGACCAGCGAAAGATCAATGCCCATGATCATAAGTAAAAACTTAGTATTTCTATGCTATAAACTTTGAAGATATAAACATCACAAAAGGAATAATATAATTATTTAAAATTAAAAATAGCTTATAGCCAAAACCTAGCTAAAAATAACGAATATCTAACATAAACCTAGCCATTCTGATAAACTGAACTGCGGTATAGGTTGCTTTTGTTTCTTTGTGCGAAAATACGTTCGAGCCTATCTAATTCTGTACAATGTGTGCATCTTGAATTAATTTAAGATAATATTGTAGAAATGCATGGCCTGTTTCTACAATATCGCGAACCATACATTATAATTATACCTACATAAATTGAAGCCGCTGTTGTAAATTTGTTTAGATTGCTTTTTCCGGAAAATCTCTATTTCATTATTGTCGTTACTTTTAATTGCTAATATATTTAATAGTAAATGTTCATATGTTTCCTTTCTCGAATGTAAATTTAAAAGTTTTGTTTTCGAATGTAATGTATGGAAATGAGTATAAATTGGGTTTATCGATTCTAAAAGTCGCGAAACTTTGATTGACGTACCTGATTTATACTTCAGGGAAATATTTAGCAAGGCTCATATCAAAATAAATCTTAAAAAAGGCCATGGAGACAAGAAGTGAATGTAGTCCTTATAGAGCAAATTACCTGGATATTACAGAGTTCCAGGGATAGGTACTAAAGGAAAGAAAAGTGCTACATGGAATGAAATCAAAATTTTGCCTTTTTCCAGCAAGCGTTTTGAATGAATTCCAACGAATTTTGGGTTGGCATACGTTCCGAATGTTTGGATTTTTTACATTCTCTACTAGCCATTGTGAAATCAAGTTAATGCATGAAACCTATTGTTTTAGGACGTTTCGTATTACTTGCCTCGTGCATTTTTGGTGAACAATATAATGTAAGTACTATGGGATTTGATACATTTATTAGAAATTTCTTACAGTTATTAATCATGAGCAGTTCTTCATAACGTTTATAGTTTCCCTCGTAAACAATAGCTGTAGATTTTTGTAAATTAATTAAATTAAATTTTGCATAAGGCCCCTCTGACATAAACCGTTTAACTCACTATAATCGGATTTGTCCATAATTATTAACTCGTTTCTTTGTCTGCTTTTAAAATTAAACAGTTGTTTGTGCTGAGGTTTGATTCTTGCAAGTCGCTCTAATAAAAGATATTAAGAATCTTCAAAATTTTAACAGGTACCTCGATTCCTATAATAATCTTCTCAATTGCTAACTTTATGGCACGGGAAAAGGTAGTTTAAACTTTTGTTAAATAAATTTAATTTCTCAGTACTAGAAATCTGAAATGACTGATTCTCTTGTATACAATAATCTTTATTTAAAATATCCTTTGCTTTTGTACACAATTACTAAACCCATTAAAGACCAAGCAAAGAAATAACAGGAATATTTTAATAGCGAATATTTACTAAAAAAATCACTTAAAAATTATTTGTTTTTCACAAATAATCAGTTATAAAATACAAAACTTTGGGTTTCCGTGGCATCGTATTTTTTATAAAAATGAAACTCTTGAAAACAATTTGTATGAAGATGCACACTATATTTTTGATATTTGTAAATCGTTGAATTCTTGAACAACCTGCATGTTTTTCTTGCTTTGTTTTTCTCTTCTATCATCACATGTTTTACGCGACCATAACATAATTCTGCAGGCAAAGAATTTTGGAGGGGCAGCCATAATTACTATTTTCTTCACCTTCAACGGAGTGTCTTCATTATCTCTCCTTTTCTCTTCTTGGGTTTCACTACCCTCACATTTCATAAAGGGCATAGCTAAGTAGGGTCGAAATTGTAATTGTGACATCTTTTCGTTGTTTTTATATTCTGTGAACTTTCCACGAATTGTGTGAGTGGCCACGTTCACCAACCCGTTACATATGTTGCTTGTATTCCTATATCACTTTCGACTGCGGAACACATATACTTTTTTGTTTCCTTTGCATCTTTTGGCGTTTGCCATTAGCAGTTCCATTATTACTAGCTACCGTCACAATAGAATTGTCGTTCAACTTCATCATGATCTTACTTTTTCATAAACGAAATACGAAATAATTTGCACCATGGAAAGAGACTGTTAAAAATATTCGCTGCTTTGACGGTTTTTTAACAAGGACTAGCAGATCTGCAACTATTTTTTCACTTAGAGTAAATTCAGAGTTTTCAGTATCTGCTCGTTTCTCACTAAGGAATCTTGCAAAAATATCTACCGAAACATGGCACTTATTTTTTATTATTATTTCCAATATAGTTTTTAGTTTTGTTTTTTTTTTAATTTTAGAATTGAAGGTGATGAACAATTACTGATCACTAATACATAAATGAAATATTCGGTAGGTTTGTTCATATCATATTGGTTAAATTTTGAATTAAATTAATCTAATTACGTAAAAAATATAGAAATATAATGTTGCGTTAACGTAACTTTAGACCCTAGTGTGTGAGATTTTTAATTTTTTATTTAAAAATTATTTTTTATACAGTTTGAAAGTAAAATTCCCATAAACTTTCAATGCATTCGACGCATTGCACATTCGCCCTAAAGTTCGTACCATGATGAAAGTCTCACGAATTCAAATTGAATCCAAATAACTATAACTCTTGTGATACTACGTTTCTTTTGATTAAGCGACGAGTACGTGCACCCGAGATTTTAGTTACTTTCTTACATTAATTCAGTGCGTATCAATGTGGATTTTGTAGTAAAATGAATTTCCCTAAAACAACTATAACTGTCTTAATATCATATCAATCTGTGATGCTCGCGGGCTACAAGATATTTCAACTGAATGCTACGACTCAAATACAAATGTTTGCGCCCCATCGACCATAATTAATGAATTTATTAAGACATTTTGCTGGCCGTTCGCCACGGATATATCTCAATTTCGAATTATATTCGAAATGTATTGTCGTGGCTGACACCGGTACTGTTTTAGCAACGATTAAGAGCAGACCCATAAAGTCACATCGTACGCGTGTTAATACCCACTAAAATCCAATCAGTTAGGAATGCGTTCATTAAGCCACCCGAGTGAAATGGCATTATGTACCTTCCGTTCGCACAAATTTCAGTGTTAATTAATTATTAGCTGCAGTGTAAGTACAATTAATAATAATTCGCATGGTTCTACATCGGAATTACAAATGGAGTACATTTATATCTAAATGCTTGCAAACGTTTGGAACAATATTCACGGGTATTAGTAATTATTCAAGATATGGAATGGAGATACAATTGTGTCTATTGAGAAATATTGCCTCGTGATTTATCCTTGCTTTCAGAATTGGAAGTGTGGAGAATGGAACCTGTAGATATCTGGATATTGTGGTCTTTTAAACGTGCTAACTTCGATTATATTAAGTTGGCAAGGACGGAATTTGTAGTTAATAATAATGCCAACGTTAACAGCTCATTATTTGGTATTTTGTTGTTGAAAATTTAACTATCTCGGCTGTTCTTAATAGTTAACCACGTTAACTCTGCAGCTGCAGAAGCTTTCCTTCGCCACCGGGCTCCAGAATTTGATAAACGATAACTATTTAAATGCGAATGAATAATTTTTTAAATTTTGAAAGTTGGCAAAAATCGCGAAAAGAAATAAATAATATATTTGCTGTGTCAATGTTACAATTAAAAAAAAGTTTTTAATGATGATCTTAATTGGATTGCATCACTGCACTGCATAAACATATAAAATTGGCAAAACAATGCTCTATTAAATAATTTGTAGTGAACAATAAATTGTCTGTGTTTCTGCATTTTTTGTTACACGAGTTCGCTAAATGAACAAGTTCAATTCGGCGATACTCCATTACGAATACATCAATTGTAATGCTTTTGCGAATTACGAATCGCAAACTAATTAATTTCCCTCATTTATTTGAGCCGCAAATCTAAAGTCTAACTCGTTCAGTGGGTTGGCCAGTTTAAGTGACACAGGTTCAAAACAGATAATATTTATTTAAGTATATATGTATGTACACCATATCCATAAATACGAATTTAAATTGCGTGCCATGAATGTTACACAAATCAGCAATTTTTTAATTAAAATTTATGGCCTCGATTTGCATTCGATAAATTATTACAGACATAAACGGATATAAAACAGCAAAATGGTAGTTTTTGAAATTGATACGGACATAAATTACCAATTATGAATGTAGTTACCAGTACAGTGAACCGACATTCAACTTTATAATAAATAGATTTTCAATCTACTCGCTTAACTATTATCAGCGGTTGCAGAGATTGAAAATGAATGCGGTGTACATGACCGTATTTTGAATTCGTTGTTAGTTAGCAGTTTCGACATTAATTTAATAATTGAAACGATAGACCATACACAATTACAATATGAAATTTATTATTATTTAAAAATCGTAACTGTTTGAAATATAAAAGCCGATTTGACAAAAGTGCAAAACAATACAGTATATTAGACATCGCTTACTTCAAAGACATTTTGATTCTTTTATCCTTTTCTTTATATTCCCCAAAATTTATGCGAGTTTTGTAAAGTTGAGTGGATGGGGCGTACCGTCTCAATTAAAATGTAAGCACAGACGTCGTTGCTAATGTCATGTGGACTTAAGTAATCGGTGTTCGTGTAGGAAATTATAGTGTAGTTGCGTACTTAAATCGTGTGGTGTTTTGCTAAATGGCGGTGAGGCCCATCTTGAAGAATAATATTATGGCAGTGTTCAGGACTATTAAGATAATGACTATCTGTTGTTGATGTATCATGTGATACATATTATATTGTTATATACATTGTTTTATGGCACCCACCTTTGTGGTGTATGTGGAAATTTGATTGCCAACCTGATGTGGCGAGGGTGTTGTTGGCGAAACTCTCATTCAAAATGATATAGCGTGTTAGCTGTGTTCTTAGTGGACCGATAACAGGCGTGGTTATCGGTGAGCCTCGATGAGCAAGAGTAACAACAGAATAAGGGTGACGTGTGACGATTGGACATGTGGACATAGTTCATGTACATGTTCAATAACATATGAAATTTCGAACAAATAAATAATTTTAAATTCATTCTAAAATTTACTTAAACTCGTACACGTTAACGTCAAAGTAAAAAGTACCACAAAACGTTACAGCTGCTCATATTTTTTGGTAAAACAACATTCTTCATAAATCAATATCATTTCGCATCGTAATTTATTATTTAATGCAGCATGTCGGTGCAATAACAAGACAGAGGAAATAAATCAAGTTCTAACCAAATCAGCTAACCATGAACATAAACTTAAAATGTATAGTGATATCAACAACAGCAGCGGTAAGAATAGTTATACATCAATTGTTTATCAAGAAACCCATGACAGTATGAGCTCTGCGATGCTACGCGAAATATACACTAAAATAAATTGTGAATACAATGAATGAATTACTTGAGAAAAATGACAAGCTTGCAAGAATAAATGGCAGAGCTTAAAAGTAATTATTAAAATTTTGCAAATTATTATTGAGAAACCACTAACTTGAAACCTGTAAGGATTACCATCATGGATTCAGCCACTTCAACTTCAACTTCAAAGTGCCAATAAAAATTGTTGGCCATGCAAACTGAACACAATTAAGTTCATCTTGAGTACAATCATTTGGACTGAAGGGACAACAACGACTGCATTGAACTCATATCAAAGTGAGCAAGTATAGCCTTTTCAACATTGAAACTGAAATTAAGCTCAAAGTGCTCGTTGAGAGCCATGGCCAGAATGCCTCTTTAATTTTAAGGTCGTGTATATTGAATAACAACTGGACAGTTGAATCTTGGTGCAAACCAAATACGTCATTTAACATTGTCGTATCGGATATTAATAACGTAACTACATGTTTTTCGTGTAATGACTATGTTGTAATGATGGATGTTCCATATTGGAAAGGTCGAGTGGTTTGAACAATCTTATTTATTTACATAATCTAAATCTGTATAATTTATTAAAGGACGTTCGTGTGACAAATGATAATTTTGGAAGCGAACAGTATGTAACTCAGTAGGTAAATCTTGTGAAACTATAATAATAATAATTTATTCATCCGAAAAAACAATGCAGTACAATAATGATACAGGATAAGTCATGGGGTCCTACCATAACTGCTATCATTACAATACTTCAGATTTCAGTCAATGGTGGTTGCTTCTATATATTATTTGATACTAAAGCGGTGTTTCAACATTAGCGAAGTTACGCGACATTTGAAACAATTAATATTCGTAATACTTTTGACATCAGCTGACAGTCTGTTAAGCTTCACTCCCATATACAAAAAGCATTTCTTAGTAAGAGGTAAACTATGTATTAGAACCGAGAGACCATGTCTTCCACGTGCGAAAAATTATTTCTAGGTAAGGTATTCAAGTTTTTATGCAAAAGCAACAAAATATCCTTCATATATAAGCAAGGCAAAGGCAGGATTCCCAACTTTCTAAACAAGGTGGGCATGAAGTGATTGATTATATTTCGTGTTTCATTTTCTGCAAGCGAAAAATTCTTACCGTGTTTGTTAATCCTCTATGTTGAAGACTAGTCCGTACCTCAGTCTTGCTTCAATATTCCAAAGTAGTAGGAAACACTAATATGATTCGAAACCAACTTTTTCAATCTATGCAATATATAACATGTAGACGAAAGTATTTGACAGAGTCGTTCCACGTGAACAACCCAACTTAATTTGCCGTCTAAACACACACATTCCGTGTTGTGAAATGTATGAAAAAAGTCTTTTCTTTGTTAGGGATTAGATCATTCTTTTTGAACCACTGACAAGACACATCACTACTTCCACCCAAATAACTTTTGTCGTCTGCAAACATCGACAATATTCCTTCTGTTACAGCGTTTGGAAAGTCATTCACGAATAATATGAATAATAACGGTCCGAGAACTGATCCTTGCGGAACGCCACAGTCTACGGATAATGATCTTGATTTGGCGCAGTTTATATCCACATATTGTTCCACTTCTGTGAGATAAGACTGCAATCACTGGCGTACTTTTCCTCTTAACCCATAGGTTTGTAATTTTTAAGTTTTTTTGTAAGATAAAACGCCGTGCTCAATTCCATAAAAATACCTATACAATGATTTCGTTTTTCTAAATGCACATATAGCTAATTTATGAAGTCTAATATGGCAGTAGCTGTAGACTTATTTTTTAGAAAACCATGTTGAGTACTAGTTATAACATTATAATGAGTGATGAAAGATAAAAATTTGTGCAAAATTATTTTTTCGAAAATTTTCGATAGATTTGACAGTGGCGATACTGGTCGATAATTATCAACTGAAGTTCTGTCACCATTTTTATAAATAGGAACAACTATGCTATCTTAAATATTTCTGGAAATATCCCTGGGAATATCCCTTACATATGAAACGATTCATTAATTTAGTAAACGCCACTGCAACTAAATGAGCATATGTTTTTAAAATATCATCCATACCGCAAGGACTAGATTTTTTAGATTTACAATATTTAACACATTTCTCACTTCTGATGCACATAAATAATCAATATTTAAATATAAATTTTAGTGTGAATAAATTTCAAAACTGAATTTAACTTCATTAAAACTAAAAAACTATTTACATATGGTTTATTTCTTGATTTCTCTAAAGCTTTCGGCACAATAAATCATGTACTGTTCCTGAAGAAAAATGGAAAATTATGGTATCAGGGGAATTGCACTAGAAATATTTCGATCGTATCTTTCTAGTAGAACATATGTCACAGGTTTAAGGGGTATGACTGACCAATCATACAAAATGTCTTCGCAAAATTGAGGGTTTTATTGTGGTGAACGTCAGGGGTGAATCTTAGGACCAACCCTGTTTCTTATTTATGGCAATGTCCTGCATAGCGATATTAGTTATCTAACTCTATAGTTTGCAAATGACACAACCTGTGTTGTGACATCTGATATAACTAGTTTTTGATAAATGAGAACAAAGCTTAACCAACAGATCAAAAATCACTTCCTGAAGTTGATGCTGTTAAATTTCTAGGTTTGCATCTTGACTGTCATTTGAATTGGGAGGAGCACTGTGCATCCGTCTATAGTAAATTGTGCTCGGCATTTTATGGATTACAAATTAAAAGTAAAGTTTGCCTATGACCTCCCCATTCCAAATTTATTTCTCCCAAATGAAATAATTTTTTCTACTTGATTTTTTGGCAACCGAATGCCTTTATTTAAAGCAGGCTATGGTAAGAATGTCAACGTTTTGCCTTTTGTAATTGTTTGCGAAAACAAAATTTTATCTCGTTTGTGAAGAAACTGGTGTATGAGAGCTGACTAGTTCAGACATTTTTAGTTACTCCACCTCCGCGTAGTAGTGTTAAGCATGACAAAATGCATCGAGTTCAAAGATGTCAAAATTATCACCATGCTAGTGATTTTGACAGGGGTAGAATTGTTGCCTATCGAGATGTTGGTTTGTGGTATCGCGAAATTGGCCGCCGTGTTAATTGTACTGCAATGACGGTAACACGTGTATGACGTGTGTGGGCAGAAGAAGGTAGATGAACACGAAGAAGACCAATTGGTCAACCGAGACGTACCACAGAGCGTCAAGACAACTAGTTTCGGACCACTAGCTCTACGGTACAGTTTTGCTACTACGTGTCAAATCGCTGATCAATGGTTTGGAGAAGAAGGAAGGAGACTATATCACCGCATTCGAGCCTTTGAGCTTTTTTCATACCGTCCACGATTAGTGCTGCCTTTGATTGCGAATCACTGTCGTCAACGTTTGAACAGATGTGGGATTTGATGGGGAGAAGACTGACCACTTTGCAATATCCTCTACATACTCTGGCACAGTTAACCCACATAGTTCAAGTTGCTTGCAACGGGGTACCACAAGTAGACATAGACAATCTCATCTTGTGGATGCCTAGACGTATACATGTTAATAAAATATCTTACAAATGTTATCGTTTCTTTCTTGATGTAAGACTCACATTGCCAGAAAACTTGAAGAAATTCCTCCTTCTGGGTGTAACGCTTCTAATGTCACTGAGTATATGTACCGTACCTAACTGCACATCCAGCCAACCGCTATTTCGTAAATTAAATAATCGAACAGATCAAAGATTTATGAAGAAGGACCTCATTAAAACCAGTAAAGAATTATAGAAATTTTAAGATTAAATTGAAATGGTTCCTGCTGAAAAATTCGTTTTACTCAGTTCAGGATTACATGTTGTAAAGATTTTTTTATCAGTATTTATAATCCTTCAGATATTAGTCTGCGCGTAATTAACTTTAATGACGCAGTTTAATAAAATACATAATTATTATTGTGTGATAATTGTTATAATTAAATAGTCAAAAAATTTGGCCCATCGTCTGCAAAGGGTCAATGTGTGTAAAAATTAAGCTACCGCTTAAATGTATCGAAACACAAAATCATCTCAAGCTTTCCTTTCTCTCGACGTCAGTTTAAATTAATTTCTCACTTTAATTATTTTTATGCGAAACTAACTGTAAACTACTACCGGGAGGATTTATGGCGCAATTAACATTGTGCCGGGTATTTCAGATTCAAACTTGAGATGGTTTATGCACTCGTATATCACGTAGTCAATAAATTAATTTAGCATTATGCATTTCCGTCAATGTCCTCCAGTGCGATATTAAAAATAAACATTTCCATCCTTGACGTGCACTGAAAAAGTTTTATACGGATTCTATTTCATTTTTTCGCACCCGAGTGCATTGCCCTCCGGCAAAAACGCGTCCAAGTCGAAGATATATTACATTATATATAAAATAATGTAATTGCCTCTGCAACGTTTCCGGATTTAACGAAATCGTTTTTCTTGATGAAAATTTAGTATTGTGGGGCTCAATGCCAGCCGGCAGCGGCAGTATCGTCTGCCAAAATTTTACGATTCAGTCTGATAGGCGCCCCGAACACCACTTGGAGGGCCGCCGAACAAACTAAGGATACGTCTAGTTTTTGTATAATTTATTCTTTTTTATTGTGTTCGCTTCCATCTCGCGTCGAACTTTCCGTACGCGGTTTATTAATCGTGCTCGGTTTTTGTCAGCGTTATGGCCGAGTTTCGAAGATCCTTACAGAAGTTCTACGGTTCTCATTGTTATAAATTTCTCTGGTCTAATCACTTTTTCTTTTATTCCATATTCTTAACTATAAGAATGTGAATGAAAATGAAAAAAAAAAGGATTTCAAGATTTAAAATATAAATATTTTAGCCACTAGATTTGTACTCAAAGGGTGTCTTTGTTACAAACGAATCTGATCCTAACAGTCGACTAATATCGCCGTAAATGCACTCTGTATCTGTATCTGTATCTTATATATTATCCTGGACTAATATGATTAAGTGAACATTGATGCCCGGTTTCACAAACACTAATCAGTCGTCAAATATTCGACGATTGATTACCTTGACGAACCGTTAAAAGAAAAATTACCATTGATTTGGATTTCACAAGCAATAACGAGTCGTTAAAGGCTTGTTAACTAGTTCACCATTTGACAATCGTTTGTGAAACCGGCCAATAGAGTATAATTACTTAGTTAATGTTAATAATCGATGTCCTATTGTATGTATGTATGCACTACTTTTTTTATATAGCTCTACATTTTCCAGCCATCTCTTCTATGGCCTCCCTTTACTCATTTTACCAATTGGCGATCTCCAAAACCATTACACACATGTATTACAATACAGCCTATATGACACATAGTTTTTTCAGATAAAAAAAGTGACCGTGAAGCGACTAGTTAACCTCTCATTATCATTTGTTAAAAATCAATGTAATGTCTGCCTCTATGTTTTATGTTACAATTAAAACACTTCTACCACACAACCCTTAAACGATAGGTCAACAAAATTGGTATATTCGCATGAATGTAATTTAATATTTAAAGTTTCTATAAAAATATTAGTGCTACATTAACATTAAAGTTTTATCGGGGTCAATTTAATGGTCTGTTATTTGTAATGTAAACCATGTCAACTTTCAAAATGTATGATGAGGTATAAAGATATAGGCGAAAGCTCCCTTCATTCTAACATTTATAATTTAACATGTGTGATTTTAGAATGAACCACGTGTTAAAATTGTTTATGTGCTGCTATATTGATGATAATAATGATAATGATAAAATGATAATAATAATAATAATTTTATTCACTATGCAAACAAATGTACATCACAATACCATTACATTTTGAACCATGTTTATAACGACTAATCGATAATAAATTCATTTTAATTATAGAATAACACCAACATTGCGTACAATAACACAACAAATTAAACCAATTACGAACAATTAGTAAACTCTAGCCAGTGTCGGATATGTTCAGTCGAGGTAGACATGCATGCTTTTATTAAATTATGAACTATATTCTTTCGAAACCTCCATAATGTATTTGTTTAAAGATTTTATTTATTGTCACATCTTGCAGAAAGCTGTTCTGATAATAATATTGATGTAATTTCAGCCAGGTATCCATGTTTTCGGTTGACGGGGATTTTCTGGTCTATGCACGCGAAAATCGATCTCACACATGCTTTGCAGGTGCTTAGTTACCCTACGTTGGTATTTGGTTTTCGCTATTCCTGCAGTTTTATCGCTTTTTTATCAACACTAGGTTGAATTTTTTTCTACTGAAGATGAATGCTTGGCGTTTGAAATGTACAGTTGAAAATAAGTGTGATTTTGTTAAAATGTGGTAATTTAATTATTACTTATATTAAGAATGGCGCAACTTCAAATCAACTAAATCAAACCTAGATAATTGTTTGGTTATTTCTTGTACCTTCGAAAATATCGGAATAGTTTTGTCATCTATATTCCAGCAATTTAAATCATGTTGTAGATAATGTTATATATGTTGTGCTTTTCTAGTTTTTAATATGCTTGTTTGTTATTGCGTTTTCGTCAACTAAGTTATGCTGTTGGTTTTCCCCTATTGTCTTGATTTTTGTATATTAATTAATTCCTTTAATAGGTACCGGCAAAGCAATAAAGCTATAATGTGTCAACATTTTATAGGATGGAGCCCTATAAAATTTAGTAGTACTGTAGTACTGCCCTTTGTCTTTTATTCGACTTGCAAATTCCAAAATGTTCACTCGTGATTTCTTTACCAAATACATTGGCTATACAACAACAAATGCATTATTATCGCTGCTACGTATATAGCAATAGCAACACTTATTTACATAGTGGGTAAACTAGGTAAACTAAGTTCTTATGAATAAGCAGTCTGTTTCTGGTAGTTTTTTTCTAATAAGACATTTTATTGTTTCAGCTAAGTCAGCGCAATATTTACTAGGTGCTCACGTTTCCGACATAGAAAGCCACAGTTCGAGATTGCAGGAATTTTGTTGGTAGCTTATGGACCAAGTCCGTGTACCAGCTATGCCAATGCAAAATATCAGCTTAATCGTATCACTTGACATGGATTAATTAATTGCAACGGCATTGTCAAATATTTCAATTTCAAATTCAAATTCAATTCAAAAATCGTTAAAGTTTACACCCCGCTATACATATACCGGGTGATCAGAAGGTTTTCAGATTAGGGTAGAATGTGAAAATATTTTTATACCTGTGAAGATTCAAATGACAACAAATCAATCGTCAAAATCCAATTCAATAATTTGAAACAATAAAAGAGATAAATTTTTATATATATATATATATATATATATATATATATATATATGATGTTGATACGTAGATTCTCGCGGGTAAAATCTGTTCTGCTTTTTTCTCGGGTAATGAACCGCGTTGTTTCTACAACGCGGTTCATTACCCGAGAAAAAAGCAGAACATATATATATATATATATATATATATATATACATTTTATATAATTATGTTTATAAGTTAAATGTTTTTTCTTTTATCCTTAGAGGTCATTGAAGTGTTTCAATCAGACATGACAAATATTGTTTTGTCGAAAGTTTTGTTACAATTTATTTAGTTGGATATACATTTTCGATTTTACCGTTTGTATTTTTTAAAACAATAACAATTATTTACAATTTTCGCTTCATTTGAACTTACATTTTTGAATCAAGTTTTCCAAATTTTATATTTTTTACTTCGGTCATTTGTATAAACATATTTATCGATTTTAGTAATGCGATTGAAATTAAATTAAATTCATAAATAATTAAGTCAAATTGATGTACTTTCTCGCAGTATGTTGATATTTTGTAAATTTAGAATTAATATTTTGTCAAATTAGAAAATTATGATAAATTAAATAAAAAATTTCATCACAACCAGATGACGTAAATTCTGAGAAAAAAAAACAATTTATGATTCGTGCATTAAAGACCTCATCTCTAAATAGCATCTCCTAGATTTAAAAACTATAGGCCTTTTTATCGGAGCAAGAGGTACTATATCACATTTTTTGAAGGTTTCAGAAAATCTTTTGGTCTACCAGCATCCTTACGAACACATGTTGCTCTTTCCACCCTAAATGGATCGTCACGAACGTTGCAACACCATTTATATTCAATGAGCTACTAAAGTTAATTATATTTTCATACGTATATATTTATTCGTGCTAGTTGTTAATTCACTTTACTGTTATATTTATTTATTCATGCATTAATTAGTTTTTTCTTTCTGTTCTTTATTGAAAGCAGACGTTAATAATCCCCCCAAATAGGCAAATATAAGCAATATAGGCAATTTTTTTGTATTTTTGATAATTTTGACATTTTTGTAACTCTAATCAAGAGACAAATTTCGCTAAAAATTCGGCAATGTTTACTATTGTTAAGCCAGATTAAGTTAAATAAAACAAAATGTACCAACGCAGATGAAATAAACCAAAGTAAGCAACGATTTCAGTATATTGTATTTTTGACACGTTTGTTTAAAATTTGAGGTCTGAATTAACTTAAAAATTAACTAAATTGAGGGAATGGGCAATTGAAGCCTACATACCAACATCATACAACCCGACCCAATCCTACCGATCCCTGTCCAGTCCAACCCAACCCAACCAACCGCCAATTTTTTTATATACCATGTTCTGTACTTTGATTGTGTTCGGTTGACATTTTTCACGTTTACGGCAACTTACTTTTGAAGTACTTTACTAAGATTTTGTTGGAATTATGTATATTATTGTTATTGTTTTCTTCAGATATCCACATTTATATGTTTGAAAAATTTTGAATTTTTTGGAATTTGCGTTTTTGAATATTTTTAATTTTATTCAAATTCTACTTCTACTTTAGAATTAGTTAGATTTGTTCTTTACACGTATAATATTTTAATTTTTGTTTTTTAATTTTAACTGTAAACTTTACACTTTATATATTTTTTAGTACTTTTGATTTTTCTTTATTGTCGCATATTTTTCTGAAACTTCGCCATTTTTGACGTTATACTTATTATTTACATTAAAAAATTATTTCATTCCCGTAATATTTTTTGACAGTTTTGTATCACTTTTATATCCACTGATTGTACGTCAGGCTCTGCCTTCTGAATTGTTATGCGAAATCTATCGAAAGTACTGCCACAATCGATTCCAACCTCCATTTCCAATAGCCCATGAACACTCCAGTCGGAGCGCTACGGGCCCTTGAACGGGAACGGAAACGTGAAAAAAGTGCGAGAACCAATCGCGAAACCGGGTTATACTGTTTTCATGCTTTCACTGCCTTATGATTTGTTATATGGCGCGCTTTAGTTTGCCATTACAGATGTCGCATAATGTTCAATTTGATTTAACGAGTGAACTCTTTTTCACCATGATCACAAATCAACACTCCGTTTTTGAAGAACACTGTTCGCTACTACACTTCTCATAACTACTTGCAGTATAATTTCCTCCTTGTTCCTTTATACTGTTCCACCTTCAGCACTTACAGACACGTTCACGCCCTAACCTTCACCACAAATTTGACGTATGACCATGACCTTGACACGATCATGGCAGATACCGTGAAATTACCCAGTTTTGTCAATTCATACGAGTAAACCTCTTCCTGGAACAATGTGGATCAAGGTTACGCAGTGAGGGGGTTCATGAATACACAAACACCTACTACCCTATTGCACGCGGGAAATATATACATTTCAATTGTAATAACTGACTCTCCAAATGACTGAATCATCAGTCCTGGATCAAAATATTACTGCGCCTGGCAACGTATTACTTACTTCTTGGTATTATAGTTTTAGGTTTCAGACATCGCTACCGGCCATTTGTGTTGGAGAGTACATCTTGTGCGGATGGCTATTATGGCTCTGAAGCTCTGAAGCGCTTCTGAATTAACATTTTCCCTATACAATGGCCATTCTGGTTATAAATTCATTGATGGTAGCGTTTACATTAAAATGTGATTCTTTTAGATTTTCTTTTCATTATATATACAGTGAAAGCTCTCGTTGCGGACACCTCCAATAAGCGGATATCTCTCTTAAACGGACAAATTAGCTGGTACCGAACTTGTTCCTATAATTTTCTACATAACATACATTCTGATACGCGGACACTCTCATAAACGGACGCGGACATTATATTTTCATACGTACCTTACTAAAAATCTCCAGTAAGCGGACGCGTAGCTCTGATACACGGACAAACGGATAAAAATCCATGAATAAAGTCAGTGATTCCCCGTTTTATACGCTCATTATATTTTGGCCATGTGCGTATCCTATGGGTACTGCAGTCACTGGTATTAAACGAATGAATACGGACATTACTTAAAATGAAAAGAAAAAAATGGAAGCAGTGAATATTTTGGACAAAGAAAAACTATCAGTTCGTGTTTTGGCAAAAAGGTTAGTTAGTCAGCTTATTCAACCACCATATAAATCAAAAAAAAGAGCTTCCTGAAAGCTGAAGGGTTCAATATAGACAAAATATGTTTTGATTGGTTGCGAGAGTTAGAAGCCAGAACATTCCTGTATCAGGGCCCTTAGTGAAGGCGGAGGCAAAAGAAATTGCGGGCCTATAACAATGGGCCTATAACAATTTCTCTGCATCTGATGGATGGCTTCAAAAAAGGAGGGAAAAGACATAATATTAGTTTTAAATGCATGTCAGGTGAAGCAGCTGACGTAAGTAAAGAAGATGTGGATCAGTTTATGAAAAAACTCCCTTCTATGTTAATTGGTTACCAAGCGGAAGATGTGTACAATGCAGATGAAAGTGGGCTTCGTTTCCGTGCACTACCCAATCAAACTCTAACTCTAAAATTTGAAAAGTGTACCGATGGAAAATTGTCTAAAGAAAGACTTGCCATTTTGTTTTGTGTGAACATGGCAGGAAATGAAGAAGAATTGTTAGTGATCGGAAAAGCGGCTCGTCCTCGAGCATTCAAAAATATTGATATTGGTAAACTACCAGCAACTTGGAACTCAAATAAGAAGGCCTGGATGACCCATTTGTAACAACCATTCAACAAATGGGCATTCAAAAGAGGAAAGTTATTTTATTTTTAGATAAACCCGGATCCCATCCTTGAAACTTATATTTAAAAAATGTAAAAATTATCTTTCTACCACCTAATACAACTTCGGTATGCCAGCCTTTAGACTAAGGGATCATAAGGAACTTCAATTTTTATTATCGAGATCATTTTGAAGCAAATTTTGTCAAAAATAGGAGGCGTCAAATCTTCATCAGATCTTTCAAAAACAATTGATGTGTTAGAGGCATTATATTTCATAAAAGCATCGTGGAGTAAAGTAACATCCACAACCATCAAGAACTGTTTCCGAACAGCTGGATTCACAAAAAGATACTCTTAGTCAACAGAATCCAGATCCAGAAGATGATCTACCACTTCGAACCCTTTCTGAGTTGTTGAGAGGTGTAAAAGAGTTGGAATCAACACATCAAAGTCTAGATGACTTCTTAACTATCGACAGAAATATACAAACGGAAGACGATAATCAAAACTTGAACGTTGGAAGTGAAAACGACAGTGAGGAAGAAAATAGAAGTGAATCAGCAGACGAAATGCAAATGCTCGTCCAAGACTAATATATGATAAATTCTTACGATGGGGCTTTAAAACTTGTTGGAAATTTGAAACAATTCGCAAGAGATAACTTCACAGCATTTACTGACGTGAAAAATCTGGAGAGCCATTTGCAAAATTGTCTCATGCAGCAACAAACAAAACGATTGCATCAATCGAGTATTATAAATTTTGTTCAATTTACTACTGACTATATTTTTTAAAATCATATTTCATTTATTTTATTTTTTACTTATTTTCAATTTATTAAATTACACTTCATTCGTTATATATATATTTATGAATTATGAATATAAATGCAAAAAAAAATCAAAATTACGTATTTAATTAATCGTTTTCCCTTAACCGGACGCCTCCGATAACCGGACAAAAAAGTAAGGACCATGGGTGTCCGTTTATTAGAGCTTTCAGTGTATATGCATTTTTATTATAATTTCTGGAAATAAAAATTTTCCAATTGCAAAAAGTTGATATTGCCAGAAATATTTAGAAATAAACAATTTTCCCAAAACGTATGTGCTTCTGTGTATTAAGAACAAAAACTATGGTATTGAATCTCGCAATATTGATGCAGTTTGAGGAGCATCGTATATTATTTATCATTAAGTTCGTCTCGAAACATTCACTGCTGTCATTGATAACTGCTGTGTGGTTTTGATACTTGCTGTCGTCTTCTAAGTTGCTGGAAGTTCTCGAGTCAAGTGAAATAGTTATAGCTTGAAACACGAAGGGGAAACAACAACAGTGCAAATAGCGCATACCTACATTTATTGCAATTACGTTTCGCTGTCGCTCATTTAATCTGGTAGTACTTTTCTTAATATAGCCTTACAGCTATTTACAATATTTTTTAATAAATTATAAAGTAAATTAATTCTTAGATGAAATTTCTCCATTATCATAAATTATATATTATTTCGTTCACTTCAAATGAACATTATTCTTCGAAAATTTCAAATCAAATCAAAGCAACAACGTATCTGTTGAAAGTTATCAGGAAAATAACGGAACGTTTATTAGCTACATATTTTCAGCGCCGAGTCAAAAATTACTTGAAATATTCCCATACGAAAAATCAAGTGCCGATTTTATTCACCCATAAAACTTCTTTTTGCGAAATTGTAGTGAATAATTCAAAGCTATTTTTATCGGTGCATTGATTACTTAATTCGCGTCGGCGGGAAGGTTTTATATTGTTTCAGGAGGGTGATATATAATATAATTTCCAATAAGCGCCGTGCCGAGATCGTCTGGTCGGATCATTCGTTTTGCCTGGATATTGGGCGAGAGGTAGCGAGTCGTGCGAAGAGAGAGAAAGAACGATGGCACGAACTACGGCAGCAGAAGGAGGTTATGAAGTGTGAGTTTGAACAGCTGGCACTGACGGCGCCCGGCACTCGCACCCCACGAACGATATCAAATATTGAAAGTGGAATATTTAGTAAGACACTAAAACTTTTCGTAGGAATGGACATAAATCCGAGACGACTGTGTTTTAATAACATCTCCGCTCGTAGGAACGACAACGGTCCAGAGGACTGGGACACTTTAGGATTCAATGCGATCATATTGTTTCCTTTTATTTATCGATATTTGAAAATTTTAAGATGACTATTTCTTATTCTTCATATGTACAAAAATATCAAGTATTTCGTCGTGGCAAAAGGCCGAAATAAATGATAGTTCTGGGATGCAAGTTTCTTATTTTACGACAAATTAATTATTTTATGATTAATATTTTTAATATTGAATTATATTATAAAACAACTTAAAAACAGGTAATCTCGATTAGACGGATTCAGGAAACGCCTTTGTCGGTTTTTTCCGTGTCGCCGAATGGGTTCGACAGACCATAAATGCATGTAGTGATGGGATATTATTTATTATAGTAAAGTGCCACAGACCAGCGCTTGCTTTATTCTCTGCGAGTAGAAGCTGCAATATAGAGTAATTGTATAGACTCCACCTTTTGGATTGATGTGTTTTATACTTGTTCTGGTTTCTCCTTGCCATAGTAATGTCTAAAACAGGATAAGGAGGAATTCCCATCATGAATTTTGAATGCCTTCAACTCTATTGGGCTGCATGTTCTAGTTCAACCCAAGGTTGCTACGCTGGTAATAATTCTCTAAAAAACAGGTGAGGCGGGGCGGGGTGATGTATCTAAAATACGATTTATTCCTTATTTTGAACACTAATCCTTTAACAATATCGAATTTTAAAGCCTTTTGGGTGTTGCATGGTTGGCGTCCAATATATATTAGATCGTCTCGTTTGGCGAAATATATCTAAATCATAGTTTTCTGGCTCACTTGGCATATAAGTATACGTTTATATTTCCCTATATAAACGTTGATGGACTATTTTTACATCGTGTTCTAAAATTAAGTGCGTCCTGCTATTGTTTATAAAAATCTGCGAAATATGTGTCCATCGTAAGCTCATCAGTTTGCGTGCCTCAATTGTAGATTTGTCGCCAATTGTCAGGCACCTGAATACTAATATTGTTGCTATAAGTTTGCTGTAAATGTATTCAAGTATAAGAAAGTTCAGTGCGGAGCCTGCATATTTTTTAATACATATAGATGACCCCGCATCCGATTTAAACTTATTTTACCGAACTAGAGACAAAAACAAAGCCAGTTTTTGCATGTTAAGGACGATTAATTTGAGATAACCGAACACCCGGAACTTCCGTTGATAAATAGTGATTTAGGTTTTGGAATGAATTACGCGGTATCTCCCAAAGATCTAAATTGCCAACTGTTAATCAATTTCAAACTTCTTAGCAAACAAAGTTTTGCAAGTTCACAACCATAATATAGAAATTAGCAAGTTAATGAGATTAAAATTTAATATACATTGAGATAAAAGTACATCGTCCTTTTTTGTTCGGCTGCATTAGCAGTTAATCTAACTTTGTATTAGTAATTAACTTCAAAGTCGTTTTTTGAGAAAAGTCTGCTCGTAAGAATATTGGGCAGCGTTAATATTTGAGCGTGAACCTCTGACTGGAATTCAAGGTTTTCGAACAAACACCTTATGTGTGAGTGTTTAACAGACTCATTTATTTATTGTTGTTATTTAAAAATGGATACGTTATTAACGATAATTTAATAGGAAATTATTTGAAAATGTTGAAATTAATCATCCCTTTAGTGTGTATTTTATTAATCACAACTATCATAGACATATCATTGTGTCTTATAAAATTGAAATGTTCAGTAATTACATACAATTCAATTGACACCAATAGATATGCTCTCGCTACGAGTCGTTCTCCCTCAATAGTGAATTACAATTATCATAGCCAATTCAATTTATAACAATGTATGGCGGTAACTTTTAACCAAATGTATAAAATGCACATAATTTAATAAACAACACTAACAATATTTCTATTGCTATCGGGCGTGCATACGATAGATATCTCTAAAATCCACATAATCTATTGTGAATAACAACAAAAAATATTAATTTTAATTGATCTGTTGGCTTCAAACTGCAGTGCGAAGAGATTGATAAGACTTACAGCTCCATTTCTTCTATATAGAGATTATGGACATTTCGAACATCCTTTGATTGATGATTGTTACCGACTGAAACACAATCGGTAAAAATTTAAAAGACCAAAAATGTCATTGTAGTCAATGTGGTGCTAGTTGCTAGTTGAATTTTTCGCAAGCCTCAATCTGATATAGTACTCTCCAAACGTCGAGCAAAATTCTGAATTACGACAAAAATATTTGAAAAATATAATTATGTTTCTAGTCTATAGTAATGACATTTATCAATGATAGTTGTAAGTCTCCACTATGAACTTTAAGATATTATATCCAACTGTTAGCTCAGAGAACAAAATAATGAATAATTCGAAAACATAAATATTAAAATTATGGCCTAAATTTAAAAAATAAAAGTACATTTTAAGAATAGAATCAAATCCCAACATTAAGATGAATAAACAGAGAAGATAAGTTAGTTATTTGAATGTCCTTAATGTCCGTTTACAAGCGTCAAATTAGAAATAAGTTTATTTATAGTCCAATTTAACATGGATTTAGTAGCTGGAGGTTTGTAGAATGTGCTCAATATTATTACATAAGGAAAAAAATATGTTTCAAGACCAGACATGAGCTAATATATCATAGGTTAATATTTTCTATTAATTTAGGGAAAAGGTATTCAATTCTGCGATATTCAGTAAAGTGTTATAGTTTTATTTCTCTAATATTTCTGCGAATATTTGCGAACAAGCATATACACAATTTCGCGCAACTTGTAAAATATAAAAATTACTTACGAAACGTTACGTTTATTTTTAAAAGATTAACAGACGAGAGAATAATTACAACAAAATTTCAGGTTCGCAACATAATAAAATAACTGAAATGATGGATATAATGTTATCTCATCGTTAGACTAAACATAATTAATAAACTAAAACCAGAATACGGAAGTACCAACGACCGTCCATGTCCAGTCCATGAAGATCTGGTAAAGAGATTCCAACGAACTTTAGCTTTGTACTCATAATATTTTGCAAGTGATTTTAGGTTTCATATTAGAATTTAAAAATAATTGTATATTTATACAGTAAATAAATATAAATAGATATAAATAATAAAAGATATAAATATAAATAAAAAAATTATTAAAATTATTAAGCTTTAGGAACGAGTAAAACTGCTAAAGTATTATGTAACGGTTATAACATCATATGCTTTCAAAAAATATGCCTTAGATACCGCAAAAAATATTTGTGGAAAAGTATCCATGGTATAATATATCAACTACAGTTCATAAAATATTTACTCATTGCCCTCAAGTGATTGCGTCGGCTCTACTTCCAATTGGATTGCTTTCTGAGGAAGGTCAGGAAGTCCGAAGAAAGATATCGAGAAGGATTTTCTACGAAATTTTGCACAAAGGTATTTATAGAAGATGTTTTCCACCAACTTTTAATATCGTCAGATCCATATATTTCTAGTTTAAGGAAACTAGAAATATAAAAAATACCACAAGGTTTGATTTGCAGCAAAATCCAAAACCTCTTACGAAGCAGCTCATAAGACTTTTATGGAATGGAGCACAAAGAAAAATAGAAGATCCTTCGCAGAAGAATCTATTACTACTTTGTTAAGTTGTCGCAAAAGTACAAATAATCGACTTTGTGGATATTTTATTCAATGTTGAGAACTATGATTAATGTTCATCACAACATCAACATCGCAAATGAAAGTAGAACAAGTGGATGATCGTAACACCGCTTTTTTTGTCGATGTTCCCGAAACAAAAACAAAAATACCACGACAATTTTCAATTACTGGATCATTATGAATTATGAAATTATTCAGAAATATAGAAAGTTACGTGCAGCCAATACAACAATTAATGAAGTTTTCAAAAGGGGAAGTTTACGGTGCAAGTAATTGGAATCAACAAATTCAGATCATTTGGGAAACAAGTTGCAAATTACTGGAAGTTACCTAGTCCGGAAAAGTATACAGGACATTGCTTGAGAAGGCCGTCAGCGACAATATTGATAGATGGCGGGGCAAATATGAGACATTTAAAGCTTCATGGAAGTTCGAATGCAGCAGAAAGCTACATTGAAAGATCCGTAGGTAATAAAATGGATGCCGCCAGAAAAATATTGCAGCAAGTGCAACCATTTGAACAGCCATCATCGTATTCTAATAATTCTAATTCTAATAATAATATGGTTTTTTCAAATTGTAATATTTATTTCAATACAAAATGAAAATTAATTTATATATATATATATATATTATAATTATATATTAAACATCTCTTTATATATCCCTTACTCTGTATCCCTTTCCTTTCCACCGTACAATAGAGGTGTATAACCTGAATCCAGCGCGGACTGCAATGAAATATATGTACTAACCCGGCAAACCATGGGCAATAAAATTATATTTCGCCGCACTTCGCCACTTGATGTTGCTCTTCTTCACATTTTTCAGTTTTACAGCATCTTTTTAGAAACTTGCATGATCGAGTTCAAAATAAATTTATTATTATACAATATGATATTTTATTGTTAGTCTCCTGAGTACGAACTCCATATGAATTGTATTTACTATTGCTGGAAATTCCGCGGAGACCTTAACTGTAAATTATCCTTTACCTCTAACAACCTGCAATTACGAATTAAATAAAAGGGCTCGTCGAGAGACTTCTATGGCGTCCTCATAATTGGAAACAACTGAAAAACGCTAATGATGTTAAAGCGCGTTCTTTTAAATGATGTTCACTTGCGAGCTGAAATTTCATATTACGCTGCGCCGTGATTACCATCGGAAATATTCATCGACTCGGAAGTTATTGCAACTTGGGCTCTTCCGTTTACGTTTGCGAACTGAACATAAACATGAGAATCATGCGCGTCATTGTACTACCTAGTCGAAATTTGCAAGCGAGTGCGACGTCCAGGTTAATGGCAACGACTGGATATGTATACTTGCGTGCATTGAAATCGGTTCAAAGTAAACTTTCGAATTTTAACTACATTTCGTATCGCATCTGTTTGTAAGATCGAGAAAAAATATATGATGCTTGAAGGACAATTTAACATGCAACAAATTCTCCTTTTTTTATTACTGCAAAAATATTGGTTTTTTGATAATTCCCTAAATTAAAACATAACTTTTAATAATGGGTATAATCACCTCTTGCCATAATAACACATCTCATACGACTCGACTGATCTAATGAAGTTCGACATTGTTTCTTGTGGGATGCCATTTTGGAACAAGTGCTGCAAAAGATTCTTTTTCAATAGTGGCAATCTGTGACACTATTAAATCACACCACCAGTTTTTCAATGGCAACCTTTGTTTATTATTTTACATTCAGCAATTGTTCGTAGGGTTTCTTAACGTAGGGTTTCTTGAGTCTCCTAAGGGATGGCCCGCAGATGTACCAGCTACTTCATGTTTTTTTTCTGGTGGGAGATTTTTGAGTTGTGATCGACTTTTATGTCATCATCCGCAAGCGCATAAGCAAATTCTGTATGTATTTATGTCTTGGCATTTTAGCGTCAATATTGTTGCTAATATAAATAATCTGAAAATTTATAGCAGCTACGCCCATTAGAGCGTAAAATAGAACCATTGGCTATCTTCTTGTGTTTCTTGCTAGATTATAAAGGGAACAGAGCTGGTTTACCGTGCCAACCCCACCGTTTGTAGAATTGTAAAAAATAAGTATTTCCGGTTTTGTTTCATACTAGTAACACATTTTTATGTATATGACACAATAGTCATACCCCGTTAGAAACCAAACATGCTAGAAGGGCGATTTTGTGGTATTTACAAATGTGGATGGAAGATCTTGTTAATTTTTAATTTTTACTACCACCACATGTTATTTTATGTTGCTTCAAACAAAACAATACGAAATGTTTCACAACTTAGATTACGGCATGTACCAGATATGGAAGCAACTGCTCTTGTAACTACACTAACTGTATCATTTTTGACACTATATGGCGTTTCTGGTTGCGTTCTTAAATAAGCTTCTAAATTTAGAGTGTACAAGGACAACAACCTTTATTCCATACTTGCTTGGTTTTTAGGGTTATATTTGAAAGCGCACCTTCCACTAAATCCTTCTAACTTAACTTTTCATCCAGTGTTACATATTCGCTTACTGTGTTTTTTTTCTTTTTTATCACTTTTTTAACACTTTAGGATAGCTGCCTGATAGGTACCAAACAGTCTGCATGGCTTCGTTCTGCCTTTGTACTAAAATCATCAAAGCGAAGACATTTAATCAGAAATGAAAACCGTTTCTCTGACACAGTCAACCAAAACCGTTTTGAGCCCGTACCAGTCCTATTCCATAGATTTGCAGAATTCAAACTACCATGTTTCACACATCCAGCTTAATAGAGGAGACCCAACAAGGTTTCTATTTCATTTTCTAACCCTTCATTATCAATTTTTTCTTCAGCAAACTGCACTTCACCTAACAAACGCTGTAAATGTGCTTGCTCTAATTCGTAATCCATAACACCCAATACGTTGAACAATTTGCTAAATAATGAAGCTAAACATAATAACCAATAAACTTAGCAGAACAAAGAAATCTCTAATGCAACAGTCGCGCCAAATCTGGTGTTAAAAATGGAGCTGGAAAACTGAATCTACCAGACTATGAAATAAAATAGTGCCAGCCTTGTTTCAACGAATAAACCAGTATTCGACGTAATTCAACCTACACGACTTCAAAAAACTTCCACAACGGTTTGACTTTTCACACAACAAATTTTGCAGATGATAAAGAGGTGAAAAATATCAAAGAAATCTATGTTCAGTATGAAATGAACTGACGCGTCCCAATATTCCAGTAATAGCACACTAACTTAGCGCCCGGTCTAGACATGACCGACTACTATAAGTTCGCTTTCATATGTGTTCTCAAACGATCACTCTTCACTTGCGCTGAGAGACGAAAATATCCCATTTTATGTATCAACCCATGAGATGTCTGTGCATTTTATATCTTGATCAGGTGTTTTATTTCATGTGGAATTTCAATGTTTGGATAATACGTTCATTGGCGTTGCTGGTGGAGGAGACAATAAAAGTGACACAAAAAAAGGAAGCACACCAAAATATTATTTTACATATTTCCGTCTATTGTATTCTCTTCAATTTATTAATATTTTTCACTTTAATAGTATAACTGTATATTTACATTCGTTTTTCGCTTTTCTACTCTTATTTGCATAGCATTTTGGCCAAGTTTACATTTTTAAACTTGACACAATAATTGTAACTAAAATTTAGTATGTTATTAAATTTAATTCAATTTTATCATCTGAAAACGTTTGGATTGAGTCGCAAATTTTATTACGTTTTGATTACGCGGAGCACTTTAGTTTTTAATTGAATTTTTGAGGCGATGTAGTTGAATTTTTACTTCGTATGGTTTTACTCGTTATCAGCACTCACTGCTATTTCGTCTGACACGCATAAAGTTGGATAATAATTTAAATCACACAAACATAAATAATGTATCCTATCGTTATTTGACTTCTACACTTGATTCTTCTTCTGTTTGAAGCTTTTATGCGCATTATTTAATTAATATTGCACACGTCGCTTTAATTCGAAACTTAAAGGTGAAATTGGAGGTTGTGTAGAATGATACGCATCGAGGAAAATATTTTAAAATTTTCCAACGTTCGAAGAGAAATTCTGCTTTCCAACCATAATTTCTTTTATAAATTTTATTCAAATCCCAGTTACATAAAATGATCACTACTTCATACTCTAATTTTCTTTAATGAAATATTTATGTTCTGAATTTTCTGAATTTGTTTATTTAATTATTGTGAATGAAAATCCAGGACTAAAATATACGTTCGGTGCCCTTTATCATACTCTACAAATGAAATTTAGATGTTGTATAATTTGTGTGTGTCATTTAATTTCCGTTCGTGCAGTTTCGTTTTGTCATTTATTTCACTTCATTTGCAATTGGAATAGTTTTCTTTAACATTACGTATTTCATTTTTCCTGGTTCTCGGGTAATGAACCGCGTATTTGAATTGTCCCTAACGGGGCTATTAAAACGAGCAGCCACGTTGACTCACATAAGAATAATAAATTTTAGTGTTAGTAGATTTTTACAAAATTAAATTATTGGTTAGATATCGGGCATTGCAATGACGTGAGGCAAATTTATAAATTTAAACCTTAACAAAAAATTAGAATTATCCGAATAAGGAAACTGTGCCGCGCGTGCAAAAAACACCCTAATGCGGTCGCGAAAGTGTTCCATAAAGGGAGGCGCGCGTTCCGCTCCGAAGAATGCCACGAAATCACGATAGTCCCGTGCGGTATGCGGCCTGGCACGCCGCTCAGTTACGCTGTTACCGCCGAATTGATTTCTGCTCAGCCATTAACTCTCGGCCCAAGTGCTTCGCTATCGTCTTCACCTTATGGAAACACGCTACCGTTGCTAATATCGACGAAGCAGTTGGCGACACAGAAAAATTGCACTACTTTAAGTGGACACGCACGTTCACTTATTACCACATTCAGACACTTAAAGAAAACGTCATGACACATGAGAATCGACGCAATAATAAATTCCGTTTGACTAAAGTTTTAGAAAAACACGTTCAGAGGGACGTTACTTACAATTAATTAAATTGTTTTAAGTTTACAGATCTAATAACTTATCGATATAAAATCTATAAAATTTTGAACCCACTTCATGTTTAAACCAACAATTCTTATTCAGGTAGACTCGACGTTGGAATTTTAATTATGTCATTATATCGATGTTATAATGATAAAGCGTGGCTTATAAAGTTTTACTTATGTGAATGAGGAAAGCTATGTAAAATTGTGAAAGCTGAACCACTAGCTGATTGCTGAATGACTACGACATATTTCTCACGCACACAACGCTCGTCGACGCGCTGAAGGGTAACGTTAACACGGGCTAGCGAATGTCGTCAGTAACTCTTTAGATGGAATCATATCAATTACATTATTATAATAGAACAATGAGACGATCAAATTACATCATAATTATTGTTATGATTAATGCATCATGCAATATAGTAGATTAGATATAGTGATTAAGTGAATATCACTAGCAATTAGAAATACTGAGGTCAACCTAAGCAATGTTTGATCGCATAGCAAGCACGCAGACTTAAAGGATTGTAGGATTACGTGGGTATACACTGTAGGCTATATACTATAGAGAGGTATTAAGGGTTTCTCCATATATTCCTACTTACAGCGACAATTTCTCGTTTATCAAAATTATTAATCGTCACTTTTCAGTTGCTTTCTTAATGTTGTTACAGTCTTATTGAATTTATCGACGTATTTGTTCCCAGAAACTAGATGTCATGATATCAAGATGGTATAGTTATGGGATTTTAACGAAAATGTAGGAGGTTTATTTAAGCACATACAATAAAAAGATTTTATAACAAACAAAGCAATGAACAACGAATAGTTGGAAATAAATGGAAATATAAAACTTTATAGAAGGATATGAAATGAGAATGAAGTGCAGGACGATTTTCCAACAGCTGGTATTGCGTATATGGTGCCATGATTTTTTATATGAACGACAGTTTGAACCTAAATATAAAGTATAGTAAAGCTGCACGATACATGATGGTCATTACCGTAAAAACGCCACTAATACATGTATTGGTACAATTGGTCGCTCCCCAATATATCCTTTAGTCTAAAATAACGTTTAGATAATGATTTACTACTTTGTTCACCTTTATATTCGTTGTAAGTAGGCAGAAGTGAACCATCGTAACTATCGTAGGTGATTTATTGACAGTAACTCAGCAGCTCTCTTTACACGTGCACAGTACATATGCGCGAAGAGTCACGTCAACGGTAATCATGGCCAAAGTATTCTTATAAAAAAAAATATTGCATACGAAGCAAAATATGACACATACATTTTGCTTTCTCTCTGCCAATGTTTAAATAATTCTAATATTTTATCAAACATGCGTTTTACATTCACCTATTGTCATTGTCTAGCCTTGATATTAAATTTTACTGCCGTTGTATAATTTATTATCAACAGTAATAAAACATACGCATAACTATTTAGAGTTATGCGAAATGACTCAATTTGCATACGTTTTATTTCCGCATACATCTCAGTTAGCAGCCCTAATACTACTATTAAAACAAGATGACTAGGACAAGATTCCATCATTTTGCTTCATGTTAATAGCATCGTAATATTTTATTGGTTTCTATAACTCATTCGCGGACATAATTAACGATGAAATTTCTGATTTTGTGGAATCAGCTAATTATCTACTAATTTAAATTTTGTTTTTAATTTATTCAATAATAATTATTATCGGCGCATATCGTATTAAATTATTTATCAATTTAATAAACACATAAATAGCGCAAACGATCGGATTTTTATCCTACTATTCTCTCGATGTATATGTACAGGTTCACGCGATCATTGATTCACGCAGCACCTAAAAAAAGCTTTAACAAGTTCAATTAAAAAGTTGAAAATCTGACTTAAAGACCTGTTTTTGCAGCATGTATGTCATAAAAGCAATATACATTATAGAGTACACCCAGTTCGAGTAGCAAACGTAGTGCAGAGTATCCAGTAAATGGCGAACAACTACAAAAATATGGAAACGAAATTTGGTGGCCAATCTTAATGAAACACAAGTGACCGGATACTACTGAATATTCTGAATATTACATCTACAAATTATTAACATTAGCATTTACTTATTAAACAATATACACAAATGATCTTGTCAGTCGAATTCACAACATACATTTAAATTACATTTGTCGTTGCATTATTTTAAGTTTCTTGATATATTAGAGGGGCAAATATAACATGTTTTGCATATCCTGCTAAAGCAGCTGTTTCTGTTAGCTGTGTTGTATGTTTTTGGTGACTCGGTTCTGCAACATCCTGTATCGCTGTAATATCAGACTTAGTTGTAATGTCAAAGTTAACCACCTGAAGTTCCACAGCGCTCATAAATGTGCAACGAACTTCAACATTCAACATTTATATTTATTGTACATTTTTGAAGTAATTAATTATATGAAGGCGGATGTCGATTTTTCTACCGCAACGTTTAAATTCTTAACTGTTCTTGTTCAGCTGACATATTAAGAAATAAAGTTATAGAAAAGTGGGGCTTTTGCGGAAGCGTTCTAGGTGGTACTATTGCATCAATAAGCATCTACTATTGCGATTTATTGTTATTCACAGAATAAAAATAGCGGTTCGCTTAACCTTAATTTTTATAGTTTAATCGATGTCTGGTAACGCGAGTTTTATAAAGTTATTGCCATTACAATAACATGATAAAATAACCTTTGTTGTGAATAATTTCGTTTAAAACGCCGCGCCAATTCGCAAACTGCCGATTTTTTATGGTAACTTTAATTAAGTTGCAATAGCTTTGAAAATAATTATTGTGTAAATTTCATATATGCCATAACCAGTATATTCGCGATCACCGATAAAATGAACGCGTATTTTTCTATTTCGCAATTTGCATACAAAAGTTTGGTTCGAAAGTTGACCCGGATGTAACGGTGTGTATGATGTAAACTCGGCCACAATTATTAAAGTTATCGAAGCCAATAATTCTTTGTTTTAGTTGTGTAATTAATACGATTGTAGGAATTTGTCATTTACTATATATGTAAATGACAAATGTTTAAGAGGAGACTTCAAACGTTATTACAAGTGGCCATTAGATCACTTTAGTCGCTGATATAATGGCTAATCAATGGAAATAAAATCGAACTACTTACTAGAACTTAAAATCAAATGATTACTATTCGCATCAGAAACAACAGCGAGGTCGGAAGAATATCCGTAGCAAATTTAGGTTCAGGGATTATATTTACAAGGGTGGAAGGCTGTATTAATTCAGGAAATAAATGTAAAACTTATCGGAAATTCTTGTACTATATGAAGATATATAGATACTAATATAGATAAAGATAATGTCACTAAACTTGTAGTCAAAAACAGGTAATCGGCAAAAAAAATAATTATGGTACTAACCTAGTATCCAATGGATACAGACTTTACTGATTTATGTCCAATTACAATTAAAGCTTGTTACACGTTTTATCAAAAGTCTCCGAAAAGATTCTACAGAAGCGACTTGTCGAATTTGTCAATGAGTACAATATATACAAGAAGTCGAATATATCGTTGTGTGGGAAAGACGTATAGAAAAGTGCTCTCCGAAATTTTTTCCTAGTGGCAAAATACTAGTTTGGTTAAATACCGAACACTATTCACAAATTTCTTTGTGACACACATAAAAATAAACTTTTAATTAATTATGAACGTGGGAAAGAAATGTAAAATATGAAAAAATAAAGTAACTCAATTTGTTGTTTGCGTAAAATGTGGGGCACACTTTCATCAGAGCTGTGCAAAAATGGCAATGGTCATAACTAATAACAATGTCAACTGCTATAGCGACAATAGTGCATCGATTCAAGATGATCATGAGGTAAATCCTGTCTTTGGTATTAACAATTTTATCAACAAAGAGAAAGTTGATGCTGAAGACTTATTGATTCTTATAATAGAGCGGTATAAAAGATTTGATCATCAAAATAATCTGATAAAGCGTCTTATAGCGTATAGTGTATAATAAAAATACATATGTGGAAGACAAACTAACTGAGATCTCCATCAATTTAGAACAAAACCTGCAAAACTTACTCATAAAAGCAACTCTGGTATCAAAACGTGCAGTGATGTTGCATCTAGTAGCTGTAAATATATAACCATTCTACAACCCAATCAAAAGGAAGAGATTTCGAAAATAAAACAGGTCGTAAGAGAAAAAATTGACCCAGTTAAATTAAAAATGGGTGTAAAAATCGGCAAGCAAACGAGAAACGGGGGTATAATTCTGGCATGCGAAAATATGGAAGCGGTAACTACTTTAACTCGAATTATAGAGAATAATTTAAAAAATACATACACGGTTTATAAAACGAAAGGAATGAAACCAAGAGTGAGAATAGTAGGTGTCCATGGGGACAGTGTTAATGACAATTCAAATGAGACAATTATTGAACAAAATAATTTAGAAGTACAGACTGATGACGTCAACATTGTTTATAAAACAAAAATTTATAAAAAGAAATGCAACTTAGTATTAGAATGCAATAATCGTGTGAAGGATACTTTGTTGACGATGGAATTTATATTTGTAGGCTGGTCCAGGTGTAAAATCTACGAGGTCTTAATCATTATGCGATGTTAGAACTACCAGAAATACGGCCATTTGGTCGGCGAATGCAAATCAGGCATTGCTTGTCCGCTGTGTGCAGGCAAAAATAAACTTGAGTTATGTGATAATGTCCTAAAGAAATGTATAAACTGCGATGATGCGAATACACGATATAACTTAAAAATGGATAGCGAACCATAGTCTGGGATAATTCATGCCGCTGCTTAATTAGATTAAAAAACATACAAAGGCAAGAAATCCAAATACAGCAAATAGCAAATGACCCGCACAATACACAAAAAAATTAAAATTATTGTCTGTAATTATTCAATGATTTTACGATAAATATATGGAATTGGAAATTATCTTGGAGGAAAACAACGTCGACATGCTGTGTATTACCGAACACTGGATGAAGGAAAACGACGTTAGTAATACTGTAATTAGAAGGTTCAGTCTTGTACCGTACTATGTGAGAAATAATTACATAAGAGGTGGCGTCTGCATATATGCGAAACAAGCATTAGATATACAAAAAGTAGACAACAGTTGCACGGAAAAATAATTCGAAATTCACCAAACAGCACTCTCACTTTTGTCAACAAAATAGAATTAGCACTCAACAATGAAGCTAATGAACATGGTTGTGAAATAATCATTTTCGGGGATATGTCAAAAGATGGCCCGGTACAAAGTGAACTTGTTACGAATTTAAAACAATTTAATTTGTCAAACAGAATATTATCTCCCACAAGAATAACGCAACGTACAGAAACGAGCATCGACCTATTTTTTACAAACATTCAGGATTGTAAGTATGGTATTGTATAATCAACTCTCAGATCACACGCATCGCAAAGACAATAGAACTATTAAAAATACGTATTATACGGAAAGCAACATGAAGAATTTTCAAGATAAGATGAGACGAGATTGTGACGGAGTCTCTTGGAACCCATAGAACGATCTGAATTCACTGTACACAAAGTTTGAAAATTTTCTTCAAAGCAATTTTAATGAAGCGTTTTCATTAGAGACAACAAAACCTAAAGTACTAATATCAAAAAATGGACCACTCCTCAGATTATGTCAATTTCCAATTTACTGTGTGAAATGGGGGCTATTAACAAAAGGATAAATAGCGATGTGTTTAACGATATATACATTTCTTTATGTACTTTCTACAGAAAACTCATAAAGAATGCGAAAAGCAGTTACAACGATGATAGAATCCGGCGGTCGACTAACGTTAACAAAATATCTTGGAACCTCGAAAATGAAGAAAGGAACAAAAGAAGTAACAATAGAAGGAAATAATAAATGTTAGTGAGGATATTGCAGTTCCAACTCTTGACGTTCCTAATGTTTTCAACAATTATTTTGCGGACATTGCAGAAAGGTGCCCTCTACTACAAAAGCTTCATTAAACAGCATATTTCTGAAACCAGTAACACCAACCGAGGTTGAAGAAGTAATCAGTAAATGTTGCAATAAGAACTCTTTGGCATTGCCGGCATTCCTGGCAAGGTGCTGTTGTCAGTAAAGGATATCATGGGTAGACCTCTAAGCGTGATGATCAATAGTTTATCCAGAGAAACTTAAGACACCTTTTTTTCAGTATATAAAAACAAAGGCAGTCAGAAAGACGTCACAAATTATAGACCCATAGCGCTACAAAACCACACCTCTAAAATTTTTGAATCATGTTTCCAAACTACACTGTATTCGTTTTTGGAAAAATATGAACAACTTAGGCCAGCACAATACGGATACAGGACATCTACAGGATATCTAGACATCATTCACTTTGTCAGTAAAACTTGCCAAGAAAGGCATTAGAGGAAGCGCGAATAAATGAATCAAATTTGTCACAGCAGCTATGGGTAAACGATGTATCGGAAATTCGGCTGATGAGCAGGGGTATGCCACAGGGCACAATTTTTGGGCAGCTCATATTCGTTATAATGATAGATGGTCTCCCAGTGATTTGTGCGGATGTTCTAAAAATGTTATATGCTGACGATACCAGTATGACCATTGCGAAACCCACCATAGACAGTATGACCTCTTCTGCTGAAGATGCAATAGTGGAATTACAAAGATGGTGCATCAACAACTGCATCTTATTAAACCTACGTAAAACTCAAGGTGTACAATTTCACCCGATCAATACTAAAATTGACAAGTCGACATTAATAAGAGTGAACCATATGTCGGTGAAGCAACAAAATTGTGGAAAGTTTCTGAGACTGATATTTGATAAGAAATTAAAATGGATAGAACATTTGACTACACTAATAGATAAACTCCCGGTGACGTTTCTATTAAGAAAATTACTTCCAACAGTTACAAACGTAGTCCTAAAACAAATCTATTTCGGACTGACTCAGTCTCTTATGGCGTCTGGCCTTATTTTCTGGGGAAATTCAACGTTTGCTTGTGACGTGTTTGAATAGCAGAAAAAGGTGTTACGCATAATGGATGGGGTTAAACCTAGAACAAGCTGCGTTAATGTGTTCACGAAGAACAAAATCAAAATAATGACCTTTTACTCCTTATACATGTTTAAACTTGTACAATACTGTTTCACAGAAATGCAGACTTTCACCAGAATGGCACCAGGTTCGGCAACTTAATTCGAACGGATTTTTGCAACTCACGGTGTCTCAACATTGAGTGAAATATATGGGCGTAATATGCTTTAAAAAATAGCCAACAGGAATTAGAGACGAAAATGAAAAAGATTTATTCAGATTTTTCCATCGACAAAGAATTTTACACGATTAATGACTATTTGAATTAGTAACTTAGTGAAATGTATTATTTCAGTAATTAACATGCTTATCTTGACATATACACATGACGATATCTTACAATGTATTACAATATGTATTTACATTCAATGAAAATAAATACCTATCCATCTATCTTGTAACTCACCAATCGAGTTTCCGGAAGGGATGTAGTTGTGATGCCGCATTGCTCAAGGTGACAGATGATATATTGTACGCAACAGATTGTGGTAACCTAACTGTATTAACGTTAATAGACTATAGCAAAGCGGTTCGTACTGTTAGACACGAAATATTATTAGCTATTCTTAGAAACATTGGTCTACATGAATACGTTGTAACTTTAGCAAAATCATAGGCAATACTCTTTGGAAATGATAGGATATACAATAATGTCAGACATTTATTTAAACTAAGTATTAAAAATGTTGAATATTGTGGGGCGATACATCATTCAGCTCTGGACTCCAAGAGTGTAAACCGAATGCAAAAAATACAAAATGCATGTCTTCGTTTTATCTACAGAAATCGAAAATTCTCACACCTTACACATAAGATGTTGAATGATGGTTGGATGGACATAACTAATAGAAGAGAAACACATACAGATTAGATGTTCATAATATTCAATCTATGAATAATACAACAATATCCAAATGTTTTGAGAGATTCGAAATTCAATGTTTTCAGATCGAGAATATTCGAGTGTTATTCGACGTGCAGTGTTAATGTGGGCTACGATATATACAACATGTGGGTTATAGTCATTCCGTTAATTCCACCACCTATGGTAATTGGTAGCAGAATGTACGTTTTTCATTTTTCACCTTGAAATTGTGTTTTTCGTTCTAGTAATTACAGTTGTAACATGCACGATATTTCTTCAAGCAATGAAGGTATATTATTATTATTATTGTTATTATAAGGGCAAAGGATGTGGGTCAGTTTAAAGTGCCAGGATATAGAAACAAGTACGGAGCCAGGACATTGTCAGTAGTAATACCAACGGAATTCAATCAGACTCCAGAAGACTACCGAAACTTAGGAAGCATCAGAAAGGTAAAAGAAAAAATAAGAAGTTGGCAGCTGACGTAGAACTTTGGAATCAGGATGTAGGAAAAAGTGAGGAGGTGGCTGCTAGTGTAAGTATAAGGATAGAAGAAGAAATTTAACGACAACGAATCTCGCCACTGATAAGCCTTCGGCTTAGTGGTGCAGGACTACAAGTACAGTATCATACTACTTCGATCGAGTTTTTTATGTTTATTTAGCTTTTATTTTATTTTGATATAGTTTAGTTACTTTGTCATATTATTAGAATTTTGTTAGTTTAAAAAAAAAAATATATACTGATACAAGTTTTCTCTAGGGGCACCACAATTGTCTTTGTTCTAGTCCGGCCCTACTACACACATTTTGGAGTACTTTAAAGATTGTGGCCCTACTTTATAGAATTATGTGAGGGTGTCGTGGAAATCCACCCGGAATTGAGTAAGTAAATAGTCTACTTTACGAGCCCCGTACTGCAAACGCTATCGCGACGACAATCTTCAGAGTGACAATATTAAAACTGAGATAACTGAAATTTTTAACGAGCGTTTAACGTCCTGACAATTAAGATGACGAAGTCGGCAAGAAGCCAGACGTCCTTAGGGTTGAAAACAGACGTCTCGCTCCGAGACAGAATGACGCTTTGGACTTCGCAAAATGAGATCGTGTCGTTTGCGTCGAAGTTTCCCCGTTGCAGATAGAAAGTACGTTGCATATTCAATAATTGCTTATCTTTGAGTTTACAAAATTGTGTCGCGTTTTATATATGCATGTATTGTAACTTCACAGACACTTACTGTAATGATTTCAATACTACTATTTCAGACGCAATTAAATAACGGCAAGAATTAGTTGTCTGTAGTAGGGGATTGCTACACACATGATCATAATTGGTTGCCTAAGATATAGTTATACGGACAAAATTCTCTGTATTTTATAATCGAGATTAAAACTTCATTTAATTGCATCAAGTAAATGAATATAAGTTTTAAATTCAATGGGTACTGGAATTTATGAAAGCTTTAAAACGTGTTAACGCTCTTTGATAGTAGGTGCTTGGTAACTATGTAACTAAATTCCATTTAATCTAATAATGCTTACAGGAGTATGAAATTAAAAAAAAAATTGTGGGCACAAAAACATTAATTAATTTTGAACGCTGTTTTATAATTAATGTTAGTTTTACAGTTATTTTCTGATAGGTATCCAGGAATCGATGAGTTCATTCATAACATCTTTGGTTAAAGATTCATAACACGCGGTCGCTCACAGAATGTTTTAAATATGATTTCATCTAGACCACACAGTGAACCACACTATTGACATTAATATTCAGCAAACTAGCTATGACTAACTGATTTTAAGTATAATAACCATTTTCACAAGGTCATTCATTTAAGTAGTTGGGAGGAGAACATCAGCGAAGCGTACGCTGAAACTATTTTCTGGACACAACTAAAATTGAAGCGCTCTATCTACCTAACTTTTCTATAACTAGCAAAATTTATAAATGAAAGTGCAATGGTCTATTTGGTTTTAATATATTAGAATAATCTATTGCGGTCGACAACAACAACACCGACAATATTGTCAATAATAACAATGATTTATTGTCCCAACAGAATCCAATTACAGGACAAAAACTAATTAAATTACGTTACAACAGACGTGCACAATGTTTCAATATGGTTTCTGAAAGTAATTTGTTAATCAAAGATGATTCCCAGGTCCATTGTTAAGTTCGATCTATACAAGTACTGGTTATTTAGAATTTTGGAACGTATTATGACACACGAACTGGTTTACATTTCGACTAAGCATCAGACTGTTTTCTAATTAAAAATAAAATTTTATATCACCAACATAAGCTAAACAAGAACACGGCAATGAACACAGATCATCGATAAATAATATAGAAACTAGAGGGCCAAAGTTCCATCTTTGCGGCATTCCAGAAGCGGTAACGAAATCATACAATGTTGCATGTTGCAGCTCAGAAATTTGTGAAGGAACGTTGGTGCATATTGATGTATAAAGTGCTGGTCCAGGTAAAGTTTCAAAGTTTGAGAGTATTACAATGGGTCACTACTAACTTGGCTAATATCACATTTTATCACAGTTTTTATGCACGTAATAGGACGAATTTATTTTGCTATATTTTGGTACTGATTTGTAAAACAAATCATACAGTGCCCTATAGAATTTTTCAGGTGTAAGGTTAACATTGTTACAATTAGCAAAGTCCAATCAACTTGAGCAATATCCTTGATTAAAAGATGCCTTTCGAAAATTATAACGAGCATCTTTTTTGAAAGGAAATCTATCAAATTTATGGTCATACAAGAAAGTGATACACACAGATAAAGCCGGATGGTATGAATCTTCAGAAACAAAAGGACGCTCATCGCGATCCACAACAATATCACAACGAATGTCTGTATGTAAGCACCAAATCCAAAATTTTGTTGTTTAAATTCAGTACGTTGTTATATTGTCTCAGATCCTGCAGTTTGCAGGAACGTCGAAAGAAGGAAGATTTACGACACGACACATCACCATCAATAAAATTTGGAACATTGAAATCGTCGATAAGTAAGACTAGCACGTTTACACGATCCGCCTCAAGCGTATCCGTAAATATCTCTAGATCAGGTATAGGAACTCCAGGAGGAATATATACAAGTACTATGTAGAGAATAAATGAACCGACATAACATTTACAAACAACATGATGAATCAAAGGTACATTATATAAATAACCAATGTGCAGATTCCGTGCGCTAAAATGAGCCCCTAAGAAACTTAAAGTGATATTATATAACTCAATTTCCTAACAAAAATGGCTTACACTTCTGCACCTAGAAATCATGGGTGAATAAGCATGATGACGATTGCTTGCCCGATATAGAAAAAGGTGAACTACGACTGCTAAGAAAACTAAACTAACTCAACAAATCAGGATCACGAATATAACTATGTATTATTTTATAAACAAACAATATTTCTGAAACGGTTCTACGCACTTTTAGTGATTGAAGTGAGCAGTATAATCATAAATTTGTTGCAAATAAATACCAGATTTTCAGTAATATAAAAATTTTCGCCGAACATTTTCAGGATTCCACACCAGAGAACAGTATTCAAGTTTAGACCGAAGAAAAGCATTATACAGGAGTTATTCCTTGGCCTATTCTAAGAATATTGTGTGCTAACATGATTTCTGAAAAAACGCTTTGTTTCGAAGATACAGGGTGAACAAAATTTGCGACAACCATATTCGATATTTGTTGAAATCATTTATGAAAAAGTATGGCGTGCGACAATGAGTTTATTAAGTACAAAAAAAATTAAGATTTTTCAAGTACAAAAAATTGTTGACGATAATTTCGAACGGCTGTTTTATCTACTAACGTACAAGTGGATTCCATTTGAATACGTCTCGTCAGTGATCACCAACTATGTCGGTCGCAGTTGTTTACATTGAGTGATGGTTGGCTATTTGAAGTGTCTTTAATAGTTCGTGAAGTCCACTATAATGTACACGAACATTCATCGACGTCTTCGTGAAACAGGCACATTGAAACAAAATGGAGGACTAGAAAGATTAATGATAGTAAGAACGGTACAAATGTTCTAGACATGATAGAGGAAGATCCAAGTACTTCTATATGACAAATTGCCAGTACTTTGAATGTGAGTCATTGGACAATTCTTAAGGGCAATTTGTTGTATCCATACCACATTCAACGTGATCAGGCACTATTGCCTGCTGATTATCGTCCACGTATTGCGTTATGCCAATTGCTTTTGCAAACATTAGTTCGAACCCCTCAATTCGTTTCACAGATTCTTTTCACCGATGAAGCTAGTTTCTCAAGAAATGCCATAAGGGATTTTCATAACAACCATGTGTGATGAAAATCCATAACATGTATGTGAAGATTGATTTCAACATCAGTTCTCCTTGAATGTTTGGGTTGGAATTGTGGGTGACTATCTAATTGGACCGGTATTTCTAGCAGCAAGACTTTCTAGCGAGATGTATCACAACTTTTTGGAAGAAACACTGCCCGAGTTTCTGCAGGATGTACCATTGGCGACAACAATTGCAATGTGGTTTATGCACGATTGTGCATAAACCACATTTCAGTTTGTTTGGTTGCTCGTGATTAAATTTTGACAGCAAAATACGGAGATCGTTGGATTTGTCGAGGTGGGATCCCCTGACTTAAATTCCCTGGAACATTTCTTATGGAGGTCTCTGAAGTCATTAGTTTACGCTACTCCAGGGAAGAGTTTGGACGAATTGCGAAGTAGGATAATTGCTGTGTGTCAATCAATTAAAAACACCCTTGGAGTATTTGAAAAAGTTCGGCACTCAATGACGAGAAGATGCTTGTATCCAGGCTGGAGGAAGTCATTTCGAACATTTATTGTAGATTGAGCAACTTTGCATGTATTTTTTGATAATCAAATGTTGTTGCTGTCGCAAATTTTGTTCACCCTGTATCTTCGAAACAAAGGAGTTTTTCAGAAATCATCTTAGAACAAAATATTCTTAGAATAGGCCGAGGAATAACCGCTTGATTCTTTACCGCATGTTTACTGATTCGTTTCCAACAAAAGTCTAGGTGTGTCTGATCAAAATACCTAACATCTCAAACACATCTGCAAACTGCCCGTATATGAAAATTGAAAGTCAGTTTTCATCAAAGTATTCCAAGATCATTGTGAACCTCCGTCTAAGTTGCAAAGTTTCATTGTAAATTTTCGTACATAGTAATGATGAGGTTTTCTTTTTTGAGAAAGAAGCAAATTTACATTTGCTGACATTCAGAGTCAGATAGTTGGAATTACTCCATTTATAATGCAAAGCAACGCAGTTATTATAGCACGTTCTTCTCTTATATATTTTAAGGTCATCGACATCGTGCATTCCGATGAAATAGACTTAACATAATCTGCGAATAGCAGAAACAACATAGGGTCGAGAATGTAACCTATCCGAATGATTGAAATCGTCGATACTGTACAAAATTAATCCTGTGCTTTAAATACAACCTAAATACATCAATAAAGTCATGTTCATCACAATTTTTTTCCAACTTTACCACAATCAATTTGAGTTGAACCTGATCAAACGCCTTCGAGTATCCGACCACAATGCAGTTTTGGCTAGCATAAAATGTAAATCTATACCTAAAGTAAAATATGGATGGTATGAATATATAACTACAGATTGAGACATGAAAAAAGAATCAAAAAGCAAGCAATTAAAATCTTCAAACCCATAATTTGCACATTACGACATATTATTGAATCAAGCAAAACTTATAACATAATAAAAAGAAGAGAAAATCATATTGGATCAATGACATTGCGGAATAAATCAAAATTTAAAATAGGACTCACACGTCCTTAAATTAATAAATATTAACTCTAAAGCAATTGCAGTCGCAACAAAAATTAGACATATAATCTATATATAGGAAACATGTAATTTTCCACTCAATTTTGATGGCAATATTCATTACTTAATAAATATTTGCAGCTAAATTACACCAAAAAGAATTACAGAAAATCCAACGACAATAAAACAATAGATAAAAATTCTATACTCTTTAAATATTCTTACCTCATCAACCGAAATATACAAAATATCACAAGAACTTAAAATAAAGGACTTGTGATGATGCTAAATACTCACTACTCATACACAAAATGGAACATAACTACATAACAACAAACACAAATCTAAAACGAAACAAGGAAATACGCAAATATACAACACGACGCAAATCAAATATACAGAAAAAATCAGAAGAAAGAAAGAAATATTCACAACCATTGACGACTTACGCAATAAATTAGTACAATGAATTACCACTGCATGTAAAAATGTTAGAAAGGACCGACTTTTAAACTAAAGGTTAAACATATGATTATGAATTTCGAATTAATTACATTTATTAAAAAAAAAAGATCAACTTGATAACGATTATCCAAAAAATCAAATATATAATGCACAAATGGACGCAGGTTAGTACTTACTTTCCTCTTACAAATCAACTTTGCCGAGTTGACTGGCTTGTTCTCGACTAAGTAATTTAATGGTCCAAATCATTAGCTCGAAAACCTTTGAGTAGGCCGGTAATTGCCAAACTAATTTATATTACCCGATTTAAAAATTGGTGTTACTGCAGATATTTCTGATTCTGATAGTTCTGAATAGCATTTATAAGAAACTGAATCACAACCCAGTTTTCATAGAATGCACTGTTCGTCCTTGATAGCACCCGGAATATGTATAAGATACATCCTCTCATTAATAAAGGGGAAAAGGTTTTTCGGGTCATTCATGATGTTGACTTCAATTTCAGTTATACGAGTATATGTTCGGAAATCCGATTTAATATTCGGTTTTCTATATTTTTTGAATTTGTGTGAGTAGAGTGTCCAAGTTAGTTTTCTTCCACATTTTTCGGTAGTGCTTCTTAATTTTTGTTTTTACTGTAAAAAACGAACATGGAAACGAACAATTCTTCTTACTTTTTAAGGGAACCGTAAGTTGAAAGTAACTGTGTAAAATTTCGTAAAATGTTTCACACGCATAGTTCACATCGGTAGCAACCAGTATATACATATATAGAATAGTTCAATATTACCGACCGAGTCATCAACGCAAGTTTCTGATATTAAAACAAAATCATAAGATGACGCTAGTATAAAACGTGCCAGTATTTGAGCGTAGGCCACGAGTATTCTGGTAATAAATATCAAATTGAGTATGGATCTATTAGGAGCAACTACTTTTCCATAGACTAAGTAATCTATTCTATCTTTATATTAAATATAAGTCGCATTCTCCGTTAGCTAGGTGTTAACTTAATTATTTCTCTACGATCTGTAGGTGTTTCCACCTGCTGAGTGTCGCGTCACGAGAAATTCATATGCCGGGCATTCATTGTACATATGTTTTAAGTCTCTTGGAGTTAAGTCGTACGAACGCGAGGTTCGATCCAGAAGATAAACTTATCTTGATATGGCGACAGCGATTGAAGCTAGTTGCATCGAATATACTCAGACGTATAGGTTTTAATTTTGCTTCCGTAATTCCCACATAAGACAACATTTTCCCAACTAAGGGAGTATATAATCAATTTTCTCCTTATTATATTGACAATCGGATTTTTTGCAGCCAAAGCGAATAATGTTCCGTTTTCGTTTGTCTGTTTCCACAATTGAATAATTTTCTCCGTAGGTTGTAGTAGCAGATGCAGACGTAAGCACTGTATATTTAAGCAATTTACTTGCATCCTGGTGGGCAACGATAGCTTTTTGTAAACCATTTAAATCGTTACCCAGTTTATAAATAAGGCATGTCCAAGTGAGACCCGTTTTATTATAAACTTTGCGGGCTTCTGCGTTCGATATATCAACGCACTCAGTCTTATACGGTTTATTACAAACATACCAATTGATGATTTTATGAAGCACTGCCGATTGTGTAGATATACACAATTGCACTCATTATTAACTAAACTGTGCCGGTCGCAGCTGCTTGAAAAAGAAGGTAACTGAACGTATAAGAACTCAAATAACATAAGCAACAATTTAAAATACAGTGGGAAAATGTTTAGAAACGCTGTAAGTTACAAAATCGAGGTAAGTTACAAGGAAATAAACCTTGGTGTGGATACTATTTGGCAAAGAGTAGTTCATAGTACAAATGAATGGAAACAAAATCACATATTTAATATGACAATTGTTTCTCAATTACAACTCATTCAATATAATATATTAACACTGAAGGTAGTTAAGACTCCCACTCGAGATGAGAAATAACACTGACACTGAGATGCAGAATAAGGCGAAAATTAAATGACTAATAGAACATGAAGAAGAAAGATGTATTTTAAGGAAGATGGAGATGCAACGCATGCTGGAAAAGGCTGAAAATGAAGTATCGAAAGCATAAACAATCTATACTAAGGTTACACTTAATCCACAAAGTTATAAACAAAAGGCAATATATCAATATCAAATTATCTGACTGCTTCACAATATTCAAGCAATGCGCATTAACATTTCACTTAAATTTGCCATATTTTAATATAATATGAATGTTTGATAGAAATTTAAATAATACCAATAAAGGTATGCGTCGACGGCAATTTTTCGTTTATATATCAATTCGAACGACTGGCGGGAGCTACACAAAACAATGGCAAAACGAATGGCCGGACATTTGAGTCAACTCTACGAGCCAGTCGGGAACCATTACGTCCACTTCCGGACTTTTGTCTCGTCCCTCAGCGACCTCGGCCAAGTTATCGCGACCGGGAGGATCGAGAAGGGAAATTAACTTGTGTACTGCTTTAAACAGCGTGAAATGAGAATTTAAGGGTTAAATTTATACACCGTCACTTTTTAGAAGCTTGTAGTCGATTCAACCTTATCGAAGATTGGAGCTACCACTACAATCATAATTTATCTAATTCATATTGCTTAATCACCACCAACGCACACACAGAATGTAGCCATTCACGACTTAATGTATGGTTTAATCATATTTCCTCTGCAGATTGGATTTCCTATCTTGTTCATCTAAGTGATTAAAAGTTTTTCTCTGCATTGTTTTAATTTGTATCCGACGGAAATGTCAACTTACATTAGATAGAATTACTTGCGCGATTGCCAAAAAAATATGTAAATTCGTAGGACAAAATTTAAGTCACTCCTAACGTTTATGTTTTCTCCGAGTACAAAATAGACCGTTACATGGCCTGAATACGAGCGTCTAGCATTTTACATCTCTTGAGACGTCGTGAAATATCTGGGTGTAAACATTTTGCGAAACTGAAGCATTTTAGTGCCTGTTTTTTTATGATTCTTATCGATGCCTCATGTTTTACCAAAAACAAATACATATCTTTGGTTAATACTTTGGTTAGTACTTTCAACAAATGTATTGTGGAAATTTTTTTAATTACGTCATTGTTGAATAGAATTTAATGTTCAATGCCACTATAAAGCTGGAGTCTTACAAGACACCGTGATGTTCGTCAACGTAATTTCATTCCATGTTACGAGCACATCTCACCACAGGCAAATTTCAAGTAACCACGCGCTCCCCTATCTTGGTTACAACAACCTATATAAAATAATATGCATTCAGGTTGAGGTTACATACGAGTTTTACGGCGTAATATGCTATAAAATTTCAGTTGACGAATACGCTGTTCTGAATGCATACGATTTAATTTTATGTTAGTTTGTATTTTAAAGTAGTTTCAACAAACTGGGCTTAATTAATACGACAAAAGGGACAATATGAAAACTATCGGTTATTACAGCTTTGTATTATTGGACGATTGCATGGAGCTTGCTAATTGTTGTTATAACGTCTGCATTACATAACTTCGTACGAATTCTGTTATGGAGGGGTTCCCAATGGCGAAGTCGGTCTGTTTCCGATAGGAACTATTGCCGAATGTTTACGGTCCCGTCTGACCCACTTAGTGTAAACAGTATGCTAACATGCCGCACATAGAAGAGGCTTTGCCTGCAAGACTGCATTATTACACCCTTGAGTAATGTTCGAATTGCTCTGCAATCTTCCATCGCGCCGAATAAATTCAATTGTTCGTGGTTGTTCGACGATATGCCGTTGATTAGAACCCAGAAGTGCGTTAAACCAACCACCGTTTACCTATCGGTATCTTCTAACATATACATATTATTTATAAATATATATGTGTTACGTAGCTTCACACGCGCGTAAAATCTGTTTCCTTATTGCTGGAGTTGCGGTCCAGCGTAGTTCAATTGTCCCTAACAGTGTTGCTCATGTATTCCTACCTTTTTATTGTCTGTTTTCTTAGTTTTCTTCTGGGGTTGATTTAAGTGTACTTGTGTTTCTTCAGTGGAACATTTTATGCAAACCCTCTTCAATGTCAACCCCCTTTTATATAGTTAAAATTTTGTAGGTCGATGTAGTAAAATAGGTAGTTTTCTTACTTCCTTGTTGTAATTTCTATTTTTTTCAAAAAATTACCCTTATGGCTTGCGATTGATTTTTATGCTTGCTTTATTATTATTATATATGTATCCTCTTTCTTCAGATTGTTTACATTGTGTTAGTGGGTGCGTTCAGTGGAAGGTAACCGTTTGGACCAGTCAAACGTCTCCATTTATTAAGCAACTCAACAGCTAGAGTCATAATAAAATTGTCAGTTGTCGGAGAAAATATGCATTTGGCAAAATATTCTATAGAAAACGTAGATAATCTAAAAATATGTAATATGAGGAAATAATATAGTGCAAGCATACACCAGGTATAGGAGTCTAGGCTAACGCCATAAAGAAAAACAAAACAAATTGGTGAAATGAAAAAAACATTCAGATAACAGATAGTGATAAGCATTCTACAGAAGATGCAAAGAAAAGAAAAACGGACAAAGCTTTATTTATTTATTTATTTGGAGCCAGAACATTGCGTAGGACAAAATAAAATGGAAGAAAAGTTGGATCAAATATTAGAGTTGAAGGAATTATCCACATATCAACAGGATGTGCAAAACTAATAAAAAATATTAAAAAGAGATGTCAAAGATATTAAAATCCAACAATCCCTGTTTTATGAGAAAATTCTGAAATTAGAAATTCAGACTGGAAAAATTAAGGAAAGGAAACCATGAAGTGAGAAAAGAGAATGCAAAAATAAAAAACGAATTGAAGAAAATGGGAAGAACAATAGAAATAATAGAAAAAGAGTTAAAAAAAAATAATGACATGATGAATGTATTAAATACATATTTATACCGATGAGTAGCAGCACTAGCAGAAAGGGTGAAATGTTTTTTAACACAGCAAATAAATATTGTACCTAAAGCAGTAACCGAGATATGAGAGAGTAATGCCCGGTTTCACAAACGATTGTCAAATGGTGAATTAGTTAACAAGCCTTTGCGACTGGCTATTGCTTGTGAAATCCAAAACAATTGTAATTTTTCTTTTAACGGTTCGTCAAGGTAATCAATCGTCAAATATTTGACGATTGATTAAAGACTCAATATCGAATCGTCAAACTTTTGACGATTCGTTAACAAGCTGGTAACGGCCGATTAGCGTTTGTGAAACCGGGCATAAGTGTATAATAGAATTGCAAACTGGAGCTGAGAATGAAGAAAACAAGGCAAATAAAGCAAAATTTAAGGTTATGAGAGGAGAAGAGTTTTATCAACAAGGATATGTCGGAACGTAAGAGAAAAGCAAAAACAAATAAGCATCATTGCAAAGAATAAAATAGGCTACAATAGAATAACAGTAAACGGTGAGGAGTGGAGATTAAATGAAGAATTAGAAAGATTAATGGAATAAAAAGAACTGGAAGGAACGGAGGATTGGAAATGGACTTAAGCAATGGAAACAGGGAACGGATATGGAACTTAAAAAAGAGGACCGAGCAAATATACATAGCAACATGGCATGTTAGATGTACATACATTGAAGGATAGTTAATTAGATTAACACAAATCATGAAAAATTATTCAATTGACAAATCAAATAGGTCAATTTATTCATGAAACAGGGGAGTACCTATTTTTCAATAGTGGAACTGGATCCATGGCAACAAAGACTGAAGGAAGATATTATAGAATTTACTCCAATGTCGAATAGAATGTGCAAAATAAGGATTTTTCTTTATCCTGTAGGATAAGATAAGATAAGCATACTTAATCAGAAAACCAGAAGAAGAAAAGGACGAGATTGACGAGAAGGTTACAATGAAATTCCAAGATATGATCTTAAAGTATTAATAGGGGTCTTCAATGCAAAAATGGGAAGGGAAGACGTATATAAACAAATCATAGGAAGCCATAGCAAAGACAGCAGTAATAAAAGGAAAAGCTAATAGCAACATTTTTTCTACACGCAGATACAAAGGGACATGGTTATCACCGGACAGTAGATCAATAAATCAAATATACCACGTATGACTTCAAAGGAAACGCATTCAATATATACTAGATGCTAGGAGCTACCAGGCAGCTAAATGAAGATGGGGTCCTCATACTTGCAAATGCAACTCCAGTATTTGTTTATAGAAATCTATTGAAATGAGCATTCGAATTTATTATCAGCTAGTTAGAACAAAAATACAGTACAGAAAGTCACTTCGAAAGTTAAAAAAAAAAACAATATTAGGACAAGATATTCAATAGAAAAGGAGACAAGGACTAGTCAATAAATATATTAACGGATAAGGTGAAAAAAATTTGAGAGAAAAATGGAAAGAATTCGGAAGAATAAAAGGCAAGGGTGCAAAATTAATTAAGCGAAGAAACTAAAGGAACTAGAAAATCATGGCATGTCGAGAAATGTAAGGATATGTTACTAAAAAGGAAACAATGAGAATCCCCCTATCCTCCCAGCATTTCCCTCGTTATCCTTAACGAAGGAAATTCTGCAAATAAGTGGCGAAAAATTATTAAGTAACACCTACAATACGATAAGCACAATCTGCGTAAAAGAACAAATGCTCACTAGATAGAAGGATTCTACAATTTGTCATATGCACAAGAACGGAGAAAAAACAGTTTACGAAAAATTACAGGAGAATCGCGCTAATGGACATCGTAAGATAATGAATGGCTATTGCAATAAAAAATGGGATTAATAATACAGCAGAAAAAAAGGTGGACCATACCAATGTGGATTCAGAGAAAAATATCAGTTATAGATCAAATATTCGTTTTAAGTCAGATGATGGATTATAGTATGGAACAAAATTTACCTCCATATTCATTAATTTTAAACAACATTATGACACACGAAAGCGAAAAATATACGTAGCAATGAAAGAATTGGAAACTAATACGTCTAATGAAAATGATCCTGACATAAACAGACTTACTTGTTCAAGGACATATATCGGAAACTTTTAAGGTCACAAAGGGACTGTAACAGGGAGATCTACTTTCGACTACTTTATTTAACATATTACTAGACGCAGCAATAAGAGGAAATGAAATTCAGACAAATGGCACAACATGCAATTAGAAAAGTTAAATAATAGTTACGCTGATGACATAGTGATTCTGATAAGAACAAAAGATAATTTAGTTAAATGTAAAAAAGGAAATATCAGAAAAATATAAGGGTTTGCTAAAAAATCAAACCAAGACGAAATTTATGGCATGTAAGCAGATAATTGAAACTAATATCAGAAAAAGCAAAATATAGTTTCCAAAGAGTTCAGAGCTTTAATTATAAAACTAGTAGAGGAGCTAAGAAGAAAGAAGTCCAGGAAAGGATTGCCAAAGGCATGAAAAGTAAGGAAATTAAACAAAACAGAGAAGAATGCATTAGAAATTTTAGAGAGAAAAGTATTGAGAAACCTATGATGAGATGGATAGGCCATGAATAAGGAGCTAGCGAATACGAATCACTATAGAACTAATTAATAAAGTAGTAAAACATATGCCAATTGCATTGCTAAACGGTAAACAGGTAAACGATACTTGGCGATACAGACTGTTATGATTATTGAATTAAATCACAGTAGAGCCAGTACACTTATGATACGTTATGATACCATTTTCCGATAATAAATTAACAGAAATTTCTTAACTTAACCAACAGATATGTAGTGTAGGCTTTCGCAGCCGTTGTCCCTTATGCTGCCAGGTGCAAGTAGTTTTCTAAAGACTGTTGTTTTTTGCTCTTCCATAAGTTGGAGCAAATTGCACTGTGACGGTAAGATTTTTCTCATGTCGTCTTTTTTCTTTTACTGCTAGTTTCGAAGTATTGCTCAGTGTTTTCCGTCTTTACGGACTCCCTTATTGTCCTTGGATAACAGTGATTAGTTCTGGCCAATATTTTACTTTGCCGTAAGCAATGTTGTGGTTTCCTTCCAGGTCGTAATACAGCATCTTGTCGATGTTCCTTTATTCTGCATTGACGAGGTATACTCATTGTTCAATGTCGGTGTTATTATACTAGTCAAGTAAACAATTCATTCTACCGCCTCAATTATTTCAAGAGTCTTTCATACAGCACAAATCATTGCATTTTCTACGCCATCCGAATACACAAATATTCGGCAAATCCCAATTGTCTGGAAACAAAATCCCACTACACCACAATCTAGCCCAACCCATGTGAGCATGCCGACTCTTCATACAAACCCTTAATTTAAACAACTTCATACACAATTATTTTCATAATAGACAAATTACCATTTCCAGCGCTTCCATCACAAAATTAAGAATGATATACATTATAAACATGTAATTTATTTTTCATTATTGGTTCAGCCTTGTAACGTACATCGAAACAAATATCTATTTAAATAATTAAAACAAGTTTTGATTTTTAAACTAATAAAATTGGTATACGATTCACTTGCGCTGTGGCCACTCTTAGATATCGTAATAAATATCTTTACATTTTTATAACGCTACATTACACAATATCAATTTTTACGCACGCATTATCGGTTAGTGACGCGATGACAAATATTTCGGCGAGGTGGAGTCGCATCGCGAAAAGAGCAAATATATGAAAATGGAATGGCTTTTTGCATAAAGCGGCGGAGAACTGTGGAAACGGGACACATCAGTCCGAAGATAAAACATACGAAATTCGCGAGAAATTGGTGCGCTGCCAAGGCAATTTATTTTTTATGCGTCGAATGCATGTTTCTGGATAAATTGTATATGCGAAACGCTTTATTGTATTTGTAAATGGTTTTTTTGACAAATCGCTAACAATTTTCAACGTTTTCCGGATAATACGAGGAGAAAAGTAGACAAAGATTCCACTTATACGTACTATTAGAATACGTAGTATGTAGTTTTGGTGTTTAGGAAAGTTTAGCGCAACGTTAAAAACATAGGTCACACTTATTTTTTTCATAATTGGTTATGTTCGGCAAAAACTAATATTTGAAAAATATCATAAATAATTTATTAATCGACCGAACTTTGTGAGATTCATTGTCATGGAGTAAAAATAAATTACACTTAAAAATAATTAATTGTTTTAAAACAAATGTTCCACTTTTATGATATAGTGCTAAAGAATTTGGGATTCTGAACTTAGTATTAGGTAATAAGTATTCCAGTAGTAATTCACACATTGAAGCTCCTAATAATTTGACAATTTAATGACTACGATACTCATTTTCATGTCCTAAATCGATCGCTCGAGCTACAATGTTTTTCCAGGAGTTATTAATTCAGATGTTTTGTTCAGATGAATTTAGTTTAAAAATCGCGTTCGCTGCTAGATCAAAACGAATAATGTCACAAGGGTGTGTTACGAGAGATAAAACGAAATCACAATTTAAAATAACAAATTAAAATTACTAATACTAATTATTCAACGACATATTGAGTATACAAATCAGGTCATTGGGTTATGAATAAAAAGCGAAATATAGTATAGTAAAGAGTTTGAGAAGGCTGTTCACGTATAATAAAATTATGGACAGATACAAATTTACTTAAAATTCAACATCCAGTGACGCATCATTTTTATCACATACTGCATTCCCCATTTTCAAGATTATTTAACCAACGTAAATAAGCTATCTAGTTTTGATCTTTCTTTAATGGCCATCACCAAAAATATCATGCAAGTTTGAAACAAATAACCAAAACCTACTATTCGCCATATACCTATAATGAATTGTAGATCGGTTGGAAATCGTGTATAGATTTAAGTAAAATGAAATAAGAAAAATTAAATTAATTAATTCCGACGCTGTTATATTTGCCGAACGAAAGCAAATAACAGTAACCTAGCAGTATTTTCGTAATATATGTATTAATACACAGTAATAGCTAACTCCTGATAGTAAATTGATGACTTGTCTGTTTAAAAAGAACATATAACGATATACGATAAACTGCAACAACAGCGTTTAACTTATTCAGCAAGAGTTTACAAAAAAGGTATTCAGTTTTCATCAAGTTTGGTATCGCCAATGGCAGTCATCGACAAGTTAAACAAATCTTCAAATGGGGAGCCATATTTCTCCCGCTTGGGCAGAGCGATAAAAAATACGATTTTTACTAACAGTTAATATCGGGACAGTTATCGGGTCGCGCCAAAGTCAAAAAAGGCGGCCCGTGGAGCCTCGGCGCTTGTCAATAGTAGATTTAACATCCGAAGAAAAAAAGTTAACAGTTAACTTCGGACGAGTTAAGACCATCGAAGCTCGCGAACAGGTCGTCGGTTCCTGCAGAAACAGAAACGTTTAAAAACGGGGCAATCCACTCTAAAGAAAAAATAAATGCTCGGTGTCAAATAATAAAAATCGGCGTTAAAGCCAAATTAAATCATTTAGGTGGTAATGTCAAGAATTAATTTAGTAGAAACTTCTATTATTAGAAGTGAAGGTTTTTTTTTTTTATAGAAATGTGTTAAAGTGCGCGTGACGTTTTAAACCCTCTTACCGCCAATTGAGTGAAAACGGATTATTTACGAATTTAATTTTGAATTTCTAACAATAACGACCGGTTTTTCTTATATTTTTCCCTTGTATTTTTATGGTTGAAAATGTAATAATGATGATTTTAAGTTTCGCAAGAGAAATTATGTTCGCCCCGTAACTTTTGTGATCTTATATAATTAATTTAATATAATTGATTAATTTTGTAATAAAATAAATTAGACTTTACCTAATTGTTTCATTGGATCATAAAAATAACGGGAAAGAGCGAGAAAACAAAGCAAATTAAGTTGACTGATCTCAACCGCGAAAAGCGTATTTTAATTATTAAAAAATAAAATAAATGAAATCATAGGATGGTATTTTTTATTTGCAATATATTAAATTAAAATCCACATCGTTGCATTATATGCAAAATGCAAAATTGTTTAGATATTAAAGGCAAAGTCTTCAAAGTCTTTGTAATGCTATCAAATAATTTCTTCAACAAAACAAAAACTCAATACCTAAGTCAGATGTAACTCAAATTCGGTTAATCAACTCATAATCTATTTTAAGAATTAAATATTAAGCGGAACGTGTGCAAAGGCACAGTACTTATCGGTATACAGTTTGTGGACAAGCTTTGCCCTAATTATGCCTTTACGATGTGGTTGATTACAAAATGACTTAATTCAATAATTTTTGATAATTTTACCACGTACTTAATACGACGTGGTAATGGTGACTTTACAATGAATTTAAAATTTAAAAGATTATCCATAATTAGTAATAATTGTAAGCTAAATACTATTAACGAAAGTGATATATGTAATCAAATAAACAATTATCATTATTTATTTTGGTGTATTGTAGTATATAGAAGTAAGTCTTACATGATATATTTCCTTTAATACAAATATGACTTCTGCATAAGAATTATAAACTGGTTCAGACTTCATATTTAATCGATGTTAGTTTTGTTTCGGATCTCGAATTCTCACAATATTTTTTATGGCAACTTGACGGACCTCATAAACGACCCTTCGCACCTTTGTGGGTCGTTTACGACATTCAACTCGACCCATTGGTTGAAACAAAACTCCTATTTTTTCAAAGAAACGATCTACGTGCATTTCATAAACTTCCTTCGGTGTTATCTGTACGAAAACTTTCTCTTATATGGCTTAAAATAAAAATACTGAAAATAGACTTCTATCAATGATTTACGAAGATGGACTCTAAATATGTTAATGTTAATATTGTTATTAAACTGCACTCATTCGTTGAGAAAGTTGAGAGGATGTCACGGGCAATTATTATTGCGTGCTATTTAGGTTTATTGATTAGTTCTGAACGCATCGCTCAAGTCAATGATATCCCAGAACTAAGTGTCCCTTAAACGTCAAATGGGGCAGATATCAAACACGAAAATTTTGTCTATGTGATATTTATTGGAGACGGATTTTTGTGTAAGTGTTCTTGTGCATGTGAGGGAATTTCGTGTCAAGGCGACAGGTGACTTCTACCCGTTGGAAGTTAAGTGATTGGGCCGCGTCTCCCGCCTTTGCCCTTATCGACTTTATGAAGCGTTGCGTCGTTTGTTCCGCGTATCCTGCCAGGCAGCTGACGCTCTGACGACAGCAGTACAAAGCCAGGTGACTTGGATCCTCGCGAATCTTTTACCTCGTGTGCCCGTGCGCCAATGTGCCGAAAAGCTTCACAATTCTCGCGCAGATGGAGCAATAACATCCGATCAATTAAGCGTCACGTACGTAACTCTACACATGCTGGAGGAAAATTGGAAACGATACCTTTAATATTATGAAAGTTTCGATATGCGATTGCATTTCTTTGTGAAATTTCTTCTTAGAAAAATGTTGACAAATTTTCTTGTATTTACAATAAATCGAGACTGATAGCTAAAGACAAATATTTAGAATAAATATATAGTTTTGGTCATAAATACTATAGGTGGATGTTTGCACGAAATTGATTTGCGTTAGATTTGATTTGCCAATAAATAATTTGCTTAGAATTTAAAATTCACACAACTCCGTCATCCGTCTTACGAGTCATGCTTGCGGCCTTGTACATACAACACCAAACTGTGTCCAATTTTTTGTATTGTCAAAATGTTACTTATTTTATGCATTTATACATTAATAATTTCCAGTCTAATCCAATAACAAATGCAAAAATATAACAAATTCAAAAAATTGTAGTGTGAAATTGAAAAATTTCTTAAATTTATAAAATTTGTAGATAAAAAGAAATGACGATTCATAAAAAGCCAAAAACAATTCGAAAACATGGAAAATATTTTTAAGTTAAGTTCAAAAAATGAGGAAAGCAGATATAAAAAAATGAACATAATATACACGAAAAGTTTGTGTTAGTGTATAACACCATCACGTCAATATCCCGATCGACGACTGCTTTGTAATTACATAGAATTTCGTATAAGTGTACTAACGCCAGCTAGGCGTCAATCACCCACAAACGGTTCGTGTTTGCATAACTACATGCATCTCAACGGATATATCGTTGGTCGTCTAATGAGTCCAGAACAAACAAACATCAATTTTCAACAAAAAACGCATATTTAAAAAAGTTAAAGTGGAAAAAATGCCAAAAATATCGCAATTTTCATAATTTTCAATAATCGAAAAAATGTTAACGATTCGAAAAATTGAACAATTTTCTAGAATTTAATTAATGAGAATTTATCGTTTTTTTAACCCAACCTAGACCGAGCGGTTTACAGACTGTTGTTACTTTTGCCTACGAACCTTCACGAATGTTTCCTTGGTGGAGCCCGCAATATCGAAACATGTCCCACCTATAGTATTCTCTTTTTCCAAATTGAAAAGTGCAAAACATTAAATCAAATTAAAAGAAAAAAATTAATACAAATATCTCATAAAAAAAGAATAAATGAAAGAGAAAAGGAACAAGACGATATCGAGATGAATGTGAAGAAGAAGAAATTGTAGATCAACCAAAAAAGAAAGACAAAAATAATTTATAGGAAAGCAGAGAGAAATGTTGGCAAAGGCGTAATAGACTATAAAATTAATGAAATAAGCAACAATATAGCAAGAGAAGGTTACCACAAATAGTTTTTAAGAAGGCAAAGAACGGCAAAGAACGGAAACGGGAAAGAAAAAGTGGGGATTCATTTGATAAAAGCCGTTAATTCGTTAACTGTTGATTTTCTCAGAGAGTTTGTTCCTATATTTCGACGACAAGAGATAGTTAATGTGCAGTTATTTAAAAATTCTTAAAGGCCTGTTGAATGGAGCAGAGGTTAGAAGCCAAGATAATGAAAAAGAAGATTATGAAAAAAGAGAAGCAAGGGCTAGAGACAAAGAAGTAGATGGACGGAGGAAGTGATACGAAGCCAGAAGGAATTAGCAATTAAGGACTAGAAATGAAAAGTCGCTGAACGAGAGGAATGGAGAAAAGTAAGGCAGGCAATGGACAACAATAGAAGTCGTTCGTCTTAATATAGACACTTCTAAAGAAAGCAGGACTCCTTAGAAATGGCTGCTTCAAATCTGTTGAAACTGAAATGTCCCAAATCCGATTCTGTTTAGGAAGTTTTCTATGTTATCTATCTAACTAGAAAAACAATATTTTCGTATGTAAAATTACTGTGCCATTATACAATGTCATTGCCAAGGTCGTAACATTTTTATCGAAAGAAGGCTGAGAATATCCATAAGATAATGATGGCAGTGCATGGAAAAAATAGGACGTCATATTTCCAAGTCAACTATTCGTGCCTGGGGCAAGGAATCCAGTCTTGCTGACCTAAAGTGTGAAATACATCTGAAAGCACGAACTGATGAAATCATCAAGAAAGTTGAAAATTTTATGTTTGTTGACCGCCGACTAAGTAAGTTTAAATTATTGCGAGAAGAATAGGAGTATCAGAAATTCGACATGAAGATTTGCAAATAAGCGAATAGTACGCATGGCGGATTCCCTGTTTGTTCAGGCCCGAACAAAAACTGCGTATATGACAAATTTGTGTGGAAAATTTTACTGTTTTATCACAAGATGAAGACTTCTTCTACAGAATTATAACTGGGGATAAGATAAGATAAGGGTACACCACAAGGGTCTTATCACAAAACAAGAGTGCATGCAATGGGTTCACAAGGGCCCTCCACCACTCAAGGAAGCAAAGCCCACAATTTTCCGGGAAGGGATTCTCGTAATTGAGTACATGCAGAAAGATGAATCTCTACAAAGAACCCATTAAGAACCTAAAAGCGGCTATACACGAAAAAAGACTCGGCAATTATGCTCAGAAAACTTTACTTTTGCACGACTACTTTAGGGTGCATGAATTGTTCAAGAAATAGTCAATGAAGAAATGGCCAATTCCGACCTCGCCCCTGTGAATATTACCTCTTTCCAAAACTCAAAAACACTTGAAGGGACGTCGCTTTTTATCAAATGACGACTTGGAAAACGCTATAGAACGTATTTTGCAGAATTACAAAAAATATTGGAATAAATGTTTTGCTGCTAATTGTTCTTACATTGAAAAATTTTGTTTGTCCTTTTTGCTTTCATAGCTAACTTTGCGACCACGCGAATCCGGTAGAAATAAGAAAGTCCAATGGGTGCCGATTTTTTTAAATTTTGAAATATATATCTGTACTAGATTTTACTGCAAATAAAATTGTCCAATATTATGCACTCGTGCTTCGCTCCATTCGTAGTGCCTCCATTGGAAGACGTTCTCAATATGCGACAATATTACCATTGCCACCATACAAATGAGGCATAATAGAGGATGCCCAATGTGTCAATTCCTTGCCCGAGACGATGGCAGTGTCCTTCGAAGGACAACAAATAAATGGAAACTATATATGAATGATGTGAACTACATTACTTAAACGAAGCTGTTAACTTCAATCCATTTTAATAAATAACGAGCAGTGAACACACACATTCTAAAAATTAGAATCTAGCGAGAGAGATTAACAATGTTAATTGAATTTACAGATACCGGATAACCTATTCCCATCTCGCGGTCACACAACATCAAATTTGAAAGCAAATAAAAAAATTGTAAATGTCTAATAATATATATTAACACTTGCTATTTTGACTCCAATCTGCTTCTTTTGAATGGCGTATATCTCGACTAATTCCAACGCCCTAAATATACATTAAATCGGCAGTTAACTACAATAAAGACGCCGCTGCGCCATACTCTAAAATTTATTACCACAATGTGATGTTAGATTCAAATATATTGCCATTAATTTTGCCCTTGCAAACATACGCCCTAAATGCAGCTTCATCAAGTAATTTTTTTCAGCCCCTGGTGCCAACTCTTATACTTTCGTTATTCCAGTTGATAATTTGCTTAATACGAATTTATAGCATTCATTTTATTTGTCGTACATTACTTCATTAGTTATTGCTGCAATTAATATATAAAAGTGCTACTAGTTGGTATGACAAAGATAAGAATGGTTCTAGAAACTTAATGTGCACTATATTATTTGATGGGTATTCGATAACTCTTGGATTTAGTCGGACACCATGATTATAGCACAGAGTAGTAAGTAAATTAATAGAAAAGTATAGAAAGTATGAGTGACCGCGAAAGATTATCAGTGTAGTTGTATACCCACTATAATCAATAGTCAGTTAATATGAGTTAATGAAAGCATTTGGTAAAAAGGATGGTTAATTTCTTCTTTCTTTATTATAAGATTAAACCTCCCTTACTCAAGGGTTACATTTATTCGTAGGGCATTTCTCTTTCCTCAAAAAAAAATGTTGGGCCTGCAGATTCCACAGTTGCTACATTTAAATTTATTCAGAATTCTATAAAGTCATTCTATATTAGTTATCTGTCCTCATCAAATCTATCACACGATTGTACTGTATTCGACGTCTTCTTCAGTCTCAAATACATTCAAAATATATTAAATACAGCTTCATTGATTTAGAAACACTGCTTATGATGAAAAATGATAATCACCTGTGTTAACCGTATATTGCTTTTTTTGGTTTATACTTGCTGAAATTCAGACATCCATTTGCAAAAAATAAATGAATTAACAGGCAAATAAAACTTCAAGATGTTGATATTATAACAGTTTAAAGGTCATTATAAAACTGCTATTTGGAGCTAAATGTAAAAAAATCCATACACGACTTACAGCGAGTACTGATGAGCTGGTTCGGTTTGTTAATACATAGAGTGGACTGAAAATGTGGCTGAAATATATATTTTTTATAATTATCACATTTTGCAGGGGGTGATTACTGCATTGAATGCTGCTAGTCCCATTATTTTCGCTCTGATTGGTGCGTAGCTATTTCCGTTGCAAGTAGACCTCATCATACCGGTATCTTTGGCATTCACATTGCAACGTGCTAAATCCAACAGAACGCAAAGTTTTATTACTATTACATAGTAATCTTAGAGTGTACTCTAGGATACATAGTCGTATACATCTACGAATTTACATGACCAGTGTCAGAGAAGCCCGTGTTATAAAATATGTAATTATTACACGATCAATTAAATGTATTTTTGGCCTCCCGACATGTAAACATTGTAACTATGCACAGTTCATGTCACATGTAACTTCGTGTTTACGACGACTGTGCGTTTTCCCGCATACTATGCGGTAAACTAAATAATTCTTCTTTTTAAACTCCAGAGACGTAGGAAAAATACGCAATTTTGAAATCATGAAGCCGATGTTCAGGAGAACGAGATATATTAATTTTAAATTCAATAAGTATAACAAAATACACAAAATTTAAATATTAATTTAATATTAAATTAGTCCAAACACTCCGCTGGGCATCGTGTTTAAGATATAAACTTCATGCAGCAAAATGCAATTTCCTACATTCGATTATAAATAGCTAATAATAAACGTACCTACCTACCTAATAACCATTCACTTTTATACAATTATTTAAATGAACAAATCTGTCAAATCTGTCATAAACAATGCAATGTTGCCAAGTTGAATAAATAAAATATGTAGGCATAAAAAGAGGACTTATTAACTTGAAATAAAACTATCGACCAAAAAAATTTATACAAATCTCATGCGTTAAGTTATTTTACAGCGCTCCGGCAAATGAGGCACTCGCCCTTCGGGCTCGTGCCTCAAACGAAGCCGTCGCGCTGTAAAATTGAACTTCCCGCATTCGACTGTAAATAACTATTTTAATTGTTATTTTAGTAATATCATTAGGTTAGATCAAATTACATACTAATTAAGCTCAATCCTAACTTGCAACACCAGTTCCAAAAACTCGTCGTCATTTAGATTCATCCCCGTTTACCTTACAGTTTGGTGTAAAATCATTCTCTTTGATGATTATTGTTGTTAACTTAAGCAATAATGGCAGAAAGAGTTTTGTTCAAATGATTGTGGAAAAAGTTTGTAAATCCCTATTTTTGGAAAAAAAACTACTCGAGGCGGTGTTTGTAAAGTTAAGGGTGCAGGAAGTAAAAATCAAGGAATGTGAAGATAGTGTGCTAGCATAAAATACAAAATGGTTGTGCTCGAAAATGCATTAGATGAACAGGAACAATATTCTACGAGAAATAACATTTGTTTGGTATCCATGATAATTTAAAAATAAATATTAAGAAAGTGATATAGACTTTTGTCACCGCCTAGCTGGAGCAACATTTTCTGTCAAAAGAAGAAGTTTCTTAAATAATTATTATATAGGATTTAACACGGAAAAGAGCTGAGCGAATGAAACAATTTTTTAATTTTTTAGCAAACAATAATGTGGCTGATTATGGCTGCATTTTTGTTAAAATCAGTGGAAAAATAAGTAAAGTAATATCGATTAACAATTATTGTAAAATTTTAGATGGCATAAGTAATCAGAGTGATACCACCAGCACAGGCAGAGCTGCTTGAATGATGAAAACAATTAAAAGTATTTTTGCGCTTTCCGTTTTTAAATAGTTATTTTGTCCCATTATTTTTCTGCATTTTATATAATATATTTTTCAATACTAATTATTGATTTGTTGTGTACGTTCGATTTATTTAATTTAAAATATGTAAAATATATCTGATTTGTTGAATATGAACGATAAATTTATTAATATTACATACGTTAACACAATTTTGCTATGGAAATTCTTCACCTGTATTTTTGTAACAGATAATAATATAGATAGAAGAAGTGAAGGACGTGAAGGTGGGGTAGCATAATTTTTCGTGGTCAATTCAAATATACATTAATTAAAACTAATGATTCAATAGAACAAACAAACCAACAAATTGTTGGCGGATTACATTGACCCTGAAAATTTGATCATAAATTGTTTCTGAAAACATATTGTGTTTTGGTGATTTGAATATTAATATACTGAATACCGATTGTTGCTTAGTTTTACATTTTTTAGGATAGGTGGAAAAATTCTATTATTCATCCTCTACTTAAAATAAATAAGCCTTGTGCTTTTAAAGCACGCCCCATCAATATTCTTACAACAACTGAAAATTCTGGAACGGGTTATTGCTGATCAGATTCTTCAAGAAAGGTAATTGATGCACCACTGTTCTTTTCAGGATTACAAACGACATAATTGAACTTATTATATACCTTAAATAAAAATTTTGGAAGTAACGGTGTTCAGATGCTCCGTAGTTATTTATCTATTCGTAAACAGCGTGTGTATACGGACCCAAAAATATCTTCATCTTTGTTGGTTAGCAATGGAGTTCGTCAAAGATCGATACTTGGAACCTTACTTTTCTCTATTGCACGTCACACTTGTTAGAATGTATTGATTTTGGCAATAAATATATGACGGATGATACGCAGATCTACGAAATAGTCGTTGGACCTTCAGAGGGGCGTGTTGGAATGTATAAAATAAATCACGATTACGATAAATTATATAAAGTCAAAGAATTGTGCTAACCTGAAACAAGTCCTTCGCATAAACAATGATGCAATACCTGTAGTAAACGGAGCCATAAGGCTCGCTCTGCGTTTGGATAATACCGCCAGATTTCACATTCAAATTTCTAACTATATTAAAATTTCTAACATTTATTTAAAAAAATACATTTCCGGTCAGAAGAAAATTATACAGTGCATTAAACAAGAAATTATATGAAACTTTCCTTTCGTCACAATTTAGTTATTATTCTTCAATTTATCACAATCATCTGGATTCTATTACTCTTTCACGAATTCAAAAAATACAGAATTCCTGTTTACGATATATCTATTTGACCATATATCTCATAAGCTGAGAGACGCTGAATGGTTGAATATGTGAACATCATATCTTATGCTTGTATTATAAAATTGTACAGTTTAAAACGTTCCCATATTTATACAATGAAATTCGCTTCAGGTGTTACAAAAATCGGACCGATTGGTTTTCGAAATACACTCAAGAGTATTATGTTAGACAAACAACATAATTAATTTGTATATATCACACACGCCAGTGCATCAACTGATTAATGAGCATTACATCAGACCGCACATCACAGATATTAGTATATATACGCTATTCGAGATTAATTATTAATTATTTATTAAGTTATTGCTAGTTTAGTTATAGGCATTCACTTGTATTAAGTATGTTTATTGTACTCATGGTTAGGTATTAAAACAGAAGTGCATCAGCACATACCATTACAAAGTTATTAAACGCGTGCGATTATAAATGTTCTCCGTAAGAAATAACCTCGGGTTCTGCAGAACCACGTAGAAACGTAGTTGTGTTTTTTAAACTCTCTTGTTATTTAATATTTTAGTTAATATTAGCGATAATATTAGCAATGTTACTGCCATGGCCTCGTCCTTACCTAGGTAGTGTTATGGTAAATTTAAATTGTATAAAAATTGCATTGCCCTGATTTATTGTAATCTTCTCGAAGCAAAAATATGTACATTTTGTTTGTGAGTCATGTTGGTGGTATATAAAGTGGTATATAAAGTGAGCAAGTTTTTGGACGAGCCGATAACATGTCTTATGCCCGGTTTCACAAACGATTGTCAAATGGTGAATTAGTTAACAAGTCTTTAACGACTGGTTATTGCTTGTGAAATCCAAAACAATGGTAATTTTTCTTTTAACGGTTGATCAAGGTAATCAATTGTCAAATGTTTGACGATTGATTAAAGACTCGTTAACGAATCGTCAAACTTTTGACGATTTATTAACAAGCTATTAACGACCGATTAGCGTTTGTGAAATCGGGCATTAGAAAGCTAGAAGTCCTGTAATTACAGATTCAATATCTATAAATATAAAAATCAACTGCTGTTCGTTTGTCTCGCTAAAAATCGAGAATGGCAAGACCGATTTGGCAAATTTTTCAGGGAAGGTTCAAACGGTGAGAAATATAAATAATAAGTAACGGAAAATACTAAAAGCAATTTAATTTTCCAATACAAAATGTTCCTAGGTGTGAAACGTTTGATGTCTTTTGTCTTTTTAGAAATGGTTTGTCAAATATTTATAGGTGCGTTCAGAACTTTGTCTGTTTCATAGCTGTGGTATAAGATCCGATCTCTTTGTTCTGTTTTGTTGTAGTGTAAAAGTGTCGAAAAAAGAAAATAAATAAATAAATTTCAAGACCATTATTAAAATCTATCATTAGTATGTCAGTGCACGAAAACTTTATTTACTGCTATTGTTTTAAAATGCCAAGGAGAAGACGACCTGACTTAGGTAGTCGAAGTCAATCAAATGTGCCACGAGCTACCTCACGTTCAAACCGCACTGACGACCAGCGAGAGACAGATAACGATAACATTCGTATGGCAGCATTTTGTTCCACAGTGAATAATAAAGAACTAGATAGGCTTAGCACACCAAACACAATAACACCGAGCACGACACAATGAAATATAACGATTCCGCAGACGCAGTGTTCCTGTAAACCTGGAACGAGTAGCATTCCACTACGACCAGGATATAGATTATTGTGCCGACTAATCCATAACAATTGGGGAAATGACAACCATTTGTCAATATTGTAAAGCGTTAAAATACAGCGGTGAATCTACTGGATTATGTTATGCTGGTGGTAAAGTAAAATTGTCACAATTGGTCCTGCCACCAGATCCATTACACTCATTAGTTTCTGGGATGGAAAATAACTCTAAACATTTCTTGGCCAACATCCAAAAATATAACAATTGCTTTCAAACGACGTCGTTTGGCGCAACGCATATTGTACAGGAAAATTTCATGCCCACTTTCAAGATAGTATACCATAATTAACGTGCGTTCAAGAAAAAATCTTAATTTAGGAGGGCTCTGAAATCAATTGGTGTTTGAAGATACTTTATCCACAACCAAAATGTCAATTTAATTTTAGCAAGACGTCAAAAGTGAAAACTGCTTTACTAATTAAAAATGGTTATCACAACAGAGCAGAAAGCAATTTTAACCACAAATTGCATTTCAAAGCCCTCCTAAATTAGGATTTTTTTTGAACGCACGTTAGTTAGTTAGTTAGTCAGTTAGTGATGGAAGCTGTGAACAGTGGATCGGGTGGATTTTACTTCCTTGATGTTTCCGGGGGGGATGAACTGCACATTCTGCCTTGAAATTACCACTAAAATTACAAATCAACGAAGCACCAGTTTGCAACATCGTCAAAAACAGCGCAATGGCAAAGACTGATCGTTGGGGATGAATGTACGATGGCCCACAAGAGGTCATTGGAGGCACTGGACAGAACGTTAAAAGATCTTCGTGACAACCAAAACATTTTTGGTGGAGCCATGATTCTGTTGTCGGGTGATTTTCATGAAAATCTTCCAATTATTGCTGTTGCTGACGAACTAGCCGCATGCTTAAATCACCTAATTTGTGGCGGCATGCAAAGATACTGCAATTAACACGAGTGTTTTTGCAACAAGATCAAACTGCGATTATGTTTTCGAAGCAGTTATTAGATATTGGAAATGGTCGGAGTTCACACCTCGATCGGATTAATTACACTACTCTCGGATTTTTTTCACTTCGTCGACTCAAAAGATGGGCTTATTCAGCTCGTTTTTAGGGTCAGAACAACAGTTCAGAAACCATAATTGGCTGAGTGAACGAGCAATATTGGCGGCCAAAACAAAGGTGTCGATGATCTCAATGCGACCATTCAGAATTTTCTTCTAGGAGAGTTGTTTTCTTACAAATCAGTTGACACCTACAATTACAGGTGATACAAATTCACCGGGCCATCTAGTCAACAATATGTATCATCATGTCATGATCATATATTGGAACCAACAAAACATTACTTCGAAGTTCTGCGTAGGATTCATATCATATTCATACCATTTCAGCCCTGCATCATAAAGGCACGAGACACCTACCACTTCCCCATTTTGATTTTTGAAATTTCAATAAAAAAATCATAATCAGCGAACCTAAAAGCTATATATAAAAATTATACGTTTCTGACTTTTCCTGCACTGTGATCAACTTGCTATTGCTATCAAAACCTCCTTCTCTTTCAATCCCTGCTAATTAAACTATATCTATTGATAAAAGACGGTTTAGTGGCATACATAATAAATTAATTGGTTATAAATACCATTAACGTGATAAATCATACTATGTTACTTAATGAGCGTATAATATAGGCTATTATGTAATAATAGCTATTGTGCGTGTGTCAAATGCGGTACTTTATCGACGATAATATAATAAAATTGGCGTTAAAACAGGGAAAAATTGCTGCTCAAACAGCACTTTACTCTTTGAATGAAGTTACGTTCAAGCGTCAGCTATCAGGTGTCATTACTTAGGTAATGACCTCAGTAGATATAAAAGAAAACATTTCTTTGTGTATATAATTCAATTATGATCCATATAATACAATTGCGAGTTTGTATATAAGAACTATAACTAATTCGCATAATAATATATATCGTAAATGATTCAAGAATGTACTAATAATAGATGTTTTATCTAATACCCACAAATGAAATGTATAGGTATAGAAAAACTAAAAAAAATAGTAAATGTACGGTATAATGGAAATTCAGACAATAAATCGAAAGCCATGGGGAATGTGATAAAGAGGGTATCCAAAAAGATATGAAAATAGAACAATGACACTATTACACCCGAGGATTTTAACAAATTTTACTCCAGCGTAGAAGAACACATATTACAAAAGAAAAAAATAGACAATTATGATTCATTTTTTCTAGATCCGGTTAAGAGAGAAAAGATAGCTAGTATCGTGAATAATATAAAAATAAAACAGCAGTAAATATATACAGATTGACAACAAAGCTACCGAAAGGAAGTCTCGGAATTATTCTTCATACTATCAATAAGTGTTTCCAACATCGCGTGTTTCCAGCCGAATTGAAAAAGGCATGAGTCATCCCGATTTACAAAAATGGAGACAGAAAACAATATGGAAATTACGGACCAGTGCCAATACCTGTATTATTTAAAGTGATTGAATCGGCAATTAAGGCAAGACAAACTATGTACTTGGAAAAGAAGAAATTGTTAAATATATGAATGGACACTCAATAAAGACTGACTACTATGATTGATGTTGTGAGTGAAATAATGGAAGCACACGAAGATATAGAAAGTCGGCTGGATCATAAAATTTTCTGCAAAAAAAAATGTTTCATGGTGTACCACAAGGATTAGTTTAAATGTAAGGCATGCATGTTCGTCAACAAGCAATATCACCTGGAACAAAATTAGTGCAAGACTTGCTAGAAGTATTTACATTATCAGAAGATTGCTGAACGTTACAAGATACGACGTTGCAAGACTGGCCTACTTCACTTGCTACCACACTATCATTTCATATGAGATAATAATGTAGGGAGCATTACTAGAAAAAATACCTGTGCAGCAGAAAAGAGCAGAATATTATGAACAAGAACAAGTTGTAGAGAACTCTTTAAAAATACAAAAGTTATGACGGTGCGATGTATATAGATACTTATGTGTATTAAATATGCAACTGACTATTTGTTCGCTATTGAAAGTAATGGGCATACACACAATTACAGTACACGCCATCGTGTGAAAAAATCTCAGGGTAGTGAAAATAATGACGCCATAAAACATTATAATAAGTTGCCGTATAATATATGACAACTTAGAGGCAATGCCTTGTATAAATGGAAAAAAAAACAACCTATACTATTTATTCTTCTTACGATCTATTCAGCAGAATATTATATTTTAAGTGTATTATCGTTTTAATTCGATTGATTGTATTTGTAATTTTCTGTAACATTTTAACTTATGCAATGATCAAAAATGCCAATAAATAAATTATGATTATGATTATCATATTTGCTAAGATTTTGTTCTGAGAAACCAACATATGACATAATTTTGGAAGTAGTTGATAAACCACTGTATGTTTGGCATAGCAACCATGTGTAGGCCTCGTAGATATAATGGCTGTATAGAAATATATAGTTGAGGCAAGCTTATTATTAAGATAATTGATATACGTATGGAAATTTCAGTAGGAGCTTCTGTTGAACGATTCGGCATCAAATATCAGCCAGAGGGATGCCAATAAGAAAAAGTTAATACGTTAATAAGCTAATGTTTTACACAACGAATACCATTAAGGAAACAGTGAATTAGCAAACAAGTGGATCATTCATCACCAGAAAAGGATATCATGAGAACGACAAGTATTTCAATTTAAAGCAATAATTCAGAATGTTTGTTGATTGATATTCATTCATACATATATGTTTTTTACTAAATGGTGGATTCAATACTCGGCAGTTTATCTTTGCTGCATGCTCATTTAACAACGTTGGATGTTGGAAAATATATATAAGTAATATGTGCATTATTTACGATTGAACATCAACTCTTACTGATCAATAAGCCATGCATAAAAGCTCTCCGCAATTCAAATTCCGCTAATGAGATCGGTTCTACAAGTCCTATTCGGGATCGATGAAAATTACCGTACGATTAAACTTATGATTTAGCGACTTAGTGATATACGGAGCGTTCGAAGGTTGGCGTTTTTGGCAATAACTTCCTTTCGACGGCTACTTTTCTTCGCCGGAGAGACGTGCGGGAAAATCGCGGCGGCGGCGGCGGCGCGCACCAGCGGCGCAGTAAGTCACGGAACGACGGCTCTGGCACGGCGGCCAGCAATATTTTCTCATCGTCGGCTACAAGGATATATGGACGTGCGGCGCGAAATCGGTGGTGCGGCACGTGGAATCCTGACGGAGCCTGCGCCCGCGAGAGCGCGCGCGACAGGACGAATCCTTCAGATCTCGCGTAGCCTCCGTCGCGTGCAGTTTGTGCGGGTGATGCGCTCAAACAATCACGAACATGACGCCCGTGCTGGTGTTGGTGGTGCTGGCGTTGACCGTCTTCGCAAATGTGGACGTTGATGGTGAGTCAACATATAGGACATTTAATACTAATGCATTTTATATTTAAAAATTGCACACATATTCGTTGTTCACTACGAGTTTGCGGTATTGGTGTGTAGTGAAAATGCTTCGTTTAATTATCAAAAATATAAATCGGTGGTGACGTTTCTCTTCAACGTGGAATACATTTACTAGAATCTTTAAATTTGGTTTGGTTGTAAAAATAAAATTTGTTACATTTCTAAGAGTGGTCAGGTGCTCAAGATTGACCCATTAAATTTACACAGCTTCGAATCATAATGCATCAAATTCCTCTAGTGACCACTTAAAAAATTAATAATTAATAATATGATTTGTTATATTTCACGTACAACATTTACTAATATAATATTCATTCATTTTTAATTTAATGACACGTGGCTACCTGGACGACTTCAATGTCTTCTATTGCATTTAATTTTTTCTTTTTGATACGACATAATGTAATTTTCAACAGATTGGAAATATACAAATTACCGTATTGTTGCTAAAAGAACAAATCTTGGTCTTTCGATAATTTTATTTCCGACGCCCGCATAGCAGAGCAAAACAAATTTCCAAGGATCCAAATATTTCTCATGTTGCAAATTAAGCATACAAATGTAAAGCTGACTAGTGACATATTTGATGTAAATTTCATGAAACATTCCAACTAGTATACAGTTCTATGTTAATCTAATTTTAATGATTGGCAGTTTCCACATAAATATATGACTTTTCAATTTATGGCGACGAATAGGTACATACCCCCCCCCCCCCTTAAAATGAGTGACGTTAGGATAATGTTGGTGTCATATTGTTATGAGTAACCACATGGCGCACCACTTAATAGGTGAACTGCCCGAGATTGACGACGATAAATGTGTCTTCCAATAGTTTCCTATTCCGTTGATCTATGGAAAAATATCCCCATCAAGTTCTCTTCCTTTTGAGTAGATTTAGGCAGATTGGAATTTAAATTCGGTATATATTATTAGTTTCATGTCAGTCAGTATATTGTGTTAAAAATAAAAAGCAGTAGTAGTTGTAGTATACACCATATTATCGCGAAATTCTAATAAGATTTGAAATTAAACGCTTGGTTTTTTGTTTTCTAATATTCGACCATATTGGTTATGGTTAACATTGCTCTGACAGTGAGCAAAAGAAACTAAGTTTAGATTGTTTTCCATTGCATGTCAAAATCGACATCTTATGTTCAAGTTGCTATGAACACATAGCTAATATAAAACTAGTGGTAAAATTGCGTGCTTTTTATTACGAGACGTGAATATGGTTAATCGATGCGTTACTCGAGATGAAGAATACCTCTACCAATAAATAGGCAAATATTAGTACATGTTGTTACAAAATCTTTCCAATTCAAATATAAACGATTTCGCGATTAAAATAATATATTATTGGCAGTGAAAAAAAATATCTCGTTACAAATATGAATTTTTGTAACGAGATATAGTTGCAGTTACAAGAAGTATATGGTTGTAATCGTGGAGAATTTTAATTTGATTTATCGTTTGCATGTTTTCATATACGCGTAACTACAAAAAATATATTTTTTTTGCAGGCATCATACTTCAATTTCCACATAATTCTCGAAATTTTTTTTTATGACGACACTGTGGGAAATTATTATAATACATGTAGAGAAAATATTGTTTGCGTTGCAAGTGTGATTTTTTAGTGCGTTCGGATGTAGTAGATGAGTTATATCACAGCTACGGAAACTGTGATAGCGCCCGACCCTGAATTTTGGCATATACGAACAGGATATAATTGTTTTCCGGAAATCGTCTCGAAAACAACATTTTCCTGCTTATTTACGTACAGTAACATTGAATTTTCCGGGCTGTACTGTAAAGACTTTACAAGACGCAAAATACTATGTTGCAAATAGAGTTGCCAACCAGATTGACAAACTAGATGTTTGTGGAATTTGTAATAACAATTTCTAAAATTTCAAAATAATAATAATAATTTTTTAAAAAGTACGTAAGTATAATCTCTTACTTGACTCGGAGCTTTAAAATACTCGGCACAAAGTGCCTTGTATTTCAATTTAGCTCCTCTTCAGCATTGTGACATTTTCCTGACTTTTATGTTAATAACTATCACTATTATCACTTCTTTCATATCTAGAAAAAGGTACGAGTTATAAAAAAGGTTCATATTAAAGTTAAAGTGGAATTGAAACTCTAAACAACTTTTGTGCGAAAAGTTCTTTCGAAAGGTCTACTTCTAATAATTTTAGAAAATTTGCCAAAAAAGATATTTTATTGCTAGACTCAATTAAAATACAAACGTTGAATATAAACACGAAAATATAAAAATCAGTTTAAAACTTTCGTTGACGCAAAAAATTAAAATGGAACTAATGTATATCACATTTAAATAATTAAATATGTTAAATATTAAATTAATTCAAACCCAACTTAAATTTGGATAATAATTGATTCCAATCAAAATGTTGGAAGTTCTAAGAACATTTAATTTGGGAATGGGGGCAATAGATTTTAATGAATTTAAAATTTATTTACTTTAACTACCAAAGTCAAATATCACTTCATCGTATCAAGATGTTTTATTTAGATTGCGAAATATTTTTTTATTACACTCGCGCGATAAATTTACTAGAAGTAAAGACAGTGTTGCGCTCGGCGAAATGTATAATCGTAGCTCAGAAATAAAGGCGGTGTAATTAGCGAATTGGTTTTCGCAAAGTAACACAGTATACGATTTAACCAAAAACGAAAACTGCTCGAAAGTATTAAAATCGACTTACATTCGTCAGGCAGCCTTTTCTAGTAATCCTCCGCCGCGACCTCCGTACAATCCCAATCAGTCACAAAAAACCCGAACTCTCACCTCAAATCACATGCGAAAAACGCGCACTTGTAACATCGCATTCGTTTGTTGCAAGTTCACGTAAATCACATTTTAAGTTCGTAGGTAATACATTGAGATTGCAAGAAAATGATCGAACAGAGGCCGCCCGCCCGCACGCAAAGGTCCTCGTACGCGTAACCGAACTACTTAAATCAAATCGTTCGCAACGATAATCTATGGATTTTCTTGCAAAAAATTGGCACTTTTTGTGTCGCCGGTTCGCTTCGTTCGTCTTCGGATTAGCTCACGGAAAAAACGACAATTTGATACCTACATTGTTGTGAACATGTGCACATTATTTTCGATGGTCAGTTGATAAAAAAAAATCCGATCGATGATTGCAATTATGTAATTATGTTTCGTTAAAACGTTTTGATTTTTAATAACCATAAAAAGCAAAAATTATTAAGTCTATAGCCTCAGATGTTAAAAATTAATAGTCATCTTTGCTGTATCAATCAGTTATTTCTTTCTTATACTGAATGAATAAGGAAATATATATTATATATTTCTAATTGAAAAGAAATGGACAAAATGAGATATGTAGCATTTCTGACGTGCATGGCGTGCGTCGGAAATGATCGTGAATCTTTTCAATGATCGTTTTAAGTAAACTAATGTTTTAGTATGAATTCTTCGGAAAAAATTAATACTCCTTTTATCAAATATTGAGGGTAATTCACCGGTCCATATCACATTTGGACGACATCTTGCGCACTGGCTGTCACTTGCAGAACTGGTAAGAACAATATATCATGTTGCATGTACTGCACAAAAATAAAGTCCAGGTTAGCATCGAACCCTGCTGGTATTTATAAATTTAATACAAACTGATGAATTGCGGTTACCAAATAAATCACAATGGCTTGTGACTGGCGTCTCCCATAAACGCATTTATTTTTATAATAGAAATATTAGAATATCGTGAAACAACAATCGCGTGTTTGTAGCCAATAGTTATTTGTGCACCAAGGCTTTAAAGTAATATTTTTATCCCGAGTATGGATTATACTTTACGTTACGATTTTAGTATAAAATTTTAATTTAATTAATGCAACGGTTCTTATATTGATTGTGCATTACATATATCGTATATATACACACTTCATCAGTAGGGATTACCAAGAATATATATATGTTACATCGGCTTCACCTGCGAAAGGCAAAATAGTTGAACGTTTAATCGTTACCTACCTGCGTTCGTCACGTTCATCGAGTGGTGAACGGCCGATTAGTCCGGGCAGCTACAAGTTCATCGCGCAAAGCCCCATATTCGATTGGATGCGTGCAAACTCGATACCGAAAAGGACATTCAGGTGCGGATGAGTGTGATGAGCCGTTTTTGGGAACTTTGCTGTCAGTATAGAATGACTTTTGTTTTTTCTAAAATAAAATTTTGTATAAATTTTTTCTCTGGTAACGCCAATTTATTATAACTAATACTCTTGATTATTATGAATTTTCCATAACGCCGATATTGTTACATGACAGATTGGAATAGTTGTTCGTTGCAGAATCTATCTCTTCGGTAATATTAACGTTAAATTGCAAAACATTCCCCGCACCACGAGGTCGCTACACGTTAAATTCTGGAATTCATCCCTTCTTCAATGTTACTCGCACACAAAATTACCGTTGTAATTATTATACTAAAGTTGGCGCTAGACATAGACTAGGGCTCAAAAATGTTACGGAAATTAACCTTGGCAAAAAACGTTTAGTCACAGGCATAGCCGAATTATACATAGAAATTTAATGCCGGGGTTCACATTAGATATTTTAGTTTAAATGTCATTAACTAAAATTAGTAACATTTATAATAAAGTTAAAAAATATTACACATAGTTATAATTCTATATTACTTTGTTATCCAAAATAGTACTCTATGGTACAAGTGTAAAAAGTCATTCGTTATTGCATGAGAAGGCGCAATGAAGAGACTTTTGTGTGCTACTTACGAGGTTTTATCTACGAACATGCACAACTTTCTTAAAAAATATCTAATAGTTTTAAATTAATATTGTGTAAATGTCGTTGTTGTTGAGAGGTAGTAATTATTTTTTGGTGATGAAATATTGGTATCGTTTCTATAGTGCATTGATTAATACGATACTATGACAATTTTGACATTTCTGTGCCCTAAAGATTGAAAAAAGCATTAGAGCCTTAAAACATAACTTTGAAAATTAATACTAAACCATTAATGTAATAGCTATTTTTGGCACGATCGTAGATAAATGTATATGTAGGCGAAAATATTTAATAAATGCAAAAGTACATGTACTTGAATTTCTTAATTATAAACGAAATAGTTATTATATTTTGCTGCAACTGAGCAATTTTGATTCTTTCGAATATTATCCAGATCCTGTTTATTCCAATTATGTAAACACACCGATTTCTAATTAACACGTTCGTCATGTAATTTTTATTATATATTTGTTGAACTGTATTACCAATGCATTTCCTAGAATCTAAATCTAAAGTAAGATATATTTTCCGGCATTCGAAAATATTGTAGTAACGGATTTCATATTTAATGCAGAATTCCAATATACTTCTCAAACAATATCCAACCATTTTTTCCCCAAAGCACTCATAGACGGAACCACATTTTCGTTGATTACCCAAACGATATTACGACGCGAGTCCAAACGGGACGTAATCTGACCTCATATTTCGATTTCCAGGGGAGCCGATTTCACAACATATCCACGTACAAATATGTCAAATACAATAATCCCAATTTAGAATATCCCTTTGTCGGACATCGTTAAAGAATCAGACCAAGTCGACATTTCCTATCCACGCACATATAAAATCAATTTTATTTCTAATCAATCTAATAATCACAAATATGATCGCAATTTAACGGCTGATGTATTTCTAGGCATATAAATTCGCAAGTTCAAAATAATATTAACGACGAACAATTCAGCAAACATTGGTATCCGCGAAGAAAAATGGGTTGTAAATATAGAATTTTTAAAACGACGAAACCATGTTTTATGTTGTCATTTCTGAACTGAAAAGGTATAAATCGAAACAATTAAACCACCTGGTAGGCACATCCAGCATCTGCATTTTTTATGACAAGCTTAGCATAATGAGGACTATCAGAGCTAGAAGCCTTAGGGGCTGGAAATAAGGAGATTGTTTAAAGATATGCGAGGTTCGTTTAGGTAGATTAACGGTTTAGAGTATTTAAGTCTCAGTTGTATAGAACGTTATTTTAGTTTACTGCTGAAGATGACAAGTTAGTTGTCGAAATGTGCATCTATTGTGTAATAAAATACTGTGTGGTAAGGGTGATTGTCTCATTTTATTTGTCAACTACAGACTATTTTAGGTAATAAGGTAATAATAATAACTGCTTAGTTATTCTTACAACAAAATAATAATTAACACTGTGACGTTCACAGATAATGGCAGTAAAATAGTGCAGATTAGTTGTATTGATTCATGACTAAGCGAGTACTTTTTTAACGTCGGTTAAGTTATTATGCATCCTAGATATTTGGTAGGTGAAGAATCGCTCAAAAAATATTGTTCTATGAACAGTAGGAGTTATTTCACCTGATATTACAATTATGCACTTCAGTTCGAAATCTAATTTTTCTGTACAAATACAACAGGTGACGAGTAATGTTCTTCTACTTAACATATTAATACAACCAGTGTCTACTAGCTTATGAGATAAGTGATCGAATTCATGCCATAAACTAGCCCTAACCTTGAGTCTTGTACCCATTGAATTTGTTTGACTGAGTCAATATACAAAATTTGACCGGTTTTGAATTTTGTAGAAACAAAATGTATCTCAGGGTATATTACTAATTTTTGTTTTATACCGGAAAGTGTTATCCAAAACCAGCCCTAAATTTTGTGCTTAATTTTGAATTGGAAGTTTTATGTCAATAAACTTAATGAAATGTGTTGTTGAAGTTCTTTGCAGTTAACAACATTACCAAATATCATTATTGTGGATTTTCTGGGGCAATTTTTTTTAGGGAACGTTCTGAAATTGTGGCGAGCGCTTGTAAGCCACTATTAATATCTAATAGACAACGTCGATGATCACCAGCCAAGAATGAGTAGTATAGTTGCGTAACATCTGCATACATATGAACATCGCATGTTTTTATAAATTTTCGAAAGTTTAAGGTGTAAATGATATACAGCAAGGGTTCCAATATTAAGCCTACATTAGAAAAACCCACATGGTAAAACAATACGTTGAACCCTATGAGTAAGTTATGATGTTAGTTACTATTCATTCACACTTTAGTATCGACAATTTTAATATCCAACAAAGTAAAGATTGCTACTTTTGCCTGATTCCGAGCCCTGGTTATGTCATCTGCAGAGCAGTTGTACAACTAATTCTTGATAGGAATCCAGACTGCTGCCAGCATGTTGTTAATCAACAAGTATTCGTGTTGAAAGCACCGGAAGTATACTAATCGGTCGTACATCTTTAGAGGCAGTAAATCTTAGGGAGAGGCACAACTTCAGCATACTTCCAAAATGATGGAAACGTGCTAGTTAGCAAACATGTGTTGATTATATGGGTTAGATATGGCACTGTGAAGGGCAACATAAAATTAACATTTCCATATTTAAATCATCCGAGCCACGAGCATTGTTTCGTATGTGACAAAGTAGTAATATCGTACTCGCATCTACAATTCTGCAACTAACCTGATGTCAGTTAAGGAAGCATTGATTTTTTATGTAGAAATGTATTAATTTTGTATTATCAACAACCGTAACAGGTATATTGTCTAAGAAGTAGTGATTGATATCATTCGGTTTTTGCAACCAGATTTATTCGTAACACCTGCATTCAAACATCGCAATTTTTTCCACATATCCCTATGAGTAATTTTCGAGAATTTAAATTGGAAGTATGCTTTTCTCTAATTATACCTAGTGTTGTTATATTCCGCAAGGACTTACAATATTCCCACTTAGTTGAAACTTTATTTTTCATATATTTAGACTTCGGTTTATCCCTCAAAGACATCAACAGTTTAATCGTTTCAGTGACTCTTTTTTTATTTAATGTTTTTAAAGATATGTGCTTATAAAAAATGTGTAGTAAGTGTATTTAATGTGTTAAGTCATTGATATTATGTACTTGCGATATATTCACAAATGGTATTTAAGACATGTCATGTTTTCTTTCTTCGAACTCCAATGAACATGTCTGGAAATTAGTTTAAGGACTTGCAGAAAATCTTACATTTGTCCAATAGGTAAAATGTCTCTTCAATATTCGTCTTCTTCTTCATTAGCATTTTTTCAACTAAAATTTCTTTGTATTGCAGTATCGCTGCCAACGTTTGTTTTATTTGCTGCTGCTGCTTCTCCTTCCTTCCGGGTTATATTGTCAATCCTTGTTCTTTTACCTTTCTTGGCTTTCTTTGCTTGTTTATTTGAAACTTCGTATTCTTTTATATTTTTCTTCAATCTCCATTTTTTATTTCGTTTTTTACGCGTTGCCTTTTCTTTGCTTCACTCGTTTCTATGTATGCACACGTATCAACTCATCTCTCATTTCCATATACATCCCCATTGGTTCTTCTTCTACTTCTTTTACTTTTATCAGTTCCTACTCTTTTATATTTTCCCCACCTTTTATCAAGGTGTCATTCTTTTATGCTAGGTTGTACTTTACCATCCTTCTTATACTAAATGTTTTGTTCGCCGTCCGCCGTCCGCCGATGGTTTGTTATGAACTTTCAGTAAGTCAAATTCCTGTGATTGTAAATCATATGGTCAGGTGATATCAACGTTATTTTGTTAAACTTCTTATGCGGAAATATATTTTCTTATTTACCAATGTTCTTTCCCAGACTTCTACAATTATCAGTTATTTCCTATATCATATAGTTTCCTTTGATTCTTGAACACACCTTCCGTGTTATTGCGAATGTAACCTTGATGTTTTCCATTATGAAATCTCCGTCCTTGATTTTGCATATGCTGTCTGCTAGTTTGTGAAAAAATCGTGACTAAAGTTCAATCATGTAGCCATGTGCAACATGAGAAAATCTTTACAGAAATTAAGAATAAATTGGCGAAAACATTCCAGAATTTTTAATGCATCCAGTGAAACTGATGGAATGTTTACAGCCGTTGTGTAAGAACTAGTAGAGTAATGCTGTAGAAGAGTCAAAAAGATAGTATTTAAATTCTTGTTGCAATATATTTTTTTACTATGATATGTGCCAAACAATCAAAAAATTAAACTGCCTATTAATTGCATCATAGTATTTGTCTCTCTAGAAAGATTAACTACTAATAATCAACTTAGGTAACTAAATCTATTTACAAGGACTGAAAGGTCTGAAAGATTGATGACGAAATTGTGTATAGCATTTTTTCTAATCAAATTACAAGGAACCAGTAAAAAAAAAATTTGGCTTCTAAGGTATTTACATTAAATAAACAAAATATGCATCACAAATTTTAACTTATAATGGACCTGATCAAGAAAAAAAAAACGTTTAAACAAATTTTTAAGGAAACATTTTTAAGTGATTAAAAATTCAAAATAAGATTACCAAAAAATTCGTTACTCGCTCTAAATGTGGATATTACCTATTTGGGAAAAGAACTGGAAAGATTTTGGTTGTGTTTTAATTAGAACAACTAATGTGCTCATAAGGGAAATTATTGCTTACACGTTGCTCCTTACGCTCTTCAGCAGTGCGTCATATTTGTTCAGCTGCATGATTATCCTTAATTTTTCGCTACCACTTACTTTAATATTTTGGACATAGTTAATATTTTGCACTTCCTTTTTTTATCACAGTTATTTTATAACTGTATGCTACGTTGTTGGATATTCTCGAAATCAGTGAAATGTATCCGTGCAATTTTAATAATTAATTAGAATTATAAATAGACTTTTGCTTCTGTTCGTTTTATTTATTTTCAACTATAATTTATTACTTGTGGTTAAACAAATCTTGATTAAATATCCTGTAAGACCTAATAGTTTTAAGACTTTATTAAAAGCAACGGCACAATATATTAGATTGTGATCGGAAAAAATTAACAACAAAACCACCTCAATCTCTACAACGAGCCACCATGTCAACATCGGACGTAATTACTAAATCTATTTATGTCGAAGAGTTGTGAGTAAATCGCGTTTGATGTGTTATTATTTGTTGTACTTCTAAATATTCTATGATGATTAGCATTACACGACTAAAGCATATTAATATTTAAATCTTCCAATCTTCAATTTATCGCTTAATATAAGCACACAGTGCTTGCAGCTTTGTTTTAATTCATCTGTCAATTGATTTGCGACAAAATAGTTGGTTTATATGGTTTCAATTGCAAGAGTTGAGTTATTGTATACTCAGTGACATATAAACTGCACCACCTAGAAGGGGTGGGAATTTTTGGACCAAATTTGGCAGGAATAGTGGACTAGTCCAGGGAAATAGTTGATTCAAATTTGAAACCCAATCATCAAGTAGTCATTGGATTTTTGACGGTTGTGTAATTTTTTAGAGGTGGTGATAGATTATCGAGTCATTTTTTGAATTTGTTCCACTTTTTCGGATCCCGTTCCTTAGATTAAAGTGTTACAAGTGTTTAATGATGCCTAGAGGAAGGAAACCTCAAGTTTACCAGCAGTTGAGTGACTTTGACCGAGGGCGGATTGTTGGTTTACGAGAAGCAGGTTTAATTATTGAGGAATGTCGGCGAATTCAATATATCTTCAACTAACTCTTCGCATACGAGTTTAATTTTTCTCCACCAGTACATGATCTGGTTTTCACTTCTGGCATTATGTACTTAGTTTAAAACAGTTCCACTAACTTAATATATTACTACTTGCTGCACGACCGAGGTACGTCTAATCACGACGAGCACACATCACAGATTATTTGATTTGCCTAATTCTATATGAGCTTTAAAACTATTTGAATTTTATTTACACTAAAGCATTGCTCTATTCAAGAAACATATTTGAAGCAAATTAGCGATGAAGATAATACAAAAATATAATCTAATACTATAGATAGACCACCATGTTATTTTAACATTTAAAAAATATTTATTACTTATCTAAATATTATGTTAGCATTTTGTTCATGTTAGCGGAGTTATACACTTAAATAACTCGTATCAATCATTGAGCGTTACGAAAAATGTATATATAGGTTTTATGAAAAATTTTGTGATTTTCTCCATGGCAGCTTAGAGGCTGGACGATGCTGGAAAAGTATACGAGAGATGCTGAATCAGATTGATACCGCATTTCTCTTTCGCCGGTTGCAAAGACGCTCGAAACTTGAACTATCCGGGGAAGTGGCGTTGCAAGTCGGTGGCTAGACCGCGGAGAGACATATTTCAAGCGGGAGCGTCGCGCGGAACCCCGTCCGGCTCTTAAACGAGTTCGCTCCCGAACCGTAACATGTTCCGCCGCCCAAAATGAATCTCCAGATTCACATTAGTTCCTAATTGTCTACGCTGTCGGGACATAATTCGCTTATTAAAATAATTGAGTCAATTCGTAGACGTCGTTCCGGTTTTATTTCGCGTTTGTAATCTTAAATTGTCGTCGAATTAGGACTTGTCGGAGCTTTCGCATTCTCATGACCGTGACATATAGCAGAGCTTTTAACGTCGGATTAACTCACTGTGCACTTTTACTTAATAATTTTAATTGTAGACGAGTAAACGAGCCGTGGGGACGATGTTAATTGAGAGTTGGGTTTTGAATATGAAATTTGTAAAAACGAATATGTATTGAAGTAAAACAAACATGAGAAAAATAATGTCAACGCCTCAAAAATACGAATTGAAAAAGAGTATACAAAGAAAAATATATGAAGCACAAACCATATTTCCAGTATCCAGTACAAGTGATATACAAACGAAGTCATCACCTATACTAATGGTAGTCAAATTACCTTAGTTACTGTTAATGAAAATGCATAGGGTACCAGCAGTACCATAATAGTCGGGAATTATCCATATTTAATGCTTATCCCACAAATTTAAATTTACCATACCTAATTGCCAAAGAAGCTTTCACAATTGCATTGCTAATGATTGCGATTTCTATAATGAGAAAATAATTTATTAATACGAAAAAACTGTAATATACTTACCCAACCCTTGTGGATGAAGACATTTTCAACGAGAAGAGCAGCAAACGTCCACTTTTAGTTTTGGATTTGTTTACATTTTATCAGAAAAATTATAAAGAAAATTTAGTTAAATTTCGAATGCTACGAAAAGAATGTGCCCATATCCTGATAATAATAATAATAATAATAATTTTATTATTCAACATTTAGAATGAGGAAAAAATGTCTTGTGTAGTTTTCTGGTTCCAACTGATAATCCTTTGGATTCTTCCAATAAATTATAATGTTAATATTTTCATTCTCACAAGTTTTATTGTTGAGTGAATGACCGAATGAATTCAACTTGAAAAAATAAATTCAATGAAACTATTAACTTGTGTTGTGTTATTCGTGCGTCATATGAGGCCCAAACCATCTGTATCCGGACGAAGTTACAAGAATAAATTATCGCTAAGTTATCCCAAAGAGCAAAATTGTACGAGGGCTACCAAAAACACATACTACTCGCCAGCTTGATGCCTAACAGCCAATGACTCTCTGCAGCTTTCTCGTGATACCTTCATTTGCAAGCAGGCGCTTCCAGTATTTCCCATATTCTATAAAACTTAAGCTGAATATAGCGAAAGACATGAGTCTTTTTTATTTCAAGTAACTGATTGCCACATTGGCAATATTGGCCACATTCGATGACTTCCACGTCTTCTACCGTCAATTTTGATTTCCGTTAAAGTGTCTCTAGTATGAATTCACGGTGATTAATTTGAACTGCACATCTGTTCACCAGTTTCATTCTGATTTTCAGCATGGCCTAGACCCAAGTATGTGCTGAGTTATAAGAAAAAATGAGTTGGGCCATTTATTAAAACTATGACAATATGAACCGAAATATTTGTAGACATCGGCGTATTTCGGTATGCTCGCGAAATGAAATTCGTTATCACAATAAATGACGGACGCAAACAGTCAACCTAATTTGTAATTAATAAGGAATTAGGAGCAATTCAAACCTCCGCAGCTCCGCAGTCGTGAACAATCGTACTTGATGCGGTGGAAACATTAAGGATTTACTTTTGATACTTATTGAAATGAAATAGGTAAAAATTTCGACATTCGTCATGAATTAAATAACAAAACACAATAATTTAAAACAGCGTGCCAAACAATTAATTCTAGTATTGCGTGAACTTAAGTCTTTATAGGTAAAAATCCGCAACAAAATACGTAAATGCACATAAGTATTTAACGATGTTCGCGATGAAGTTGGCACAACAAAGGATGGACGGTATTCGCAAATTACGAATCAGTATCGAACACGTCAACGTATTTCGTAATTAAGATGCTGAACCAAACTAAAATCCAAAAAGTAAATTCGAATAAGAATTTACGCAAAGGAACTATTTTCATACTCGGGATTAAGCGAATATAACCAACCAAGTGTTACTGGAACACCTGACGAATTCAGAGCCAATAAATTGTATGTAGTTACATCTAGATTATTGTCGGCTTTTCTAGTCTCTAGTATTAATTTTTATTACTTATTTCATAAAGTGACCGGTGCCTTTAATTTCTATTGTCTACTTTATTATTTGTGATTTATTCGTCCATATTGCATGGCCTTTGTATTAAATGTGTTCAAATATTCGCTGGTTAAAAGCAATTGCTGAAACCCCCAATTACATTTCGTTCCAGCGATTGTTGGGACTATTTTATCCACATGACATAAAATTGTAAATAAAAAACAAATGTATCAAATCTTAAGCGCTCTTGTCTTAACTACAGCTATTAAGCTTTACTTAAAATTGCTTGATAGTCGTATTTATTGACAATGCTCAATCCTTAATTCGGTTGAGTTGGGTTGGATTGGCTCGTTCTTGTATCAAATATAATCAAATCCAACACAAATAATTTTTAATTATTCTTAAACGTCAAAAAAAAAACACAAAACCAATTTGATCCTATACTGCTGGAGAGTAGAAAATTAATTTTATTAAAAAATATTAACGTTAATAATGGTTATTATTAACGTTAACGTTAGAGTATACAATGCTGAAGAATTGTCGTGTTAATGAAATGACCCTATTGTATTTCTATACAGCCGTTTGGTTTTGTATTTCATCATTTATCTCAATAGTCAGCTATCAGTTTTCCATCCTACTAATTTTTCAGGGAATTTAGTCCAATCTATTCTAAGTGTAATGAAGATGATTAATGCCTCAATTGTATGACTAGGTTCGTATGCTAAAATCTTCCATTTATCGTAATTATATTTTACGAACCATACAATTGTTGTTGGAAGAAAATGCGTAGATCCAATCACATCTAAATTATATAAAATGATGTTGGGTAACCGAATTTTTGTTGTATTTAAAAGTCCAGCAGGTGTTGCATGCCAGCAATATCTGTGTGTCTTTAGTGCTTGTTCTACATGTTACAAAAACGTAGTATTTCAATCTATTCTGGTAATGTGCATAGAACGAAATACTTTTTTCTCTATTATTCCATGTCATGTCCACTAATTATTACTTCCAGTTAATTTTCTTAAATTTGCTACTGAGTGTGAATCTATAATATATATATTTATATATACAACATATAAAAAATAAAAAAAAATTTAAATAGGCAGAGAATAGATCCAAAACTATACGGTCACGAGAAGAATGTAATAATTACCCTTGTTGGAAAGTGAGTATATTAAATTTACATTTATATTTATATTCATTAAATCCTTATTCAAATTTCGTTGCTTTTAAGTCTTTTTAGAACGCGGTAATCATCAACTAAAATAAAGTTGATAAGGGCTCACTATCCTGCCTCAAAGTTTAATATAGGAAACATGATCCAATAAAAATGTATTTTAAAGTATACATATAGTCTTTAGCAATTAAACAAGTAACGGGAACTCCTGAGATATGAATGAAGTTGTTTGTTTTATTGTAATTGATATGTAATTAACAGGATTGCTTTTGACAATATCCTTAAGGGAAATTAGTTGGTATAAGTGATCAGATATGCCCGGGTCATTGGCTTGTGAGTCGATGTTACGGGTATCGATGTTACAAGTAATTATCTATTATATTGTTATATTAAGCACAGTATTAATGACAGTTTGAGTGAGTACAGGTGAAGCTTGCGTAAAAAATCTTTTCCAATTAGAATCATATGAAAGCCGCCCGCAGTTTTAAAGGGGCTAATATATTTTTAATTACGACAAAATTAATATTTGTCACACAAATATTATTTAATAAATTATAAATATTTTTAAATTCTAAAAAAAAATCCTGGATTGCGATCAGTGGCAAAATTTATTTAAATTCCTTTTTTGGGAAAGTTTGTACTATTTCTATATGTACTACGAAACTATTCATGTAAATGTATCATTGGCAATGGACAAGGTTCAATGATTTTTTTTTATTTTGTGCAAACCTACCTTTTTCATTTCAGCGCTGTTTGTAGAAGTGTTGCTGCTGGCGTTGTTAGAAATCAGTACACCTGTACACATATCCGCATCGACGATCGTTTTGCACCTGAAACAAATATTTAACGAATTTAATATTTAATAATAATTTAATAAATGTGTTTGTAATTGTAATTGTAATTGTAATTGTAAACCCATTGAACTTGAAACACAACGTATTGTGTGTAGATTTATCCCGCTAGAGATTCGGAAGAGAAATATGACACAATTTCTTATAGAAACCGCCAGCACATTCACCACTAAAACACCACAGAAACCTACTCGTAGATAATTATCAAAATATAAACAAGGGGGAACAATTTAGAATTCCAAGTAAACCGAGTTTCCTTCAAATTTTGCCAAACCTATCTGTATGATAAACATTAAGGAACTTACCATCATACATTTGGTGTAATTTTGAAGATTTTGAAAACACAAAAAAGAAAAATATATAACATGAAATTAAAAAATAAATAAAATCGACAGGTTAGATTTGATCGCAATCACATACTTTTTCGTACTTCATCGTTAATTTTTTAGGTTGAACGAGTTTGATTTAAAAAAAATCTGTTTTTTTTTTGGAGCACCAATAATGTAAGAACGCTTTAATCTGGAGAGATAAAACAATCACAATTTTGGAAGATGACAAATATATTGTACATATTGAAGAAATAACAATAAAAAACGCATTGCAAATTAGTAGCAGGGTTCACTTTAAGATATAAGCAGAAAAAAGGGCCAAACGAAAATGTATTAAATAGGATAATCAACAGAAAAAGTAAAAACAACATTAGACACAAGAAACTGACGATGCGCACAAGGAAACGAAACGTTTTGCGTAAAAATAAAAATATCATAAAATTATGTTGTATAGGCCAACAGTACTTTTACTGTTGTGATATTACTGCAAATAACTCTGATACCAATTTCTGTAATTTTTTAAATTCATACCTTAAATTGGACGAACCGAGGCACGAATGCAATTAAACTTAACAAAGCACCGATTATCATTATTAGGATTGGTTAACCGAATTGCAGGTCGACAGACACCTTCATTATCCACGTTAGTTTGGTTTTTTGTGTAAGAGTCCATACATTTTCGTATCAATTTAATTTGAGATGTCACAAATTATGCCTTATTACTTATTTTATGTACGTGTCATTCTTCGATGCCGAAGCGTAAACATTGAAAATACGTTTCTGAATATGAAAATAATTCAATTAGTTATTCTTAATAGAAATGAAATCGAACTCGCCACAGCACGTCAATTCCTTTACTTTTAATTTTAATAAACTTTAATATATTGATTCTGCGCTTCGAATGTGTAATTAAAATATGAAAATGTATTGAAGCTTTTTAAGTTTCCTTTCTGGAAGTTTAAGTATGAGCAGCTGGTACATATTTGTACAAGTGGAAACTTCCTCGTTTATTTTTTTATTTCTATACTTTAAAATTTAATTAAATTTCGCGATACCATAAAATTAAAATAAACTTTAACTTTATTAATATTATTATAACTTGAATAACCACGACAATTTAAACCTAAATCTATTATCACGCCAGACTGTTATTATATTATGTGCCTTCATAAATCTTTTTTACACTCAATGTTGACTTCAGAGGAAATTATTTAACTGTATTTCAGTAAAAATTTGTTGTAGTGGTTTGTGTTATGCATGGGTTACAAATCGTTTAAAATTACCCCGAAATTGTTTTAAAACCAGGGTTTAGTGATGCCAAAGTTAACATTGGGTTATATTTGCGAAAGCATTTCTAGCAGCGTCGTGGATCCATTGTTTATTAAATTTCGTGACGGTCAGGCACGACACACAAAATACGAACAGTTATTCATATAAAGCGGTAAGAAAATTAGCATAAACTAAACGTGTGCAGATACCATATCGCAGTCGTACATACGAAGACACCATGACGACAGCGAAGACAATGAAAACAATCCACGCGATTTATTTGAATATGACGATGCATAATTTAGACGATGTGAATGATTCGGCAAACCTCAGCCAGATTACACTTCATAAAATTTACTCGTTTCGTTGATGGCGATTGAAGTCAAACAGGAAGAATTATAAGCGTAAAATATTACGCAAATCATTGACAAAATTGAAGATGGCGTTCACGGAATATACGGAATACACCTATGGTTAACGTACTAGTGAGAAAATCCGGCGCCTACCAACATATTATCACAAAATGAAAACATAACTGATATAAATTTAAAAAAGAGCAAAAAGAAATAACAAAGCTCATATATTGACGATGTAAAAGAAAAAAGACAACTTATGAGTGAAAATGTTAAAGAAAAGAACAATAACTAACAGTTTAATGATAACTGGGTTTCAATAAAACACGAATGGAGAAATACGCTAAACGAAGCGGTGAGAAATTTAATGGAAAAGAAAATCAAGATAAAACCTCACGTTAAATCCGCACACAAATTAACCGAATAGTTGAAAAGTAAAAAGGACAAGATAGAAATTATAAAGAAAATGCCAAAGGAAAACAAATACGAAAGAATATATATTATAGATAATCTAACACCAGAGAAAAGAAAAACGGTCAAAGCAATAAGATGGATAGCCAGAAAAGAGAGGGGGGGGGGTAAATAGAGTCAAGATAGGTCATAAGAATATGAATATAAATGACAAGTGGTTTGAATGGAATAAAATTACTGGAAGAATTAATTAAAAAACAAAGACAAAGGTAAACGAGCTTGAAAATGGATATTTACTAATATTTAGTGGAGTGGGGAAAAAAGAGATAGCTGGCGCTATAATCAGATGTATGGTACATAGAGACGCAAGATATACACTGAAGAAATGGGAAGAAAGAATCTTAACAATAATAGCCGCATATGGCCGAGAACAAGAAAAAAAGAAAAAAGCAAGATGTAATATATATCTAACAGGACACATAAATGGCAGGGTAGGAAAAAGGGAATGTATATACACAAGTAACAATTGTTAACTGGTGAAGAGAAAAGAAACAAGAACGGGAGGAGACTGCTGGAATAATGGTTAGTACATGATCTAATTATAGCAAACATGCTTTACAAACACAAAGATATACACAAGTATACGAGAGAAGAGGTAAGCGGAGGGGCGAATTCAATTACAGCTTATATAATAGTAGAAAATAAAAACAGAACTACTATAAGGGACGTGAAAAAAGATGGTACGATATAAACAGTGGTCACTATATATTAGTTGCAGATATCAAAGTAAAGGACAAACGAGAAACGAGTTAGAATATAAAATGAAGAAAAACACAGAAGTTATTCAATCGTACAAAGGATAAGATGCCGATTAAGGTTAACGAAGAAACGTACAAATACAAAATATGGTATCAAAGCAGAAAACATGGAAAGAGTTTGGTTAAAAAATGGAGAGAAATAGTAAAACTAACCAGAAACTGTTCTACAGAGTTGGAATAAAAAGGTACACAATCTAGCAATAAAATGAGAGAAATGAGAGATATTGAGGAGATGGAAAATCTATTTTCAGAAATTAATGGAAGTACGAGAAATTGAGCAACGAGTGTGTGGAAAGAAAACGGTAGGAAAAAATAGAAGAAAACTAACTATAGAAGAATAACAGAAGCTACTAAACGATTAAAAGATGGAAAAGCATTACAGTCGAAATGGTAAAATAATGGCGGATGGAGGAAGGAACTTGCTACTAAAATGTGTGGACTGAGGAAGAAATGACAAAACAATGGGTGACAGTTGCAATATATAAAAAAGGGGTCGCAAGGACTTTAATAATTACAGGGGATTAACATTAATGAGCACAATAATGAAGACAATGGAACAAGTAGTAGAAAAACGACCATGAAAAGAAGCATATTCAACCTTTCTAGACTTAAAGGAAGCGTCTGACACAGTACCAAGAACGAAAATATGAAAAAAATGAACGCAAATAAAAATTATAACAAGGGTAATAGAATGCATATACAAGGAAACCAGAAATTGTGTTATCAATGAAAATAAACAATGGTAACACGAAGATTATGGTGGTATGAAGCGTACTCAAGTAGAATTATAGGGTGAAGATATTGAACAGGTCAGCAATTATCAATATCTAGGAACGCTGCTGAATAAAAAACATGCAGACAGAAGGTAGAGTCAAATAACAGTCTAGAGGAAGCGAACAAGGTGTATTATGTAATGAATAAGGCATTTGTAAATAAAAAATAAATAACAAAAATAAGTATGAGGTAATATGTAGACCAATTGTAACTCAAGAGTATGAAACTTGGGCGATCGCATCAAAGGGAGTAACCAGTAGAGACGGGAATAACTTAGCAAAGAGCTTGGCATTGAATCAATAGAGGAGTATGCAGAAAAAAGACAACTGGGATGGTGTGGACACATCCGGAGGATGACTGATAAAATGTAGAAGACCAAAGAAGGCATAGGAATATAATAGGATCAATTTTAAAGGAGGGAATAACATGGAGAAAGCTAAAGAAACTTGCACAGAAAAAAGAGGAATGGAATTTCTTTATTAGGAGTTAAATTCTTACACCCTACTCCTTCGGGTAGAAGGGTTTTGATTATACATATATACTGTTCGAGAGACTTCGTTTTAGTGGCCCACGACATACGATAAATTTCACATACTGAAATAGTTAAATATATGAAACGCTTTTATATTTTTACCACATCCCTTCTGTTGATCTACCGTAGTAACCGAAGATATTCTTTAAATATTTTATGACTTTTCCCACTGAATGATTGATTGAGATTGAGACCTGGCCGATAAGTCGATCAATAGTCTTAAAAGATTGCAGCTATTTTCTCCAAAAAAATGTATCAATTTTATGCTGCAATGAATATTTTGTTTGCTATGGCGTTTGATAATGGACTAAAGTTGTGGCTTTAGAATTGCATGTGAACTTTGTATATTTTCTAATGGTAGCCAAATTATCATATCCTGATTTCAGTAAAGATTAAGTAGTCGATTAGAACGTTGTGGTATGGTGTGTTATGTTATAAACATTTTTCATATATTTTTTAACCCTTGCATATATTGATTAATAAACAATCATCCACACAGCCATTTTTACTGCTACCCAAAGGTTCAGAGATAATGTGAATATATGTTCCGCTTGCGAAGACTATATGATAATTTACCGGCAAAATTACGTGTTGTTATACAAATATGTTTCCATTAATAATTTCCTCTCATTCATCATTTAACAAAATGTAAGTTTCGTCGACAACTCCAGCTAAAATAAAAATTTACATTTTTGTATTAAAGCGGAAAGAATTTTTAGAAAATTTTAAATAGCAATTAAAAACGTTCAACTCAATTATTGTGAAATAACAAGAACGTTTTTTATTACAGCTATTAAAAGCAATTAACATTTCCCTTGTAATCCCGTATATGTCTCGTTGGGATATACAGATGGTAAATATTTTATCACATGCCTTTACTAATCGTTTCGGGATAATTCCACAGTTTCCAACTGCTTGCCGCTTAACTGATTCTATACTCCGCGCAAATATTTCGCAAACATCTATAGTCTGCAAGTGATTTTATACTTTAGACTATCGTTTTCGTTTAACTTTTCTATTGACATAAATTTTGGTTGTCAAATTCTCCGAGGGAGAATATTTAACCATTGGCAGTGGCCATCTCAGTTTCTTCCGCATTTCGAAAAATATTATTTGATGATAATAATGATGATAAGTATGCATAGTTATCTTCTTGAGGGCAAAGAAACAGTCGCGTTATCACTTGTAAATAGTTGTATTCTAAAATTCTGGTGATTGTACAAGGATGGAATGTTGTTCAGTAAAATTTATATTCAGTAAACAATGCAATGTTTTATTATATAGCTATATCCGAACTTCAATAACTATTTCTCAGAGTTACTACTAAGATTAAGGTTGTCCAACTGGATTGAAACTAAAACCGAAAGAGGTATTACATAGAAATTGTTAAAGGTAAGTTTAACAAAGGTTTTACTTAGAACGTGGATAAATAACATTTACTTTTCCTACTACAGATTATATTTTAGTTTTGGTCAATTAATATTTTTTTATTATATATTCATTAAAGTTGCTCATTATTTTTCATTAATTTAGTTTTCCAGCTGGATTTCGTGGACTATATTTCTTCTCCACTTTTTCCTAAGTACAGGTAATTGCTGGTAATTAGTGAAAGAATAACGAGTTATTTAAATTTGCTTTCATTTGGATTATATTAATCCACAATCATTCTTCTTTTATTTAGTTTTTGCTAATGTGCTAATATATGTATTAACAGTATTGGGAATTTCTCGTTTCTTGTACTTTTTCATTTACTTGCCTTGAATTTTTCGTTTTATCATTTGTCCATTTTAAGATAGCCCTAAGTAGTTTCCTGTAATACCAGATGTATGTAGAAAATAAGTACGTTGTAAAATAACAGTCTACATAAATATTTAATTTATGCGAACTTATGTAGAAAGAAATATACAAACCGGATTCGTGTTATTGTTGATATTTCCTAATACGAAAATACTACTGTGCCCTAAATCTGTTTCGATTAATGAATGTTTGAAACACTCGTCTAATTCACTCCGTATATTTAGATATAAATTGCGAGAGCTTGGCAGTTATTTAAAGATCATCTCAAATAAAATAATCAAGTGGAACAGTTTGCGATAAGTAAACATTATGGCAGGGACCTTCTGCATTTTGTATTTCGCGTCCATTTGTCGAATTATCGTTGGCAAATTAAACCAGTTTTGCGTGAATAAACATTCGAATTAGTACTTCCAATCTAAGTTGCGCGCCCATATTTACAATTGCTGCGCTGAAACACATGCACGTAATTAATACGGGGTGGTATGTTGTGTATCAAATCGATATAATTTAACAGTGACGTGTTTTAGCGATAAATGGGTTTTTCTGGGTTGTCTGGAATTGCCACATCCTTATGAATTTATCCAACTAAAAGTCAAAGTTTAAACATTTTATTCGTTGGTATTGGAATAATTGAATGAGGTAACTGTGATACAAACAATTAATTATCGACAAAAAAATATATCGGCTATCTGTTAACAATGAGGAAACACTATACGGTACCATTTACTTTATGCTAAAAAATAACGTTATCGTTTCTGTAATTAATTACAATCACTGTAATTTATTAGATACTTTTTAAGATATTGTGCAAAAATATCACATTCAGTGTTGCAATGCACGCTAATGAGTAAAGTTGGACATGTGTTGCATCTTCTAACATCTACAACGCTAATCTGAAATAAAATGAGCTTAGTTATGCTCAGGTAACTGATTATGCAAATAACATTACTCCTTTGTCGGCGATTATCATGTTTGGAGCTGCTAGCTTACGACATCGCCAGATTATCATGGACTGTCTAAACCAACTAAAATCTCTGTTGTTTAGTCGTCAAACTGCGTCACGTAAAATGAAATTCCTTCGGCAATAACTCGAAAAGATCGCCCCTACCGCACGCCCCATCTACATAAACCAAACAGTGAACTTTAACGACGTATTCGTATGTACTTCAGCCGTCGTTTTCGCGGCGCCCATTTATGTTCGAAACTGAAAAGCCTCCAGCGCTACAGCCCAGACAAATAGTCTCGAATCTGGCGGCTGCATCCATACAAGTTGGTTAATGGATCATTGCTGCTGCAGTACTGCCGCAAACGTCGGCCCACCGCACAGACCGCAATTCATCTCTCCCGCACTCTGGATTTCCGCCAACGAACGGGGACAAACAAAGGCTCCGAGGAACGGACGCAGGAAACAAAAACTAAATAACGAACTTGATCTCTTAGACATGTAGCTGGATGCAATATTCAATATTTATTTCAGGGCCAATTTTATATGCAATATTTAAATTACACTACATCGAGTAGATATTTATTTGTTTTTCTTCACATGGATATTTTCTATACTACAACGTCACGTCTATAGTGGAGCAGAAGAATTTTGTGCAGTCAGCACGAAAATATAGCATGTCTGATATACATAAGTAAATTGGACATGCAGAGTTATTTATGAGTTATAATTATAACAGAGTTGGTGATGAATATTCAATCAAGTAAATATAGTCATTATTTTTTCAATTAATTGTAAAGTATAGTGAATTGATGAATTTTTTTTCTAGCCATATTTTGTAAACATTATTTTAATATTAAGATTAACAATTCATTTTAATTGACAAACAGGAGTCCATTCACTAAAAAATATAACCAACGTTACAGAAAAAAATTGAATTCAAAATTTCTCTCATTCAAATTCGTAACATTTCAATTATTATTCACTGCTTACAACACATATTTAACATGTTAGGTAAAAGGTAACTTCTTCCTGTAATGATTCGTCGATATTTTCGTACCTTGTCCTATGGGTGCCCGCATCGCCTAATGCGAAGCTTCAGATGTCCGGCACGTTGCTACATTCGTTACAGATACGCTGTCACGTGATCGGGAGGAACACAACGTTACTCGTGACGACTGGGAATTGCAACATCACTTAAACGGAGATTTACTGAAAAATTGTTCGTTCTAGTCCCGAAGCACCACAAAGTAAAACATGGTTGCTTGGCGCCTCGTTCGCGTAGAATAAAGAATATTTGAATATAGTGCATGTTAATAGAAATTATACATAATTTTGCATTAAACGACGCACTGGATGTTAAGCTTCTGTTTGAAAATGCTGAATATGTATGATCCAACATTGTAGTTAATCTAATACATATTAATTAGGGAATTACGCCACACTATATGTGAACAGATTTAGTGTAATTGTCGATTATATATCGAAAATATTTTGGAAATAAAAATGCCACACGCATTGCAAGTATTACCACTACACGTAATTACTAAAAGGAATTGATGTGATAATACATTATACACTTATAGTTATAGTGGTGTGATTTGCTATGCAAACCGCCATTTCAACTGCATTTTCCACTTGACACGAATCAAATAAAATATTTAGATTTAATTATAATTTAAGGTTTACATTACAAAATCAATAGTATTTGTTATTTGATGTATCTAGTAGTAGTAGTTATGTGTTAGGAATATGTTATATACTGAGTTATTTGAATGGCATCTCTTATCACGCAGATGAGACACAAACTAAGATCTGTATCATATTTTTGATTGAAGATATCTAAATATTACAAGCTACAATTTTACATAATTCTATCAAGTTTAGTTCTGTGATTTAATGAAACTACTTGATTTTTGAAATAAATTACAATTTTGATTGTTTACTACAAAGTCAAAAGTTACTTCATCGAAAAAAGAACCTTCTACTGTAAAAGCATAAAATATACTAGAACAAGGTACTTAAGTGCCATGAGTTTAAAAATAAATTACATAGCCTGGCCATAGAAAATTTGCAACCATGAAAACTAACAAGGAATTTAGCAACAAAGAACGAAATATCTCTTGATGTAAAAGTAACTGCTCTTTCCACATTTGCCGTTTTTTGGATCCAATTCAACTAAGTTCTTTGCTCTTTCTCTCATTCTGCTATTCCGTTTCCCTATTTTTCTACATTCCTCCGTGATGCCCTTTATTTTTCATAAGATTTATATCCCCTCCGTTCTCTTCCAAGTTTGGTCCTCCTTCAAGTTTATCTCGTCATATTCTCCCATCGAATGTTCCCATTCGTCTAAACTTTTTCCGCACCATATACATACCTCTCTTCCATCCTGGATATGTTGAGCTTTTTTTTACTTCCCTATTTGCATTTTTTTCTTTTTCTGCAGTTCCTGTCCCTTCAAATCTCTTGGCTTCCTCAAGTGTACACGAATTCATTTTAAATTATATAGACAATATTTCGTTTAACAAATTTATGAATTTTGCATAAGAATTTTAAATCATTTCGCAGTTATTAATTTCTCGCCGCCAAGCAGTGAATTGACATAATTTTGTTTTTATGGCAAATTGTCGAAACTCGTAAACAACACCCACAGAATTATTTAAAATACTTTTGTAAGAGGGCTTTAAAATAATGGGAATAAGTAAGTTTAAATTAAATAAACTTTTACTAAATTTGCATAAACTCTCGTGATTTGTTTTATTGATTTCACTTATCTGTTACAGTTATTTTTTCTTATTAAATTATCAAATTAAATTAAAATCATTTGTGACATACATTATTACATTACATTACATTATCACATATTACTCAAAAGTCGTGACATGAATTTAATGAAGTATCGCCATAAAAGAAAACTTTGTCAAATAGAATAAAGCAAGGCAAGCAAGTCAGACAGATGCTTGCAAATATAGACAATCTTCACGTGAAATTGTGTCATTTAATTCCTTGGAAAGTTCTCGCTCTAGCTGATTGTAATTAACAAGATAAACAAAAGACGGGCGAACAGTATATCGGTATAGCCGGACGACGGATGCACTAGAACGTAGAATAAAGGGAGCACCTGGAGGGTTGGCCGGTAGTCACATAATAGTTGTTCGATCCATCCGGTTCATTTTCCACGCCAGTGGGCAGCTTATTACTCGTAGTGGGAGTTTTTCATGTACAAACAGAAGAGCTGCCTAAACTGCGAGGAAACTTGTCTAGCGCGGCGATTTAAGTCGTCCGTCGGAACCGGCTGAAGTTCGTTTAATACGTTTAGCTTTAAGGCGGGATAAGGCATTTTCTATTAATAATGTAATTATGGAAATTTTATTTATCGATATACTAGAACATCGTCCGAAGATTTTTTGCATTGCGCTTTTTCACTGCACCTATTTTCAAAAATTATATTGTTTTACATTAGAACGTACACATACTACAGTAACAGGTTGTCTTGATTTTTATAGCCTTTACAATTGATGTACAATTATCGAGATTTTAACGCAAGCACTCGTTTTAAGATATTGAAAAAATTGTTGTTATAAAAGGTAAATAGATAACGATGTTGAATTTTTGAACACTATTTTGAATTCTTATCAAAAATCTACCATTTACTGAAAAATCACCTTTGAGAAATTAACTATTAGGAATCCCGGATGCGATCGCAGTCACAGTTGCCGTGGCTGTTAGATGCACAAGAATGCCGTTTTAAGTGGAGAAAATTTGCGCATACTTCGAGAATGTTACCTTAAGTGACACTTATGTATTTGGGTGTTCATAATGTTTCACAATTTTTACATAAAAACACTTCTTTAAATTTTAATATTTAATTAACAATCAGAATATGAATACATCATATGAGCTAATGATTTGCGATTACGTACTTGATTGAAAGGGCTCCTAGTAGCGACATGCCGCTGCTAGCCTGTTAGACATTTTGGCCATGTCTTTTTCCAAAGGCGGTTCATAATTTACCGTCCCTTACATAGCAGGCATTGACTGACAAATGAAAAACGGTTTTCATCCGAAGTGTCATTTATTGACGATAATGTATTTAGAATTGCGTTTCTCTATTTATTCATTTATTGAAAATATTAGTTCAGTTCTCTTGTGGTTTTTGTAATTTTATCAAAATTGATAAAATTGAAAGAAGACCTGTTATAAGATACCTCTGTATGAAAGGTTTATCACCGCAAGAAATTCATAAGGACATGACTGAAGTATTGGGTGATTCTGCACCTTCATACCAGGTAATTAAAAATTGATCACGGGATTTCAAACTAGGGAGAGAATCATGTGAACAAGCGCTAGGTGCACGACCACCAAAAACTGTGGTTACCAAGGAAAATATTAATTTAATCCATGAAATGATACTGGATGATAGAAAAATTAACGTCACATTCATAGCGGAGACATGTAGCATTTCATATGGGAGCGTTGAAAAAATTTTGCACGAAGAATTAGGTATCAAAAAAGACTGCATGTTGGGCACTAAAAATGTTAACCCCTTCTTCGCGTTATCGCAAAGACCAATTTGGCAATCATTAACAGACACTGAGATAAATTTTTATGAACATTTATTACAGTGGATGAAACTTGGGTTCATCATTCTGACCTAGAGTCGAAACACGATAGTAAAGAATGGCGGCAAAAGGGTTCCCCACCTTCTAGAAAATTTTGTGTTGTTTCTTCGGCAGGTACAACAGTTTTTTGGGATATACAGGAGTTACCTATTGAGGATTATTTACCACATGGGCACACCGTAACAGGCCAATATTAGGCAGATTTAATACCAAAAGTTCGTCAAGCAGTCAAGGAAAAGAGAAGAGAGAAATTAATACGAGGTGTGACGTTTCACCAGGACAACGCTCTAGACCACAAAAGCTGTGTTTCAATGGCTGCCATTGGGAACGCTGCCTCTGAAATTTTTGAACAACCTCCCTATTCACCAGATTTGGCCCCTAGCGATTATTTTCTGTTTCCACAATTAAAAGAACATCTTCGGGGAACCCATTTTATGAACGGCGGAGAAGTGATGACAGCCGTAAATGATGGAGGAACAAAATATAGATTTTTTTCAAAGGTTTTCAAACACGTCAGGAACGATACTTAAAATGTATTAACCTCTCAGGGGACTCTGTTGAAAAATAAAATTATTTCGTCCTTCTTCGATGTTTCCTTCTATGCTAGGGACAATAATTGGTGAACGGCGCTCGTAAGTGGATCTACTCACACATGGGATATTGGGGCGTGGAGTATGATTTGCCACATAGCAAGGTACCGCTATAATGCGACGAATGGTTTTAGACATTGAATAAGATAGGCATACTTCTTGCTTTGACATGAATGTAATATGTTTCGATTTGTATTCATTTACATTGATTCTTCATTTATGTAATCATTCAGTTTGGTTGAAATATCTTTTCGTGCAACTGATGCTGCTACGTGATTTTCATTACATGCTAACATCGTAGTGTTGTCAACGAGGGTACCTATTTATATTATTTACTTATTATATACGCTTTGGGATACTTCATTGCCGATTTTTGTTTGCAAAGAATCTCATGTTAAATACGTGCATAACGTGCATAAAAACTGCAGTGCAGAGTATTGCATTTTGTAGAGCAATGTGGATGATGTTTGTTAGACACTGTCACTGTTGAATTGTTGGATGTTGTTGCCTAACGCCGAATCGGTGGTTAGGCAGCAACGTTTGTTGAAGTGAGTTTTTATTATTTCACTTTAGAAATAGTTTCTCGAGTAACTTGGCTACTATATGGATTTGGTGATTAAAATTATCTGATCCCATTCAAGACGAGTTCTAAGAACTTGATACGGGAGAGTTATTTGTTGCCGGTTCGGGTTCGGACATCTCCTGCAGCTTTTTTTGGTTTTCAACCATTTTTCTATATTGCGAGAACAATTTTTTACTCTACTTCGTTGGAGTTGGTTTGTACACGACTACCAGGTGGTTTAAAGTCACTTCTGCAATTTACTTGTACGATTTTAACCATGAATTCATTAATGATTAACGATTTTATGTGGGTTTGAAAAGATTTTATTTTATTTTTATTGTTTAGACGGCTGAACCATCTCTTATACGCTGTGAGTGTGTTGCCACCTAGCCTGCTCTCGTATTTTCTTTTACAATTGATCTTACTTGGAATGTTGGGGTTGTTGATTTAAATATTTGTTACCTGCGATGTGGAATTCCAGCCCGCTCTCTGTACCGCAGTTATTACATTGTTTGTAGCGACTTTTGTTTCTTCCGTGATTTTGCTTTTGAGATGCCGTTGGATGTACGAGTAATCCGTGAAGTTTTTCCAGTCAGTTTTCCTGTTACTGTTAAGTAGATAATAGTTGTGCTAATTGTCGCTATTATTGGAGAATATGGTAGTTGGAGGTGACGTCCATATAGATTGATGGTCTTGGTAGACTTTTTCATAACAAGGGGGTTCTATGTGATGAAAAAGTCTACCAGATCAGGTACGGCTAATAGTGGTTGGACTAGCTGTAGACTGGAGGTTGAACTTGTTTTCTGTATATTATACAGACAACTGCAGGCTCTGCCTCTAGTTGTTGTTAAGCGCGAATCACAATGGGTAATTGCTACCATTAATTTTGACGGTAACTTTTGTCGGGCGAATATGACCAAGTGATTCGAGTTGAGATACCGGTTCTGATTGCCTAAAATGTTGGTTAGTCTCAGCGTTTGGGTTAGGTTGTATCTGGTGTGCCACTTGTTTTAGGCGACGATGTGGAATAAGAACCTCCTAGGTATGTACAAAGAAAACACGACGACTCTTTACTCCTCGATGGAAGGGTAGGAGCGAATTAATGTTTACTAACCTCTCAAATACTCGCGGTTATTGTAATTCCTACTAATTGGTTTATGTAATTGCGTTTACACAAAATGGCACGCCTTAGTATAATAAACAATACATTAATATATAAATCGCTTTTATTCATTAAACCAGCAACATTCCTAAAGATTAGGGTAGCTTCACTACTCTTACGGTGGTTCGACAACAAGGGTTGCGAACTTGCAAACGATAAACGAAGTAAATGTATTTGGACAACAGCGTAAAGTAAAGAAATACAACTTGGTGCTTAGTGTTTTCATCAAGAATAAAATAAACAGAGAAAAACTTACGTTGGTGTGGAGATTTCTATAAGCCGTCGAGGCCAATGATGGAACGAGATTGGTTAACAACCAAAAACATAAAACCAAAACCATAAATGTAGACAGGAAAACGTGAATCGGAGGTTGTGAAACCAACACGTGAATCCAAAACGTCAATTCCAAACAAAACTTCGTACAACAAAATAAAACTTCTTTCGATAAAGCAAGAGAAAATGCATAAATAGAAAAATTGTGTTGCTATTGTTCATGAAAACCAAGGTGGGCCTTACGTTATGACATTTATCGTCGGATATGTAACCATGTGGTGTGGCCAAATTGGCGGCTTAAAATCTGTTCAACCAGTTTGTATATTGCAGCAGAAAAGAACGGTATTTTTCAGTTCACAAATATAAATTTCGTGAAAAAATTCGAAAAAGGTATAAATTAAACCTCGCCGCCATGAATAACATAAGAACGAAGAAACGAACGATTTTTTTTAAAGCATTTATATATTTTGAATATGTGATGGGCGAAGCAATTTTTTGCAAATCCCACATGTTTGTCAAATATCAAAAACATAAGAGAAATAATATACGAGCACATTTCATGAACGACCTGCATTTTTCTAATTCATTCTCCAAAACGGATGTTTCAAAGTCAAGTAAATTTTTAACCCAGGAATATCGTAGTTAACATAATTAAATTATCGATCAGCAGCCTTCCTGTATTAACATGAACCAACATAATCCAACTAATCTTATATATAATGCAGTGCTTCCTTGGGCCAATTTGCGTTCGTTTACGTTGCACGGGAGAATAGGTCGCCGCGGAGCTAACTCATCAATCAAGGACCGCGCGAAAGAGGCGAGGTCGACATGATAGGACACCGCACTAGGCGGCGAATATTAATGAACGCGAACGTAGACGAGCGAAATCGTTCGGCAAAACATCCTCGAAACACCCCTGCCGGGCGACAGTGGTGCCTAATCGTAATCAAAACAAATCGCCGCAGGGAAAGCGAAGCTAAGTGCGTGCGCGCGAGTCACGAATAAACAAGCGACCCTCCTAGACGTTCCGCTATATAATTGAGGAATAATTAAAATAACGTTGATGTAAATTAATCCCACAACTGTTGTGAAATGATTAGTGCAGTTGAAAAATTATTACACCTCGAGCTCGACCTTCTAGTGGTTATTTTCATTTTTTTCTTCAATCAATACGCTATTAAAACCTTACGTAGAACGAAGCCATTATGAATATTAATAATAATAATTTAGGATTGTCAATTGGCCCTCAGTAATTTAGATGTAGATATGCATAGATGTGTATAGAATTTCGTAAAGTTACAAAATCATAACGTTGAGCACAAAAATTGTGCGTTCTAAATATATTATATACAATCGTATTATTTTCTGCCAAACTTAAAAATGGTAATACTAAACTTATTTCCGCTGCTGTCTTTTTGCCTATTAATACTATTTAATTTGTAACACACATTTTATTGCTATTTTTCATTTACTTAATTTCATGATTATAGAAATTTTGTATAAACAAAATTTTCAAAAATGTCTTCGTAATGTACCTACGGCCTCAAATTTTCCAGTTGACGCATCTGAAGATGGCGGGTAGAATTTTTTTAGTCGTTTCGTTTAGTCGCGTTTCGTGAAAGATACTTCTGTAAAATAATTAATATTTATTTCTTAATCCTTTACACGTTGAAATTATCGGGATAAAAAACTTTTACCTGATCGTTTCTTACCTCACCTAATTAATAGCACTTATATCAAATATGTCCTTTTTATTATATTTTATGATATACTTTAACTGAACTATGGACTTTTCAAACATACATTATGATATATTTTATTGTGTTATTTAAATTATTATTTAAACTAATGCATACATGTTTCATAGTAAATACAATTTTTTGTACATTTAATAACTAAATTATTTATAGATTCCGAACACGTATAAATATATGTTTAATTTATCCTCCATATTAAATACTAAAAGTTTATATTTACAAACTCGTTATTCACGCACAAATATCATATTTCAATTTTATCAACTAATATACATTTTGTCCATAAATCACCATGTTGTAATTTAAAAAACGCCAAATTAATATTAATCCATTTTTAAATACTGCTTGTCTAAATCCGTCGCCTCGGTAATGTTCCTCGATAGCTGTCTCCCGTTATCCCAGAGCGATAGTATCTATATTCTACTAAATATCTATTGTCTCCGAGGAATGGTTATCATATCGGGGTAATTTTCGTGTGCTCGCGCCATTCATATACAGCACCCCTACCTAATATTCTTTCCCTTCCCCTAATTTTTATAGTTCCGATTTCAGAATGCTATATAAGCACCGGTTCCTACAGTCGATAAACTTTATTTATAATATTAAAAACATGCCACACAGAAGCAATATTCATATGACATTTCACAATATTTTATTCGCAGCAATATTCTATTATATATTTTTATACTAATAATAAATATTTTTATGTATGTACGTATAAGGAAATGAAATCGTGTAGTTAGAAACCCATACATGGAAAACCAATTTATGCTGCAATATAATCATATGTGTATATATAAAGGATGACTATATGCACAATGAGCACACATATGTCTCAGCTCTCCAGGCAAAATAGGCACATGGCTTACTCCACAATTTTTTCTTGAGGTTTCATTTTCCATTATATTATTTTTCTTTCTTCTAAATCTTTAATTACTTTATTTTACTTACATTCTTCTCACCTCATTAACATTCTTTTAAGCCATCTATGGTAGCCCATCCTCGGATATATAGCATGTTTGCTCTACTTTATGTATCACATATCTCATATTTCCCACGAAGTCGATGATTAAATTTGGGGAGTTTCCTCTGTTAGCATCTTTCATTGCCATATATTTGGTTCATTTTCATTAATTGAGAGGCCATATTCTCTGCTTTCTTTTCCAGCTTTCTATTTCTTTTTATGACTTCGCCATCAGTACTATATCATGGGCGTAGGCTAGTGGTGGCACTGTTCACTGATGCCTACTTCCATATATCAAACTCTCCCTTTTAATTACTTCCTGATCTGTCCTAACACTTTTCCGTCCATTCATATTTTATTTTGTGTCCTACATATAGTCATTTACATTAGCCGTTTATTGTAATGCTAGCTTTCGCATTTCTTTAGAAAGATTGTTTCTGTTAATAGAGTCGTACGTCTGCCTATAGTCGATGAATATTATGAGTAAACTTCGTATGTATTGTGTTGAATTTTTTTCATGATAACAATCTGCTTAACGCTCGATCTTTCTATTTTAAAACATTCTTGTTATTTTCCTAGCAGCTCGAAATCTATTTTTGATTATCTTCGCTACCAACTTATGCCACATCGAGCAACGTAAATCCTATGTAGTTCTTGCAGTCTTACTTGGACACTTTCTTATGAGTTTCTTATGAGTACTACGAGTTCTTTGTTCCATATTTCTGGCCTTTTTTTTCTTCTCAAGCATTAGCTACTATATTTCATATCCTTGCCCTTGTTTTAAAATTTCCATTGCTATGTTATTTTCTCTTGCGCTCTTGTAACTTTTTTTGTGGGTGTACTTACAATTTCTGTTCTTTCTGCACTCCCTTTTTTCCACTTCGTGTTCAAATCTGTACTCTTGTGGCTCACTCTGATTAGGCTTCTGAGAAATAGCCCTTCTTTTCAGGTAATCTCTTCATTATTGAGCTTTGTTCTTTTTCAGATCCGGATAGAAGTTTCTTATTTCTTTATTCCTGTAATATTCTTCTATTTTATTAGTTTGTGTTAAAGTTTTTCCTTTTCCTTCTACACGTTTTCTTACCTTCCTTTCTTATTTGTTCATACTTTCTTTTATTTTCTTACTTCTGTTCTTCTTACCTTTACTCTTTGTGTATTTGATTGCTCTAAGATTTGTCCACACTCCGCATCGAACCAGTTATTTGTTTGCCATTTTTTCAATTCTTCCAGTATTTCTATTGCCACCTCCTTCATTGCTGTTTCGATTTGTACCCATTCCTCGTCTACTTGAGCATTATAGGGTTTTATTTCTAAATTTTCTTTCTGAAAATTGTTACCTCCTCGTCTTTCAATTGTGTCAGGCTTCCTCGTTCTTCTTTCTTTTTCATTGATTGTGTAGGTCTTCTTTGATTCATTTCTGCAATCAATAACGTCCGATACAATTTTAGTACGTTTAGTTTCCATCAATTTTATTTTTTGTTTCAATTTTTTGCGAGCAAAAGCAGCACTCAATATCTCCATATTGTTTTCCAACGTACATTCTATTGCTCTCTTTCCATTGTCTTTATTAGCAATAAGCTCTTTCTTCCCATTACCTCCTTGAATTCTTTTTCTCTCCCTATTTTGGTGTTCATATCTTGTAATATTGGGCCTTATCCAAAATGCTTTGTATGTGCATTTATTATGTTCAGGTTTCCACATCGACCTCTAATTCTTATCCTATAAATTCTATCCGAGTATCCCAAAATCAATAGCTTCATTTTTCGAACCTTAGTTGTTGTTCAACAACTAAGGTTCTTGGTAATCGCTACTGACGAAGGGTAATAACCCAGAAACAATATTGTCTAGCGATCCACCAGTTAGTTTTCATGGACCTGTTTTAATTAATGTTCACTGCACCATTGAGGTGTAAGATTCGACCATCATTCGTGTAAATTATACATATATATAATTATTGATTGAAATCTAAATTTAATTCAAATATGCATTGGCAATACAAGTTCGCCTGGCAATGTAAAAATGAAAGCAGGCGTAATATTAAGCTCTGTGATGTCTGTTGCGTTATTGGCGATACATAATTACAGTCACTAAATCGTACATATTTATTATCTCCTATTATTAAAAAAAATCGCCAATCATATTAACTCAACTACGACCAAAGTTTTGGAATAATCTACAAGTAAAAGTAGAATCAAACGTCGCTGGGCGTATCTCGTCCATTAGACAAAGCTGTGCTCTGCTGTAACTGTAAACAATGCTGAAATCCGACTGTACTCCCGGTGGTATGTTGTAATGGATAACTTTTAATTTATATCTTCAATATATGCTGGAGTATTACAATAATCGACTTTAAGGTTTTAAGTGCTGAAACTTCCTGCTTTTTATTTAATGGTTTTGTGTCCAACACTTAGGAAAAGCTTTATGCCTAATATAATTATTGATAATATTCGTGATAAAAGGAATGGTAAAAGGACAACACAATCTAATCATCGTAATATTAATTTCACCTTGTCTAACAGCATGTAATTTTATATTATTTATAATTGGGTAATTTGTAAGGTAATGGCTAATATTATTTCCACACTGATCGACTATCTTCTCGGATGCATAATTAAAATAAGATATCATCATCAACGTGTCAATTATTGATTTTTTTTTAGTTATTTATAATAATTTAAATCACTAACAATGTGTTTTCATAAATGCATATATTGCTGGATATCTTGTATATAAGCTTAAGTATATACGTTGTATATACCTAAGCTTAAGCTATCTGTTAGAAATCTTATAATAATTAATTCAATTCACTTTGTTCGGTGAACGAGGTTTAAAAATCAACGTTCAACTGGGATCATAAAAACGGGCCCTAGTGAATTTTAAATTATCCGTTAACCACAGGATATATTTTTATCGACTTTATGGATGGTTACGTGGGTTTATCAAAAAAAGGGTTAAAGAAATCCATTTGCGTTGAAAATTTTCGAATGTTACTATGCGATTAGGGTTTATATCATAAAGGAAATGTTCATACGAAAATAACTTATGAATATAAAATCTCTAAATTTACAAAACCCTAACACACTTGATTTTCAACAAATCTATGTATTTCCGCAAATATGTTTCCATATTCAGGAGAATATAAAAAAGACATATTACACTTAGTATGAACTAAGTTTAACATTTTTCATTTTTAGATTTGTTAAAAATCAAGGATGGCAGGGTTTTTTTAATTTCTAGATTTTATATTTATAAGTTATTTCCACATTTAAAAACTACAGTCCCCATCAATTCATTATTGAATATTCATAGTATAAAAATTTTATAATTTCAGTATGTGCGCCTAACTGAATCTGAAGCTTTTATAACATTGACTAGATCGTGATCGTAAATTCGAAAACTTTCAATACAGCATTTGTATATGTTCGTCTACTAGCGTAATTTCCCAATTACGGGTGGCTTTAGAAATGTTAATGTCTCTAAGAGGGTCAGTGCCGATGAAATGCAAAATTTGTCAATTATTTTCTATCGCGGTATGATTGCGTTCAAGCAAATGGTTTGTAGTTGAGTCTGATTTTCTGAGATTGAATGAACGCGAATGTTCTCTTCAAGGATATTAAAGATTCGTCCAGTGCGTTCTATTGCAATCATTACACTCTAATTTATATACAATTGATATTGTATACAAATATATATGTATATAGATATTTGTAAATAGGTTGATTTGACTTAGCAATATAATTATATAATATATTACATGTTTTTATATCGATTTGATATATCGATGTTTACGTTATTCGTTGTTCTTATTCTAGCTTATCTTACCATAGTAAGCCACCGGAGCAAAATATTTCTGGTCAGGTTTATTGGCCGCGGATATGGCATTGGCAGTTGTATTTTACTGAAGATGTGATCCATTATTTTTGTTGTAAAGCCGTTATAATTGGCACTTGTGTTATTAGATTAATTTTCACTAACAGAGTAATTATTTGAAAACAAAATATATAAGAAATTGTATAATATGGAAAAACAATAATTTGGCTTGGTGCGTTCTTCGTAAAATCATCTATCTATATAAATTGGTTGTAAAAATGGTATTTGTCACCTCGACCCGAAGCAGAATTAAACAAGCCTGATAGATATGACGCTCCCTTTTGCCAAAGAATAAGAAACTACTACATAGAGTTCTGGATAGTATACTATCTGCAGTTCTATTATCAGGTTCACGACTCAAGCACTTTCAATTTTGTAATTTTGAAATCTCAATATTTTGCAATTCCGTTATTTTGATAATATGTAGGTGTTCAACTCTCATTATATTTTTCTATAAGGCTTGCGTGGCTACTGTTTTCGGTGCTGATATTTACTATCTTTCGTATTTTCGACTGTGATATGTAAAATGGACATATATCAGATTAAAATAATTCTCGTCTAATTCAATTGGAATATGGCCAGCATGCACCGAAATCTAAGTATAATTTCTAGACTCCTTCCGAGTATTTCTTGACCTCTCATTGTAAATGTCACCTCCAGGATCTCGTCCTTATCCCTGACAACTTTAGTGACAAATACGAACTGATCATGACATTTACTAATAAATATTTTTTTCTGCAACATTATAAATAGTAATGTTTTTATAATTTATGTTAGTGTCCAAAGGCATAGTTTTATGTGGGAAAGCGGATTAATATACGCACGCTTGTTTCCCCTGGAACTTAAATTTCTTAATAGTGTTGTTAGATTGGGTTATTTTGTGACGAACTGTGTCAGCAGTGGGTTTTCCAGCAATTTTTGGCATACAGAAATTTAATAACTGGCTCAACCTAATTCAACCCATATGCACCCAAGGGGGAGAAATTGGAATGTTAATGGACAAAAATAATTCTAGACTATAAATAAAATTATTTCAAAATTATTTATGTAATTAGAATGAATTCGTTTGCCACGTTTTGTCATTTTATCACACTTTCGCAAATTCGAATTGAAAAGTCAAAAAAGCCCACCAAGGCGAGTTCCAATACTGTTGCTGAAGTGAATCATTTATGTTGCAAGGTAAACATATAATTGTCATATATTGGGAATAACATAAACAAAATATTATTTACAATTACAATTGATATTTTGCATTTATTTCTTTTCTAGTCCCCGTGGTATTTTAGAGTGACAAAAATGTTGACTATGGATCGATAACCTCCAACACACTTGTGACATAAATAACTATTTTCCAACTCGGTTGCAAAATGCCAATTTTTTGATATGCCATTTTTGTTGTCAAAAATGATATTTTCCTTACGTGTGACAAAAACAAAAGTCATAAAAAGTTAGTTTTTCTACAACCGATAGACCCTTAAGGCAAATGACGAAACAACCAATAATTGTGGTTTCCATAAAATACTAGAACGCAATACGCAATTGTTCTGGGATTTAAAAATTACATTAGTAGATAAAATATATTCAATTATAGCGTTATTTTAGAAAGTAGGTATTAACAAAACATATTATAGAAACTACATAATATTTATATCGATCGGTATCAATCTTCTGAATTGATTTTCAGAAAATCGCATTCACATCCAGTTCTATGATTATGTTCGCATGTCAAGTTGATCATCTATCCAGTAAATTGCTGATTTGGTTTCCGTGTTTCATTTTGATATCTTGGAGGTCTTATTTTCCTTGGTGGTAAATCTGATTCACTTTGAAAATGATTATAGTTGAAACTTGATTGAGCTTTTCTGATCTCTTATCTCAGTAGTGCTTTTTCACAGCTTGTTCAATAACTTCTTCTATTCTATGGTCTGGATGAGATTCTTTGAATATACGTTTTATATTATATTATCACCACCACAGGCACATATATTGATACCATTAATAATTTCTCTGGCTCCCTTTAGGACTTTTAAATCATCAGCTGTACTATTTGCCACTAATGGGTTACCATTTATTTGCCAGTTTATTGATCGAATACGTTTTTAGTCTCCAACATCTGTTGCTTAAACATAGTTGCTTCATTTTAATCAGAAAAATGTACGAAACTGTTTGAAAATGAAAACCAAGAAATCGTTTGTCAAAATCTAACTATTAACTATTGTTAACTAAGTTGAGTTCGTTGGGGTTCGGTCCCTATTGAGTCTTGTGAGTTCTTATCTTGCCGTTAGAACTAACTATATTTTCTATAATGGATTTTCTTCATTCAGTTTCGTTCCAACATCTGGATTCCCTCAATAGTTGAATTTGGGGCCATTGCTATTCGTTTTATTCATTGATGATCTTTTCGTTTCTCTTCTTATGTACGTGCTTACGGCGATGACATAAAATATGTAGAACATTAATATTTTGGTCGTTGGTGTGCCAAATATCACTTGAAACAAAGGTTACGCTGTAAAGCGTACACGGGAAGCCAATGATATGGTTTGATCCCTACTAACTTTTTGTCAACATATTATCAATTTATGCAGGGTATCGTCTAAGTGCCTGGGACTTGTAATGCGTCTATGCAAACACTTCAATAATCCATTACTGTTGAAAACGTTATATTGTTTCTACGTTGTAACCAAACTAGAATATGCCTCAATAGTTTGGACACCCACTTAAACTTTGTAACAGTTTTCAAATGAACGAGTTCAACGACGGTTCTTGAAGTGTTTGTCATTTTGACTCGATGAGTTGTATCCTGATTGACATGTAGACTATGAGATGCTAATGAGTAGACACATCGTGAAGTCTTTCTGTTCGTAGAAAGATTCATGGCACGAGATTTCTCTGGAAATTGGTTAATGATAAAACTGACTCTCCGCAGCCTATCTAGGCTAAATTTCGACGCGCCTCGCAGTAACTCCCAACGTTCAGTTTACCAACACCGAAGACCAATATCCTGTGGCAGGCTGCGTTGATGTGTAGTTGTGCTGATTCATATTACAATAATATAACATTTAGCATATTGCGAAGCTTTGTGATTATAATATATATTATTATTATATTATATTATATTAGATATATTTACATTAAAATAAATAAATCACAATAAAAATCTAAAAGCGGGACCATAATATTCAATATAAAACGTGAACGTGGGAAATTACTTCAACTGAAGCAAAAGGATATTAAATGCAAACTATGGAAATTTTGTATATTTCGAATACTTAAAATGTTTACCTTGTATTAAAATGCCACGCAGTTTACGCTCCAATGAACACCCGGCAATAATAATATATGCATCTAATTTAAACAGTGCACTTCATTTCCAATCAGTTATACGCCCTGTCAGCGCTCGGAAAATAGGAAAACACGAAAACGTTTGGCTTGGTTTCAAATTGCTGATAACGGTCGTCGGAAACCCGTATCTCGGAGTTCGTCGTCTTGGTGTTGAGGGAAAGAGGTTTTTGTCCATACCCGAGAAATTTCTTCGATCGGCGAGCGAGAACGAACGAGAAGCTGGGAATCCGCAGTAATGTAGGCTTCCGATAAGTGTTGATAAGGGACCGGAGTGCAGTGCCACTGCCGAACGGCGACATCTTGCGTATATGACAGTAGATAATGAAAAAGAAACGCCGGAAAACGTAAATGTATTTGTCCGGAACAATGAAAATGAAAATGGAGAGATCTCTGGTTTATTATTATTACTGTTATTCGCCGGCGACCTCGCTTGATTTAATTTTCCCTATAACCTATGACGCAGGCAGATATTGTGCAAATTTTGCACATTGGACATTTTTAGGGGACCGTTAGATTTACTGTAATGTAAAGCGGTAGATCTCCAACGAGATTTTTTCATTTGTGTCGTGCTTAAATAGTTTTGTTGCGTTATTTTTATAAATTCAGTGTATTATCATTTTTAATAAATAAAAAATACGACCGCGTCATGGAACTCGTAAATTTGAAATTAAATCATCAGCACACTCATCATATCAAATAGAACTGGTAAATAATTTAATATTTATTGATATTATCGTCATTACATCAACGTTACCCAACTTGTAATGAGATGTGGTAAAGTAGTAACTTCGGATCGATAATGTATTCCCTGAAATCCGGAGCAAGTTCTAAATTAGAGATGTCTTATTGCCTCTGCAGCGTCTCCCTCCGCTGCTACTGCTGCTAATTATATTCCACTTTGCCTAATAATATTATGTGTAGTTCATGGCTCCCCTTGTACGAGACTTAACGGTAAAATATTATGTCAACTGGATCACCGTGTAATCGTCAGCATGAATACGTAAATAAATCTTGTTCGGTGCAGACGTTGAAGATTAGTATACTTCATCTCCGTGTGGGATTGCTACAAATTCTGTACACAATATATATGATATATACAACAATAAGAAAATAATATAATAATATATGATGATAATATAATAATAATAAACAGTGCGGGGGTTAATTAAAGTTGCCCATATTGGGAAAAGTGCAACTGTCACTAAAGTATCATATAAAAAATTGAATTTTACGGTGGTAAGTTATACATTCTTACTTATTTTGCTCCAAAATGTTTCAACGGGTTGGTTTTATCATTTCCCTGAGTATTATGTATTGGTTGAATTAAATGGCCCTAGAAAAGTTAAAACTTTTATTTCGTATTTTCGGAATGGGGTGTGTGTCGATGTGAGTGTTACTGTGCGTGTGTGTCTATGTATGAGGGATGTACGGATAGGCATTAGGTGATTATAGAAAGAATTCCGGATTTCTTATTGAATTTTTTGGCTGAGGAAGATTTGCAGTTGCTTATGCACATTTAAACGAAGCAGTTAATTCTTGATATGCATCAAAAAGAAACACAGTTAGGAGGACGTTTATTAGTACGGTTAGTACAACGCAAAAATGAGAGCGAATGAGGAGACGTTCACAAGAGCTCAGGGTGTATTTGAATCGCTGTATACATAAAAAATAAAACGCCGCGGAAAGTTAAAGATAAATATTTCACATGTACAGAACCAGGTTTTTTTTAAAAAAAAGAAGTGTCCCAACAAACAGAACATGATAACTAATCGGGTAAGTCATGTGACAATACAATTATAAAATTCTTAGGCAAATTAGAATTTAACGTAAGATAGTTGGATGGATTGATAGATAAGGTAATTCAGTATGTGCGGTGAGAGTCCATTGCATTGAAATATGGATTACATATAACATAGAAACTATCAATTTATTTGGTTTTGATAATGAACATGAACCAGCATTCACACGAACAAGAATTGTGTGAAGGCTGTTGAAGTTAGATGACGTGCAACTCGAACTTGAACTTTGTGTGTTGAAAGATGGCGTCCAATGAATTGATACCTAATTGGTCGAAGCTTCACTGAATTAGAACATACTGTATATGCGCAAAAGCGTGACACTTGTGGTTGGATGGAAATCCGAAGAACCATTCTGTTGTGGAAGACGTTAAGGTGTCGTGCAAAGAAAAACTGGGATATTTCAGGGACGAAAGGCAATTAACGAAGTATTATTACAAAGACCTATGCCAATCACAAAAGACCTGATTGTCATATGTAATGAAACCGATGAAACAGTTAACGATCAACTGGTAAATTTGTTTAACAAATATCGCAAATATGACAATTATAGATGAGTTGAAAACACATGGGTTTGTTAAAAAAATTAAATCGGACTATGCATTTGCATGTTTGTTGGTTAATAAAAATGATGGAGAATCCATATTAGTTGTGGACAACAGGCACTTAAATAAACCATCAAATATGCATTTTCCAATACCTTCGATTGATTAGCAATTTGATGGGTTGCAGTACAAACCATTATTTTCTCTTTTAGACATGGGTAGTATCTACCTGCAGATTCCACTTTCAGAGACGCCAAAGGAGAACATTATTTTTATCACACCCGATAGAATGGGAAAGTTAAACATGATGATTTTTTGACTTTACAATGCACCATAAAATTTAGTAAATTAAAGGGTCTTGTTGTATGACCTTTAGAAAGAGATACCGTACAATGGTTCACTAGACGATATTCTTGTTACAGCAGTCAACTGGGATCAACTGATGAGAATATGGGAATTAGTATTAATGACTAACGACCCGCTAACGATGGGGTCAGTATTACGATTATATGATAAACAGGCAAATTTTACTGAAGTACACACAGACGTATCTCAATCAGGGCTAGCTGGAATGTTGTTACAGGGCGACGATTTCCAATCTTTGCGTGTTTATTATGCTTCGAAGAGGACGACAGAAACAGAAGCGCAATACATTCATATAAACTAGAAGTAATGGCACCAGCTTACCTATCGGCTAAATTGAGAGTGTATTTAATTGGTATAAAATTTATGGTTGTTACAAATTGTGAAGCGGTAATGCACATGAAGGATCAAGATTTTAGTGGATATTCGCGGCAACAAATTTGCAGGACTTGCGGTAGGTACGAAGACACATAAAAGCATGTTTGAGTGTGTTAGCTAATACACCAGCGGAACGACAACCGTGAAGTTACATGCACCACCTGATCCAGCGAGTCAATTTTACAAGATTCACATAGATTATTGTGGACCAAAAGACTTAGACGGTCTGGCACGTTTTGTCAGGTTATAGGCGGTAAAGATAACCAAATCGACCCCCAATGTGAAACAAATCAAAAACATGATATCGAATTACGTCGTTCCAGGACAAATTTTGAGCGATAGAGAAACTTCTGTTACGTCGGCAACGTTTAAGCAGTTCTGTGACTAATTTGGATTAAGCATGGGTTAACTTCAAGTAGACATCCACAAAGCAATGGGCAGGTTGATCGACTTATGCGTACATTAATACCATCCCAAATGACTTCTATTAAGTCATATGAGGAACGGGATAATGAACTTTGAATTGTGGAATGAAATCTGAATTTAGCAGTGAACGGAATCATTCGAGGCTTTGCATGGATATCTATCAGAGTTTAACAATGCGCGACTAGAAGGGATCGCTTCGTATGATAAATTAAGGCTACCACCAGTGAAAAAATTCATCGTGAAATACAAGATAATGTAGTAAAGGCACAATTACAACACAAACAACAATACGACGATATCAAGGAGTTGAATGTGATGTACGCGACATTGTGGTGGCAAAGGGACCAACCATTGCCAATGTCTGTAAACCTCCAACCGAAGTATAAAAGTCGTACACTATAGGAAATGGCCCTCAAAAACATATCTTGGCAAGGACATTTAACCAGTTTATGGCAAATTAGTAACGAATTAACATAATAATAATGATCCAAAAATGTGTGAACGTGTTTACGTGATTTGTCAGCATGGACAGGGTAAATGACGAGAGCAGCACATTATTTATCACATGAACGCACGTTATAGGGCGTGTCGGATACATTTCTGTGAACACACGTCAAACAAGATAGAAAATGTAACTTTACGGAAACGCCGGAATAACCCTTTTAGGGGCAATTCAAATATCGGGTTCATTACCCAAGAATCAGGAAAAGCAAATTTATTTCTTGTGTTATTTTGACAAACTTTATTAATTGAGTATTGGTACACTTTTGACAACAATTTCTAATTGTTTTCATTGTGCATAACACATTGTGTTAATATTTAATTAATTAATATTTAATGAATGTACACTACTCAAAAAATAAAAGTAGCCACTTTTTGAACTTTTATTTTTTTATGTTTTAAGAGATTTTGATCAAACTTCAAATATATATTTAATCATCATTTATTTACCAAATTACAAAATTGTACTCGAATTCTTCTTGTTATAGTCAAGTTAGAACCTAAAATGTTCAAACAATACAAAAACTTACATGAAAAAAAAATACTTAAGAATAAATGTATAAGCAAGCGTTGAACCATTTTAGTGTTAAACAATATTAGACCAGTAAGCTGTAACTTTACTTGAAGAAGGATATTTACAACGTTATGTGGCATTAGGGTATGTAGCGAACTGTGTGGAAGCTTTGAAAACGATATCGAGAAACAGGTACCGTAACAAGGCGAGCAGGTACAGGTCGGCGGAGAAAAACTAGGCAGCAGGTGATGACCGTTTCCAGCCATTGCAAGTCTGTCGAAATCGGACACAAACAGACCGGAATCAGCTACAAGATCTAGTGAGGAACAAGAATTAACGACTAATTCGTCTGCAATAGGCTAAGAGAGAGAGAGAGAGTGATTTGAGAGGAATACGTCATGCAAAAGTGCATAATTCACCAGAGCACATCGTTGAAGAAGATTTTAATTTGGAAGAGAACACTTACCCTGGCAACTTCGTCATTGAACTCTTGATATGTTTAGCAAGTCTAAGTTTGTTTTGTCAGGTAATGATGGACGCGTAAGAGTCTGGAGGAAGCCTGGAGAACGTTTCATGCCAAGTACGGTCGATGAAACCGTCCCTTTAATAACAACAAACACTCTATCGACCTTGTTGTTATGCGCAATGGTGGACTAACATCACAGGTACGTTGGCGAGATTGCAGAGTCTCAAGTGACTGTATTTTGTCTTGATGATCACAATATCCGTAAAATGGATTGGCCCGCATGCCACGGAGACATGAATCCATTCCAACATGTTTGGGATCAATTAGGGAGACGTGTTCGACGACGTCCAAATTCTCCAATTACAAATGAACAGTTGGCACAGGCTTTAGTTGAAGAATGGGATAATTTTCCCCAAGATGCTTTGCGAAGATTTATTGGTAGCGAACCACGACGCTACGCAGTACTTGTACATGCAAGAGGAGGCCACACTAGATATTAACTTCACAATTTGTACAAATTAATTAACTTGTCAGACTTTTTTAATTTGATTTAATTTCAACTAGTTTATTTTTGCACATGTTAATACATGAAAGTTGGCAGTAGGTTGCTACAGTGTTTTACGGTTTTTTAATTAAAATTGGTTCAATAAATAATGGATAGTTACATATATCAAATTTGATCAAAATTTCTTAAAAAATAAAAAACAACTTTTTTGAGTAGTGTATTTTATGTCGGACCGACCTGAACAAATTTAAGTTTTACGAAATGTGATCAACATCCATATAAGATATCTACAAGAGCAATTAATTAATTTTTCCAAGTATTCTTTAATTGGAGGAAGAAATTGCAAATATAACGGTCAAAATTTATGGTGTAGTACATTATACCGTCTTTCGCAGGAAGTTAACCTAGGCGTATGAATTTTCACATTGTGGACGGGTGACAAACACAACAGGTACGTTTTTACTGCATAAAGCGAAGCAACCGGGCGTAGGGTAAAGCGTATAGCGCAGTTAATCAAACACTTGGTTGTTTCCGCCCGAAACACGGTCGACCAATGACCATGTCCTACCGACGAAATATAGGGCAGCAGAAAGTAGTACATAGGCCATTATGGTTACTTGATGGCCACGAAGATTGCACAGATGCAAATTAGGCTACACTAACAAATACGGACGCTTCCATTCATGGCCAAAATAATAGAATAAAATAGCTGTTATATAGAATATATGGTTTTGAAATATTATAGTAAATTTAGTTTATTAGTAAAGAAAAATTATTTCATTAGCAAAATTATAAACCTCTAAACCACAAAATTTTAATAAATTTAATATTAATATTTTTAAAAGGTTGAAAATACGATTCGTAATTTCGTTTAATTTCAGGGTCTTTTTAAATAATTCTTTTAAAATGCATCGTGGGTTCGTGTATTATGATTAAATCAAATCAAAATACTGTTACGATTGTGTCCTGGTATTGACCGACTTCGAATAACACTTCATTATTCTTCTTTATTTCTTGTTGAAATTTAAAAATTTCACTTTATGTTTTACGCTCATACCTGGTTACTTGTCAATTTTATTTCAAACAAGCTCTAGGAACGCTTTCATTCAAGCGACATGAACCGCCAAATGGTCTCACCAAGAATTACTTGATCGAAATTGATTTTGTTAGACTTTTACCGACCTTAACGGGTTTCAGTTCTTTACAATTTCTTACCATTCCTCACACCTTTTAAATCTGTACTTTAGGCTTTAACTCATTCTTAGACCCCACGCACCTTTTTCTGACGCCAAATTGTTCCATATTCCCCAGAATAATCGAACGTTACTATAAATTGCCACTTTTAAATACAAAATTACATGCTCGCATAACATTTTGAGTAGTCAAATTCAACCGAAGTTATGTCAATTACATATTTCTATATAATCAAAAATGTCTCCTCTTTCCTTATGTCTACTTTTCGTTGGATTCAGGGGGCAATATATAGGATATGTACAATGTGACACGTCTAATATACATATACATATACCCAACCCAACCCAACCCATTAGTCGCAAAAAATTAATTCGCCAACATAGCGTGTGACCGTTATGACGAACCGATGATGCAAAACTTCACATAGTACCAAGGGCCAGATGTTCATTCATTTTCATTAAATTTTGCAAAGTGAATGACATTCTTGGTCTTGTTCTTGGTCACACATTGTAATTGAAATTATAATTCAAAATGTACATCCTCGAGATGTACGAGAGAGTTTAATTTGCTGTTACATACACTTATCTCATTACGTATCTTCTGCTTCTGGGCATCTGATGCAGTTCCTGTTGTCCCAAGTTTTTGGTTGTCTTATTTTCTTCTTTCCTGTTACTTTCGCCTCCCATTTTTATTAGACATTCGTGCCATGTTAACTGTTATGTATGATTTCTGTTTGGCTGTCTGATGTTTTTCTTATCAGAACATTTCTTTTATGGTCTAGGCTTGTCCCATACTTCATTACATAATTCTTTTATTCATTACCCATGCTTTATTTTCATAGGTCAGATCTGGTTTATAATAGTTTTTATTTGCACATGTGTCGTCGCTTGTTGTTATAGATTACTGCATGCGTGGTTTATTTGCTGCAAATAGACAGCCGCCGATTTTTTCTACATACTTCATTTGTTATTTAGTTTGCAATTAATATACTTAAATGTTGTCGTCTTAATCCTCGTCCATGTATTGTTATATTTGCTAAAATAGTTCCTCTTCCCACACCACAGTCTTGGTATTTCTCTACATTTATGTTCAATTTATATTTACTCCATTTTCTTTCTTCAGAAATGTGAGCTGCTGATTTTATATTATCACGCTTATTGCTATTCTCAATTTTTTGAGTGATGCCTTTAACTTGTCTTTTATTATACCTTGTTTTTTAATATTTATTCGTTTACTGATTTCAATTCTTAAAATATTGTCATTATTTCATTATTTCTGCTTATTGTCCTTCGTGGTTTATCCTTTAGCGATTTCAATCCATGTTTATCCTTTAGCGATTTCAATGTTGATTGGCCATACTTTTTTGCATCTTTTTATTATACTGTGGAATAACTTGATTCTATTTAAAGTTTTCCGGGTGTTCATCATCATATCACCATATTCTTCCAGTGCTCCAGTTTATATATTTCATCCATTTTTAGATCTTTATCTCTACTTCTTGTAGTGTGTTTGCTTTCTGTTGGATGTATTTTTATTTCTCCATAAGCATTGTTGCATTCGTTGTTTGTTGTGTTCTTATTAATTCTTTTTGTAATATTTGTTTATCTCTTAATTTATCTAATGTTTTCCAGTAGATAGTTGTAATTGAACTGTTTTATGTTTTCATTAACCTCTTCGTTAATTTTTACTTTCATTGCCACCAGGTAGTGGTGGCTTAAAATCTCGTTAACTCTTTTTACTCTTACGTCGGTTCTGACTGATTTCGGCATAACGTCCGTGTATGTGTATCTTTACGTGCTCTAGCGCCCAAACTATAGAAGCTAAAATTATGAAACTCTAAATTTCATTCAAGTTATTAAATTTTAAACATCTTTTATTCCAAAAATTCTTTCATAAAAGCCATTTACTGAAATATAGCTTTTGAATAATTCTTTATAGTTCTGTAAACCATGTAGTGCACGATAAATGTTGCCTCACAGGGCAATTCTATCGTCCAGATGTAAATATTGATGTATAAGAAAGTTCAGTGCAGACCACTGCAATTTTTTTATTTTTTATTATATATTTACTAAGAAGGTGGTCCCAATGGGAAGTAATATTTACCTACATAACCGAAGAACACTTTTAATAATTTCTTCTTTAACTGCCGGTCTTGTAGATTTCATAACCAATTACGCTAATATTTTCAAATTCACTGCAAACTCTTACGAAATAAAAACGTTGAATTCAGTAGAACAATTTTTAACACGTCCGCTATCTTCACAAACGAATAGTCATAAATTACTTAACAATTCAAATTATTAATAACCGCTAACATTAGCATATTTTTCGAATTTTTATATATCGCCTGTGAAAATAAGCGTCAACACTATGGAGGACTGGCTCTCGGATTAATAAGAATGCAAAATTGAATTTAGGCTGCTCTTTCGTCTCCAATATTAAATATTAATGGAAGGACTAAACTTTAGCCAGCGCTACCAATTTGTTTGTTGTTTAAAATTATCCGCGCTCTATTAATTGTCAACCCATTCGAATAGTTTGCTGGGTAATTTCTTCAATTTTATTGTTTCGGTAAAAAGTGGATCTAAAAAGTAGTTGGTTTGTGACATATAAATAAAATACTCAAAAATAATAATAAATGAATATAATATTCGTGGACAAACACAATATAAAATATGTATTTAAAACAAATGAAATAATATTTATATTAAACTTTCTTTGAATTATCATAAAATCTTTCAATGATTTACTTCTACTATAACGTTTTTGAGGAAAATAGCAATAGGTTTAGGGTGAAAATTCCGAATAAATTATCCCAAATCTAATAGCAATATTATCTCGTTCCTACTCGTCGTTGTAATCCCTTAAGGAAAATAGTCTACTTGAATTATATGTCTTACAAAGAGCTCAACCTTAGATATACTTACAAATTAAATGTAATGATTTTCAAGTAAAAATATTGTAACTCGCATTAAAAACAACCCATTAAATGTGATCATTAACATGCCTCAAAATAAAGTCAATCCATATTAGCCATTATTAATAAAAACTATGCCATCCTTTATTGTAGATGACAAGGTGCACTAATTTTTTAAAATGTAAATAACAAAACACATTAAATTTAATTAAAGTAAATTGCATTACAATAAATTAAATATACATGAATGTTGTGCATTATGTAAATGTATAAGCGCAAATGGAAAGCATTTACTCTTTCCATTACACAGTAAAAACAAAAAGGTTTAGCCCCCTAGCGATTACCGTAAATCCGGCGAATTACTTTTCCTTATCGCGTTATATTTATTTAGATCGTTACGGGACCTTCTATTTTACCTAGGAGTGGGTCGGAAAATCCCATTTCTGTCTTAAGCTGTTTGGATTACGGCCTGGATCAAATGACGTGACTAGGCGATGTAATTTTGAATCGATAGCTGCAGGAAAAACAAAGAAGCGGGCCGTTAGTGTTCCATACTCAACGGGTCGTTCGCGAAATTTCGCTCTTGTGCAGTATAATCGAACACGTGCATGCGAATTTTAAATGAGTTCAACAACTCTGTGCTTATTTCATGGCCATGAGTATTTATTTATTCTTTGAAGGTAATATTTATATATACGATATGCGTCCTGTAGATACGAATCAGATCCACTCAAAGCGGTACTATATCGAATTTACCTTAGACTCAATGCAACACCGAATTCGACGGAAACAATTTTGTGCACTACAAGTTAACTTATAACAATACAATTGTTAAACTACACACAATTATTCACGCAAATCGTGCCGTGACCTGATTAGTCATAGACTAACATATTTTCAGCTATATTAAAACGTATTGATTAAATATTAAAGTATTGAATTAAATTGCATTTCATAACACGTTTGTCAAGCAACAAATGAGTCGTTCAGTGTAAAAGTCTGTTGTTTCATTGCAATTACATTTTGATATAACGAGCTTTTTTGCAAAATAATATGGAGAAAAAAAATACAAATAACGAATGTAACAAATATTTTGGGGAAATTTATTATTAATTTTGCAGTACAGAAAACGATTCAGTGAAGCTGAATCGTGAACCGCAAGTTCTTGATTCCTATTGTGTCAATACTACTATCAGGATCTTGTACCAGCTTCAAAAGAGAAAGGGTTGTCTTCGATTTTGTCCAGCGCAAGAATTGGAACACATAATGGCATGCCTTTGTAATGTCGCATGCTGCTGAATATTTTAATATAAAACTTTAATTTCTAACGTTCAGTGACGTTAATCTCATATCATACAAATGATTATCTCAGGATTTAAATATATTCTGTTAGGATTACTAATAGCTTTGTTATGTAAGAAAGCTATGTATACGTACAACAATTTCAAAATAATTCAAGTTTTCGGGAACTAGTTGTACCACGTTTGTCTTTAGACATTCCATTATTTATTTGAAATATCGTCAGAATATATTTCACTGATTGTGTGTTGATAATTAGTGCAGGAGCTAAACCATGTCTCGCGTGCAGTTATATGTCCCCTAACTTTCATTTCGGGGTTTTGTTAAACACCTATAGGAGTATTAAAAAAATTGGTCACGTGGTGCAGATCATGGTCGTTTGGTCGCCATATTTAAAAATGGCGGCCAAATTGCTAGATTTTTCGTTTAAGTATATCTTCGTATCCAGTGGTCCGATTTAAATTAAACCTCATTTTGATCCTTTTTTTAAGGTAAACAAATTTTGTCAATACTCTTTTTTTGGTAAATCCATTAGTTAGTAAGGTCGAAGAGGAATCATCGCAGTAACAAGAAAAACGGAAACTGTGTTGTGATTTATATGGCCTTGTCTATCAAGATGAATGCACTTTGCATCACGAGTTTTCAAACAACACTACAATTACTGATGAGCTATGCGTTAAAAGAATTGTGACCTTCGTGAAGAAACGAGGACATCCGTTCATGCATATGGGCTCCAGCTGTGGAACAGAGTTACAAAATATTATTGCTAAAGAAACGATAGATCGTGGATCTGTCTGATCTTCTAAACTACATGCAAAGAGGATAAAAAGCCCACAATCAGTTTCGTAGTGAAAGATTTGAAGAAAAGTCACCCAGTCTAATGCAACCGATTAAGAGAAAAAAACTAAAACAATAAATCGGTTAGAAGTGTACGTAAAGAATGAAACTGCCTATACTCCACATTTAATCCACATTGCGCGGTGCCGAGGATATGATATAAATTATATTTTGTCTTACGAATTAACTTCTAACACCGCCAAATTCCGAAATTCCTCAATGTTCTGGCAAAGCAACAGTTATAGACTTTATGGCATTTACAAGGAATGTGCCAACTTAATTTTTAAAACTGAAGACATGAAGAATTTGTAGGAAGCATTAATAGAGCTAAATGCCAAGCATCTCACAAAAGTGAACGCGTTGATATTGTTCTCGACGTTTATAAAAAAGTGTAAAAGGGTTTGAGAGATCCAAGCGATCACAGAAACAACCTGTAGAATATGGAGTCCCAAATAACAAGACACCACTTCCTGTGGATACCGATGCTTACTGGGCCTCGTCTAAAAACGAAGAATTGTTGCAATCATACTTTGTTGAATGGATATCCCGGAAAAAAGATTCTGTCACTACGTCTGTTCTCATTTATTTCGGTGGTGTAGTGATAGATGGTCAGCCAAGATGTTTTACTGTAAAAAATGGGATAGTTGAAGAAGAACTTACTTTGGAACCTGGTAATGAAGAAGCAGATGAGAGGATCCTAACTCATATTTTTCACATGACACCGACTTCATAAGTACTGATATCGATGTTTTTGTTAGTGCACTCTATGATTACCTACAGAAGTCGAAAATGTTAGGACTTAAAGAAGTGTAGACTGCTTTTAGAGTAGTACATCGCGGTACATTCCACTTCACTCCTTTGAAGACAGAGTACCACTTACTGTTATAACAGCTTTACCAGCTATGCATTCTTTAACTGGATGCAGCTCTACAAGCAAGTCAGTACGAAGTTAGCAGCTTTAAAAGCAGTTGTATTGTGTGCAGAAGACCTGTTGTTGGAGTTTGGCAAAGGGCCACTGAATGAGGACATGGAAAAAACGCACAAGCATATTTGGTTCGAGCACTTGCTTTAAGCTTAGGAACAATGAATAAATTGCGTTTTCATCAGTTCCATCACAAAAAATTACGAAACTTTCAAGATTCGGCATCTACCTCAAGATCTACCCGTACTCATATCAAAATAAGCTACTTGCAATGTTACAAATGGATTCATGGTATGGAACCGTCTAAGAAACTCAATCCGTTGGACTATGGTCATATAGAGGAAGATGATACTCTAATTCCAGAAGTGTTTGTCAAAAAAATTGAAAACTCCCTTTAAAGATGGAGTACCCGGAGAAGGTTTTTAGAATTTAAAACAAGGGACATCCTTAAAGAAGGCACAGGGTGTTTAAATTGCTCGAAGGCGAGGTTGTAATTCAATCACAATTCAAAATTATTTTACTCTACTTGAATCTACTATTAAAGAGCTTAATTTGGAAAATAATCCTTCAAGAATATGGAACAAGTTTCTGCATGGATCCATCTAAAACTAGAATAGTCGGTGGAAAAAATAAGACGTGTACTAGAACAATTAGTGCCTCTGGAAGACAAAACATTACAGTTTTATTAGCAGCATCTGTGCCGCCGCTCATAATTTTTAAAGGAAAGAATATTTGGGACCAATGGTATGCACCAAAGAATGGTGGCTTTCCTAACACTACCTATGCCGCAATACAAAATTAGAAAAATGGATGGAAACAACCGTCTTTGAAAATTATATTATAAAATCTGTTTTGACGCCAATTGGTCAAGATCGAACTGTTTTACTGATATGTGATGGTCGCTCAACAGATATGCGCATCAGATTAATATAGCAAGCAGTGCAATCGCAAGTTACCATTCTAAAATTACCTCCACGTACAACTCACATCGACCTGGGACGAGAGGCTGCTGCTCTGGGCACAAAGGCATTTAGCCAAAAAGTCCTGCGCACAAATGACTTGTGAAATTTGGTGGGATTTGAACACTGATATTACTATCAATGGTTTTCGAAAAACTGGAATTTTCTATGTATGAACAAATGATTGAAGAAGCTCTTTCACAGCCTCCTTTAATCATTGCGTTATCTCCTGTTGAAGACCAGTTTAAAATTGCTGAAGAAAATGCCATAATATTGCCAGCAACATCTGTTGATGTACAATCACCACCACAATCTTCAACAAGCTCTGGCCAGTTAGTAGAGTGCAATGTAAGTTTTGAAAATCTCCTGTTTGCAACTGTAACATAACGTAAAAAGAAGAACGAAGTTACGATTCTTTCCTAACAAAAACATCAAGGAAAAACTCCTCATTCTTCTTCTAAAGAAGATGATAATTTATGTAGCATTTATAAATGCGATTTTTGCTGTTACACTAACAAAATCGTGGATCCAGTGCATTAATTGCATGAACTGGGTTTGTGGAAACTTTAACGAAGTTGTTAAAACAAAATAATATGAATGTGAGAGATATATTGACGATGGTTGAATAAAAATTTGAATTTTTATTTTTATGTTATTTTATATATAATATAATAATATAAAATATAATATAATATAATATAAGGAAATAAGACTCAATAACACACACACAGCACAAGCTGCACAGCATGCACAGGCGGGTGCAGTTTTGCCTCAGTTACGGAAGTCCGGTCTAGCTGCACTGTTTTTAATTTATTAAGAAAATAATAAGTTTCTGAAGATATTTTTAATCCACATTAATGCAAATTAAAGATAAACCATGCTGCGTTAAATAAAAACACTAAGATTATAAGGTTTTAGTGGAATAGATAGAAAATACATCTTTTTAAAGTAAACGCTGCAATTTCTGGGACGGTTTTACCCCACTCCACCTTAGGTGTTTACAGAGGTGCGTCCTAATTTATTTTGTAAAGCCTTTTGGATATTATTTGAAAATATCTGAAAAAAACTTATTTGTAGAATGGTGTCATAATTTATTCAAAAAATCGAAAAAATGGTTTACTCAAGAAGTGACAAGTGCTTTGCAATTAAGAAATGTATTACTAATATTACGTCGATTCCAATATTCCCCGTATTTCAGTGCTATAATTAATAATTTTAATAATTACAGGTGGGCTAGCTCAGTCAAATTATTCTAAGGGTCACACATTTACGACCTAAAAAGAATTATTATTGACATTAATTTTTAACGCTCAAAATTGATTAAAATTCTTGGAAACAAATCACTTATATTTTTTACGAGCTTCTGGTAATTGAAGTGGGCACGGTAAAAGATCAAGTAGTGAATTATGCTCACACTTGTTTTAATAAATTAGAACATTAATTAATTAGCGTATGAAAACTTTCATTCTTTATTTTATTTTATGGTACTGCTGCTACGCCTATTAAATGTTTCGTAACTAGCATTTGTTGATCTTGTAGATTCACACGAGAAACAAAATGATGTAGCTCTCTTATTAACCTAATTGTTTTTGACTTGGTTGTTATGTCATTATGCAATCATGAAAATTAATTATTAAGTCGTGATTAATAGTACTATAAAAGTCCTTTGTGAACTTGTCTTGAATCAGGTTTATTGTTTGCAACACTTTCACGTACATTCCCCCTTCTCTCTTTGGTCGTAGAAATTTCAAGGTGAAAAATTTCGTGATCATCAAGTCACGTTTTTGCATTTTTGTTCATGTACACATTTTGAAAATATTAGCGAAATAGGTCGAAGGTGGTCTGCCAACTGCATTCAGGCTTCAACTCCAACAAGAGTCATAATGGGATTCTTCCTTCAAAGATCTCGTTACATCAATAGTAGAAAACAGTTTGCAACATCAAACTTGTGAAAGAGAGGTATAGATACTAATACAGGAAATACACAGGGCCACATTTTTCATGTGAATATCATGTGAATTTGGTCGATATTTGCTTCCTCACTCAACAGGCATCATCATTGACGTGCCTGTAGTGAAACATGCCTGATGCCTCTTGAGACATCCAAGTAAAGACGTCAGTTTAAAATTCAAGTTAAGCGATGACAAGATTTAAATTATCTCCCTTTCAGAACTTATTTTACCTGAAGATTATCTCGTGATATTTTAGAAAGTAGATGGGATATTGCGTGTAGGCTAAAATATTACTAATACCATAGTACGTAACGGTGCATAAGACTGTTACTATGCATCGATCGATGAACCTCATGCTATTAAAACTAGCAATGTGTAATTGAATGGCAATGGTTTGAGCTTCGTAAATCATTTAAAATGGAACAAATAATGTTGTGATGAACTTTCGTTCTAAACATTTTAAAAAATAACATCGTTGAGTAAATCCCACGCCAGCTATAAATATTCGACTATGCTAAGTAATATATAACAAATTCAGCTTGAGAACCAAATAATTGTTTGGCCCACCTCATACAACACTACATCGAAATTTGCTAACATCTACTTTGGGATTTGAATGTAATGTACACACCACATATCACCACATTAAGGTTGTCTTACACTAATTGAGGGATATTTACAGTAGGCGATTACCGGCCTGTAATTTATGGAAGTTATGTTTGTTGCGCTTTTCAAAATGTTTAGTTTTGGGAAATTTATTCTTGTAAACACGCCTCGTGCATTTTACGACATTTTCAAGTTCTATTAAGCAAGTTAAATAGTTGTGACGTTATGTCCGAAAAATATATTACATTGCTTGATATTTCTGTTCTGACCACGTAATCATACTTTGCGGGTGTTTGTACGGATGGCAAATTACATTATATTCGCCGAACTGTAAGCCAATTCAATCACGTTGCACCTTCGTGCATTTGAACAAACAGGAGCTTTACTTACTTGTAAATCGAGAATGTTGTTTACCCTGCTTACGTATTTTTCATGTGGGTATTTAAATTGAAACAAACTTACACACAGTTTATTATTAACACTAGACGTACATTTCGAAAACTAATTTCTCTTACTATTATGTGGTAATTTATTTATAACAAAAAATAATTGTTGCAGGAAGACGCGTCAGGTATACAGACTCGACGGACTCAAACGGCATATCAATTCTCGGCGATTTTAATCACGGTAAGTCATAATAATAACAATCCTGAATGGGTACGATGCCTGTTTGTCACGTAGGTAATATGATTTCTGCAATAAAAACTACCATTGCTTTCATATAAAGGCCTTATGTGGATAATAAAATGGGACGACCGGATTAAGGTTCGAAGGTTGCGAACTCCTAAATCGGTTAATGCGGCGAACACATTGAATACACAATGTCTGACCCGGCTCGCGTAAAACACGTAGTATTTTCCCGTGGCTGCCCTGTGAAATTATGGCTAAATCCATAAAGTTGATTTCTGAGGAATACATGTTGTATATTATTAAAGGATTTGGTGAAAACTTGTCGCTGTAATAACAAATAAGCGAAAGATTTGTGTTTATGAAATAATTTAAAATTTTAATTTGAAGTCGAAGTGTTTTTTGGACATGTTCACGTTCATATTTATAACACAAAATATGTCTACCTGCTATTCTTTCGAACTAATAATATGAGTGGAAAAGAAATGGAACGATGCAAGTTTACGACGGGCAAAAAGGGGCAGGATTTATTCTTTTCGTGCATGCTGTAGTCGCTTAGGATATTCTCGAAAATTTTGGACCATCACATGCTTGACTTAATGAAAAAATACTTATAAGCTATTGAGCAGAGTACTGACGAAGTTCAACTGCACTTGATAACCAACTTTTTTCAATTTATAGTTATCCAAAAATGACCATAATAGTAAAGGATGCAATTTAAGTTGCATGAAAAATATTTAAGTAAATTCGATTCATGAAACGAGTTGAAATGTCGTGCCTCCCCTTACATAGGCGAAGTTTCTTTTGATGATTGTATTCTGCCTCACTTATGTGTTTTAAATCGCCTCCTTTCGACACAGTCACATACCCTTAGGATATCCACTATCCTGTTCGGTTCTCACGATATTCGTGACTTTTGTCACCATGTGTCGCCCAACTACTAAACTTGATCTTATACTTTCTGCTCTCTTTCCTCTCCAGCATTGTGTGCGAGTTCACGGCACAGAGAATATTTCGACTTCACAATAGTTATTTTTTTTAAGTTCACGGCCCCGCTTCTGCACTCCTGCTTTATGTGAACTTGTGACCGAAATTGCACGTTAGCAATGTAAAATCCGGTTTTGGACAGCCCTATTTACAAAGTATTACACAAATATTTTAAAACGCTACATGAAAAGGCCTTTTAGTTCCAATCAAATGCAATCTATAATTAAAATCTAGTCACAATCAAGCATCAAATTTAAAACAGAAACGCATCGAACATACTGAAATGTTTATTGCGATTCGAAGCACTCATGTGAAAAAACCCGTTGTTTATATACTAAATTATGACTCGGATACCATCACATTGAATATTGGGTGGTCTGTAGTACTCGATTGTATACTTCGTGTATGTTTTTGTTTCGAGGCACATTGATAAAAATTGGTGGAAAGCAACTGCGTAACTCAATTTACCTTTATGGCGATACATACATGTTTCGAATGCAATAATGAAACCGCCAATTGTGCTTGTTAATTATGGTTTCGGAACAGTTAATTAATCTACAAGTGGGCGCTTGAAAACGCCTTTTATTTGTTCGATCCAACGTTTTGATATTTAATGTTTTTCCTTGTGCTAGTATAATGGACAACAAATGAACAAGCGACTCTATTCGAGTTTCATTACTCACGTGTCGGATTTGTACTTTATAATTACTTTAAACGACATACAAATGAAGAAATTACGGAGTTAAAATGTTTATAAGGCAAACAATAAGTGGAACTAATAAATATGGTGTAAAAAAACTTGACAGTATTTTGAAAACTGTGTTGCTCAGGATGTACCTCTTTGAAGGACCAATTTGAATCCCCTTCCTGCCAGAAACCAGACTATTTATAAACGATTAGATTAAATTGGGAAAAAACATGTTGTCAATTAAAAACAAAATTCATCACTTACGAAAAATCAATTAAAAAAACTTCTCATACAATTTCTTAAAAAAGGCTACGCAATTCAAAAATTGTAATAAGTAAACAACAGGAAATAAATTGAAAGAATTAATATGTGAATATAACGGGTAAGTTGATGTCGACTGCAATACATTTAACTAAATGTATCTACTTATTGCACATATAAAATTTAAACACACCATTACCAAATTTAGAACAAATTTTGCCCATCAATTCTGTCCTCTGGATGCACTCTAATCTATATACGTAGCTAAAGTGTATCAAGAAGAATAAATTTCCTTATACGCTCGGGGAAAATAAATCCCGACAAGCCCCCACCTACATAAAGTTAACGGCATTATAATTTAAATTATCTAATTTCCGGAGTAATGAAATTCACATCGAATGAAGGTTTTTAAAGTTTACCGTCGTTCTCCTTTTTCCTTTTCCTTTTCTTGTTTTCCATCGACGGCAGACGTACAATTTACAATGCTAATAATATCCAAAGGGCCATTTTATACGCCGTTGGCTTCGCTACGTAATTGTGTAACGAAAAATGTTTTTGTGAATGTTGCAAATGATTATTTCCAGTCGCTACAAGCCACCTACAGATGATAACATTTGCATACTGAAAGAATAGAATTTGAAATTGTTATTACACATTAGCCGCTTGCAATAATAATCAATACAAATTGGAGCAGCAAATTAATTAACATCGTTACGAATGGCAAATGCGAGATAATTGTATTACATTTTTGTGGTTGATTAAAACTAATTATTACTGATATGTAAATTAGCTGTTAAACCAATCGTTCCCAATAAATGTGGTTAACATTAAAATTTCTTATATAAACTAGGGTTAATAATTTGTTTGTTCATTAATGCCCAAAATTGTTAAAAATTAAATTTAATTAAAATTAAATCCTTTATAATATATATATATATATATATATATATATATATATATATGTTTTTTTTTTAAATTTAATATTATTATTAAATTTAATATTACCTGATTATATATTCAACAAATATATAATTGCATTCACTTTTAAAACAAATATTATTAATATAATTTGAACCCGGATATCGTTTCGAGATAAATTTGCAGTCTCCGCAAGTGACGGTGAAAAATTTGAGGAAATACATATATCCGCGATCGAAGAATTTTCATATCGGAAACATGCCTACAGCGGAAAACGTATCACATAATGCAATTTACTCAATTTGGAGGGTAGAAACCGTGGCAGTAAATTACATAAACTTCTCTCCTTTTATCTGCTTTTTGTCAGTATCGGAATAATGAATATTCCCTTCGTTTGCACATTTTTTAACTAGTGCGAATTGTGTTTCGTAATTCTTATATTCGTGCTTTTATTGTTAACTACGTTATATATTTTTACATATAGTTCTACTCTTAATAGATTTATTAGATTCAAATGTAATTATAACTTCTATCTACAAATCATGCCATATTTATAGTTAAATCTTTTCCACAGAACCAACATTTCCTGTAAGCTTCATGCGGCTGTATTTAATAATAATATTAATTTACAGCTCGCACAAGTACACAATCAAAATTATAAATTATAAACATGCGTAGCCAACCAAGAATTAATAATAAATAATACTAACAATCCAAACTTATGAAAAAAAATACAGAGATTTCAGCCCTTCTCGAACAATTTCTTAACAATCTATTCTGCATCATATTAATGACTAATATATGTGGTGGATATACACCGTCGCACTTAAAACACAACTATTTCCCGAATGTGGTAAAACAAGTTTCATAAACGACGAAATATTTGAAATTTTCACACATAACCAGAATTACGTAATCGATGATATAGTGCAGCTCATAGCCCCACACTTGGACACATTTAAATTAAGATGATTGTGCCAACACCATTTTCTAATACAAACCATGTCACGCTGTAACCATAAACAATCGTTCAATGTGGCCATATTTGTGAAAATAAGCAAACAATTTATTTCCCTTAACACACCGAGGCAAAAGAAGAAAAAAAAGCATAGGCCCAAGATTAGAACCCTGGTGAATACCCGACGTTACTATTATAGCATGTGATACATGATCATTATATTCTACAAATTGCCCCCTGTCATATAAACAAATTTAGAACAGATTTAAATTAGAATCAATAAAAATTGAATAACCTAACTTATTTGACCCTGCTGTACTGTTCGAATCTATACGACCCGAAAGGTAATTTAAATCGTTTGCAAAAGATATATACTGAAAAGTTTTGACATAGTATTTTATGATTTTACTTTTAGGGTATTTATTCGTTTTTCGGTTATTTTAAATTTTACTATTTTGGTCTGAGTTAAAAATATAATATCATTTACAGTTTTTATTTATTCAAAAATGAATTATAATTTGAAATAATACCAACTGCCGAGCAAATGTATTTACCTTAACCTTTACTTCAAATGTACACATGCAGGTTCAAACATTGTGCGAAGTGTGTTGAGTTAGTAGTTGCACTGGCTGAAGCATCACGTGGCAATGACTATGAAGTAGAAATATCTAAGCATGGAAATCATATAAGTTGCGAAAGTGTTCTGATGAAGTTTCGGAGAATATTGTACATTCTGCACCTGTTGTTCCTCGATTTATTCTACGTAAGGGCGGCAATATCAAATGGAAACTAGGTCCACCACAACAGCATCGCAGACTATTATCAGTGAACTTTATAAAACGAACACCAGGAACTATAAGAATTACGGACGAAAATATGCATTTGAAACTGTATTTTATTCTGCAATTCCAAATAAAATAAAAAAGGCAAATATTCAAGGGAACGGACTATTTTCCAAAATCTTGGAAATATTGATGGTTTAGATAGCAAGTTAAACATATCAGCAATGACTTAACCAGAACATTTACGGAATATTTGACTAAGAAACTTGGAATTGCGTTTGTTCCAGATGTGATCTTATTAAAGAGCTTTCTCAGTGCATCAACAGTATATACTGCCCGAGATGATCGATCAGCGTTAATGCATATGCTAGGTTTACAATATAAAGGATTTGACTCGGTAAACACCCTAGATAAATAATCATCAAAAGCATGTACCACATAATTTATGCGGGAACATCGCAGTTTCATTCAACAAATGACCAGAACTGATCAGAACTGACCAGAATTTATTTATATAATTTAAAAAATATTAGCGTTGAAAATGTTTCTCATTCTGTGACATGGCAGGTCGTATCTGACATGTATGGGAAGTGACTTTCCATACATATGAGATATGACGTTAATAAAAAATCTACACGAAACTCTTAAAGTTGACGATTTGTCTAATGAAATAAATGAACTTGGTCAGAGTATGAGAATCATTTTCAACGCGAGAAACATAGCAACTAAAAAGCATACCTTAGTTGATTTAGGCTTAGAATATCTACAGCACTGTAGAATAAACGTTGAACCAGTTAGGCAGACCGTGGTTATTCCTCAATGTATCAATTGTGTTCGGCTAGGGCACAATATAAAATATTGTACACACAAAACAACGGTAGATTCCACAAACCATCCAGCGAACTATAAATGCTGTAGGTTCAAAAACTGCTCCAAAGATAGTAAACCTCGCTCCCATTACCACCAGGAGAACGGAACGAAGGAGAGAATACAAACAACAACCAAATCATCGTTACAAATACTAACGTAAAGCAATCAATTGATAGAAGAACTAGAACTAGACAAGCTTGGCAAATTGATGGAGACAATGGTGAAATGAATGGACACTGTAATGTCCATTGTAACAAAGTTCCGTAACAAAATGTAATGGGAACAAATCTAAAACTAGCCCTGTGGAATGGTAGGGGTCTAGCAAATCATCCGAAGTAATAATATTTATTAGATTACATGATGTCGATGCCATGTTATATCTGAAGCCCGTTATACAGATCGTAGTTATTATCATATACAGGGTCACAAAATATATCATGCAAACATCCATGCAGGACCGCAATCATTATCAAGAACTACATTAAACACTAAAAATCACCTGAATACCGTACAGCTCAAATCCTAGCAACCTAGTTTGTGTTAAGGATAAGCATATACTGACCTCCGATATCTCAGATTGTAGAAGAAAATTAGTATTCACAATGCTTTGCCCCTGCTGGCAACAGATTCCTGGTAGGCTGAGATTACAACGTATAAGATGGGGCTGACGGATAAATGCGAGTCCATGGACAAGAATAATTTGAATGCCTTATGTACCTGTAGACAAACCAACTGCCCTGATGTCCTAACCAAGCTGTCAGATGTCATTGACTTCTGTGTACTAAAATGTATTCCATTAGTTTATTTAATAATAGAAGAAATTTTAAAAGGTTATGAGAAATCTCAATGAATCGCATTCCACCTACAAGGACAAGTAATGGTACATGGGCTGGAATAGGCAAAGAGAAAACTCTGGTATTTGCCGGCCACCTGGCACTAGAACATCAAATCAAATGGCAACCCATAAATTCCATAAAAATCTATAAAGTCAAAAACATAATTAAAAGGAACCGTAACCGTAAGCAAGCTACAGGATATGAAACCACCAGAAAATGCAATATATTAATTAATAACCCATATTAATATTTAATGATATTCTAAGGACTGGGTACTTCCCAAGCCAATGAAACGTTGCGCTAATTATACTTATACCAAAACCTGGGAAACCTGTTCAGATTGTGATTGTATGGACCGATAAGTCTGCATCTTTCATTATCTAAACTATTTGAGAAATTATTGGTGAGATAAAAGAGCATAAATTTGGATTCAATGAGCAACACGCTACAATAGAGCAGATGCATCGAGTAGAAGTGCAAGGAGGTGTGACGTTACACACTGATTTTCATATCCCTTACATATCACTATACCCTTGTTTTCTCGTTCAATAATTTGATTTCTGTAACCACAATACTACTCAATTTCTTTTGGAGTTCTGTTCAGGCTTACTTGAATACCATTATATTTGGAATTATTTTTTAATTTTACAGCAACATTTTTCAGAATCCAGTGAGATCTTCAGTGGTCTTACTTTTTATTGCAAAATATGCAAATCTTTCATCATATGTTATTTGCCCTGCTAAGCCAAATATAAGTAAATCCTTTTTTCTTTTGTCTTCATTTCTCATTTATTTCTGCCACCACGTATAAGTCAAAATTAGAAGTATCTAACTTTATCTTAGCTTTAATTGACTTAATTTATTTAACTTCGGCTTGTAATCCGATAATTTCCGCTTTCTATGAAGTAATATCATCACGTAATTTAGACCAATTGGGACAAGTTTACGTTACAGATTTGTTTTAATTATTTAATCCAGTTTTGGAAGATGTGTGCAGGTGTTAGCAGTTAGCAGCTCTCGAAAAGCATGCACATTTGGACCCCTTACCAATATTTCAATTTTTAATTTTATTGAAAGGAAAAATCAAATCTCAACGAACTTAGGCATGGCAAATCTTACTATATGTACTTACTATCAGTGCCAAAGTAATAGTCCCCTGTGTTGGAAGACCTATATCAAAGAAACTGGTTGGCGGAAAAATATAATTAAATATAATTATACATTGTTTCAATCGTCAATCATTTCTAAGTTCCATACTGTAAGTTCAAATTTTTGTGCCGCTACGTTTAGAAACTATTAGGGGACTATTACTTTGGCACCGATAGTCGCTTTCTCTTCCGCTCTAGATTATCGGCTACTTTCATCTCCTAACAACGATCGTCTAGACATTAGCAACAGCAATTTAGAAATAAGTTACTAAATAAACATTGATGGGCAATGTTGGATATGAGTCATACGTTTTCTGTGAAAATGTCTACCCCACCAAGATGGCGCACCTTTTCACATGGGCTATAAAATTATCTAAACAATGCCGATTATCGATGGCCAGCACATTCTCCAAATTTGTCACTTGGACTTTTTATGGGGCCACTTAAGAAGTCGCGCGTACGTGAACAATCCTGGCAGTTTAAAAGCATTAAAAACTCGCTTTCGTAATGAGATGATTGCTATTCCGCAAACCCATTACTAAACTCCATAGGCCCGCATTCATTGCCTCCAGGGAGTAAACGATCACCAATTTGAAAACTTGATTCTTCGAAAATATTTTTGTTTGCGATTGACAGTTTTCGCATTACTAAATTGTTTTAAAATTTTCTAATTAATAAACCCGTTGTTGTTATTCGCCGTTATCTTTCTACATTTTCCATATTTAATTAGTATTTGAAATGGTTGTAAATAAAATAAAACAAGCTAATGATTTATCGCATACATGTGTCATGTATGTTATGTACGCAACGTGTATTAAATACAATTTTCCATATCGTGTGCCGTCCATCGATTATTAAATGCATTCGAACGATGAAATACAAAAAGGCTGGTGGAAAAACAAGAAATTGACAACAGCCTAAAGCGCCCTCCCTATTAACGATCATATATGGAACGGGATGAAATTATTTGCTTCCAGAGCATGACGTTATCAAGCGGTATTATATTGGGGAGTTCGTTCATATATCGGTTATATCAGTTCATCGGACAACAATCGTGGGAAACAAAGGCTTACAAAATGTAAACCTTGTTTATCGTTGTCTTATTGTATTAGCAAAAATATTAGATTTTATAAAATAGAAACCATTTGGAATATATTCAATTGTTAAAGAGTAGTTTTATTGTATTTCTTCATGTTTCGTATACGACTGGACATGATATTAAATTAGCTCAAGGATTAGTTTTTCTATTAGAAACTTTCTTTGTCATTTTAAAAATTGTGACTGTAGATCCTCCGAATGTTGTTTTATGTAGTGGGGTGTAGTGAGATTAACTCAAAGAAGATAATTATATAATGTATATCAGACCTGAGCCCTGTTTTATTTAAAGATAATATATCTTTCATGATATAAACATAACGTCCAAACAATTTAGTTTTTGACACTTAACCACTTGGGCCTTATATGTGTGAATCCCAATAGAATAAAATTGAGTTACTTAAAGTGGAATATAGGAAAGTATTGGTGTCATAAAGATGATTTTTTCATAAATATCACTTAAAACTTATGTAATTTTTACTTCATATTTACAAATAGAACAAGTACTTATGTATGATAGGTACCAAAGCGGATAGGGTTTAAAGCAGTTAATCTGCTGCTGAATTCTGACGATGACATCTTAGTTCTTGAAAGGTGACATTCTCGAAAGGGTATCTATAATACTGAAATGGATGGAATTTAAAATTTAATATAATTTCTTGAGCAGGTTTTTCATTGTATTTCAAAAAAATATTTCCATCCATACCATATTAATCGATGAAAACATAACATTAAACAATAACCATTCTATTTCATATTCCACAGAAATACACCTAAGCATACTTGAACTAGCATGTGTAATTGTTGAGGAATACCCTAATGTTTAAATCTTTTTATTAAGAATTGTTAATTTAATGCATACGTTGCAGCAATTTTGTACGGATGTGACCTCTGATTTACAAGGATTTATTTTAAGACAATGTGCACAAGCCTAATGTAAAATCACTAAATAATTGCACGAATGGAAACTAATACTAATATTATTAAAAACAATATATAATACATTTTTTTATAAAAAATTGCTTATTAATTCTATTATGCCTATTTTGAAAAATAAAAATACTCGAATCAATTGCTACATTTCTTAAAGTCTGTAAATTACTTAAATCTACAACAGAAAAATGATTAAAATAAGACACAAATTGTTTTTTTCTTGAAATCGTTCTATCAGGTTATGATTAACTGACACTTAACGGTCAAATTCATCAAAAATTTGAAATGCCTTGATTGTCAAAACGCAAGTTACAAGTTAACTTCTTTTGAAAGAGATGGTGTGAATTAGACAATGTGGACTAATGTTCAGAGAAATTAACAGAAGGTTGCTTCAAAGTGATGCAACTGAACTATACAACAGATTCATAGAGGTAGTCAATCGTCAATATACGTAAGCACAAATATATCAGGTCGTTACAAACAATTACATCACCTAACACTTTGCACAAATGAAAACTGCAAGAAAGTGTCACAAAAAACTGTTTTCATTAAAATATCCCTCTACAGTGTAAATACACTCTCCCGGTTAGAAATTTCCTTAAATGTTGCCCATTTTAGTATATCTTGAGAATATGTTATTCCGGCCTAAAAGTTTATTATAACACTTCACATCGATATATTTTCGCCCTGCATCCCCGCCAGTTAATCGAGAATACGGAAAGACAATATCATTCTTTGAGCGTGTATCCTTCGTTGCTATACTACTGATTTGCCAGGAGATATATAACAATGGAAAAGTTGAGAAATTCCTATTCTCTTAAAATGGTCTTTGCAATGGGTCCCATATGGGAGACCTAGCATATATCAAATGTCATAAATATTTGTGACATACATGTGCCTATCTCTAGTATATTATGATATATATTACGATTGTATTAATCCGAAATATATATAAAAGCTCTAGCACTTTATCTTATGCTGTCCCTCTGATATTTCGAATAGTATATTTGTACGAACTTCGCTTGGGCAATACAATTTTTTATATGCACACTGCATGTTAACTTATGGTTTATATGGAGTCCGAGAAATTTTGAGCTCGACACTGACTTATCATCGATTTCCAATAGTCTTGATGTGATGTGGGGGATCTATTTTTGGTGGAAAATTTATGTATTTGGGCTTTTTAAAACATTATCTTTGCACCATCGCCGTGCAAACATTGACCTTATCTTTAATCCTCGTCCATGTATTGTCACTGATTAGGACATTGGTGTTGTCGGAATATTTTACTGAATAACCTGTTTCGTTCAAAAATTTTTGTAGGTCATTATAAAGATGTCAAAGACAGTGGGTGACAACCATGATGTCATTATTCTTGCTGCATATCACTCGTAACCCTATTTCGTCGAACATAACCGTCAATTTCTACTCGTAGAATCCTTTATGATAGGTAACAGTCAA